>OY744529.1:75670871-75830871 GCA_963556195.1 Sepiola atlantica
GAAAAGAAAGTAGTGACAATCATACAAGAGAGAAACAAAAAACGAACAACAGAAGTGGCATTGAATCAAGAAAATGGTCAAAATTATCATGGTCAAAGTAAGTCAACATTTGGATGTAATGTATTAAATTTTGAAGTAGTGATTCTTCTGTCCGACCGGTCATTCCCCACTTGGCAACTCTGCCATTCCCCACCAGTGGGGAATTCCCCACAGGTTAAGAACCACTGCTCTATATAGAGATAGATGATAGATCTCTATATAGAGATAGATAGATAGATCTCTATATAGAGATAGATAGATAGATCTCTATATAGAGATAGATAGATAGATCTCTATATAGAGATAGATAGATAGATCTCTATATAGAGATAGATAGATAGATCTCTATATAGAGATAGATAGATAGATCTCTATATAGAGATAGATAGATAGATCTCTATATAGAGATAGATAGATAGATCTCTATATAGAGATAGATAGATAGATCTCTATATAGAGATAGATAGATAGATCTCTATATAGAGATAGATAGATAGATCTCTATATAGAGATAGATAGATAGATCTCTATATAGAGATAGATAGATAGATCTCTATATAGAGATAGATAGATAGATCTCTATATAGAGATAGATAGATAGATCTCTATATAGAGATAGATAGATAGATCTCTATATAGAGATAGATAGATAGATCTCTATATAGAGATAGATAGATAGATCTCTATATAGAGATAGATAGATAGATCTCTATATAGAGATAGATAGATAGATAGATGGATATCTATATAGAGATAGATGGATATCTATATAGAGATAGATGGATATCTATATAGAGATAGATGGATATCTATATAGAGATAGATAGATAGATGGATATCTATATAGAGATAGATGGATATCTATATAGAGATAGATGGATATCTATATAGAGATAGATAGATAGATGGATATCTATATAGAGATAGATAGATAGATGGATATCTATATAGAGATAGATAGATAGATGGATATCTATATAGAGATAGATAGATAGATGGATATCTATATATAGATAGATAGATGGATATCTATATAGAGATAGATAGATAGATGGATATCTATATAGAGATAGATAGATAGATGGATATCTATATAGAGATAGATAGATAGATGGATATCTATATAGAGATAGATAGATAGATGGATATCTATATAGAGATAGATAGATAGATAGATGGATATCTATATAGAGATAGATAGATAGATAGATGGATATCTATATAGAGATAGATAGATAGATGGATATCTATATAGATATAGATATCTATATAGATATAGATAGATATAGATAGATATCTATATAGATATAGATAGATATCTATATAGATATAGATAGATATCTATATAGATATAGATAGATATCTATATAGATATAGATAGATATCTATATAGATATAGATAGATATCTATATAGATATAGATAGATATCTATATAGATATAGATAGATATCTATATAGATATAGATAGATATCTATATAGATATAGATAGATATCTATATAGATATAGATAGATATCGATATAGATATAGATATCGATATAGATAGATAGATATAGATAGATATCGATATAGATATCGATATAGATAGATAGATATAGATATAGATAGATATCGATATAGATAGATATCGATATCGATATAGATAGATATCGATATCTAGATAGATATATAGATAGATATCTATATAGATATCTATAATGGAAACCAGAAGACCTAAAATTCAATGTTTCGCTCAACTGTTTAGTGGAGTGTTTCAAGAGAGAAAGGCTAAAAGTGGCAAAAACCGATAAGATTTGTAATTTGGGGGAATATATATAGTAATCAGGGTATAATAAACTTAAATTAATGTAGAGAGAGAAGATAAACAAATATATATATAAATAAATAATACTAAATTCGACACTACACTTAGTCAAAGCTGGCCTATATTCCATCCCTTGTCTAGATTATGATATGGTATGCATAGCCTGGACAAGAGAAAAAAGAGCAATCAAAACTTTGTTCTCATACTACAGAATATGATCACCGTTTTGATTTTACAAACACCACTTAATTAAACCCATACAAACCAAATCTACACAACAGTTAATCGAACTGGCCTTTTGTTAATACGACATCTACGTATATTTTGCATATATTATATATATATATATATATATATATATATATATATATATATATATATATATATGAACCGGATTCATGTCCTGTGACTGTCTGAGATTGTTATTTTCCTGTGCTGATGAGTTGTAAGCTCAAAATGACATTGTACATAGACAAAATATTAAGAAAATATAATTTTATATATATATATATATATATATATATATATATATATATATATATGATGCGTATTTGTATATACGTATTTGTTTATCTTCCCTTTCTTCATAGATTTAAATTTATTATACCCTGCTTACTATATATATATTCCCTCAAATTACAGATTTTCACGTTTTTGACACTTTTAGCTATTTCTCGATTGAAAACGCCCATGCAACAGTTCGGTGAAACGTTGAATTTTAGGTCTTCCATTTTAACTCATACCGTCGGATTTATTTTATCCTTTTATTGTCTTCTCTCTCTCTCTTTCTTTCTCTCTCTTATATATATATATATACATATATATATGAATGATTATTTTTATTTACACAGACATGTACAAAATCTGCGACACTGGCATGTCGATGTTATCGATCAACAGCTATTACAAACTGAGATCTCATCAGGCAGAGTTAGAATCCGATCTTAACCTTAGATCATATTTGGAAATATCGATAACATTGACATGCCAGTGTCGCAGATTTTGTACATGTCTGTGTAAATAAAAATAATCATATATAAAAGCTCTATTTGATATTGAGCACTTTTTATAAACCCGGTTGAAATTCTTTGGATTACTACCCTGTGGATGTTTTACCTGGATTATTATATATATATATATATATATATATATATATATATATATATATATATATATATACTTAATTTTTTTTTTTACTTACCATGGCTAATCAATGAATAGCATGTATGGACTTGCTATATAAGTCCTATTCTAAAGTTTGCGTGAATGGCTACCTGAATGGTCAGTCGAAGAAAGGAGAGTATTAGCCATAATAAATTGATACACCTGTCTCCTTGTTTAGCTGAAAGGACAAACTGCTTGAAAAGTTTTGTATGCCTTTAATGACTGGGCTTCGAGTCGATATTTCCAGACAATGGTATTGTTAGTTTCTTGAATAGACTAAAGAAGGATTTTGTATGGTTATAGATTTTTTAAAGAAAAAACTGACGAAGTCAATTAGTAATTATAGGTTGATTATCGTATCTTTTTGACTAATCTGCTGCTGCTTTTACAATCGTCATATCGATCAAAATAATTCTATAATAGGGATTTGCATTCTGTAACCAAAAGTAGAGTATGTGGAAAGTAATTCCCTATTGCTCGTTATTCATTAATGAAATAAAATTCTCACAAGAAATGGATAGATGTATAACATTGGGTTTTATTTAGAATTCAATATGGGCACCAGCATTCGACACCAGCTGCTTAAGCCATCTGGGAACTGGATCAACTGATTTCACAAGTAACTCATCTTCCAAAAAAAATTTTTTTCTAAGGAGTCATCATTTATCAAGGCAAAAAGCTACTCGAGGATAAAGGTTAATGTATAGATTGACAACCGAAAACAGCAATTTTCCCCCCTTTGTCAGAAACATCTCTATTTGAATGTGAGTTCTTGCTCTTTTCTTGGTCAACTGTTTTGAATGGGTGGTATGCAGAGATTTTCAGTCCTCTCATAGCATTTATCGGCATTGGCATTCAACTAGTAAAAAAGAAAAAAATTGAAATAAAAAAAAAAAAACGAAAAAATAAGTTTTTTGTGAAACCAGTTGATGCAGTTCCCAGGCGGCTTGAAATGCTAACACCAATATTGAATTCTAAATAAAACTCTATACTTTCATAAGTTTTTATGATTTTAATAGTTGTCTTAACAAAACTATGGATAGTCTTTAATATTCAATCCACCATTTTGTTTCTTGTTCATACGAGACATTAGACACATGATAGCCACTTGTAGGAATGAGCCCCGGGAGACCACTTGGATATTCCAGCACATCTTCCTGGCTATCCTTCAAAGAAAGCCATGTTCATTATGACGTTATCTAGCAAGTTTTGAAGAAAAAAAAACAAAAAAACTTTGCCTTTGTGTGCAAGCAAGTAAATAGGGACTTATTGAAATACAGTTATTTCTTTAAGTAAATATATACAATATTATCGATATTAAATGCTTACTAGAATAAAATTTACATCGTTAAAAAAAATGTTCATTTAGAGAAAATTACTGAAATCTCCTGAAAACGAACTTAATCAAAGGAAAACAACCCCCAAAAAACTGATATCACTCATTGTCAGTTGCAATGTGGCCCTTATATTTATTACAATGCGTCAACTCTGAGGATGTGCCTGGCTTTGCCCACCCCTGCACTTTGGGCCTTGCCTGCACTTTTAGGGCACATGTTACTGAATCGCTACCACACATACACCTCCAATTCAGCATGCATAAATTTGCGGCCAATCAGGCCACAGTATGCGAGTGTCCAAATTGCGATTTTTATCTAATACAGGTTATGTTGTTTTGCGATAAATCTCCAATCAAAACTCCTTATTAGAAAAAAATAATTGTTCACCCTTATAATTAACAAAACTGACCAAACATAATTGAATTGAGCAACCACATTATGTATTAAAGATGGCTGCCATCAATTATGCAAATTAGACTGAACTGATTTGCATATTTTGAAAGTCTATAAAATATTCGAAAGTGTCCGTTCAAGTGCTATTATGATCGTAGGAATGAAATTGGCATGGTATAGTGGTTACAGATGATTACTGTGGGCTCGGTGTGCCAGGTTCAAGTTCCGTTTGGGCTACTGCATCATTTTTACTAATACCCTTGGGAAAGGTATGAATTTATATATTCACCTTCCCTCTATGGATTAAATAGTAGGATATACTGGACTCTAAAGCCTTGTTTGTGCAACAAGTCTAGTAGAAGGAAAAAAAATAACATCATTTTTTTCTTAACTTATCCTGGCATTGTTTCCTGCTGTCCTGGACTTTGCCTGGCACTGGACTCAAGCAATACAGGTTCAGAAGAGGTGGCATTCCAGGTGGTATTATCATCGTTAATGTAGCACATCGGGTGTAAGTATAGGGTGGGCAAAAATAAGGGTCCTATTTTTAAAAATTCATAACTTTTTTATTTATTGATTTTTTTTTTATTTTTTTTTTTATTTTTTTTTTTTTTAGAATAAGTAAAGGATACCTTCCGAAGCAAGCATGAGCCGTATTAGCCCTAAGGAACGTACCCTCATTTAGAAAACATTATTTTTGCTTAAAAAACTCAAAACAGTGTAAAAAAACAATACTTTAGTTTTTGTAAGTTTTAAGAAGTGTTTTTCGGCTAAAATTTGTTTTGTTTATTTCAAAAAATCTCGAAAGGGTCAGTCTACACACACATAAAGTTTGGTGAGTTTAACTTTTATTTTGTGGAAGTTATTCAAATTCAAGTTATTCAAATTTAAAGATAGGACCCTTATTTTGGCCCACCCTGTATAACCTCTGAATAGAGGAAAAAGCAACAAGGACTAATTTGAATAAAAAGAGATTAACATTGGGTCATGATTTGTTTCAATATGGACAGGGAGTCGATAATTGAGTAGGTGACGAGTAGAGGTAGGGGGGAAAAAAGCAGCTGAGGAGCATGATGGAAAAGGGGTCTGTGAATAGTTGGGTAGCAGTGGGACTTGGTGATGGCTAGAGTAGCAAGGAGAATAGTAATGTTTGGGTAGTTAGGAAAATACAGAGGGGGGAGGTGAAGATGTAAGGATGATGTGTATACATTGATGTATGAAGATTTATGTTGGTTGAACCGGGGTCACAATTTTTAAAAAGTTTAGATAGGGTATTTTTAGCAATGGAGGGGGAAATCTGATAGAAACTAGTGTGCTTCTTGATATGATTTTTTGATTGTGAGATAAGGCTGGATTCTATTATATGTCTCTGGTTGGTATAATGCACAAATTAAGTTACTGATGCTTTATGTAAATTAAATTTGTGGTTAAAAATTAACATGTGCTAACAAAAAGCATTTTTGGCTTTATGGATTTGTTATTTTCGTAAATTCTTTTATTGATGGGGGTGTTGGGTTTCGCCAATGTAGACGTGTTTACCGTCACTACATGAAATAGTGTATACGTATGCTTCTATTGTGAGAGTGGTGCAAGTGTTTTTGTGTTTAAAATGATTTTAATGGTGAGCGAGGTTAGATTGTGCAGTCTTGGAACCATATATAGTTAAGGCAGTGGAAAAGTGGTTGTACAGTGTTTTAACATCTTTTGTCAAGGTTTTTGTGTACGCACATCTAAATAAGCAACAGATACTCGTCATAAACCGTCCTCATAAGTAATCAAATTTTTTCTCATTCCATTCATTATTTTGCAATCCTCTCATAATATTCTTCATCATTCAACTGACAAACTATCCATCCCATTAACTCTTATCCTTGAGTTAATTTTAGCCTTAATAAGTGGTGACTTATTAGTAAAAAAAAAAAAAAAAAAAATGCAGAAACCAAAACACATTCAGTTTAATTTATTTTGCTTGAAAATGATAGTGATCATATTGAAGTTCTTATCTTAATTTTGGAAAGACTAAAATCTATTACTAATGGAGATTTGGTATCTGTCTGTCTATAATTATACTATTATTTCTATTAATGTACTATTGTAGAATCTTTCAATACTCAATTCAGGGATGGGAATAGTGTAGTATCTACTCTGTTGTCATGAGACCATTCTCCAAGGCATTATTTACATCTTAAGGGAGGGGGGTAGTGTAGTTTGTTTTATTCATCATGATACCACCCCCACCCCCCAGGCTAGCAAATATATGCAACCGGAGGGAGCCTAAATTTGCTAGTAAATATGACTACAAAAAAAAAGTTGTATCTTTGTGTCAAAAAAAGACATTGATTTGAATGTTTTATTAAAAACTTTGTTAAAATTTGATTCATTTTTTTTCTAATGATGTACATTTAAATAGGCCTCCTTGTGTTTGCCCTATAAGAATTTATTTATCAAGATCAGACTTTTATAGTTACTAAAAGTCCCTATGATTTTCCACGTTTCACCAGCTCTCTTGAAATACTAGACGAGTCTCATAAAACTAAACCAGCAGTGACTGACTAGTGAAGTGAATCCCGGGGCAGACAGATAGCTCTGCATGCAGTGTTTGAGTCCTGTCAGGTCCATAGCACCACTTTCATTATAAACGCTGAAAACCTTCGATGATCCCTCGAGTGAGTACCTGATTTAGCAGGGAACCAAATGTAAGCAAGACCAAATTTAAAAAAATATATAACTTACTGTTTCATACATTTACAGTGGAATAGACATATACTCTCAATGCCCTAGTCTTTTTCACTTCTTCCTTTTCAGTTTTTCTCTTATTCCTTCTGCTGTTTTCGTTTCGCTAATCCTATTTTTTTTTACTTTACTGTTTTTCTAATACCTTTAGAAACTCCTGTTTCACGTCATCTATTTAAATATACATTCAATATTCCATGACTATATCCCCATTGTCAGTGCTAGTTTAGTATAAGATTTGGCTCTTCAGGAGAGATGGGCAAATATCAGTTATTTGACACATTCATAAGTATAAAAGTTCAATTTTCTTAAACAAATTCTTGTTGGGCAAACGATTTCTTTGGATATTTTTCTTTACAATTATAAATTTTATGCTTTCGTGTTGAAATGTTTAACAATATATCATGGCTTTAACAATTAAAACCTAAAAGCTCAATTTTACTCACCTTGATTGGCTTTTATTAATAAACCAGCCATTATTCTTAGCTAGTCGCATAACTTGTCAGGCAGTCGATGAAGGAATCTGATTGATCAATCATGACGGGACAAGGCTTCTTTTCCTTCCGCCTCTTCATTGGTCCCCTGTGAGGTTTGACTTTATATCATTGCCTTGTCAGTGTTTGTTCAAATGCATGCAATAGAAAAAAAAAAAGCCTGCTTTTTCAATTCTTTATTTCATCTGACCAATGAAATTAAACATAGTTTTTTTTTGTTTTTTTTTTTGTCAATTTTTTATTTATTTTTCTGTCTTTCTTACCTGCATGGTGTGTTGTTCTTGGTAGTTGTGTGGTCGCCATTTTGTTGTTTCTTAAAAAAAAAACGGTAACTTTTGCACTTTTTTATCTTCTCTCATACACCTTTTTCTCATTTTGTCTTTTTTTAAAAACATTTTTTAAATTATTTTTAAACAGTTAAATGGTAAGTTATGTTACAATTTACAGGCCATTTTTATTATAATTGGGATTTGGTATTTGTCTGATTTGAAACCATTTAATCATATATATATATATATATATATATATATGATGTATAACTAAAACTGTCACATTTCTCAACACCGTATTCTCAAAAACTTTCTGAAAACGTTGATAATTATTACATTTAAATATTTTAATACTGTCCCTTTTCAGTTTTTCTCTCATTACTTCTATGAGTTAGAATATGTATTGACATATAATTATATATACTGGCAGGACACCCTGACATTACCCAAAATGAATAATACAGACCATCTTATTCATTAATGGTCTCTCTCTCTCTCACTCTCTCTGTCTGTCTGTCTCTGTCACTCTCTCTCTCTCTCTGTCTCTGTCACTCTCTCTCTCTCTATCTCTGTCACTCTCTCTCTGTCTCTGTCACTCTCTCTCTCTCTGTCTCTGTCACTCTCTCTCTCTCTGTCACTCTCTCTCTCTCTGTCACTCTCTCTCTCTCTGTCACTCTCTCTCTCTCTGTCACTCTCTCTCTCTCTCTCTGTCACTCTCTCTCTCTCTCTCTGTCACTCTCTCTCTCTCTCTGTCACTCTCTCTCTCTCTCTCTCTCTCTGTCACTCTCTCTCTCTCTCTCTCTCTGTCACTCTCTCTCTCTCTCTCTGTCACTCTCTCTCTCTCTCTCTGTCACTCTCTCTCTCTCTCTGTCACTCTCTCTCTCTCTCTGTCACTCTCTCTCTCTGTCACTCTCTCTCTCTCTCTCTCTGTCACTCTCTCTCTCTCTCTCTCTGTCACTCTCTCTCTCTCTCTCTCTGTCACTCTCTCTCTCTCTGTCACTCTCTCTCTCTCTGTCACTCTCTCTCTCTCTGTCACTCTCTCTCTCTCTCACTCTGTCACTTTCTGTGTCACTCTCGCTCTCTCTCTGTGTCACTCTCGCTCTCTCTCTGTGTCACTCTCTCTCTCTCTCTGTCACTCTCTCTCTCTGTCTCGCTCTCTCTCTCTCTGTCTCGCTCTCTCTCTCTCTCTGTCTCGCTCTCGCTCTCGCTCTCTCTCTGTCTCGCTCTCTCTCTCTCTGTCTCGCTCTCTCTCTCTCTGTCTCGCTCTCTCTCTCTCTGTCTCGCTCTCTCTGTCTCGCTCTCTCTCTCTCTCTGTCTCGCTCTCTCTCTCTCTCTCTCTCTCTCTCTCTGTCTCGCTCTCTCTCTCTCTCTCTCTGTCTCGCTCTCTCTCTCTCTCTGTCTCGCTCTCTCTCTCTCTCTGTCTCGCTCTCTCTCTCTCTCTGTCTCGCTCTCTCTCTCTCTCTCTCTCTCTCTGTCACTCTCTCTCTCTCTGTCACTCTCTCTGTCACTCTCTCTGTCACTCTCTCTGTCACTCTCTCTGTCACTCTCTCTGTCACTCTCTCTCTGTCACTCTCTCTGTCACTCTCTCTCTGTCACTCTCTCTGTCACTCTCTCTCTCTCTGTCACTCTCTCTGTCACTCTCTCTCTCTGTCACTCTCTCTCTCTGTCACTCTCTCTCTCTCTGTCACTCTCTCTCTCTCTGTCACTCTCTCTCTCTCTGTCACTCTCTCTCTCTCTGTCACTCTCTCTCTCTCTCTGTCACTCTCTCTCTCTGTCTGTCACTCTTTCTCTCTGTCTGTCACTCTTTCTCTCTGTCTGTCACTCTTTCTCTCTGTCTGTCACTCTTTCTATCTGTCTGTCACTCTTTCTCTCTGTCTGTCACTCTTTCTCTCTGTCTGTCACTCTTTCTCTCTGTCTGTCACTCTTTCTCTCTGTCTGTCACTCTTTCTCTCTGTCTGTCACTCTTTCTCTCTGTCTGTCACTGTCACTCGCGCACTCTTTCTCTTACTCACTGTCGATTCAGATATACTAGTGCTGAGGAAGTCACATAAACAATACAATAAGACTCTTTCTACTATCTTACACACAGTCTCTAAGTAGTGTTCGAGTAGTCTATTATATTCCGCTTAGAGATAGCTTCTTGGATTATTTCACAACAGCGCCATCCGTCTGGTTTTCCCTTCGTCTGTTCAGTAACTCAATTATTCAACTCTAGACTGTATGTGTTTGCTTTCTTTTGTATCTTTATTTCTCTCCTTATAATATAAATAAATATGTAATCGATAAAACCAAATCCCCTTTGATAGATAGCATCCATATAATTCTACTGTCTCTCTTTGAACATAACCAATATATGTTCTAAACTAAAGGGATGTAATTCATCTGAACTTAACGCAGTAGTAGTAGTATTAATACAACTTTATTTGTAAATGTAAACACAAATCAGACAAGCTAAAAATGAGTTTTACTGTTACTATGAAATAAACCCATAGTCTAAAATTCTTTAATTTCATCGTTAATTTTAATGAAGAAAAACTGTAGAATTTCCATGGTAAATTGATTTTTTTTTTTTTAGAAATTCCATTAGGCACAATAGTTTTTGCAAGTTAATATATAATTGATAGGTTGTATTTGATATATTTTTAATTGAATATATACATAACAAATCTGATTTTGTTTGTATATGTATAATTTTTTTTCCTTACACTTAAAGTATAATATTTAAAAGAAAAAAAATTATTTTTTTGTTTTTTTTTAAATCTTAATAATTGTCTTGTATTCTTGTGCAGGGTCTACATCTCATGAGACACTTTCTTCTTCATATATGGTATCAGAGCTAGGTGATGAATCCAAGTCAAGCAAATATTCATTTAACATCAGCCCATCACCTGCCCATGCAGAGGTAAGTATCTAATATATATATTTATTCATTTATAATATTACAGAAGTTCAGATCAGCATGGTACCTAAAGTTTCAAGCTCGGGTAGCAGACCCAGGTGGAATAATACTGTTGTTTTTTCTTTTGTTTTAATTATAAACCACTTACTTTGGTCAGCCATATTTTGCTCTGTGAGGAAGGCACTTCTCCACAGAACCAAATATGGCCGACTAAAGCCAGTGAGCGGTTTATAATTAAAACTCAAGAAAACCCAGGATTTTTATTTTTTCCGTGCAAAATAGATGATAGGGCAGCGCCACTCTATACAGTGAAGGAAAAAACCTTCATGCGCATGTGTGAATTTTATCACCGTCTTCCTGCGCGTTAGTCGCTGAGTGAGGTGCTACACGACATGTTCGTCGGATTACCGATTCTCTCAAAATGACGGAACGTGTTGAGCAAAGTTACTGCATCAAATTTTGTCAAAAGCTTGGTGATTCTCAAAGTAAAACAAGTTGTAAGATTCAGCAGGTGTTTGGAGAAGATGCGATGGGTGTAACACAAATTAAGGAGTGGTTCAACCGATTCAAAAAATGTCCGCACATCAGCGGAGAGTGACCAGCGTTCTGGCAGGCTCCAAACTGCTCGGAGTGCAGGTATTGTTGAGAGGGTGTGAAATTTGGTGATAGAAGATCGTCGTTCAACTGTGCGGGAGATCGCCCAAGAGGTCAGAGTGAGTAAAGATTCCGCACATGCAATTTTGCATGCAATATAAAATATAAGTAACTAACACTGCAGCACAGTGTTAGTTACTTATATTTCTTCTACCGTTCTCCTTCGACCCAGTACTGTACCCTGCTTAACTCTGTCTCTGAAAGCATAGATATAGCACTCTTACTTGACTCGAGTGCCCAAATACATGTATTTGGGGATTTTAATGCACATCACCATGACTGGCTTGGATTCTCCAGCTATACAGATGCAGTTGGTAACTCCACGTATAGTTTCTCCATAGTGCACTCCCTCTCACAAACTGTCACGTTCCTGACCGCCCTCCCGGATCGTGTGGACCATCAAGCCTCACTTCTCAACCTGTTCTTGACCTCACTGCCCGAGGCTCTTGTAATGAATGCCCATAGCCGGCTCGGCAACGCTGATCACCTTGTGGTAATGATTGATATCACTCTAAAATCTCGTCCCAAAGCTGAAGAGCTGTTACTCAAAACGACGAGATACTACAAGCAAATTGATTTTGATTCCATCAGAGACACCCTATGGAGTGAAACTTTTTCTCTCCCTGCTGATCAGTGTGCAAATGAGGTAACTGAATGGGTCACAGCAGGCATTTATGCACATGTCCCCATTTGAAAATTCTATAGCTAGCCCCACTCTCCATAATGGTTCACCTCATAATGTGCAGCTGCTATTGCTCAGAGATAGAAAGCATTTCAACAATATGGCCACTATAAATCTACTATGAATAGACAGAAATTTGTAGTCAAGAAATAATTGTAAGACTGTTATAGCTGAATCAAAGAGACGGTATACAGAGATGACCAGGAAATGCATTCAGTCGCAGAAATTAGGTACTCGTGATTTCTGGAAAATCTACAATAGTTTGATGAACAATGGCCAATCAACAATTCCTCTACTATCCAACCACAATGATGTCGTTTGCACGGCAACTGACAAGGCTAAACTACTTGCCCAGTGTTTCGCCGTAAACTACAATTTTGACTTCGAAAATCACTTCCTTCCTTCCTAATTTCCCACTGCGGACAGTAGCCACACTTAATGACTTGGTCATCACTCTATCTCATGTCCTGGACATCATAAAAAAAACGTTGACACCTCTAAAGCATGTAGGCCTGATCTTATACCAATAAGAGTAATAAAGAAATGCCTTGCTGAATTTTGCTTCTCTGATAGCGGGGAAAATTGTCTCTGTGGTACCAGTCTTCAAGAAATCTTGGGATAGAACTGACCTTCAGAATTATCGTCCCATCAGTCTACTCCCGCTTTTCGCTAAAATCTTTGAATCCTTTATGCAGAAATTTAAAACTAATGTGAACAGACATCTATCTGCACAGCTCCCAATTTAGGATGATCCCCTTAACTTTCACCCTAATTCTCAGTAGCCACAATGGCAACTTGCCTTGTTTGAGGTGAACTCAGTTAAAAAAAAAAAAGATGTGCGGCTGCACACTTGAAAAAAGGATCCCATCAACCGTGCTTCATTAGAAACTTGGTATTTGTAGAATTATGAATGCCTTATGCACTCAACGTCTCTGCTATGTACAGCGTGTCATCTCTTGCATCAACTCCATGATGCATCTGGATATCCCAGACACTGGTGTGTGATAGATTAAGGAAGACCTAGCTCGATTGTGTGGTAGACCGAGGAAGATCTGGCTCGACTGCATAAGAAGCAATATAGCTGCATGCAACCTAACTGATGTCAACGCTTTGGATCGGACTGCATGTAGAGCCGGCATGAGATGTTGCCTGGTCTTACCCACCCTGAAGTCTGGGACATTCGCAGCACTTCAAATACCAAAACCGGATGAAGAAGGGATAATGCTTTTAGGTAAATCCTTGATGATATGCTGGTTTCATCGCTTGTTTCAGGTTTTTCAACATCATACCTGCTCAATTAGTAACCCAGCCGTTGTTTGATCTGAAACATTTGCCCACTTTGAAAGCGACCTGCTACACAACTAAATGACATTGTACTAATTGACTCTTTTGTGTTTATAGATTGGAGCAACAAAGTTTAAATTGGACATTAGTGTTATTCCTGGCATCTCCTCCATTTTACGAAAGCTTGAGAGTGCACAGTGAATTATATGATGGAAGTACTCAATTCATTTGATTCCTCAAGAAATTAAATATTTAATATTAGGGGAAATAATTTTTGTATTTTTATTGAATTTAAGAATTATACAATGTGTTGTATTTGTATTATTTATTTAGGATAAATATTTAATTCTTCATCATCTTATTTCCCTTGATCAGGGGCTGACGTTTTCTGACAGCCTGCAATCTCAGTCTCCAAGCTTAGTAGTCTTGAGGATTGATTCTGTTCAACTTCCACTGTCTAAAATCCTTGTTAATGGTTTGCCTCCAAGTTTTCTTGGATCGTTCAACTTTCCTCCGGGCCTTCTACTTCAAGACCTCTGTATTTTCTTCTCTCCTCTCAACGTAGCTAAACCAACGTAGTCGACTGATCGTCAGAGGTTCAGCCTTGAAATGCTGGGAAATTGGAGACATTTATTTTAAAAATTGGTTTCTTTTGTCTCTGGCATTGGTAAACCCATTAAACATTTCAATTGCGATTGAATTTGATGTTAATTTTGTCTGACCATTGCACATAAATTGTCTGACCATTGCATATAAATTGTCTGACCATTGCACATAAATGAATGTTTCAATGAAAAATAAAGTTTTTCTCCCCCTTGCAGGACAATGCAACAAATCGACGCATGAATCAGTATCAGTCTTGTCCTATTAACGAGTGGAACACGGAACACGTTAACCAATGGTTGCTCAGTTTGGAAATGGATAAATATAGTCAGTCTTTCACAGACAAGTTGATTGGTGGAAAAGAACTTCTCTTAATAGATGGCGCTAAGCTTAAGGTAAGCGTTTTATGTAATGTTCTTGATTTAAATATTTGATTAAATTTATTTATATCATGTTTTAGTTAGTAAGAGAAAACAACAATTGTTAGTTTTTACAGCCACAATGAAAAGGTTGGAATACTATAGACTTTCTAAATGCCTTCCCGGCCTTCAGGCTGAGCTCAAAATGTAATATCTGTTATGTCTTCCGTTAAGGTAGGAGAAATTCATGTTTTAGAATGGTTTTCATCCCAAAATTTAATTTAAACGCTACTATAAATCTTTATATATATATATATATATATATATATATAATAATAATAATAATCCAGGTAAAACATCCACAGGGTAGTAATCCAAAGAATTTCAACCGGGTTTATAAAAAGTGCTTAATATCAAATAGAGCTTTTATATATGATTATTTTTATTTACACAGACATGTACAAAATCTGCGACACTGGCAAGTCGATGTTATCGATCAACAGCTATTATAACTGAGATCTCATCAGGCAGAGTTAGAATCCGATCTTAACCGTAGATCATATTTTGTTCTTTCCAAATATGATCTAAGGTTAAGATCGGATTCTAACTCTGCCTGATGAGATCTGTTATAATAGCTGTTGATCGATAACATCGACATGCCAGTGTCACAGATTTTGTACATGTCTGTGTAAATAAAAATAATCATTCATATATATATATATATATATATATATATATGTATGTGTGTAAGTAATAAATAATTAATATTTATTTATAAAAAATATTTTATGTATATGATGTTGATAATTATGGAAATAATAATCTCACGTAATTGAAAAGGAAAACTGAAAATTGTGTATATATTCATCGACATTTCATCTTTATTTCAAGATTTTCTCAAGATGACTGATGTGAAGAAAAACATAGAAGTTAAAATTTGAAAATATGTGGTGCGGCTATGACTTGAAAAGATGTTTTTTTTTTTTTTTTTTTCAAACGAAACATAAATGCACCACATATTTTGAATTCTAACCGGTTTTGTTCAAAAAAAGGACAAAAACATTCTTTTCACATCATAGATGCATCATGTATTTTGAAATATTGACTTCTATGTTTTTTTTTCAAATCGTTCATCTTGAGGAAATATTGAAGTAAAAACAAAGCGTTGATGAATATGTAAACAGTTTTCGGTTTTCCACTTTTCATTTTCCAGATGTCTATATATATATATATAGAGAAAAGCAAAACAGCAGGTCTTGCACACACAGAGTTCAATATTCCTTTAGATAGAGCCTTATAACTATTTTTAATTTAAGTGTTAAGTAAAATTTATTATTGTTGTATATATATATAGGATGCCATTTTTTATTGAATTGACAAAGTTTTTGTTTTTTTTCTTTTCTCAAGAAGTCTAAAATTTTCAACCATTTTGTCTCAGTTTTGATTTGAAACGAAGGTTGAGGACCAATCAAAAATGTTAAAAACATTAAAAAAAATACTTTGTCCTCCTTGTCAGCTCTAAATAAAAACAAAAATTATTTTTCATCATTCTATTCTTGTATAATGTAAGAAGTATATGTGAATCTTTAATATTAACATGATACATTTTAAATCAGTATATATGTATCTGCCAGGTTTTTCACATTTTATTTTCTTGTTGATTTAAAAAATTTTTAAATGCATAACATTGTTCAGAAATATATTATCCACTTCTGAAGAATGAATAAACCATGAAAGTGCAGTAAAGTGTTCAAATAAGTCAAATTTATTACGTATGTTGACATCCTTCAGTCCGTGAGGACACTGAAATAATACACCATTGTGTGAATGCTGCATCACTGGCTGTAGAGGTCAAGACCTGCATTGCCTGTTGAAATTGGTAGTATCACAATTCGTCGGTTTGGCTTGCTGATTCTGTATTGGCTGCCCTGCAATGTCTACTTTCTCTATTTCTCCTGCCATTTTTATCTCTTTTCTCCTGCTCGTTTCGCTAATGTGGAGTAGGTATGAACCTACACCCTCCTCCTTTCAGCTATGGGTGAAATACAGTAAGTTAGATTAAACTCTCAAGCTTTTTCATTTTTTATTTATTTATTTTAAGCTTTATTGCTAGTTTCTGGTTGCTAGGCAACTGTTCAGTAACAGATACTTCATTATAGGTCAGTTTTCGTTTCTTACGCTTAATCCAAAAAGTATTCTTATTTTACTTAATCAGATCAAGTTTTTGAAATA
Organism: Sepiola atlantica; assembly: GCA_963556195.1. Taxonomy (NCBI): domain Eukaryota; kingdom Metazoa; phylum Mollusca; class Cephalopoda; order Sepiida; family Sepiolidae; genus Sepiola; species Sepiola atlantica. The sequence goes on from OY744529.1 coordinate 75,687,819, forward strand.
CAAGCACTTTCAAGAAATTCCTATATTCTCATCCATTTGTTTGACGATTTGGAAGAACAACACGTCTGCAGATCTAACAGAACCTAATAGGATGGTTCTATAAGAATTATTAGTTTTTTTTTATTCGTTCCGACAAATTAACAATAAAAATCGGATTTATTTGCGCTCTAAAGTAATACACCAAATATGCACGTATGTCAAACATGGGCAAGTGTATAGATCGACATCCCCAACATAATGTGATAAAAAAAAAATGTGTATAGGCGATGAAAATGGTTTTATGTTGCTGTTTTCTTTTCAATTAAATTAGGAACGTTTTGGAGTTAAAATCAATGTATTATTTTGCAGTAATAGGGAAAAAGAAGACGTTTTAATACATTTTTCGTTAAAAACAAAGAAAGGCGGCATCAGGCATATGAAAACCTGGATTGTAAACCATGAGTACTGAAACGAAGTAAACTCTTGTAGTGAATTATAAAAATAATTTATTTAAAAAGTTTTTTGATTTCACAACTTATTTTATCTCATTAAATCTCTTTCTTGGAATTATTAAAATTGCTTTCTGGTATAATGAAAGTGCTGGTTTCGTTTCACTTTAACTACGCTCCATTTTTACATAGGCAGTACTTCCAGTCTGTTCGACTCCATTTTGTAGCTGCTCAGAGTCCATTTCAAAGTGTTTTTCTTCTGATTACATGCATAATAATAAATAGATTTTTACGCAAAATGGTTCCTCATTAAATATTATTAAAAAAACAACAACAACATAAAAACCATTGTTTTCGCCTATACACATTTTTTTGATATATGAAAGAGTGTGCTTACCACTGTTGTTCTACACATACCAGCATGTAAAACAAACATTAAACTGAATATGGTGATGATATAGGGATCTTGTCCAAGAAGGCATTTTGACAGAACTGGTTTGGATAGAGGAATGACTGACCACATCTCAACAGAACTGGTCTGGGCCAAAACGAAAAGAAAAGGGGGATAAGAGGAAGTGAACTTTTCACTCACACCTTCAATATTTGTGACCACTTGGCTAAATCACTCAATAGTTTACCGCCTAGTCGTCACATGATCTGAAACTCCACGTATTAGGAAAACCCAGCCCCAACAGTTCTTACACTACCGATTCAGTGTAATACCAATCTAAATCTGAAAAGAGACAAAAAATGGTTATCAAAAGTTAACAGGATCATCTAATTTGTAGTTATTTCTGGATAATCTTGTGAAGTACTCAAAAGAAGTTGGTTTTTCTATTAACATGTCCAAGACTGAATGCATGATCACTGATGAGAAAACAAACTCCTTCTAACATCAACAGCCAACAAATTGAACAAGTTACAGAGTTTCTTTTACCTTTGGCACAAGCTGTCTTCATCTAACGATGGGCAAACAGTGAACCGGCTTAGGTTTGGCAAGGTTTCACAAGAAACAAAACCGCCCTAACTTCTAAATGCATACCATACAAAATCAAAACGAAAATCTATAGCATATATGTCCTTCCTGTAGTCTTATACGGATTTGAATGTGTCAACTGGACTGTAAAATTACATCAGAAACTAGAAACCTTTCAAAGCCACATCATGCGCTTCATTACTGATCATAAACTATTTGATCACATCAGTATTGCAGAGTTGCAAAAACTCACTGGCATTCCATCAATATCTTCTGTCATCAAATGTAAAATCTTGAGATTGTTTGGTCACATTAAGCTTTCCAGTGTAGGGCTATGCAAAATGTGTTGAAGGCATAATACAAGGAAGCCGGTCGAAAAGTAGAGAAAACAAGATATATAGAAAACGTTAGTGAATAGACGAACATGAACCAAGCGAACACCAAGGCCCAAGATCATACGGCTTGAAGGACACTCAACCATGTTGGTGCATATTTTGCAGCTAGCGGAGAAAACGTTTAATAAAAATTACCATCTGTGGCTAAAATAGAGCTCATAAAGATAATAGTGTTATTTTTTTTTAAAATATACACTGGAATAAAAATCGAGCTTATCTTTTTAGAAATCAGACATGAACAAAAAAAAATTGGTAAAACTGTAGACCTGCTAATTCACAAAGAAAAGAAATTGGGGTTGATGTCTCAGTCCAGAAGTAGGGGTGTTAGAATTATTTACAGCCTCAAATCTAACAAAATAAGAAGAAAGAAAATGGCATTCTGTTTTTTTATTTTTTAGGGTTATTACATGTGTAAACAGCCTGAAAAAGAAATTTTAAAAAGAAAAACACTATTTTAGACTTTAGAGTGGGGGATCACTTTTGTGTATACATTTAACATAAAATGACCACTCACTTCTGGACTACCAGGCAGTAATAATCACTCGCTTCAGGACTGTCCTTAAAAACAACTCTATCTGTTCCAAAGTTGGTGATCATTTAACGATAAATTGATATGCAAAAGTGACCATCACTCTAAAGTCTAAAATAATGTATTTTTTAATTTTATTTTACTGTCCACTTTTTCAGGCGGTTTAAAAGTGTAATCACCTAATAACAGTAGAATCTAATACCTTTTCCAATGGTTTTAAAGTGAAAATGAACACTATAGACCTAGGTGGATTTGAGCACTACTTTGCCGATTCCATAGTCTGTGTTGGTATCCATTACATCAATCATGCCCCTTTATTGAATGTATATACAGGATTATCCAGAAGTCTTGTTACACCTACCAAAACATAACAAAAATAGACCAATAACGGTCAAAGAACAGCTTCATAAAATATCACGCAGTTCATGGCGTTGCATCACTCGGTGCCACGAAAAAGATTTTCGTACAGACCTTCTCGATGCATTGCAGTTGCAATTAAACTGAATAAACTAAATCCATTTTTATTCCATGAAAAATTGCCAGTATACTGAAATCATATGCCCTTAATAGGGTGAAGATGAAAATTCATATACAGTAAATGTACAAAAGCAAGGAAATTCCCAAATTTTTACACTTTTATTGTCATTAAGGGTATGCGAGCACAACAGGGCTATGTATTTTACTGGTAGGAATTTTTCTTCAGCGCACCTCACACACTTCATCCACTCATCCATAGAAATTTATACTGTAGTGATGTGATAATGAAATGGTTTGGTTGATATGTAGTCATACCCTTAATGACAATAAAAGTGTAAAAATTTGGGAATTTCCTTGCTTTTGTACATTTAGTGTATATGAATTTTCATCTTAACCCTATTAAGGGCATATGATTTCAGTATACTGGCATTTTTCATGGAACGTCACTTCTTTTGTAAAGGCTATGCCTCAATACAATGCCTTATAAGGTTTTTTGAAATTTTCTGGAAAACTAAGGTATATGGTGAACTGAAATTAAAATGCCATCAACTAGACACTAGAACCTCTATCTCTGCCAAAAATCAGCTGAATCCGTCAAATAGTTGATGAGATACAGGGTGGCACATACATACGTGCACACAGATAACATGAATTTCATGATGAAAGTCTATTAAGGGAGAAGAACGCTCTCACGCCTCCCTTGATTACTGTATTGTTCTTCTATTAGTTTGCTGTCCGTAAAGTGAATAAACTGAATCCAGGACGTATTTTGTATTGTTGTATTGCTTATTACTCTATTGTTGTTACTTCAGGGGTAAAAAGAATTTAGGCCATCCTCTACATTACTATAACAGGAAAATAACTCTGGTCAGAGAGAAAGCCTCTTCGTGATCTATAGTGATGCTTTTATGCAATATATCTGTGTGTATGCACTTTACTTTGCCTGCCCGTTGATAAAAATCATGTTTAGATAAAACTGCACTTTATGACCACCATTAAATTCTGTGTTTTGAAACACCTATTTTTTTTTTCTATGTACTTTTTTTTTTTAATGTACTCATCTATTCATAAAAAGGTTGTCTCACTCTGACACAAATAAAAATGGGTGGTTGAGTTTATATACATATACTAGAAGAATACCAGTCAAAGAGCAGGTGGAATTAATTCCCTGAACGGAAGAGTTTTGCATCGGTTTTATGTCCCCTTTATGAAGAATAAAAATCTAGATATAATGCTACCAAACCTGATGTCTAGAATCCTTATTCCAATTTTGATCAAAATCTATTACATGATTTTGATTTTGAAAAATGTTTAAAATTTAAGATTTAAGGGTTTTAAGAAGAAATTGAAATTCAGGGAATCTTGCTAAATTAATGGTTAATGATTCAATGCAAATCTAAAATATTTTAATTTTCAAATGGGTGATTGTGCTCATATTAACCCCTAAAACATTTTGACTTTTGGGACACGTGTATGTAATGTGGGTTATATTTGGTTTAATTTAGTTTTATAATATGAGCACAATCACCCATTTGAAAATGTTAACTAACTGTGCCAGAAAAAATAAAATTAAAAAGTTTTGACTGTAATTCAACCGAACCGAATTTCGTGCAACCCACTTTCTGCCTTTTTCTCCAAACGTTTTTGCTGTCTTTCAATTCCCAACAAAATTTTGTGCAACCCATTTTCTGCCTTTCTCTCTCCAATCCAAAATCGCTTCTCCTCCTTCCCAGCTGTCCTCTTCATTTATCTCACCTGATATCCACATATGCAAATCACATAAACACCTGCACCTATGAAGAGAAGCCCTTTTTAAATCTGCATACGACATGCAAAGCACTTCCTTCTTTTTCCTGATGGTGAGTGCTCCTCTTGATTGTCACAGAAAATTAAAATATTTTAGATTTGCATTGAATCATTAGCCATCAATTTAGCAAGATCCCCCCCCCCTCTCTCCAGTGCATTTTTTATCATAAACTGCTTTGTTATGCAAATTTTTATTCTTTATTCATTCACTTTTTTCTTTCCTCTTCTCTCCTGTCTCTTGAAGGCTTTGGGCGTGAACAGTAGTAATGACCGAACGATGATCAAGAAGAAGATAAAAGAGCTGAAGTCGGCCATGGAGAAGGAGCGAAAACAGATGGAGAAGGAACGTAAAGCAAAGGAAAAAGAGCAGAAGAAATTATTAAAGAAGAAATAAGAAATATCGAAGTGTCGGGAGGGATTTTAAAAAGACAGAAGAAAAAAATAGAAGAAAAAAATGACAAGAGCCATCTTAAATGTACCCTTTACCTAAAAAATAAACACCCATTGATCACTTAGAAAATATATGCAATGATATTAATATCACAACAAAACAAAACTATATCAAAGGTTTAAAAAAAAAAAAAAAATAATAATAATCATACCTCCCCACCACACTCATTTTCTCACATCTTGAAGTGGACCCCTCTGATTCACATGATATGTGTTTCATTGTTTCTGGCATATCGAAGAACTCTGCTCCATTTTTAATTCTTTCCTCGGTGTACAGAACTTTCCTGAGGAAGTATTTGGGTTGGGTCTGGCGTCTTGTCATAACTTACTTCCAAAAAAAAGCAAAAAAAAAACACCTAAATAATATATAAAAATAAAATCATCTTTGTACCACCGCTACCGCCATCTGTGATCTAAAACTCAAAACAAAAGGCATAACATTACACTTTTTGGGGTGGGTGGGGAAATCAACTTAGAAAAAAAAAATGAACAAAAATTTCACAAAACGGTATCAAAGTTACAAAAGAAAAAACAGGGGAGCTAACTCTGGACTAAAAAAAAATCATTTCTTCTTTTGGTTCCTTTACTGTTTTTCTTCTCCACCAAGTGGCCTGATTTGAATCAGCTGCAGTTCTCTCCCTTTCCAATCAGGTGTGTGTGCGCGTGTATATGTATGTGTTAATATGCATATTTTTTTTTCTTGTTTGTGAAGGTTTTTTAAAACAAATGGAAATATAAAGGGAGTAATTTATTTTGAGGGCTGTCTCATAACAACCACCACCATTTTATTATCATATCCATTTTTCCATCCTGTCCTTGGTTTATATTAGGGCGAAAAAGTAAGTATTGTTTTAATGTTAGCTATGTTAATGATTCAAAATTAAAGTTATAAAAAAAATGTCCGGTTGGTAATAAACAAAAAAGACTAACTTTATTTTAACGTTATTTTCAAATTGAGAGAGGAGAGACTTTCGTCATTGTACTTATTTTTTTGTTTTAATTTTTTTATTTTGGATTCCATCTTGTTGCTTTTTATCACTGATTTTTTTTTTTTAACCGAGTCATTGTTCAGTAGTTAAACAACAGAAGATTTGAAATATAAATATCATTGTTGATTCTGACTCTCCCTCCCCCCACACTCTGTTTTATTAGTCCTGGGAGCTTAAGTCAAACACTTACTATGAATGACATAACAACCGTTGCAAACACCTAGAGCAAGGTAAATATCGTGACCCCCGTCTCTTCTAACCAGTAGACCATTATCACTTTGCCAGAAACCCTCCCACCAGTACAGTGTTGAACCTCTAACCCTAGCACACATGTATTATCGTATTTTTCATGCTTGTAGGTAAACATACACAGGTGAAATATGGCAGTTCAAAATAAATTAAAACTCTTTAATATACTTACGTATCAGGCAAAATTAGGTATCTACACCAAAAATTACGGAAAATTATCAAGTAGAATTTTAATTAAAAATATAAATCAGTTTTATCGTATATTTCTGATTCTCCATTGGCGCGAACACATTTTACGTCTTTAATAAGAAATGACAGACTGACTTATCTCCCCCTGTTCTCCCTTTTACGTAACTCTTTTACATTAAAGACATAAAATTTCTTTGTGCCAATGGAAAATTGGAAATATACAATAAAATTGATTCCTATTTTTTATTAAAATTCTACTTGATAATTTTCCGTAATTTTTGGTGTAGATACCTACTTTTGCCTGGTACGTAAGTATATCAAAGAGTTTTCGTGTTAATTTATTTTTAACTGCCATATTTCACTTGTGTATGTCTATCCACAAGCACTGACTTTAGAACCTTCTGATATAATTGAAAACAATAAATCCATTGAATGCTTGTATATTCAAAATTACTGCTAACAGATGAGTTATAATTTATATTGTTTTTTTTAGTTTGTTTTTTCGGACTATTGTCCTCATCAGTGTTGATATTTATATATATTTTTGTTAAAGATTTATATGAATATTGATGTTGAGGACAATAGACTTCTCTTCTTCATCATTCAGTTTTCGTGCTACGAGTGTTCAACGTCACACGCCAGCTATCCAGACAGGTCCAAACGTTTACATCAGCCAGGTTTCATGCAATTATATCGCTTCTTTACGCACTCTAACCTCTTCGGTCTGCTACGTTCTCTAGTGCCCGGGATATCCAAATGCGTTATGGTGTTGTTGATGCAAGAGGTGGCACCCTGTATACGGCCGAACAACCCGAGATGCTGAGTGCGTAAGGTATCCGTAATCTCATCAATATCAAGTTGATAGAGCACAATTGATGGGATCTTTTCCAGTTTTCAGAAGCACCCATCTGATCATGGCACGATCGTTATGCCGAAAGAAAAGCTATGTAAATAAAATGTCATGACTTGTAGTGAAAAGTCAATAATATTCAAAATAATATGCACGTTTATTACATAATTGTTTTGATATATTTGTAGAAGTTTTGAACGGATTATGCAATCAATATTTATTTGGAATATTATTCATTTTTCGTTATGGCTCCTTATTTATGGGCCACCCTGTATTTATGGCGGAACCTAAAATTGTATTAACTCAATTCTGTGGTTCATATTTTAAACATAACATAAATGAAACGATAGAAGAAAAACAAAAACTAATTGAAGATGACAAAACTCAGAGTAACCCATTTGTTACCGGTACCGGTACTCTCAGGTCCACTCTATCCTGGAGGTGTGTTACCTGTCGAGGTTCTAACTAGACATTAAATAGACTCTATCTTTGGCAGGACATAAAACTGCATCCGGTTGTATACGCATAAATGTACATCATGTATAACATGTTAAAGCAAACACCATTTAATAAATATTTAGATATTAAAACTTGAAGCATAAAAACTTTTACCAAAATGACTGGATTTGGCACTAAATGACCTGAAAAGGGTTGATATGCCGCAAAATAAACTACCAAACGAAAACTTTTGCTGCATCATGAATTTTACTACCTCGATTGATTATCGTTTTGGTCTTGGAAAATGGAATGCCATAGCTTTTTTTTTTTTTTCTTTAATTTCTGCAACACTGACTAGAAAAATAAGTGACAAAAAGCAACAAAAATAGAATAATCAAATTAATCAATACTTTTGCTGTCAACCTATATAATTAGACTGAGCTTTTTATTTAAATTATCCAAAAATAAATAATTAAAAAAGTATAAATTTAATTTACAGATTTTAAACATTTTAAATGTATATTATTCTCTTTACTATGATATTTGAAGGAACTAACCTCCACCATTTTTTTTTTTCATCTGGTATGATTTTTTAGATCAAAAACAATTTGTATTTTTCTATTTTTATTTTTGTGTCACAAATGGAAATATATCTGTTTTTTTTTGTGTGAGTGGGAGGGGTATTTTTTATTTTTTTAGTTATTTGCAAAAATAAGGTCTTAAAAGCATTTCTATAAAATTATTTCCTTTAAGGTGTAATAGTTTGAATTTTTTTTTCTTTATTTCTTTTTATACAAAATGTATGTTTGCCTCATAAAGACCTTACAAATACAACATGGCTCAAATATATGAAAAAATTTTGTTCAGGAAAATTTGTAAAAGAAATTAATGAAATCTATAAATTCTTTCGAAAGTGATGTCTTAGATAAAACTATTGAAATGCCTTAAACATATATATATATATATATATATATATATATATATATATATAGGTAATTATTAATTCATATTGATTTCTTGTGGAAAGGGTATTAATGATTTTGAGGGAGGTTTTCCATAGTTTCTAATTTTTTTTTTACATCCAATTAAACGTTTATTGAGTTTTTTTATTTTTGCAGTATTTTTTTTTTTAGCCAAAATGTATGTAAGCAGAAATAAAAATTGAATTTTGTTGAGCAAATTAAAAACAAAACAAAACCGAAATCATAACATGTTATAAACAAATATACAATTTAAAATGTACATCAAGAAAATTAATTTTATTTTCTCTGGAGAAAAAGTGTTTTCAATGACCCAGCTGAAATTAATTCATAGAATAATTTGAAAATCTCCATTTTTTTTTTTTTTTTTTTTTTTTTTTTTTTCTAGTCACTTTCTTGTTTCCATTAAAAGTTCTTTAATTAATAAAATAATTTAAATAGTAAGACTTATCTCTATTTATAAGATTATTTATGTTTGTAAATATGAACAAGTGTGATTTGTAAAATTAGAAAATTAAAAATCTAATTTATTTAAAATAGTTAATTAAAAAAAAAAAATTTAATGAATTAATTTATGGTTTAAAATTCTATTTAAAAAAAAAAAAATCATACTTTTGGAAAAATCGACTCTGATGCAATTGCCTTTTAGTTTCTTTGTTTAACTAGCAGGGCAACCAGGCGTTTCCCGGGACAAAAGTAACATATTTCTATTAAAACTTCTATCCTTCTACCTCTCTCTAGCCGCCTCTCTATCGTTCTCTCTCTCCTCTGCACAGCCCATTCCTCTCTCGTTTCACGCATACACACAGACAACTCTCTTTTATATAGATTCCTTGGGGAACGAGTCGGCATAAGGGAATTAACTATTTGATAATATATATATATAATAGATGAAGATGATACCATAATACTTACTTTTAACTTTCAAAATCCTGTTTAAAAATGTCTTTTTTTAAATGAAAGTAAAACTACTGCCGAGCAATGCCAGCTGCTTATTTATAAAGATCATTATTTAAGTTTATTTTATTCTTCTTGGCTTCACTGTTATTAAATATATAAAAAAAAAACACTTTTTTTTTTTTTTATATATTTGCTCTCAAGTTTTATCAAAACATTTTCCTGTTTTGACAGAAATTAAATTTATCTAAAGCATAATTTATGGTGGCATATCAGATGAACCCTCCCCGATTTTGCCAATTCGTATTTCAGGGAGGGGGAAAAAAAAGTTTCTTGCGTATTTAAGCATTTAATGTTTAAAGCATGCATCGGGGGATACAAAAATTAAGCCTACTGAAGGCCTCTGCTTCACATAAGATGCAGGTCATATTTTAATATATTTAAAAAATATCTTTTATGCCATTGAGAGCAATTCATAATTTTTTTCAAATACTAGACATACCCATACATTAGCCTTTTGGCTAAGATCAAAGTGTAGTATCTGTTCCGATGGATACTGCACCCCATAGACTGGTATTGTCTTGGCCTTCGGGGCTTGATTTACGCCGGTCTATGGGTCTGTCCTGTGCACCCTCCCAGGCTTTGCCTCCCCTCTTTGGGGAGGAATAAGTTCATTGCTTACTGCCTGAGGCGCCCCTACCGGGGAATGCCGACGGGGCTGCCCAGGCAATTTTTAATGACCAGAGTGCTCAACTTCTCGAGTGCTGGTTTTTCTAATCCCACTTTCCCGACCTTGTGTCACATCTTACCTTGTGGGAGGTAGATAAATAAAACTAGACATACCCGTTATCCGTTGGGTCACAGCCACTATCACAATTCATTCTACTTTGGCTTCATTTGAAAATTCATAAACTGGGATACATCTGTTAAGAAATTTTTCCAGCATAACTAAAAATAATAAGTCGCTTTACTTCTATATTATATTTATGGATAATAGAGAAGTAAAGTAACCAATTATTTTGCTATCGAATTTACGTGTGTGTGTTTACGGTGTGTATGAGCACGCTATATAAATTAGCTGAAAGAGAGACTCACTCTTTCTCTGAATGCTCATAGACATTTAAAACTATTAGAGAATGGTTGAATCAACACAGTGAGAGAAATACATAGCTAAATGAGAGATGAGTGGCTTGTTCAGTTAATTAAAATTTATGGCTAATTTGTAGAATTAAAATGTTTTGTTTTTTTTGGTTTTTTTTCAAAGATAATTCAATCCAATAACTAAAGAATATTTTAACATGGGTTTTTGTGTCATTAAAGTAAAGTATATAGGAAAAAAAGTTTTAGGAAAAAGTTTTAGGAAAACAAGCGTTGATTAACTCAGCTTTAGTAATCTGTTATACAAATGGCAGTTGTCTGTTTGTGTATATGTCCACTTAAAAGTCAGAAACTGCACAAGACACACCCACAAAGTTGATATATTCGTTTTCAGCATTGCATCGGACACAATATGAACAGCTTTATTTTGTGTTATTTATTCTTTTGGGGTAAACAGGGCAAAATTAATCGCAGGAGGGGGGGGGGTCTATATTTAGAGCATTTTTTCTTCCAGTCGACCTTTGGTGTGAAATAAAACTTATCGTTCTGACATTTGAAAATGTAATATATTTTTACCATATATAGAAATCGGTAGCGAAAGAAAGAGGTTTTAAAAGATGTTGCACACACTTTTTAACTCTTTTATTTTGTTTCCGATGTCCCTGGGTAAATAAAATGTATTAATCTTGAATGTTTTCGTTTAAAGATAAGAAATTTGTAATTAATCTTAGATTCATTACATTTTATTATGAATAAAAAAGTACTTTTTGTTTCTAGTGGAATTTGAAGTTTATCATAAACTCGTGTCCCCATGGCAAACAGTGTTAGTCTTCATGACATTTAAATTAGATTGTTACACCTTTTACACTTAAATATTGAATAAAAATGTTTTCTTTTTATAAGTAAGAATTTTAATACACATTTAAATAACCAATTCAGTTACTGTGTATTTGTTTACTACTTACGGGGTTAAGACTACTGTATCTGTCGATATAAATTATCTGTTATTTAGACAATACCATCTGTTAATATTTTTTTTTTACTATGATAATATTTTTCTTCCAAACTCCACCGAGACAACACTAAATAACCTAAGAATAATTTTAAAGAATAATCCTTTTTAATACATTGAAATACATTTTTGGACACATGTTTAAATAATCCATTTAGTTACGGTGTATTTGGTATCTCAAACCACAATTTTATTTTCATTATATCTTAAAAAATGAATGTGGGTACATAGATCTTTGCAAAACGTAAACGATGATACTAAATTTATTTTGGTAGCAAAAGTAGCAACCGAATTATGACCATTCAAATTTTATTGGAAATTAAATTTCTCAGTGTATAACTAAAAATGCAGGCTTTGAACAAGTGAAAATCCTTACAGATCTAATGTCATCTTGTGGTAAATGAAAATTAATCATAATGGAAGTAAGAATTATTAAAGCAATCCAGCCTGAACATGGGGCAAAATTTGATTACCTCTAAAAAACAAGTACAAAAATGACACGGAAGTGCAAATTTATCTGTTCGTATAAGAATTATTTCAACAGCTGACATATTGAATCTTCATAATGATTCATAGCACAGTAGAGATCAAGCTAGATTGTTCTTTTAATAGTAAATCAATACAAAATAAGCTTCAGATTTTGATCATATCAAAACAGCTTGAACCACAATTTGATAACCGGGTCAAAATTTGATTCACTAAAGTTTTCAATTTGGATGTTTTTTGTTTTTTTTAGAAAAACAACTTAAAAACCACTATATTAACAAGTGACCCTTTTTCTATAAGATGGGACTGTTTTTATACTGTGAGAGGGTGGGTGGAGTGAAGTATCCTTCTTATTCAAATAATGCGGTGTGATAATCTGAATAGAAAAATGTCTACTGAAGGAAAGAGGTTTATTAACTTTTCTAATTAAGGAAATGTGCTGATTTGATTAGAAGACTAGACCTTCATTTGTTATTGATCTTTCATTCATCCAACTCTTTCTTTCACTCTTACCGAAATATCATATGAATTGAATAAAGCCTATTTCATCTAAGATAATTTTTTTCAGTCATTATATATATAGGTAATAATATAAAACTAATTTTTATAGTTCCGATCGATTTTACTAGAAACCAATTTCCAAAAAGCAAAGATGAAGCTCAATGTTTTAATTTTAAATATCCACTAGAGCCATTAATAAAGTATTAAATCAAGGTTGTATCATTCTATGACTTAATGACAATTTCGGAACAAAATAACTTACACGTGTTTCTGGAGGAGTTGGAGACAGTCACAAGTAATCCAGGCTGTAATAACCAACCTCCCTTCATCAGAAAGATGAAGAGATGATATATATATATATATATCAATTGGTAGCTAGCATTCTTTGCTAAATATGGCATATGACTCACAAGGAATGCTTTAATAGTTTCAGAGAGTTGATTTGTTTAAAAAATCCATTTTTGAATTCTTTTTTTTTAAAAGGCAACATAAAATATGCTAATTATATCTTTGAAAAAATAAAGTTTTAAGAAAAAAATGTCTTCTGTAAATTATAGCTATGATCTGCAGCTGGGAAAGATATTAAGTTGAAGATGAAACAAAAATAACAACTGAGATACAGTTGAAAAGGAAATAAGAATAATATAGTGTAATTTAGACAAGTTAAGACTGGATATGAAATATAAATACTTCATTTTATGTCTAAATTCCAAAGAAAATGTTTTTATACCAATCAGTTTTCTCTTGTTTCTATGCTTTCGTGAAGAGAAACCGACTTTTGGATTCTTATAAATAAAAGGAAGGACAAAGTTTCTTTGGGTTTTTGGGGGTTTTTTTGGGGTTTTTTTACTGAGTGAGGTTTAATGTAAAGTTTATCTACTCGGAAAGATTTCTATGTAATAAAAAAAAACATTACTATCTTAAATAATAATAAAAAAGAGACTCCTACGAGACATTTGCTTCATCTCCCCTCCATCATGAAAAGGTGGAGGGTAATTTAAAATTATATCCTACTAAAAAAGGTTATATATTATACTTGCAGACATAGAGAACCCGTGTGTACCTCAGCATGCAACCTGAACCCATATAACTATTTTTAATTTTTAATTTCTATAATCTATGTAATAAAGCAAAGTCAGTTCTCCTATTTCAATGACGATTATAGCTTTCGAAAACCAAGACATTTTTATTATGTTAATCTATTCTGCCAATCACTTAGGACAATTCCAGATGCTTGTTTTCAGAAAATGTGTTCGTCGTTTCATTCTCTTTCAAATTTTCTTTTTTTTTTTTTTCTCCGGCTCAGCAGCGTCTCTGAATACAGTCATTTGCAGAGAAGATCGGAGGTTATTTTATTCTAACGCTAATATCTATCACAAGCGACCATCTCAAAAAGAAAAATTTGATCGCCGTTTTGTTTGACAAAATCGGTTAAGTGAAAGTAACAGAACAAATTTTGAAATAACAAAACTTAGAAATAGTTTCCAAAAGTTTAAAATTGTGCAGTCGATAGAATATTAAATTTTCTTTTGTTTGGTAACAGTCACTTGTTGTATATTTTTTACTCCCCCCCCCCACTCTTTTGCATTGTTAACTATACTATACTTTTGCCTGAATTTCTTTGATTAGTTTGATTGGCTTAAAGCCTTGCTTGTTGAGCAGAGTTATAATTTTGTGACTTGCATAGCTACGACATCCACCTACGATTGGCACGCATTCTGCATCCCAGCCATTTTCTTTACACTGTAGAGTCACATTTTCATGGCAGTCTATGGTTTTTTAGACATAAAGATAAGGGGGCGGGGACATCCTCCCAGGCTGGATCAAAGTTAGTATCTGTTCTGGTCGATCTCAGACATTTATTATTATTTCAAAAGAAATATTATTGACAATAAATTATAAAGATTGATGTAGGAAGCCCCATGGAATTTCCACGGGGTCCTGCTAGTACTAAAAATAATTCTTATGAGAACTCCATTCTTATTTCTAAATTTCTGGCTTGAATTAAAGTTTAAAGAAAAAAAGTCAAGTATTATCGTTCATTTGTTTTCCTAAATCAAAGGAGGAAAACAAGAATTTTCGAACGTGTCCCTGAACCACTGTCTAAATAATTATGGAGAATCAATTAAACTCAAACAAATGAAATAACTGCTATCTTTTTTTATTATTATTATTATTATAAGGCTATGAAAATTATATATAGTGCTCCATCCATCACCTATCGCTGTTAACGTATTTCAGACCTACCTGTGATAGATGAAAATCCGCAAAGTAGAAACCACATATTTATTTAAATATATTAAAGCTTATTTTAAGCCCTTATACAGCATCCATGTTATTAATTTAATAAAAAAATAATTTCATTAGAATGCAAAAAATTTAATATTTTTTGAAAATGCTACAATATAGCGATATCTGCGATATAAAATTAGATATATATGATTTAAAAACCACAAACCGTGATATAGCTAAGGATCTCTGTATTAGGATGGGCAAGTGTCTCGAGAGCCAGATTCTTTTGTTTCAATTTAAGTTTGAAATTTCTGTAATTTAAAAAAAAAAAAGTTCATTACAAAATGGATTGACCTGAAACTTCCTTTTAAAGTATTTCTTTTCTTAGAATAAGAGTAAAGATGTTTCTCAATTTTCAAGTCGTGTTATTCGTGGCTTTTTCTCTGGGGGGAAAAAAGTCCCTCTTTTTCAAGCAATTCCTGATTTCTCTCTTTTCAGAGTTCTCCTTTTTAAACGAACGTGTGAGTATGTCTGTCTCTCTCTTTCTTTTCTGCCTCAAAGTTTGGATTTTTTTCTCTCTTTTTTTTCTAGAAATAAAATTCTATTTTGCCTTCCGTGTGTGTGCCTGTACCATTGTATGTCGCACTCAGCCATTTTTAATTTCAATGTAAATTTCAGCAGCTGCCATTTTGTTTTTCTATCATTTTGCTAAGTCACGCTTAAAGCATTTGTTGCATTCATCTTTCTCTTGTCTCATTCGTCTTTCTCTTGTTTCATCAGCCTCAGAATTCTAAGGAATAAGATTTTTATTATTTGTAATCTTTATAGGATACATTTTTAATCTTTATTTAGGATAATTTGTTGTCGCGTTTTGATTTTTGAAATAAGGAATTGTCTTTTATTTTAAAAATGTTGGTTATATCCTTATTTAGTCACTCAAATTATGGACAGTAAAACACCTTTCAGTAACTAAAACATGGTTTTAACCATGTTTTAGTTACTGAAATTAGATTAAAATCAGTAATTTATATCAAGTTGAGTCGGATATTCCGAGAAATGTTAAATCAATATTTTCTTTTAGAAAACATGACAGACCCAGTGATACTTTTTAGAACGCCTGTGACGATATATTGAAATTAGATTTAAAATATTCATTTAAAAAACTTGAATTAAAAATGAATTTAATACCTTTTGGGATGGCATGGTGGCGAAGTGGTTAATGACGCAGACTTAGGACCTGGGTGTGCCGGGTTCGAATCCAGTTCGTTCCATAGAAACACTTTAATCAAAACCCACACATGACCTTGTGTCTAACCTCCTAGATTCTATTCAAATATCATTTACACTTTCTTGCTGTACATTTTAATGGAATTATGGCAGGGAATTTAAAAACTGATTACAAGATACTATATTTTTAAAATATCCTTCTTGGCAACTATTTTTAGGTTCAAAGCCATTATCAAAATTCACTCAAAAAAAAAAAATTTTCATTACAAACTGACTTACTTTCAACAACTTCTGAAGAATATTTTAACTCTTTTCTGTTTAAGAATTTTTGTAAGGTTTTTCAGATTTAATTTTGGAATTTTTACCGTTCCATATTTCTTTTCATTTTTCCTGAACAAAGCTTTAATAAGGAATGAAGAAAAAAAAAAAAGATTGGGGTGGGTAAAAAAGCGACAACAAAATATTGCCTTTTTATGATTATGAAAAATGTTCATGACTACGATTTATTATACAAAGTATTAAAAAAACAATCCAATGTGTTTCTACTTATGAATATGTTAAGTAATATTGTGCACTATATTTGTGAACATTTTTTTACTTTTTTGTAATGTGTTGTATAATTTATAATCATAGATTAAAAAAAAATATTTTTATTAGAAATGAACATATTACACACCTGTATTATTTTTAGTTGTCCGTGTACATATTTGAATTTACATGTTAAGTCATCTTTTATATAAATTCTTTTGCGCCGTACCCACCTAGCCCCCCCCCCTCCTCGAAAGACTTTTTTCCCTTATTTTTTTAAAACCAGTAAACCAAGATGCAGATTCTATCATTATGAACTGTTGTAAAAATGGTGGATAAAACTTAATAGAGAAAAAAAAAAATTTTATAAAAATTAATTTCAAATTATTGAAGGTATTTTTTTTTTTTACTTTTTTAAACTTTTTTGTATTGCTTTTTTTTTTCTGTTTGTAAATTTTTTTTATTTAATGGAGTGCGTTGTTATGACAACCAGATCAGATTAGGAATTCAAAAAAAGAAAGAAAATTAAAATGCAGACAAATTCAAGTGATAATCCTCTGATTATCTACCATTTTAAATAAAATGATTGTCTATCAGGATCAAGGCATTTTCTTGTTGTTTTTTTGTTTATTATGGTCTCTTACTGATTTAATAAGCTTTCATTGTATTTTATTTGCACACACACACACATAGTTACAAAAATAATGGCCGATTTCAAAAACACATTTATTCATGAAAATGTTTTCATCTTTCCAATACTCTGTAAATCACATGAAACTGTTGCAGTGCTGACAGCAAGTGTCTCAGACATTATTTTGACACTTTGACGTGGATTTTGCTCAACAAGTGATTGCAATTGTTCATTGTGAAGATTACACGGCCGTCCTCTACCTTCTTCATCTTCAAAGGTTCTCATCGCCACTACAGAATTTCTGGAACCACTTTCGTACTGTCCGATCGCTTGTGGATCCATCTCCCTGTGCTCTATTGATATTGGTTGAAGTTTCAGAGGCGAGTGGGAATTCATGCAACATCAGGCTATGGTCATGTTTTGGCATGTTCATCATTGAGGGTCTTCTATGCTTCAAAAATACTTTCTATCTGAAAAAAAGTTACAAATTATTATCGAGAACACATTAATTATCATATATGTTAAAATTTACCAAAAATAAACTACAAATTTTGTGTTAAAAGGATTTTTTTTTAAAACCCCAGCGCTTCAGGCGGCCATTATTTTTGTCTGTCCTTTGCTTTTCACGCTTACTCAATCCTATATTGACCTAAAGCCCATATCAATTATGAATCACTGTAACCAGAATTTCAGCAAGTTGCGATCCATTTCTAAATTGTAAGCTATAAACAAAGGCTCAAACTTTACGAAGCAATAACGAGTGGACAAATGAAGCTATTATTATTATTATTATTATTTTCGTTTTTTGTCTGAGGTTAGACGTTCTGTGAATGACTTCGCTTGTGCCACCTACTAGGATCAGAACGTCATCAACTGATGTCTTAAGCGTTTTACCATGTGGCTTTGGGCCATTAACATTCATATGGAACACACTTTGGGCGTTTTGGATGACTGACAACAGGTGACGTGGTCATGCCAGTTGAGACATCATTTTGCGACAAGCCATACAAGTTGGACGTGCGTGTTGCCTCTCTCGCTACAATGTCATAAATATATTTATATATATATATATATATATATATATAATCGTTGAATATGACAGACAATTTATGTTTGGACATCTTTATTAGCATTATTTCGGTGGGAAATTGGCTGATGAATCAACTTGAATACTAGCGATAAAATGTAGATAGAATTGTTTCTAATCCTAACTTTAGTTCCATATTAATAACATAATTCCCACCAAAACTACCTATAAATAGCAACACCATGGTCTTTACCTGATTCCCCTGAAGATGGATGTGGATGGGCTCAAAAGTACTTGGGACACCAACGATTATGGCAGATTGATCGACCAATTCCCCACCGAAACAAAGACATGGAAAGGATCCTCACGAAGACTTCCAGACATAAGTTGTCCGTCATATTCAACGATATTTGTCTTAAAGAGAAAATGCTGCCTAAATATACATATTTTAAATATATATATATATATATATATATATATATATATATTTAAAATATGTCAGTTCATATTATATTCCAATAACCATGGTTTTATTTTATTATTTTTATCTTTTCACATTTCCAAAAAACATAACATTTCTGTGAGATATATTTTTACGGTCCGTTTCATTTGTCTTGTGCCAAACAACATTTTTATGTCAATATCGTCTCTGCAACACTACAAAATCATCAGAAAAATTCACAAAGAGTAAAAAGTTCTTGGATTAAAGTGTCTAAAATGGCGTATTAGTGGGTTCCCCCACGTGTGAGTTTGCTCTTTTTCTTTGTTTTTGTTTACTTTCACCCAAAAATGAACCACTGTATAGTGTAGGTTTTTTCAAGACACTTTAATCCAAGACCTTTTTACCCTTTGTGAATTTTTCTGATGATTTTGCTCTGTTATCACTAATTGACAATCATCGAGCTGAATCTTTTAAGGAGACTACAAAGTAAAAGGAACTGATAGTATATGCGAATACATATATTGTCATTTATAATTATATATATATATATATATATGAGAGAGAGAGAGAGAGAGAACATTTTCATGTTAATATGTATTAATGGTATTCTGTTTTTAATGAAATCAAACTCAATCTGTATGTGATAGTACAGCAGCATTAATATCAAAATAGGACAACAATTCTCAATGTTTCAGGATGAAAAGAAAACGAAGTAGTCGTTTATCTGGTTGAACGTCAAACTCCTATAGGAGAAGGAAAACTCTGAAATAACACCTACAACCAGGTAGGTTTCTTGCATGTGGCACACCATGCACCTGTACACACATTACTTTCTGGGGAGAGTGGGTCTTGTTTCCACATCACATGGTCTACCATCAAATTCGCTAGGAATAGCGTGCTCTGGCCTACAAAAAATGCCTGAGCAGCTTCGTCGCCATTCCCAGGTAGGGGCGCCTTAGGCGATTAGCAATAAACTAACCACTTCTCAAAGGGCGAGAAGGTAAAGCCTGGGAAGGGGAACCTCCTAGAACTGCACAGGACCATACGACCTCAGCCCGACAGAACAAGCCCCCTCAACGGTCTGATTTTGGTATGAATGTTTCTTGATAATTTTTTTTCCATTCTTCCGAGAAAAATTTGTTCAGTTCATGCATGCTTTGTATGTTGCTCTTTTGAAATTTCCAGTTTCAGCTCGCCATAAATTTTCGATCTGGTTGAGATCTCGAGATTGACTTGGCCATTTTAGAACGTCTATTCTATTTGAACTTAACCATGATTTCGTAACATTTGCAGCATGTTTAGTATTGTTGGCTTGTCCAAAGACTCAACCTGGTCTCAAGCCCAGTGAATGTGCACTCTGGCGTAAATTTCTCTCCAAAATATCTCTATAATTTGTTCCATTCACCCTCCCTTCTATTATTTCAATTTTCTCTACACCTTGGCCACTAAAAACATTATTTTTATGGTTCCTTGGCCTTTTGGCTAGAATCAGAGTGTAGTATTTTTTCTGATCGATGCTACACTATTGTCCTGTACAGTTCTAGGAGGTCCACCTTCCCAGGCTTTACCTTTTCTTTGAGAAGGGGTTAGTTTATTGATAATCGCCTGAAGCACCCCTACCAGGGAATGCCAACGAGGCTGCTCAGGCATTTTTTGTAGGCAAGTGCGCTATTCCTAGTGCGCTGGCTAACCACACCTGACCTTGTGTCTAACCTCCTGGAGAGGAGGTAAATAAAAAAAATACTTTGACCTTGTGTCTAACCTCCTGGAGGTAAACAACTTGGCGCTGAATCACTGTGGCTACTTGCACCTTGCAGTTTGTAATGACCCTGTCCAACACGTCATGGGAAATTCTCCACTGGAGGTAAATAACTTGGCCACTACAGCAACCCCAGATTATGATTGATCCGCCTTCAAATTTATCTGTTGGGATAGTCTTCTTCAGTGAATATTCAGTACCTCTTCCTTCTTCCAGACATTTGCCACAGAATTTCTGCCCAAAAGTTTCATTTTCGTTGTATCTGACAAAGTACATTTTCCCAAAATACTGCAGGTTTGATACCATGTTTGTTTACAAAATCCAGTTGAGTACAAACATGTTTTTGCTCAAGAAGTGTCTTTTTTTTTTTTTCCTTGGTGTTCTTGAAAAGATGTCAGATCGATGAAGTGAATGACTAATTGTATTCATACTCACTTTTACTCCATTAACTTCTAGTCCTTCCTGAAGTTCTTTAAGCATAACTCGGGGCTTGTTCATAACTTTTATCGGTGTATATTCCGTTAACTTTCTATGATAACCAACGTTTTTTTGTTTTTTTTGATGAAGTATCATACTGTAGCAGTTGCATGAGCGAACTATTTTGTATCGGTCTAGGTTACGTCTACATGTCACTTGATTCATGTGCGCCGACTTGTTTTGGCACCAAGACGAACCACAAGGTAAATCTCTAGTTCGCAGTTTCTCTTCAAGCCGACAAATGTACCTTATCCTGTTCTCGACCTGACTCAACCACTAGTGGACGAGATGTCAAACTCCGGGATACTACTTCATCTAACCGACATGAATCAGCCCATTGTACTATCTCCACTTTTTTCCTGTGTCCTGTGAATAAAACTTCATATCCATTTAGTTGTGGAGCCATTGTTTATTGCAAGGAAGAATGGTCATCCCTTTTTCTTGTGTAACATTTCTCTTTCAGTCAGATTCGGCCAGACGTATTACTCTTCCAAGTAAGTTCGTCATTCTGATTTTCTTCCTGATCTAAACCACCAACCTAAAGTTTACTCCAAGCTAAAGTACTAACTGAACTCAATGGCATATTTAACTGACGAGATATCTTTCTATGACCAATTCTATTTGTATGAAGATCAGCCATACATTTATAGAGGTTTTGATCAATTATTTTGCTTTCCCCCCATTTTGTCAGATCTCACTCCGATTGAAAATTCATGGAGAGAACTGAAACTGAGAATTCAACGAAGGAACATGTAAAACCTGCATGAACTAAAGGAAATTTTTTCATGAAGAATAGAAAAAGATTAGTCAAGAAACTCTAAACGCCATCATGCTGTAATTAACAATAAGTTATGCTACAAAATATTAATAGATAATTTATTAAATGTGTTTAACTTTTGTGCTATTGGTTTTTCTTTGTAGGATTTTTTAATTGATTACTTTTTTAATCTGATTGTTTAATTAAAGGCTTAAACATGTGTATTAATAACAGTAAAGGTTTGATTACGTTTATTAGAAATATATAAAGAAACCATTTTGTGTAATATTTTGTAAACTTTTGCATGAAACTATATATATATATATATATATATATATATATATATATATTTGTATATAAAATGAACTCAGATTTTTGAGTTGAACTTAAATAGCAATGCATCTGACAAATCGATATTTGTTTCTGACCAGCAATTTCTTCCTTTTTATTCTTGCAGCATGTTCTTCACTCTAAAAAGTGTAATTAGTTTTATTTATTTCAGAAAATACTTATTCCGGTTAGGAAGTTTGCTAGACTGTGGAATGTTTCGTTTATGACCTTAACAGCACCTTTTTCTCCTCATTTCTTCTCATGTATGGCTTTAACATACTGATGTTACAACTTTGCGTCTTCCTTCACCGATCTGTCAGTGACTATGATATAGTTCAGAGCACTGATCTTTTGTGTTATTTTGTGTGGTCTGTGGGACTTGGACTTTAGAGGGTAGGCATTTATAGGGAATCATACCAAAACTTCATTTCCTACCTCAAACTCTTTCTTCACAATAGCCTGGTCAGAATGCCTCTTCATCTCTCTCACATACTTTACTCTGCTCAGCTTGTCTGCATTCTGGAAGTTTTTGATCTGTTCATTCTTTCACCTTCGTGCTTGAGCTTGTGTGATTGCTTCCTTTCCACCATCCCTGAGTCTGAATACTCCTACGGAGGTTGATTTCTGGTGCTTGTAGTGTCTTGAATTTAGGTACGTGTGCGATTTTCACTTTGCTGCCGGACAAATCATACCTCAGTAGCATATCTATGCCTTTCATGGGTAGTTCATTGACTATCCCCACATCTACGGCTTCTGAAACCATCTTCGATTTCATGTTCACCCAGTGGATGGGTACATTCATGGATTCGTTTCTGATACCCTTGATTTGAATTTGTCTGTCGGTTGCTGAACATGAACCATTCAGTAAGCTACATGATAACAAAGATTGTGACGCCCCTGTATCTCGTAATATCTTGATGCGTGCACTATTATCTTCATATTTTATGTTAGATATGCGCTCTTTTAATATGAATGGTCAGTATATGATTGAAAGCTTATCTGCTAATATCACACCTTGTGGTCTGTATTGGTTTGGTGATTTAATCCTGCCATTTCACCGACTCTGACAATTCACTACTATGTGTCCCATCTCGCCGCAATAATAGCATTTAATTTGCCGAGATTCCCAGTGGTTCACCTGCCAGTGAATTTTCTGTTGTGCCCCTTCATTTGATGCGCTCTCAGTCTTCTCCCAGTGATGTGCCTCTCCTCTGGTTACATCCGAGTTGTTTGACCTGTTCTTGACTTTTTTGTGAATTAGGACATACTCATCTGCTAATGTAGCTAACTTGTAGGCACTTTCTTCCCTTTTTTCTTCCACATAGCGCTTCGATTCTTCGTTTCGACAATTTTTTAATTCTGTTTAAATCAGCTGTTTGAAAGGTTCGTTCCCGATTTCTTTTGCTAAACGCCACCTATTGAAGCGTTTCTTTTTGTCGCAAGAACCCTGCAGACGTTTGTGACTCAAGCTTTATGCAGTTACAAAATTTCCGTCAGTACGCCTCTGGCACTAATTCATGTTTTTAGAATGGACGTTTTAACTTTCGCATACTCTGCACGATTTTCCACTGATAATGCAGCATGGGCTTTCTGCGCCTTCCCTGGCAATCCTGTCTGCAACAAAATTGGCCATGCATCTATTGGCCACTCTAAGTTCACAGCCGTCCTCTCAAAATGTTGGAAGTATCCGTCCACCTCTTCTTCCCTGAATTTTGGTACGAGCCACACATGTTTAGTTAGATCGAACTCTCTAGGTCTGGTTCTATTGATTTGTGCATTTAGCTCCAGCTTTTCCAACCACGTTTCCTGTTCTGTCCTTGCTTTCTCTATTTAAGATTAGGCAGCTATTTTAACCTTCTCCAATTCTAGTTGGGCTGATGTTAGATTTTGAACATCCACCTGTAATCCGTTCAAAATTTCCTTTTCGAAGACGTCATTACCAATAAGATGTTCCGCTATGATTTTAATTATGTTCTTCTTCCTCATAGCCCTACGAACATCCAATTGTATCTGTTGTCTCACTAGGAACGCTTCATCATTTTTTAGTCCAATTAATTGCCTCCAGCAAGGATTTTTCAGAAATTCTTCTACTAAATCTATCGTGTGTTTTCGCTTTCAACAATTATCATGTGTGTGGATCTTAGTTGTTAGATTCCGGACATGAACCCCCAAATTTATTTGATGGCAGATAATACCTAACACAAATTATTTTTGATGGAATTCATTGGCTCAAGGTATAATCCCAAGATGCTAAAATATGTCTGCAGGTAAGAACATGTTGGATAGAATAATCGGCAGAAGAAAGACGAACACATGAATATGGTTACAATAAGCAATTTAATATAATGCTATAATACAACAGCAGTGAAGGAAATAAACATGAAAGCATAGGGAAATAAAGGTAGAGTATGAACGATGTAATTTTTATGTTGATCAAAATTCAAAGTTTTATATGCGCTCATCCGAATCAGACACATAACGATCCTTTTTCGATAAGTTGGATCTCTCATCATAATAGAAAAATATCCAGGCGATGATGCATTCAATATTCAGCGTTTTCATATTTTCTTCGAATAAACAGTCCATCACAAGATTTTATATATACTTTTAGGCATGTAAACATTTTTATCTCACACAGAATATATTGTTCAACTTCACTCAGTCATTTTCTTCCAAATCACTTCTCAAATTTTGTGCTTAAAACTCCTTGTCTTCTCCCCCATATAACCAGCATTTTCTTTTCTTTTCTTTTTCACACGACACTATTATCCTCTCCCCTTACTAGTGTGTTTTTTGTATTCAGTTGGCAAGAAGAAAGAAAGACAGTCGCCTGCAGCGAATTATTGTAACCCCCCCTCTCTTGTCATACCAGACAATCAAGATTTTAAAGCATATCTTGAATTTGTTCAATTACTTCATGTTTTCTATTAATTAGGTTACCTTTTGATGCTATTAGGTGATAAGATTCTAAAAGTCATAGATTACATTTTTTTAATTTATCTGAGGAGTATTTTTGATTCTACCAGTAATAGACCATTTCAATTCATATGGTCTGTTTTTATCTTCTAGTTCCAAAAAATACATAACTAAAGATGTTGGGTTATCATTTGAACCTTCTTACTGTCTTCTTTAAATGAAGTTACATAATTTCTGTACCTATTTTTAAATTGGCATCGGTTGTGCCTATATATGACCTGACGACATTTATAAACTATGTCCAAGGTTTGGTATTTGCCTCGCAAGGGACATTCATTTGTTTGTCTACAATTGCATTGAAGTGCTAATTAGGAGTTATGGTAGTTTTTTGATACTTCAGCATTTATATTCCTATCTATTTTAGTATTAATAGAGGCTATTATTGTAGTTGAGGCTAAGTGTTTTGAGGTTGAAAATGATAGTTTTACAATCTTTTTCTTAATAATCTTTCCTAATTTACTATTCCTAGAGAAATTCTTCTCTCTGATTAGATAGAATTCTTTAGGAATGTTATTTAGTATGTGCTTACTTTATAGTGGATTAAACTATATCAAACTTCGCCGTCTATTTTTCTTATTACTTCTACTGCTCTCTCCCTCTCTCTCTCTCTCTCTCTCTCTCTCTCTCTCTTTATATATATATGTGTGTGTATATCTTTTTGTAGTCAAACGTTCAGAGTTTAAGACCAATAGATATTTATAAATAAGCAATAGAAAGGCAGATTCCAGCGAGTATATCTTTATTTTCCAGTAGATATTAATTTTTACGGCCGTTTCTTCATTTATACAGACAATCAAGGTTTTCAAGCATATCTTGATTTTTTTTTAAAACAATGAATCGCCAGCCCCCCCCCCCACCCCCCCCCCCCCCCCGCCCCTCGAAAAGCATAAAAACAAAATAACTTTAGAAAACATTTTAGGTCAATTTTTTTTTTCAAACAACACCTATATTTATTCCAAAATTAACACCATCTGTAATTTAACTAGAGGAAACTAAAACACATTTGTCTTCTTTTATCTATCTCTTCTAAAAAAAATAAAAAGGAAACAAAAAAAATATATATAAAGAATCAATATTTTAGATTCGTAAAAACAAAATCATTAAAATCTAAAGGAAACAACTTATATTGTTTATTTTTAGTAATCCCCCTTAGATCTTTTTCTTTAAACCATTTTAAAAATTAATTCTAGTTTATTTCTTTTAAATTATTTAATTAATGGTTATTATTATTTTATGGGTTAAGGATTAAGTTATTCATTGCTTTATTTTACAGTATCAATTATGTATTTTATCTACTTCTACTGTGTTAGTGTTATAATTTCCTTATGATATTATTTAAGTTCTTTTTGGGGGAGTATAATCACAAGAAAATTATTAATTTAATTCAAAGGTACTGCGTTTACTACAAGCTATTATTGTGGATTTTATTTAGGCCTAAATTTTGAGAATTTGAATTTTGTATTTTTTTAAAAACTTTTGTTTAGCAATGACGGTTGGGATAATATATATTATATATTATCAATTGCTTTTTTAATAGTTCTCTGTGCACAAGATTCACTCCTAAACTAATTAACCGATCACTATGAATTTTGGAACACAGCTGCTCGATGTAAGCAGTCGTAATATGGGCTATATTTAGTTTAATTTAACTTTATGCAAAGGGGATGGAAGCCCTAAATAAAAATTCAAATACCTCCGATTTTTGTGAAATTTTAACAATAAGTATTAGACATCAATTAATAAATATTCCCCAAATTTCAGTTTCTTTGTAGTGTTTTAATGGTGTTTCAAAGGGCATAATATGGGCACAACGTCCCATTTAAAAATTCAAATATTTCAGATTTAATCCATATTCATTAGACGCCAATTAAACAAGATTCTCTAAATTTCAATTTCTTCTTAAGATCCCTTAAGCTTAAGCCTGAAATCATATTTCATATTCACTAACAATCACTAGTATGGCTTATATAACTGTACTGCCGGTCGAACCCTGGACCCAAATAATAACTCTAATTCAACATTCTTAACCACTTGACATCAGTAACAGTCATATTTAAATGTGAGAGAAATAAACACTATATTTTATTTACGAACATAGTATGTCTTAGAAAGTGTTCGATCTGCCAATGGAGAGAACTCGCAATATTGCTTGATTAGAAACTTTTCGTATTTCTTTCAAAGTGCTCGACTTGAATAGAGCTTTGATAATTATTTTTATAAATAAATATTTATTATCCACAGAGATATGTGTTTCATATTCACTAACAATCATCAGTGTGGCTTATGTCACTGTACTGTCGCTCAAACGATTTGAAGCCTGGATCTGAGTAACCCCAATTCAACATTCGGTTTTTTCTTTCCTTTTTTTTTTTGTCTCTCTTTCTTCTCTATCGATTCCCGTTGAAGCACACAGCCGTGTTAGAAATATTGAATAAAAATAAAAAATGACAAAAACAATAATATCGTCTCTGTGCTTCAAACACCACCATTCATCCTTTATATATATACATATATATATATATATATATATATATATATATTACAATACAATTTTCTAAACTTTCTAATTAAAAATGATGTATGACGGAAGATATATTCTTTTGCTGAGAAATGTTTCTCATCAATATGTTTGTAAAGTTGTTTATTTAATTTTTTCTCAAGGATTTTTATTCAATTTGAAAAACTGGATAAAGTTAAAGAAACCAAAGTCTTTTGGTAAGTATAAATGATATATAAAAATTGTTATGATTCAATCGATGTATTTATATCTGTATCACTACCCAACTACATCACGCGTAAACTGGTACTAATAAAAAATGATTAAATTATAAATTTAATTATAGATCAAATGATAAATCGATCGATGCTTATATGAAAAACATTTTTTTGTTTGTGTGTCCATTAAATCCGTTTTGCTTATTAGATTTGCGTTGCATGGAGAAAACTGATATGATATGATGGATGTGTAATGTGAGTCTTAAAGACAGGCTTAGAACTGATGAGCTCAGAGGAAGATTAAATTTGGACAGTATAGGGAGTGTGTGCAGAACAGGAGGCTTCGATGGTATGGCCACGTTGAAAGAATGGATGAGAGTTCTTAGGTTAGTAGATGTAGAACAGCTGAGGGCAGTTCACAGAGAAAGGCTAAGAAAAACATGGAAGTGATAAAAATGGACCTGAGGGATAAGAAATTTTAAAAAACCTGGTCAGAGATAGGTTATTTTAGAAGTCAATTTCTTAAAGCCGTCCAATGCATGCCAGCATGTAAAACAGACATTAAACCGAATATGCTGCTGATGATGATTTAGAAGCATAACATTTTGTAGAAATCATCTACCTATAGAGGATGCCTTTTAGGAAGGGGGACACATTTGTCTTTTCTATACATTAAACCTGTCAGACAAGTTATTGTCTGCCTGTGGTAATTCATGTTCAAAAGTAACTTTTAATTAATCTTTTTGGGGTATTTGTTACTGTAACTGACAGAACAAAAAAGGGGTGAAAAAACAAATATGCAACAAATAAATGTTACCAAAGACAGGATAAGTTACGCTTCTACCTATCTGGATAAGTTTATTTGTGTTTTAACTTATTTTAAAGCGTTCTTTTTCTTTTTTTTTTTTGTCAAAGCAAACCTGGTGTCCCCACTGTTCAGTTAGAACGAAAAACAAAATGGCTAGCCATGAGCCCTGCACGAGAACCCTTGATAATCGCTCGAAAATTAAACAAAATACTATTAGAACATTACATTTTCGCACGATTGGTGACATTTATTAGATGTTCATACCAGTATTTTGTTTACTTTTCGATTTTTAAGCGATTATCAAGAGTCCTTGTGCATGGCTTATTGCCAGCCATTTTGTTCTTCGTTTTAACTGAACAGAGTTTTTTGAACAAAAAAACGCCTTAAAATAAGTTAAAACACAAATAACCTTATCCAGGTAGGTAGAAGAGTAATTTATCTTGCCTTTGGTAACATTTATTTGTTGCATATTTGTTTTTAAACCTTTTTTTTCTGTTAGTTACAGTAACAAATGCCCCTTTCTTTTTAAGTATGTTATAATTTAAAAACAATTTTATTCAATTAACTTAATAACCAAACGATACTGTAAGTAATTCAATTAAACTTCACAAACATTTGATTAAAAAAAAAAAAAATTGGGAGGAAGGACCAAATTTAAGTCTTTGTTTTATCGCTATTTAATGCGGGGGACACTTTGATGATCATCTCATCAGTAGGAGGTGTGGTCCTGAATGAACTTCACATTCACCCCACCCCCCGATTTTCATCTGTGGGATTATCTCAAAGTTAATATCTATCAAAACAATCCCAATTCCTGAACTGAAAATGAGAATCACAACCAAAATCAGGGCAATGGCAAGAAAAGAGTGTCTCCGAGTTATTGATAATTTTGCACGTTGTGTTCAGGTTTGAACGGAATAAAACATAGACTGTTGGACATTCGTGACTGAAACTTGATGGACAAGTCAGTCATAAACTGAAGTTTATTTATACCAAATATGGTTGGATTGCAAAAAAGGGATTTTAAATTTGATTAACGATTCCATGGGTGTGTGGCTCAACTTATAAATTACGACTTATCACAAAATAAATAACATTTATCGATAATTAATGTTTTTGTTCAATTAAAAATGTAAGACACATACACAAAAAAAAAAGATTTTATTTTATTTATTACTACAGACTGAAGCAGAGCGTATATCGGTAACAGAGGTGTTGTATGTGTATTTGTTTAAGTTGTTTGTTTTTACTTTAAATTTGTTCACTATAAAATTGAACTAGAAAGTAAATACACAAATTTTAATATGAAAAATTTGCAAAATAATAATAATAATAAAAAAAATGTTTGTTTAGAGTTTAAAATAGAATTATCTCCCTTACTCTTGATTGATTCTAAAGTCAAGGTCTAGTGTTTGATTGAAAATCTATTAATGCCACGATGGGGTGGGTGGGGGTAATGTTTGGTTCAATAATTTTGGTGTTGCTATAATTGCTATAGGTTTTAGGTTTGTATCATTATTGGTTGGTTGTTTGTTAAGCCTCTTTGGGGATCTCCTTTTTTTAACTGTTTTCTCAATTCAACCACTAAAAAAAAACATTGCACAGAACATTTACACTATTAATACAACTAGAAAAAATATGGTGCCTGAATGTATGACGAACGAACATATATTACACTGCAAAGGAGGTCATGCCTGGGAGGATGATATTATCAGAACAGATAATACACTAGCTTTCCCTCCAAAAAATGGAAGTGGTAATGCCTGGGAAGATGCTATCATGACGAACCAACATATACTACACTGCTCGATGAAAGGAGGTGATGCCTGGGAGGATGGTGTCATAACAGAACAGATACTACACTAACACCCTCCCCATGAATTGAGCATTGAATGATAGTAATAGTATAATTTTGGCTTCAGACAGGCAGATACCAAATCTCCATTAGTAATAGATATTAGGTTGTTCTTCAGATTAGGACCCAAGCTAACTTTGACCCCAACCCTGACCATTTTACAACTAGTTGCTTCAATATAACCTATTTATTGTTAGTCTTCTTCTTATTTTTTTATTATTATTTGTGGTAGTAGTATCTTTGCTACATGGATGGTTATTATTATTATTAGAATTAGTAATAGTAGTAGTAATTTCTAAAACAATTTCTTTTTTTTTTTCGTCCAAATGCGTTTCAGGGTTTTCACATGTGATCATCTAAAATAAAAGTAGCATCCTTTTTATGGGAAAGGGGAGGGGGAGTCATTTAGCTGAGGGTTCTCATCCACAATAATAGCAAGACCCCCCCCCCCCACCTGTCATTCAATCTGTCACACCGAGGCGTTTTCTTAAATACCTTAATATTTTAAATATTACACGGTCAAGCGATTCCTTTTTATCTATTACCCTCCTGTTTGAAATAAGATTTACATTGTTAAACGCGCAAATTGAATGGATATACTGTTACTTTTTCCATATCACCCTTCTCTTCTCTCTTTCTCTCTCTCTCTTGGCATGGCTACCATTTCCTAACAATTACATTTTATACAGTTTTTGCCATCCTAAATTACAGTTTTTATTAATCAAGGGAGGCGCGAGAGCGCTCTATCTCTTAATAGACTTCAAGAATGGCCTATGCTGGAAATCTCATTTCTTTGATCAATCATAACTCAAAAACCAATAAACCAAATTAGTTAAAACTTTGCACAAAGTTTTTATTTGATAGGTTCTATAAGTGTGTAGAATTTCAGCATCATTAGTCAAGGCAACCCAGAGATCCAGAAAGTTCAATCATGAAATCATGTTATCTGTGTGTACGTACGTATGTGCCACCCTGTATCTCATCAACTATTTGATGGATTCAGCTGATTTTTGGCAGAGATAGAGGTTCTAGGGTCTAGTTGATGGCATTTTAATTTCAGTTTACCATATACCTTAGTTTTCCAGAAAATTCCAAAAAACCTTATGATAAGGCATTGTATTGAGGCATAGCCTTTACAAAAGTAGTGACATTCCATGAAAAAAGCCAGTATACTGAAATCATATGCCCTTAATAGGGTTAAGATGAAAATTCATATACACTAAATGTACAAAAGCAAGGAAATTCTCAAATTTTTTACACTTTTATTGTCATTAAGGGTATGACTACATATCAACCAAACCATTTCATTATCACATCACTACAGTATAAATCTCTATGCATGAGTGGATGAAGTGTGTGAGGTGCGCTGAAGAAAAATTTCTACCAGTAAAATACATAGCCCTGTTGTGCTCGCATACCCTTAATGACAATAAAAGTGTAAAAATTTGGGAATTTCCTTGCTTTTGTACATTTAGTGTATATGAATTTTCATCTTAACCCTATTAAGGGCATATGATTTCAGTATACTGGCATTTATCATGGAATGAAAATAAGTATTTACATTGTACATTAAACACAAAGACTCCACCTGAAATACACACAGTCCAAAAGTTTTTTTTTGGTACTTTTCTGGTTGCTGTTTTATGCTAACATCGTGGGGGTCTGTGTTCACTCCATACAATCATAAGCCGCAAATAATTCAATATTTCAAGGTTTCAAGCTTGGGGCATGCAATTTCTTGAGTTAATCTGTTTTCCTGGGTAACGTCGGGACACGCGTCAGCTAGTTTTAAATAAATACATTTCAAAACGTGACATTCGTTTCATTGATTTGAAGAATATTTAACTGGCAATTATTTTTACGGTAAAAAGAAAGAATATTTGTTGTTTTAAAAATAATTATATTGCTACAATTTTAAAGAAAGAAGAAACATTACTTTTATTTAAAAAGATATTTAGCTGACAATTGCGATTATTTTTACGGGAGAAGAAAGTAATTTCCTGATAGACATTTATTATTTCAAAAGGTATATTTTTTTTAACAATAAATTATACAGATTCATATAAAAAGCACCGTTGAACTTTCGTGGGGTCACGCTAGTATATTTAATAATATATATTATTATAATTATACATTGACTTGAAGGTATTTTAAATAGCATAAACCATGTTTAAAAAAATTAAAATGTTTTTGTGTGTTATCCTATTATATTTTGTGCGGTCCTTATCTTCAGAGAGGCAGCCATCTTGGACGTTTTCTTTCCCTTAGACGGACTGAACTTTTTTTCTTTTTTTTTTGAGAAGGAGAGTATTTCTCACGAAATATCGAAAGATTTTTCACCATTTCGGATTTTATTAATATTAACAGTAAGTCTTATATTTACTGATATTGTATGTGAAAGATCGATCGAAAAATAAATAGAAATTTAATACCTCAAATATTGTCCTCAATTCTTTGTTTTTGTTCATCCTCTCTTTCATCATTCCGGTTTTCTGCATTGCTATCAGCCTTCATAAATACCCACATATTTAATAATATCTACTGACCCAACGAGTCACACATGGTCTAGTAATTCTTGAATTTATAGTTTTGAAATGAGAAGTAATATTTTGTATTTTATTTTCCTTTTTTGATTGCAGGCAGCAGCTGAGAAGAATCCGATCGGGCACCGTTTAACATAATTCTACTGGAATATTTTGGTCCGTTATTTTCTAAGAACCACAAAGAGGCTCACAAAATGCAAACATCTCGAAAAAGAAGGAAAAAATGTCGATTCATTTGAAGTTGGGCTGTTCTACAAAGAAGCAATGATGATAAAGCATTGTGGCCCTTTTTTTCTTTATTTTTTCTTTACTTACTCTACCCACCTCCACTGTTTCAAAGTTCACAATCCTAACACTCATAATTGATCAATCAAAAGTGGAAAAAAATGTGCTAAAAAATAATGAAAAATTCTTGCAAAATACTTTTTTATATATAATTTTGGCAGCAGGAAGTTGAGCTGGAGTTTTTTTTTGTTGTTTTTTTT
Source organism: Sepiola atlantica (assembly GCA_963556195.1). NCBI lineage: Eukaryota > Metazoa > Mollusca > Cephalopoda > Sepiida > Sepiolidae > Sepiola > Sepiola atlantica. Next base: position 75,721,361 of record OY744529.1, read on the forward strand.
GTTTTACTTTTTCTGTCTATACAAAGGTAACTCCAACCATATCTTTAAATTTAATAAGTGTGACAAAAGTGGCCTTCCCCCACCCCGTTTTCTCTTTGTCCTTCTACGTCCTCTCTTTCTGTATGTCTCTGTCTCCCTGTCCCTGTCAGTTTGTCTTCCTTCTCGTTCCCTACCTCTCTGTTCACTAACCCATTTTTTCACCACCAACCGGATAGGTCTGCTTTCTTTTGTATCTCTATTTCTCTTCTCCCTCAATTAAAAAAAAAGATCTTTAAACCTTGATAATTATTTCTAATTAAATTATACAATTGCCACCGGTCCTTTAAATGTATAAGGCTACAAGTAAATTCTATTTATGTAGAGTTAAAGGCAATATCAAAAAGAATGACAAAGTTTATCAATACAAAATAATAAATTTTTATTGGCAACTTCATTAACACAATGCGAAATATGTGTTGTAGATAATTAAAGTCCAAAGAGTTTGAGAACGTCTTGAAGAAAAGAAGGTGTTTGTTTGTAAGGAGAAATTAAGTATAGATATTGTTTCGGCTGGCGCCGTATGTGTATTCGTGTTCCGCTTAGATAAAGAATGTATGTCTGTTCATTTCCATCCTTCTAGGCTCTCCGTGACCATTTTCCGCAGTAGCAACAACGGCTAGTACCATTGCATTCAAAGTATCATATTTTTCTTTTTACAAACAGGAGTCACCACTAATCAAGGTCAGATGCCACTCGAGGATAAGGGTTAATGAGATGGAATGATTGTCCGAATATGTACGGGGACGGTTCTAGATAAGAATCTGCTGACATTGGCTTTGAAGACGACTAAATTGTAATCAGCGGGGAAGCAGTCCCACATTAATGTGTTCCACAGACGGAAAGACCGCCGCGAAGAAGTTCTTCTTCGTTGTAGTAGCAAGACGAGTTCTTGTTGTGAATGTCTTACAAGGAGGAACCAGAGATTTGAGCACCACCCATGGAAATAACGATAGAGTAGAGAGAGACTAGCAACGTCTCATACTTTACTGTGATAATTTCTAGTGTGACTGTAAGAATTAGGATTGGATGGAGCAAGTTCAAGGAACTTATGCCATTACTAACCAGCAGAGCATTACCACTGTTGACCAAGGGAAGAGTCTAGCAGGCATATGTATTCAGTGTGATGATGTATGGAAGTGAAACCTGTCCAGTGAGGGTTGCATGGAGAGAAATTATATGAGAGTGATATGATGGATGTGTAATCTGAGACTGACAGGCTTAGATCTGATGAGCTCAGAGGAAAATTAATCTGGACAGTATAGGGAGATGTGTGCAGAACAGGAGACTTTGATGGTATAGTCACGTTGAAAGAATGAATGAGAGTTCTTGGGTTAGTAGATGTAGAACAATTGAGGTAGCAAGGCCAGTTCACAGGAGAAGACCAAGGAAAACATGGGAAGAAGTGATAAAGATGGATTTAAGAAAAAGAGGGATAAATAAAGACCTGGTCAGGGATAGGTTAGTTTGTAAGTCACTTTCTACAAACCATCCAATGCATGTCAGCATGTAAAACAGATGTTAAACTAAATATGAAGATGATGATGATGATGATGATGATGTCTGTGTTCAAAGTAAAGTCGTTTGCACAGCATCTTATAACCTACCTTACATTAGTTATGTCTATTTTGGTGTCAGCTTGCTGCATTCACTCATGATGTAGTTTACTTATTATTGACCCATTAGGAATTCCCACACAAGTCAGTATCGGTAATCGTTTACTGGAAACAACAGGTGATGTTCTCTAGAATCTGAGTGACAACAAGTCTCTCTAGATTTCTCATACTCCTCACTTCTTTTAATAATTGTTGTAAATGACTTTGCGTTCTCGCAACAGCTGTTTACAATTGATTTGTTGCCGATAACGACCGTTAGCTTTCTCTTGAATTTAAGTGGCAATAGCCTCCCAAGAATTCCAGTACTCTCTGTGCCCTTCTAATCTTGATCTTTCTTTTCTCTTAGATCCTTCATTATCATTGTCTGTGGCGCCAACTATTGATTTTTTTTTTTGCGGGGGGGGGACGGAGTAGATTATGGGAATTTTCTTACATATCTATCCTGGCAGTTTTAGTTCCCTTGGATTTGTGTAATTTTCTTTCTATATTTTTGAATTGTGTTTATGCAGCCCTATTCTGTTTCAACTTATCCATGGTTGGTCAGTGTTACCTGGTTATTTGGGTTGGCTTCCACACTCAAGGATTTTTCTTAATATTTTGACTGTTTCCATCAGTGCAGTTTCAATCCTCCATTTAATTCTAATTCTATTAGTTTTATTTTTATTTTTGTCATTCTTTTTGAAACTGCTTCTAATGTTCTTACAATTATTATTATTATTATTATTATTATTTACTCACTAGTTCTCACACAGGTCATCATCATTGATTGCTCACAGACCATAACCTGATTTTGTTCCCCTGATTTTGAGTGACAACAAGTCTCCCCAAATTTCCAGTACTCTCCACCTCTTTCGATAACCACCATTGCAAATGATTTTTGCGTTATCGCAACAGCTGTTTACCATTGATTTTTCGCTGATAATGACCATTGGTCTTCTCTGAGATTTGGGTGGCAATAGTCCCACTACTCTCTGCACACTTTCAGTGGAAGTCTGGTTATTGCTCCCCGTCCTCGATCTTTCCATCTTCCTTGACCCTTCATGACTATTTTGTGTTGTATCAACCGAGGGTAGTGCAATCACGTGGTGTGTATTTTTGTCTTATTATTATTATTATTTATTTATTCACTATGAGTTTTTACACAAGTCATCATTAGTGATTGTTCACTGGTAATAACAAGTTGTATTCCCTGGAGTCTGAGTGACAACAAGTCTCCCTAGACGTTGCAACCGCAGTTATCAGTGAGAAATCAATGGTAAATGGATGGTGTTCTCTCTCCTCGATCTTTCCCTTTCTATCCTCTTTGACCCTTCACGGCCATTTTGTGTCCTACTAACTGTGTCTAGTGCTACTATTTAAAACAAATTTATTATTATTTTTTTATCTGTCTACTTTTTTTTCTTTTTAAAGTGTTTTTGTGTTTTGCTTATTAATAATCTGTTAACACTTTACGATCGATTCAGGTTAGTAGCCACCATTTTGAATTTCCAGATTTTTCTGTAAATCTGTTGTGTGGCTGCATCATTCAGTTTGGTTTCAATAATATTTTCGCACATGGATCCATGGATGACACAGGTTTTCATATTCAAACAACATTTTGTTTTATTTAATTTAATTTGAGTAAGTGTAACACACACATATTTAATTTGAGTAAGTGTAACACACACATATTTAATTTGAGTAAGTATAACGCACACATATTTAATTTGAGTAAGTATAACGCACACATATTTAATTTGAGTAAGTGTAACACACACATATTTAATTTGAGTAAGTGTAACACACACATATTTAATTTGAGTAAGTGTAACACACACATATTTAATTTGAGTAAGTATAACGCACACATATTTAATTTGAGTAAGTGTAACACACACACATATTTAATTTGAGTAAGTGTAACACACACATATTTAATTTGAGTAAGTGTAACACACACATATTTAATTTGAGTAAGTATAACGCACACATATTTAATTTGAGTAAGTATAACACACACATATTTAATTTGAGTAAGTGTAACACACACATTTAATTTGAGTAAGTATAACACACACATATTTAATTTGAGTAAGTATAACACACACATATTTAATTTGAGTAAGTATAACACACACACATTTAATTTGAGTAAGTATAACACACACATATTTAATTTGAGTAAGTATAACACACACATATTTAATTTGAGTAAGTATAACACACACACATTTAATTTGAGTAAGTATAACACACACATATTTAATTTGAGTAAGTATAACACACACATATTTAATTTGAGTAAGTGTAACACACACACATTTAATTTGAGTAAGTGTAACACACACATTTAATTTGAGTAAGTATAACACACACATATTTAATTTGAGTAAGTATAACACACACACATTTAATTTGAGTAAGTATAACACACACACATTTAATTTGAGTAAGTATAACACACACATATTTAATTTGAGTAAGTATAACACACACACATTTAATTTGAGTAAGTATAACACACACATATTTAATTTGAGTAAGTATAACACACACATATTTAATTTGAGTAAGTGTAACACACACACATTTAATTTGAGTAAGTATAACACACACATATTTAATTTGAGTAAGTATAACACACACACATTTAATTTGAGTAAGTATAACACACACATATTTAATTTGAGTAAGTATAACACACACATATTTAATTTGAGTAAGTGTAACACACACACATTTAATTTGAGTAAGTGTAACACACACACATTTAATTTGAGTAAGTATAACACACACATATTTAATTTGAGTAAGTGTAACACACACATTTAATTTGAGTAAGTGTAACACACACATATTTAATTTGAGTAAGTGTAACACACACATATTTAATTTGAGTAAGTGTAACACACACATATTTAATTTGAGTAAGTATAACGCACACATATTTAATTTGAGTAAGTATAACACACACATATTTAATTTGAGTAAGTGTAACACACACATTTAATTTGAGTAAGTATAACACACACATATTTAATTTGAGTAAGTATAACACACACATATTTAATTTGAGTAAGTATAACACACACACATTTAATTTGAGTAAGTATAACACACACACATTTAATTTGAGTAAGTATAACACACACATATTTAATTTGAGTAAGTATAACACACACACATTTAATTTGAGTAAGTATAACACACACATATTTAATTTGAGTAAGTATAACACACACATATTTAATTTGAGTAAGTATAACACACACACATTTAATTTGAGTAAGTATAACACACACATATTTAATTTGAGTAAGTATAACACACACATATTTAATTTGAGTAAGTGTAACACACACACATTTAATTTGAGTAAGTGTAACACACACATTTAATTTGAGTAAGTATAACACACACATATTTAATTTGAGTAAGTATAACACACACACATTTAATTTGAGTAAGTATAACACACACATATTTAATTTGAGTAAGTATAACACACACATATTTAATTTGAGTAAGTATAACACACACACATTTAATTTGAGTAAGTATAACACACACATATTTAATTTGAGTAAGTATAACACACACATATTTAATTTGAGTAAGTGTAACACACACACATTTAATTTGAGTAAGTATAACACACACATATTTAATTTGAGTAAGTATAACACACACACATTTAATTTGAGTAAGTATAACACACACATATTTAATTTGAGTAAGTATAACACACACATATTTAATTTGAGTAAGTGTAACACACACACATTTAATTTGAGTAAGTGTAACACACACATATTTAATTTGAGTAAGTATAACACACACATATTTAATTTGAGTAAGTGTAACACACACATTTAATTTGAGTAAGTGTAACACACACATATTTAATTTGAGTAAGTGTAACACACACATATTTAATTTGAGTAAGTGTAACACACACATATTTAATTTGAGTAAGTATAACACACACATTTAATTTGAGTAAGTGTAACACACACATATTTAATTTGAGTAAGTGTAACACACACATATTTAATTTGAGTAAGTATAACACACACATATTTAATTTGAGTAAGTGTAACACACACACATTTAATTTGAGTAAGTGTAACACACACATATTTAATTAAATAAGATCTATTTTATAGATCTGTTGATCATTCTTTACAAACGATACAGAATTTCTATATTATTTAATAATATATATATATATATATATATATATATATATATATATATATATTTGAATAATATAAAGATAATTATTTCATATTAGATCATATCATGATAGGGAAATGCTAGATATATATTTAACTCATCTGCTAAACCATATTTTACTTGCATGCCCTGGAAGCTTAACTCGTACACGATGTTTCTACATATATATTGATTTTTTACAAACTTATGGCTTTTGGATCATTTCCTGAATTTGATTGGATTCCAATATCCTCCACTACATAAAACCATATTCCAAATGGATCTTTTTAACAACTACATGGATACAATTGACTTTCTTCTCATTATTGAAGTTTTTCTTTGGACTATTTTTGCTTTAAGCATATCTTAAAACTTTGTTGCTAATTTTTAAATTAATACTTACCAATGATTAGTAATTTATTGTTTTTTTCCCTTCTGAGGATAAGAGTATTGATTTACTCCTCTCCAGGAGTTAGGCACAAGGCCAGTTTTTATCTTACTCCCACAAGTAAGATATGACCCAAGGTCGGGTCGGGAAAGTGGGGTTTAAAAATTGCCTGGGCAGCCCCGTCGGCATTCCCCAGTAGGAGCGCCTCAGGCAGTAAGCAATAAACTTACTCCTCCCCAAAGAGGGGAGGCGAAGCCTGGGAGGGTGGACCTCCTAGAACTGCACAGGACAGACCCATAGACCGGCGTAAATCAAGCCCCGAAGGCCAAGACAATACCAGTCTATGGAGTGCAGTATCCATCGGAACAGATACTACACTTTGATCTTAGCCAAAAGGCCAAGAATCCCATGAATTAAAGGTCATTTTTATTATATTCCTTGTTTAAACACCTGATAATAAACTCGTAAAGTATGTAAATTTACTTTTTTCATTATTTCATTATTTTCTTATATATATATAACAACAAAACCAACCACTCAAAATCGGAACAGAACCGAATTAAGACAACAGATTTTGGACAAAGAAAGGACTCAATATCGTATCAGATATCACAAAACAACATTAGATAATATTAATAATGAAATGAAAGTATACATAGGAGCTACAGAAAATTTCTTAAAGTATAGATATAATTATCATATCGGGGAATGCCAACGAGGCTGCTCAAGCATTTTTTGTAGGCCAGAGAGTGCGCTTATCTTCGTGTCCTGGCTTTTCAAAATCACACCTTACCCTGTGTCTAACCTCCTGGCAAGGAGATAAATAATATGATAGAAAAAGAAGATTCACACTAACCAATGTTGTCTGCTATAAAAGTGAACATCTGTTTGCTTATTATAGAAATAGACATGTTAACAGTTAAAAAAATCAAATTAGTTTTAATAAGTAATAAATGTTTCAAGAAATTTCATAACAGCATTCAAATTTCCCCTCCGATTGCATCTGGGGTTACTAGTGTGCAATTATCGATTTCTATTATCGCAGGGATGCAATTGAAAATAAAAACCTATACCAAGATCAAACAACTTTTCTCAAGTAAAATTTTACCAAGAATTCAATGGTGGTAATAATTTTGTATTAGTTTTTTTTTTTTTTTTTTAGAATATTATGGGGTCAGCATTCACACTGGATATCCATAAACAGTAAAGATGATATCTTATTTTATTTTAGAAATAAAAAAATAAGATAAAATGATATAGGGTTCAGGGTTGCGAGCAGAAACACAAGGATTCTCATTACTTCCTGAGCAATGCCGGGGTGCTCGCTCGTATTCAATAAAAACTATGTGTTGTGCAAAATTTCATTTTGTTGGTTTGTTTAACTGTGTCATCCAATTTTTGTTTCCTTTGTATTTATTTTATTTTACTTTCGTTCGCTCTTCTTCGTTAAAGAAACGAGCTTTGGAATTATTGAACCATTTCTGGTCTTAGAGTGTTAACATGAAATTCTTTTGCCATTTCTTCCCTATCGATGCGAAAAGGAATACCAAGCAACCTGTGGAATGCCTCAGTCGGTCTGTTATTTTTTTAAGTAGTGGAATTAATGAATTCACAACTGTTTATCTGGTAATTTTTTCTTTTCTTTGTTTTTTTTTTAGTAATGAATCACTACTTGTGAAGGCGAAAAGCAACTCGAGAACAAGGGTCAATGAGATGAAATGATTGTCATTTGAGACATGAAGAACATTATGAGAGGACTGAGAATGATTGATGGAATTCTCAATTCTCTCATAAGGTGCTTCATCTCTCAACTGATTAGCATTCCATTTAATTAACCCTTATCCTCGAGTGGCTTTTGGCCTTGATAAATGGTGATACATTAGTAGAAAAAAGTTTAAGTAGTAATTATAAATAAGTGTTCCAAAAGTACAGTGCTCAATATTTAGAAGACAGAGCATTTACAATGGTAGCATGTGTATGTGTGTTTACATGAGGATACTTACCCCAACGTATGTATGTATGTAGAAATAACATGGTTAGTGTCCTACATTTATCTCACTGGGAGAGCGAGAGAGAGATTCCTTTAAATACATTCATTTAGAAGGACAAATCTTATCTAATATCTGCTTTCAATACTAATATTGCTATCTCACATCTGCTGGTCTCTGGGCCAATTGGTATTGTCAGTGCAAGTCAATACGATGTTGTGCAAGCTGCACATGACACACGGGTTTCACTAACATTCACCACCTTATCGCTAGCCATTGCCCTCCTCATAACAACTAAACTGTGGATTTTGCCAGTGATGGTTACACTCATCTAACGAATTAACCGCTGGTATTTATATATCCACAGACAGACTGTTTCGTTGTATCACAGCTCTTCAGTGTCGCTAGATAAGCAAGTGCTTTGAACTGTGATCAAAACTCGATCGTCTAGTCAACAGTCGATGTTTCTATCCATTCAGCCGTCAGTCATAAACTGTGAATAAGCAAAATCTCAATGTTTATATAAAAACTTTCGATTGTCGAAGAGTGCTCCATTTGTTTACACGAAGAGCTTTGCATTTTCATTGGCAGTATCACTTACCACAGTGCTCAACACAAAAATAGGGTGGGGGTGCATATGTAGTCATCCACAGACACTGTTTCGCTGTATCATAGCTCTTCAGTGTGGCATATATAAGTTATAATTATAAGTATTCAAAAAGTACAGTGCTCAATTCTCAATATTTAAAAGATATATATATATACTAGCGTTTCCCAGGTGTCATTAATAATTAACGTGACTGAAATAAGATTTCTTTGCCTGCAACAAAAAAGGTATTTGGGTTATGAATAAATATATATAACAAAAAATTATTTTCTGTTTAAAAAAAAGTAAAAAGGTCAATCATTTTTTTCCATCTCACTTTGTCAAAATCAAAAAATTTGATCGTCATTTAAAAATAAGAATAAATGTTAAACAAGATTTTGCAACATCAGACGGGAATTCAACTTGGAAATGCAGGTTAACGTCTTATCAATTTGGCCACCGTGCCAGTGTTATTAATGCACGGATTATAAAACATCCTATGGAAACGTTATTGTGTAAATAGATCAAATAACGTTCAATTGATGGAAAATCACTTTTTAAAAAAGGGAGGAGGGGGAGGCTGTTAGAGGTGAAATTAAAAAAAAACTGCGCTGTGTGTCTGATTGTGGAAAACAATTATATAATATAAGTAATATTAAATCGAAGTTTGAGTTCCGATCTAATCCTTATGACATTCCGTATGAAATATAAAAATATATTAAAAGGAATAAATCCGAACAGAGTGCTCAATGCACATGTTGTACAGAGCAAAATTGTGATGAGTAAAGGATAAAATTCAACTTATCGGAGATTAATAATTATTATTAATAAATACATATATTTTAATATCCATCCATATATATATATATATATATATTAAAAAAAAAAAATTTTTTTAAACATAGTTCACCCCAAACAAGGCAGGCCGCCACTGTAGACGTAAGGGCTACTGAGAAAACTAAGGGTGAAGGGTTTTTTTTTTTGAGGGGGGAACCTAATTTGGGAGCTGCGCAGATATCTGTTTACATTAGTTTTAAATTTCTGCATGTCAGTAACGTCAGGAAAGCAGGGAGGGAGTTCCAGAGTCATGCAGCACGAGGAAAGAAGCTTTTGGAGTAGAAAGCTCTTCGACATCTGGGGACCTCCACAGTGTATGGATGGGATTTGGCAGATTGTCTGGTTAGTCTAGTGAATCTACGTCGTGGGGGCACCAGTACAGCAAGCTCATCGGAGCACAATTCATTGAAGTACTTGTAAAACAGGCACAAGGAAGCAACATTGCGGCGATAGGACAGGGGTTGGAGCTTGGTATATATATATATATATATATATATATATATATATATATATAAAGTGGTGAACTAAAAGCGAACTTTTAGAAAAGGTAAAACCTATTGTGAAAAGTATACAGCTCAATATCCAGGATAGAGCAGATAGATATGTAGAAGGATGAAAAGGAATTAGAAAAGCAAAAGTCAAATCTTTTTTCAATTCAGTTGCTCATAGCAAGGTATATTCCGCAAAAAGGCAATTTATTCAAGTTAAATTTTTCCTTAAGCCTGGCTTAAGGAAAAATTTAACTTGAATAAATTGCCTTTTTGCGGAATATACCTTGCTATGAGCAACTGAATTGAAAAAAGATTTGACTTTTGCTTTTCTAATTCCTTTTCATCCTTCTACATATATATATATATATATATATATATATATATGTATATATATATGTATATATATATGTATACGCTTCCACGGTTTCTGCACTCACTAGTAAAGAATTACGTAACAGTGCAACTGCTCGGACGATTCTAATCCCGGCTTATGACCCCTGGCTTCTTACAATCCAGCCAACGTGACGATCACGCTTTGAAATGTGAGAAAAGGTAAAAATGTGACCCATTATGTCAAGCATTGAGATCGCAATAGATTGTTTGAAGCAGGAAAAAATGAGTTAGTATATCCTGTTAAATTTTTAAAGGAAAGAAGACAAAATCTGAAATTAGTCTATTTATGCTCTCTCTCTCTCTCTCTCTCTCTCTACAGGTTAAATGGTATTTTTAGTTGTGTTAAAACTCCCTTTTTTGTATAATGAACTATTCCAATCTTTTTATTCTTTCCTTTCTTTATTACCTTTCACTGTTAATAAACAGAGAGAGAAAGATAGAGAGAGAGAGAGAGGGGGGTGATAGCGTATAAAATAAGAGCTGAAGCTTTTCACGGGTTCAATCCTTGTTTATTTATTTTGCCTTCTTTTTTTCTTTTGTGATAGGGTCTGTATGTGGATTTTCTGTTTTAACATTTTTAAGATTCCTATCTTTTTTTTAATTTTAAGTTTAAAAAAAAAATATGTATGTATTTGTTTTATTCAATCTTCCCAGTCACTTCAGCTGCTAAAAAAGAAAGGAAAACAAAAAACATAAAAAAACAAAACAAACTCTGCCAACCAAAAACTGTGTGGATGGGAGTGAACGATTCAAGAGTTTTTCTGAACTTAAGATAAAACTTTCTAATGAACAATACTAAGAAGTACAAGGTTGTTTTGTTTTTTTCTCGTCAGAAATTATAATTTTAATTAAAATGTATCATTAATCGCTTTGGAAAAATTAATAGGTTTTATTCTTATTTTATTTTTTGAAATAAATTCATTGAATGTGCAATTGTGTACTTTGGCTAGGAAGAAAGTGTAGTATCTGTTCTGATGCTACACTTAGTTTATTCTGTCCTCGGTCAGTGAAGAAGAAGTCCTTCTAGACTGTGGTAATTTAATTTTTTGTTCCAATCAAGAGTGCCCCTTTTGAGGGAGCTGGATTTACCCCACATTAAAAACCGACCTTGTGTCTAACTTTGCCTTCGTGGAGAGGCAACTCCATAGGGACAGTACAATTGCCACTTTCTTCTTTTTTCCCCTTTTTTCTTTTTTTTCTTTAATTTTCTTCCTTTTTTTTTTCTTTTTTTCTTTTTTTCCTTTCTTTATTGTCTTTTCCTTTTTTGTCTTTATTTTTTAAAATTTTCTTTTTCTTTTTTCTTTGTTTGTTTGTTTCTTTTTTATTACTCTCTGTGTGCCTCTTTTCATCAGGTACCTTATAAACCATAATGTTAATAAATAATTCAACACACATCCATTTAAAAAAAGAAAAGCTACGAAAATGGTGTTTTTGTGTTATTTTAAAAAAAAGTCTCCAAATAATAATTTTTTTTCGGAATGCACACTCTGTTGTTTCAATATTTGAACTTGTGTACGAAGTCAACCCGGCGTGAAGTCGCAGACTGGATGTGATGAAGTCTTCATTCATCGACGTTTAGTCAAGAATCGCCTTTGGTCATGTGATGTTTTTAAAAGACTGTGATTGACCAGTCAACATCTTTTTTGTTATGTTTGTATTTGGTAAACAACTCAAAGTGCATAACTCATACAATTCTTTGTTTTAAAAATAAATTCTCTTCAAAGTGGATTTTGTAGATAGTAAAATTTTAAATATTGTACAAAATATTAACCAAAAATTCATTGATTAAATTTTTTTCTTTCATTTTTATTCGTGTCAATGTTTAAAAATTATAACATCTGCAGATGTACAGTCATGTGACTTTTTTTAAATCAAGGAGACCTGCATGAGGTCAAAGATACTCATTTTTTTTAAACGTTTATTTATTTATTTGTCGCTTACACAAATGGAAATATGAACTGCTATGGTCCATGCAATTCAGTTGTTACATCGTACCGAGGTTGGGAAGCATAAAAATCGACCATTAATTCTCTGAAATGCCATAGAAAATGTTTTTCTCTAATTTTTATTGAAGTTGCATGTATGTTGCAAATTCGACTTGTTGATTTGACACGACTGCGTGTTGAATCAAGCATTGTCTGTAAGTTACTTTTTCGTTTGAACGTGTTATTTAAATTTTTTTTTTCTTTCGTAATTACAGAAAAATAATCTATTTACCAAGTTCAAGAAAAACCGTCTTAGAATTTGAGTGTACTAATAAAAAGAAGTGCTTCATGTAAATAATGGCAAATCAACGCAATAATGAGCAGATCTTCAAACATTGTCGGAATTGGTGCCAAATGAAAGATTTCACCTTTAATGTAGCTACCATCCTTTTCTATGACCTCTTTCCATTTGTCAAGCTTTTTAATGCCATTATAATGATGAGGGATGAATGGTATCCGTTCTCCACTATAATTATAGTAGGCTGTAATAGAAGGTTCATCTGACTCCAAAGATGAATTAACAGGCGACATCGAAGTTTTACATAGAAATACCTTTTATTTGAGCTGGGCTGAAACGGAATTAAAACAGTTAAGAGTCGATCTTTCTAGAGGGTGCCATGCGACTTAGTAGATTTACCATATCGTTGGCGATTTGGAGAAACCAACAAAATACGTCTTGTCTAGGCGGTGTCTTCGCTCCCACTGGCATGAATGGAGAAAATGAAATTGCATGAGTGCTGTGAGAAGTAGTCCGTCGAGTCTTGTGTTCCTACGCCAGAGCTTCTGATTGGCTGGTAGGCCAACTATTCGGTGATACACCTGCCCATTTACAACAAAAGAAAAATAGTACAATATATATGTGACTGACACACAATGTTCAGGTTGTAAACTGAAAAACTCATTTTCAATTTCTTCTCCTCAAGCATATCTGATTTTACAAACTTCTAAAGAGATGGTAATCTGTTGAGGCGAGATCCGGCGAATATTGTGGGTGAGGCATAATCTCCCAGGCATATTTTTCTATAGGATTTTTGGTGTTTTGTACAATGTGAGGTCTAGCATTATCATGATCGAAGGATGACGCAAGTTGCCTTTTTCTAGTTCTAAACCTAATGAATTTTATAAACGTGGCATTAAAAAGAACTTTTGACAGATGAAAATAGGTCATAGAGAAGAATGGCGACTACATTAACGATTAAATAAATCTGATATTCTGTGGGTTTTTTTATCGGTTTATCGAGCCTTAATAAACGGACAGAACTTTCGTTATAACCTGATATTTAATGACAGAAAAAAATCTGTTAAAAAGTAATGGATACGTTCGCTAGTACATATTTGATGATTTAAATTCACAGAGCAACGTTAACACGTATGCAGGAAATCGGGGTAAATGGATTAACTTATACATTCAGATGTCGCTCGACCTGCTGTAGGCTAGAAACGGACGTGACATCACATGGCGAAAAGAGAAGGTGAGTGAGAGAAGTAGCAAGTTCGTTGGGAAGCTTTGAAGCGGAAGTGTAAAGAAATGGGCTAAGGCTCGCAGATATCCCCTCCCCCCCCCCCTCTGTCGCTGGCAGAAAGAAGGTGATGTTAACAGCTTAATAAATGGCCATTCTCCAGATTCAGAATATTCTTCTTTTCCTTGTGCTGTTGTGAAACTTTAATTCCAGGTGCCTCAGTCACATGAGGAGCGAAAGACACAAAATATGATTTAATTGAACTGTTATGCTTTATTGATTTGCATCTGATAACAAACATGTATTTTATTTCATTGTGACTTGCAAGACATTAGACCTCCCCTTGGAGGGGAGGTATATGCAACAAATCATAGGTCGTCTCATAACATAAGAATGACAAGGATATATAATAGTTTACACTTGGTTGAAAAAAAAAATTAATGTTTCGGGATTTGTTTTTAGATGAGGATTTTTTTTTATGAAAATCGCTCCAGACAAGGCATGAAGCCACTTGATGAAAGGAGTTGAAAAAAAAGTACTACTTCGAGGTTAAAAACTAGCCAAAGATAATATGGATAGATTCCGGCCCAGAAAACAGCAATTCTTACCTCTATGTCAGAAACATCGCTCATGGAATGTGAGGCCTAAAGGACAAAATAAGGGAAGCAAGAGTTACGAGGCTGTCGAAAGTAAACCTAAAGTTCACTTTCTGCTCTCGAAGATTGATAGTTTGTATTATTTCGATTATTCGGACTACTATTCACATCTTGGTGAAAATAACAACCAAGATGTTGGGATTTGGCCCAATTATGTATATAGTTTTAGAAATGTTTGGGCTGAAAGATGCAAGTGAAAAGAACACAAAACAACTTTTGAAATTTAAGCATTTTTATATAATATGTCTAGAAAGAGAAGTGGTGCAACTGGTGGACTTAGCTTGTTATACTTTCGTCCTGTTACCGATTCTCATAGTTCCTTCATATAATTCTGTGACTACTTCTTCTTGTTGGGCATTGTTCTTTTTTGCTACATCTGGCCCGTGTCTTCCCACACATGCTGATCGTCTGTGACACTAGCCGGGAGCGTCTGTAAGCCGACTTACTTCATTGTAGGTCAAGAACAGAAGAGACTGGTTTATTGAAATGCACACGTGTCGTCTGCTGAACTGCTTTGGCTGGCCGGCCTGTGATTGATTCATTCCATGGTGCACCACAGACATCGTTACAAATGGGGACTGTTCTAAGGGAGGTGACTTTGACGTCTTGGTAATTAGTCCGAATAATCTAAATAATACAGAAAAAAAAAATTATTATTCTTCAAAAGTGTATTTTGTAAAAGAAATACAGGCCACTACGATCGATCGAAGGTTAAATTTGCAGATGAATGATGGTGATTAGTTGTTAGCCAATTCTGATCAATATGTGGTAAAAAAAAAAGGTCACAGCTAGATAAGACTGATATTTATCAGTGTAAATCAGGTTTCTCCTCTCTTATGAGTGTTGAAGGGAGGAGGTGGGGGGGGCTGAAGACAATGATAGAGAAGGCTCATTTACGTGGTTACACTGTGCCTCAGATTTGGAATGGTTTTAATTTGTTTTCATCATTTCTATTGACTAGCAAAACAAAATATTTTACAAAGCAAAAGTTAACACGTCGCATTATATAAAGTATAATTTTGAGATGAGCCTCTGTTCAACTTTAAGCTATGCTTCACCTTTTCGATTTATAAATATTATGATCTACTGTAATAGAGGCGATACAGTGATTGAATTAGCAGTCTTCGGATTATGAAACTCTTGTGTAAACAGACTTCTGGGGCAATGAAATGAGCTGCACCCGATTACTAAGGAAGATACGTCCTCGACAATCAGTCCACCAGTCATTTTTGAGTAGATGATGACTTTGCTTGTGTCTAGCTGAGGTATAGCTCTGTGCAGTTCTAGGGAGGTCCACCCTCCCAAGTTTTATCTTCTCTCTGAGGATGAGTTAGTTCATTTCTAATCGACTACTAGGGAATGCCGCTTGGGCTGCTAGGAATTTTTTTTGTGGGTTAAAGTGCACCTTCTCTTGTGCATTGGCTTTTCAATCCCCACCTTCCGATCTTGTGTCACATCTTCCTGCGGGGGAAGGGAGGTAAATATCTACTATAATGATGATGATGCAAAAAAAAAAAAATGAAAATGTACTTTCTGTGCGCTGATTGAACTTGCAGCCTTCATTGTGAGACGCTTGTGTAGACAGAAATTCAGGACAACAAAATAAGCCGCGTTCGGTTATGCAAATCATTCATTTTGCTTACCAATCAATGCCATTTTAGGTTCGATATAAGCAGGCGTATTTCGACCATTCAGTCAATTTAGTTTGGCGACTAGCAGCCTGATGCTCAGTGGTTCTATTTATCTTCCTCCCACAAGGTAAGATGTGACACAAGGTCGGGAAAGTGGGAAAGAACCAGCGCTCGAGAATTTGAGCATTCTGGCTGTTTAAAAATTGCCTGGGCAGCCCCGTCGGCATTCCCCGGTAGGGGCACCTCAGACAGTAAGCAATAAACTTACTCCTCCCCAAAGAGAGGAGGCAAAGCCTTGGAGGGTGCACCTCCTAGAACTGCACAGGACCGACACCCCCCAATAGACCGGCGTAAATCCAGACCCAAAGACCCGGACGATACCGGTTTATTTACTGGTTTAGTAGTCAGTCTCCGTTGTAAACTCGCTTCTCATTGTAATAACCAGTGTTCATTGAAAACTTGTAGCGCTTGGTCCATTTGTCCGTCAAAATTTAAGCCAATTAAAGGCGGGTCAATTGGCTTTCTGTAGGTTCCGCTTGCTGTCCTACGGAGGTCAGGGGACAAGCAGTACCTGATCTACTTTTACTTACTACATCTATGCATTAAAGGAAAGAATTTACTGATGTCGAAAAAAGTAGAAGTAGATTGTTTGTTGATTTTAATCGGCAAGTTAGGATTTTTTTTTACTTATTTGATTCATCTTTAGCTAGCATTAGTCTCCCCGCCTCGATAGAATCTGGTATTCACGGGACGAAGGACAACGTGAAGTTTTGTACATTTTTCATAAAATTCAGATATCTATTCCCCGCTCTTTTCTTTTTTTTTTTTAAACTTTTATTAACGGCAAGCAAGACATATTGCAATTGAAGCACAAGGGGCTACTGTGGAAGGGGCCAGATTTATAGGGGGTAAATTTGGTGGGGCGTTGTGCAGCAAGATGTTTGTTTACATTTAAACTTTTGCATGTCGGTAAGGTCGGGAAACGAGGAGCAGGGAGAGAATTTTAAAAGCAAGAAGTCCGAAGCAAGAGGCTATCAGAGCAGAAAATTTTATGACATTTAGCGATCTCTATAATGAAGGGGTGGGATTTAGCAGCTGGTTGGGTGGGTCGAAGGTATTCAATGTGAATTTTTAAAAAAATGAATGAATAGGTTAATAATTCAGCAGTGTCTAAATTACAAATTGATTTTTGCTTTTGTTGATAAAGAAAAGAATGAGAAACGTAAGTGAACTCAGAACGAAAAATAAAAGCAAATAAGGAACACTAACTCTTACTAGATAAGCTGATTTGGTTTTAAGGTGATTATTTAAGAATGTCTATCTATATATTACCAAACTGCCGGACCGGATTAAGTATTTCGTTTTTTATTGTAATAAAGTACATTAGTCTATTGCAAATAACATAGTACAACAATAGCAGATGAAAATTGTCTTGTTAGAATCAAAGTTTGATGTGTCAACTTAAATACTATTTAGGTCCAACTTTTAAAATCCAGTCAACATAATTTTATATATTAAATTACTTTCAGTATGACCCCATTTTATCACTTTATTGACCGGCCTATAGTGAGAAGCTTGTATGCCGATGTGGTCGCCACGCCGTCTGATGGAGACTAATATAGAGCTGCGGTAAGAAAATAAAGAAAATATCGATATATATATATATATATATATATATATATATATATATATATATATATATGTGTGTGTGTATTAAAAAAAAAACTGAGACTCGGATATTTTGTAAATTATTATTTTTTCCTTGTAAATGTTTTTTTTTTTATTTAATTTAATTGTTTTAGTCCCTTCAACACACTTTTTTTATGACATGCCATCTGTTCATATCTGTCTACTTTTTGTACATTGAAGATTCTTGTGCCATTGAGAAAGAAGTCATACATATAATGACGACTTCGACGATATATGATATTAAAACACTCTTACGATGTTCATTTTATTAATAACCGTGTTTTTGTTTTTATTCCATCGCTCTTTTTTTTCCTTTTTTTTTTTCAGAGTATTTTTATATATTTTTATACTCAAGCTGAGTTAATCAACGTTTGTTTCCCTAGGGCGTTTTCCTATATATTTTAATCACACAAAATACATTTAACAAACAAGAACATAAGTCAGTCATGAGACTGCATACTTCTGCCTGACAATGTAAGGATGGGCCAAAGTCTTATCTGGGCCTTACTTCTCCATATTGTATGAAGTATTCCCAAAGTTATGCCATGGAAACGTTGATAACTCAAAGCCTATTTATCAGATCAGGCTAAGATTTTGCCTGGTGGTTATTGTTATTCGAAAAATTGGAAGTTGAAATTCCGTTCAAATTTCGACCTTGGCTGAACTTTTCAAAATCAAGGTCAATTTCGTATAGGATGCGGAACTTCATTGGCTACAGTATGTAACGAGTCTCTATGGTGAACAGAACCGAAGTTATCCCCAAAAATGTCACATTCATGTGGGAGGACGACAACACCTCCCTGCAAAAAAAAAAAAACCCTGCAAAACTTAACATCGTCATCTCCCTTGCCGGGGATATAATTCTACTCAGGACCATTTGTCAATTTAATAGTTCCTAGAAACTCTCTCCTTTGGAGGAAGCTGGCTCAATACGCACAGGATGAATGCTGCATCAGGTACAGGTATCCATTCTTTCATCATCATATTTAGTTTAACGTCCATTTTACAGGCTGGCATGTGTTGGACGACTTTTAGAAATTAACTTCCAAACTAACCTATCTCTGTTTAGGTCTTTATTAATTCCTCTTTCTCTCTGATCCATCCTTATTACTTCCTCCCATGTTTTCCTTGGCCTTTCCCTGCCAACTGACTCTGCTATTTCAACTGTTCTACATCTACTAACCCAAGAACTTTCATCCATTCTTTCAACGTGACCAATGAAGTCTCAAATTCTGCACACATCTTTCTATACTGTCCAGATTTAATCTTCTTCTGGGGTCATCAGATTAAGGCCTGTTTTTAAGACTCACATGACACATCCATTGTATCATTCTCATATTATTTCTCTCCATGCAACGCATTTCCTCAACCATCCCTGGCCAGGTTTCACTTCCATATATCATCACACTTCGTACACATGCTAGACACTGATTATGCCCTGTGAGTTATTAATGATAGAAGTTCTCTGATAATTAATATTATAAATGTTCTATGTTGTTCCTAGCCATTCATTTGTCAACCGCAAAGATGAAATCAACGATGGCAGCATGGTCCACGCATTGGGGATCAACAAAAGCCAAAGAGACGCATCACAGAAACAAAAATATAATACTAGTGAGACCCGTGTGCCTGCGTTGCCTCGCAAAATGGAGGAAGCCTGTGTGTTACCTCATCGGAAGAGTTGCACAAAAGTATCAAACATATCCAATGGCATTGGACCTACATTGATAAATTACAAATTCAGCTATATCGGAAATGGGACTGGTCATGTAACAATTACTAACAAGCCGCGCATGTGTGGTCTCCCTCTGTATGTGACTCGATGTGACGAGTGTAAAATGCAATAAATTTGGGCAATTTGAGGCATTTTTGACCCCCCTTTGACCCCCTGGGGGCGCTAACCAGAATTTTTCTGAGGTCAAGGATGCTCATTTTATATCCAGAACAATTGCCTCTACATTTTGGCCAAGTTTTAAAAAAAAATGAATGGATGGATGAAACGTTATGGGAGAAAAGGGTAATTTTTTTGCAATTTTGGGGCTTTTGACCCCCTGGGGGTGCGAACAAGATTTTTTCCAAGGTCAGCGATATTTATTTTCTATTAGGAACAATTGCCTCCACATTTTGGCCAAGTTTCAGAGAAATTGAATGGATGGATGAAATTGTTCCTAATAGAAAATAAGTATCGCTGACCTTAGAAAAAATCTGGTTCGCGCCCCCAGGGGGTCAAAAGTCCCCAAAATGGCAAAAAATGACCCTTTTCTCCCATAACGTTTGATCCATCCATTCAATTTTTCTGAAACTTGGTCAAAATGTAGAGGCAATTGTTCTGGATATAAAATGAGCATCCTTGACCTCAGAAAAATTCTGGTTCGCGCCCCCAGGGGGTCAAAGGGGGGTCAAAAATGCCCCAAATTGTCCAAATTTATTGCATTTTACACTCGCCATATCGAGTCACATACAGAGGGGGACGACGCACGCGCAGCTTGTATTTTTTTGTATTAGGAATAAGACAAATAGATATACAATCTCTGTTTGGTGATGTACATTGCAAGAATGAAGATAACTTAAAAAACAAACCATGACGTTAGTACTTGCAGACATATACTGTTTGATCTGATTGGCTTGTGGTGCCTCCTGTCTAGTTCACATCAACTTGACACAAACAATAATAGCTCCGAACCATAAAATAAAAGAAGACTTTTGAGAGTGATCTTTTTAAATCTTATTCTTTATTAAGCTTGTTTGGTTTTTAAATGAATTAATTTTTATTAAAAAACAATTATGACCGTGCTTCCTGGATCTTTTCAAAATCTCAGGGGTCCCTGCTGGTTTATGTCATTATAAGTTTAGGATCGATTGTGATGATTAATATGCAGTGGGAGGTGACAGTGGTGAAGTGGTTAACGACGTGGACTAAAAAATTGACGTGGACTGAAAATTGGTCATGCATATAGAAAGATGGTAGTTCTGATGACCTCAGAGGAAGATTAAATCTGGACGATATAGGTAGATGTGTGCAGAACAAGAGACTTCGATGGTAAGGTCATGTTGCAAGACTGTAGAACAGTTAAGGTAGCAGGTCCAATTTACAAGGGAAGGCCAAGGAAAACATGGGAGGTAGTAATAAAAATGGACTTGAGAAAAAGAGGGATAAATAAAGACCTAGCAGAGATAGGTTAGCTTCTAAGTTCATTTCTTGTAAAACGGACGTTAAACCGAATATGATGATGATGAGAAGGAGAATTTTACACTCTCACAATCATATTTACTACCACTGACACCCACATACATCGGGAAGACTTTTTTGTTTTGTATAAAGCTGTGTGGTTTTTGTTTCTTCGTCACCGAAAAACTAAGAAGATATAAGTAACTCTGCATCAAGATGGTACAAATGTAAGTATTGTAGCTGTTTTATGTTGTTTCAGCTCAGAGGTTTTTTTTTGTATTTTTTACTAAGAAGTCAGCACTTATCAAGTCTACAAAACCACTTGAGGATAAGATGTAATGGGATTGATAGACTGACAGTTGAATGATGATGAGTACTGTGTAAGGATGAAAAATATCCGCATATCATTAACTTAAAACAACAGCTGATCCAGAGAACAATAATTCTTTCCCCTTTGTCAGAAACATCGCTCATGGAATATGAGGACTACAAAACAAAAGAGAGGGAAGCGAGAGTTATGAAGCTGTCAAAAGTAAACCCAACCACTTCCTACTCTCTGCTTGTGGACCGTAAATCGTTTAAAACAAATCCCCTCCCCTGGCTAACAGTTGTTATTAAATCCAAGTATCTATATAATTGACTAAAGGTATTTTTTGTGAGTGTGCATGAGTGTGTGAATGTGAGCAGGAATTACCCTTCTACACGGTTTTATGCTTAAATGCAATGTTTAATGTGATAAAATGTATAGAATTCCAATCTGTAAACATCCACCAAGCCACATGATTCCAAGTACCTGGAACTTCTGGATTTCTCACATCTTGGAGTCCGAATGAATGGTTCAAAAAATATAAAACTCCGGTAGGAGAAACTGGAAATATTTACCTCATTTACATGTGTTGTCTTAAAATATTTAGGAGTTATTTCCCTTGAACCATATTCAAGTTATCTCCCCTAAATTAGCAGTTGCCAACCTATACATGCTTCTATTTGGAAGTAAAAAAAAAAATTTGCTCCACACATGTGCGAGGTTCAAATTGAGCCTTTTCCTATCTGACTTTGGGCTTCGAGCTAGTCGAATGTGTCTGGCTAGTGTTCTATCTTAGCATGACTTTCATGATTTTGACGTGTTCTCAGTCAGACATCTTATTTATGTGTCGCTGCTATCATTCTCTGATATATATTCAAGCATGGTCCTTTTCTACTGATCACAGTTATTGTTCTCAGATATCATCAAAGTAATTCATATTTACTTTCAAACCATTAATACATCTCTATATAAATTGTTTGCCCTGACAATACATGTTTTTTCGATTGTAGTTGGAGCTATATTCGTGGAGTTCTCTTTGATAACTACGTCTGTGATTTTTTCACCTCTTTATGTATGTTTTATTATGTCTCTCTTACGTTCGTCCTTGACAAACTTTCTCTGTGAAAAATAAATTTATGTATATACATGGTGATTTAACTCTCTTTTTCGTACCTTTTCTTCATCATTTTCTTTTTTTCTCATTTATATTTTGATCTCATGCTATCTACGATAACACAAGATATTCAACATGGCGGCGCTCGTTCTGGAGAAGGGGCTTCAACATGTGTGTCGCTACACAAAGTCAAAATTGGAATATCAGTCAAAGAGCTGGTATATAGTTATATTTGCTCATAAATTATCAATAATAGAAATGTATGCACATGAAACATGTCTTCATATTTTTTTAAATATATGTGGTACAGTGCTCTTCTTCGTTAATATCCATTAATATTAAGGTAATTCGTATTGACTTTACATAGCTTATGCATTCTCTATAATGTGTTTGCCCTGGCAATTCATGTTTATTTTGATTCTTTGTAGACACTTTAGTATGAACTCTTACGTTAGTAATTACATCTGTAACTTTCGGCCCCTTTTATCTGTCATGTTTTATCATGCTCTTCTTATGTTCGTGTTTGAAAAACCGTCTCTGTAAGAAATATATATAATATATATATATATATATATATATATATATATATATATATATATATATAATAAATATTTGTTATTGTTTATTATCTATGTACGTATACGTTTCGTCCTTAATAATCGGGACTCATCAGCATAGAGATATGACTATTCACTACCGGTCATGCGATTCGAAACCCCGGATTACGAGTATTTTGCAACTCAAATCCGACGCCTTAACCACTCAGCCAAGTTGAACAGCGAATAAACGGTGATAATTTTAACACTTTATATGGCGGCTTGTCGTCATAGAGCGTTCGACTTTTAATGAAAGGAACGATGCATTTAAAGCTAGCGACGTCATGCTGTGTTAATACTACACTTACAGTGCTCTACTAGACGGGGTTTTCTAGCTACAAATAATAAATATTTGTTATTGTTTATTATCTATGTACGTATACGTTTCGTGCTTAATAATCGGGACTCATCAGTATAGAGATATGACTATTCACTACCGGTCATGCGATTCGAAACCCCGGATTACGAGTATTTTGCAACTCAAATATATATATATATATGTGTGGGTACAAAATGGCTGACTTTCTATGAATTAATTTTATGGTCCTTTTTGGGGAACGGTTTTCGGTAGTAGATGCATAAAAAAAAATTTTTTTTTTTTCTTAACGATTTTCTCCAAAACTGATATGGCGATCTTCTGATGAGCTGCAGTAGCGAAAGATTCTGGTAACTATATATTTATTCATGGTTGTTCGTTTATGTGCGAAACAATTGTCCAGAGTTACATTGATTTTTTTTTTTAATTCGGTAAGTAAAAATATGAATAAAGACTTGGTCAGTGGAATTTAAAATAACATTGTTTATTCATATATATATGTGAGTGTGTGCGTGTGTGCGAATTCAACCGTTTTTCATCGTTGTCTTTTTCCCTTTATATTCCAACCTCGTATGTGTACTCAAGAAAACACAACACCTAAAATGGCAGCGCTCATGTTGAAGAAGAGACACATACGTTGCTATAAAATGTAAAAGTAGAATATCAAATATTTCCATTTTACACAGGTTTCATACTGCTGTCCTCATCTTAGTTGTTGTGGTATTCACAACATTTCAGGTGTTATGCTCTTCGGTCTTCTTCAGGTGCCCTCTGTTGGATCCTGTAACCTTTCTGGAATTTCGAATAAAATCCTTCATTTAATCTGCTCTCATGCCGCGTTAGATTAACTTATAATAGCTAAAGCAGCGGTAGTTAACCATTTGAACTTCATGGTCCGCTAATATATAATTTTATGTTTGTCAGATCACTAATATGAATTTAGAAAAAAAAAGGTAAACACATTTGTATAATATCTAGAAGAATACCCGTCCCAGGACTAGTAAAATTAATTCATGAACAGAACAGTGTTGCACCACTTTTATGTCACCATTACAAAGATTAAAATCAAGATATAATGATACTAAAACTTATGTCTAGAACCATTATTCCCATTTTGATCAAAATTCATTAAATGATTTTGATTCTAAAAAATATGTAAAATTTAAGCTTAAGGGGTCTTAAGAAGGAATTGAAATTATGGGGATCTTGCTTAATTTGTTCCTCATGCATGGCGATACCTATACTAAGTCTGGCAAACATACAACTGAGGTCCATGACCGAGGGCGGACATGTAAAAACCAAAATTAGAACTAAATAATAATTACTGAGAAAAGTTTTAGTAAGGAATTTCTTTGTAATTCCCAATAATTAGTTAATTAGCAACTGTACATGTCATTAGGAAGCAGCTTACAATTATTGACTAATTGATGTCTAATATCTATTGTTAAAATTTCACAAAAAATCGGAGGAGGTAACTGAATTTTCACAAAGGACTTCCATCCCCTTTTTACCCCTTTGCATAAAACTAAATTAAACTAAATGTAGCCAACATTACGACCTCTTGCACCTAGTAGCTGTGGTTAAAAATTCATAATTAGTTTAGGAGTGAATCCTGTACATACAAATATCTAAATATATACACATACATAACTTTATATAAATAGAGATGAAAATATTTTTATTAATATAAAATGCACCCATTAAATGCAACAAAGTTATAGTGTAATTATTTAAATAAAACAAATTGAAAATTTGAACTTTATTCAATTAATATTATGCTTTGCCAGTGTCTGCACTAATATTCATATAAAATTACTGAATTACATCAGTAATTTAAGTTTTCATATTTAAAAATTATTCTTATCATTTCTGATGACATGAAGCAAAAAACGAAATAAAAAAACACACCAACCATTGCCTTTTTATTGAGAGTGGAGGATTTCTTTCCGGATTCATTTGTTCAGCAAGGATTATCTGACTTGCTATTTACTTTCTACCTTCCCCTCACCGCTCACATCTGTCAGAGGGTTAGAAACGCACGTTTTTTACTCGCTAACTTTTGCATGACGAGATGGATTTATATCTTATATAAATAGAGATTTTGTCCGTCTTTCTATCCATCAGTCGCAATTTTTCCGTCAGTCACAATTTTTTAAACGTAATAAATACATTGCAGAATTTGTCTCATTTCGAAATATCTGAGATCTTAACTACTTTTAGAAATGGAGAATATTGCATTAATAGTAAATAATAAATTCCCAACAAATAAAACGGATGGCATGACCGGAAATCGAAACCAAAACCAAAACCTTGAGATCTTCAGTCTGAGGGTCTACCAACTGATCTATTTGAACTTTCTTATAAAATAGAGCTTAAAACATTACCGTAACAAAATAATTATAGGCTTGGTGTGACGTTATAGATTTATTATCTACGTCATGTTTCAAAACAGGAATTCAAACATAAGCGATAATTTAAAAAATGAATGGGTAAACATTATCAATAGCATTGGAAATTATTTTGCTTTAACTACATATTGGCGTTAAAAACAATTTAATATTTAATATATACTAGAATCATGGAACCTACGGACCCAAATTCTAGTATATATTAAATTGGTTTTAATGGCAATACGTAGTTAAAGGGGCCCATAATTCTAGTTTATTTAAATACAAATAAATGCACATTGGTCTTTATTATAGAGTGGATGATTGTACATTTTTAGCATAATATTTGTTCCTGTTTGTTGATTTTTGGCTACAATGACGCTCAATTGCTGTGACAAATGAAAATGTCTTTTCGCACAAATATACTGGTTGGAAATTGAATCAAAATTTTCATAACTTTTTCATAAAGTGATGGGTATTCATTTTTTACAGAGAGCCAAAAATTAGCTCTTGATAAGAATGACTGGAAGTTAGCTTTGAGCCTGACGTTACCGTCAGAATTCAAAATGGCTGACTCCAGTTTCCAGTAATCACCAAAGATTGATTAGTTTTTCTATTTCGTCATTTTCTCCTTTCAAGTAGGTAGAAAAATAAATTTTATTGCGTTTTAAACAGTGAGTTGTTGGATATTTGTGCGTGTTTTTTTGTTTTTTCACCCCAAAAAACTAAAAATCTATCAAGCAAAATTCGATTATCTGCCACCATGAAAATGTAACTCTAACGCAATTGTATTTGAACGAAATATTAAAATGCAATAAAAACGCTTTAAAATACTATAAAACACATACACACATACACATACGTATACACACTGATCCGGGTAGGTAGAAAGTAACTTTTATTAACTTTGGTAACGGTTATTTGTTGACTATTTGTTTTTTTACCACTTTTTTCAGTTTATTATACTGCACAATCGCCCACCATTATTGAAAAAGATTTTTCAGAATAATCATTTTCATGAATCAGTAATTATATTTTTATTATAAAATGAACTTATTTTATAGTCAGTGTAACTGAAATGTCGGTACTGGTATAGCTTTTGAACAAGACAAAACCGACTTTTGAAAAAAATAATGAAGAGAAAAAGACTCACTGTATGTTTTTTTTTATGACAATTTATTTATTTTCTGACAAAGAAAATCAATGAATATAAAAAATATTTTATGGGAAAGTTAAACTTCTTTTTTTTTCTATAAATTGTATTTTTTTAACATGATCACTGCAACAATGATTTTTACAGATTTTTTTTTTTTTGCCTTATACATTTTTGGGACTGATATAACTTTTGAAACGAACAAAAATCGATAAGGTTAGGGTTAGGTTATAGTTAGGTTAAAAAAACGGTTTGCTTTTTGTCTGGTTCATTTAGCAAATTTCTGCCTGCCAGGAATGTTAAGAGTTACTAAATTTACAGGTAAATTTGTCGTCTTCTTCTCAAGCGTTCTGATCGGCTAAATGCTTCGACATCTTCCGGCTGTTTATATAAATGGCCGGAAGATGCCGAACAAAAAGTCGGTTTTATCTAGTTCAAAAGCTATACCAGTACCGAAATCCCTACTTTAAAATGTAGAATGTCGTTCCCACTACGTAGAAATTAGGGAGCTCAGTTACACCAGCCATAAAATAAGCTCTACCGAAAAGAAAAAAAAACTAATAAAATACAAGTCTAACAGAATACAAAACAAAAGCAAAGACAATTGTTTGAAACGATGTTATTTTTATTGAATAGCTCATAAAAATGAAGGCCACTTTCAAGTTTGGGAGAGAAAAAAAGAAGTGGCTGTAAAAATTGAAATTAGTAAATACTTGTATTATTTGGACTATTTGAACGAATGTTCTCATCTTGGATGTTATTCTCACAAGGTTTCGGCCAAGGTAACCTCCGACCTTCTTCAGGTGTATTTTGTCGAACTCAGGAATCTGTATGGAATTTCGAACGGAACCGTTTATTTAATCCATGGAGGTAGCCTGCTCTCGTTTCAATAGTCATGACCGGGTAGAAGTCTTAAGTAATTCGTAATTATATTCTTAGTATCACCCACACTGAGGATTGAACCTTCAACCTCTAGAAGACTGTGACTTTGAACACTTAAACTGTTACGCAGACAATTCTAGTATGAATTTTAGGAGCCTATATCCAATTCTTGTTTTAGGTGTGTAGTCTTACTACTTATCACTATAGATTACTACTTATCACTATAGATTACTACTTATTACTATATATATATATATATATATATATATATATATATATATATATATATAATGTCATTTAGTTGTTTATTTTGCCTACGATATGTTTTAACGGAAAGCACTCTACCTAAATGCTGATTGAGAATAATTTTCGATCACCAACGTGATGCATCATCATCATCATCAACAACCGGTTTATTTGTTGAATCAGGCCACAATTAATCCTCTGATGAGGGTGGGGCCTGATTGTCTAGTCTCAAAATCTAAGTCTTCCTCTCCACTCCTGTCTTTGGCAAGGCTTGATGGAATCCATACCCATGGCCTTCCTATCACGTTTGACTACGTCCTCCCAAGTCAACTTGGGTCTGCCAATGGTGATGTTCTCTGCTGGCACATTCAATGTCGGACTTTAGCAATCCAGCCATCGCTACGCTCAATGTGACCCAACCAACGCAGTCTGTTCTTTCGCATGATGTCCGCAAGGCTTTTCAAGTCGACCTGTGAGAGCAGGGATTCAAAAGAAACGTACTGTTCAGGCCTCACCAAACAGATCCATCTGACCATTGCCCTGTCATTACGGTGCAGCTTCCTTAGTATGCCAGCAGAGACAGCCCAAGTTTCTGAGCCATACAACAGCACACTTCTGACACATGAGGAGTATACACGCCCTCTCGTATATATATATTAAAAAATGTAATCATCTAAATTGGATGCTTGACAATACCACAAGGTTGAAATAAATTATTGCATCGATGATTATGTAATTTCGTGTTACTACATTTTATTTTATATATATATATATATATATATATATATATAAGTATCCATGGACACGTGTTTCGTCCTTATACGACTCATCATATATATATATATATATATATATATATATATATATATATATATATATTTAATGGTAATCTAATCTATTATATATGATTAATGGTATTGTCACCAAACATATGCACTGCTTCTTTGAGTCATATTACTCTCCACCAGTAGTTTGAATAATCCAAAAAATACAAATTACAAATCCTCATCTAAAAAATTTTGAAACATAGTAGATACTTGTTCATATGCCTACATTAAGAAACTCAGGGAAGCTGTACCTGAAACGATTTCCAGTGAATTATCGAAAGGCTTCTTTTTGGCTTGGGTTGCTGTGACATGGAACCAGCTGCCAAAAGCCGTGGTTAGGCTGCAGACGTCCAAACAGTTCAAGACAGCACTGGCATAATGACTGCTGATATTTGAATGATTATCCCTAACTTGAGCAGCGGAGGATACGAGAGGACTCGATTCTGGCATATAATGTCATCGATGGAAATTAAAATCTACCTTCAGATGATTTTTTCACTCCAGCGCTAAGTTATGGTTTCCACAAGACGCTTTCGTCTCATGCATGGAGTATTGTTGCCACATCTGGGCTGGTGCATCATCTACTACTCTCTCCCTCCTTGACAAGGTCTAAAAAAGAGTCGCCAACCTAATAGGTCCCTCACTGTCAACCAAGCTCCAGACCCTGTCCCATCGTCGCAATGCAGCTTCCTTGTGCTTGTTTTACAAATACTTCAATGGATTATGCTCCGATGAATTGGCTACTCTGGTGCCCCCTCGACGTAAATTCACTAGACCAACTCGACAATCAACTAAATCCCATCCATTCACTGTGGAGGTCCCCAGATGCTGAAGAGCTTTCTACTCAAATAGGTTCTTTCCTCGTGCTGCTGGCCTCTGGAACTCCCTCCCTGCCCCCTGTTTCCCCGACAGTACTGACATGCAGAAATTTAAAACTAATGTAAACAGACATCTCGCTGCACAGATCCTAGTTTAGGTTGACCCCCCCCCATCCCAACCTTCTCCCCTTTTCTTTTTTCTCAGTAGCCTCTTACGTCTACAGTGGCGGCCTGCCTTGTTTGGGGTGAACTACGTTAAAAAAATAAAAAAAAGAAAGGCAGTATTTTTTGTCTGCGTTTCTGCTCTGTAGAACAGCCTACCCGAGGAAGCAGTGACGATGCCTACAATATCCAGGTTTAAAGTCGCCTTGGACAAAACATTCAGACAATATATAGGTGTGCACATCTTATAACTCCCTTCTTACATGGCTTGTTGCACTTTGCTATTTTTTGCCAATAAATTTGATTTGATTTGATTTGACTTACTTAGAAATTCATTTTTCTTAAAATTCCAGGTTGTTTCATCAGATTCAAAAGTTGAAACTATTAACTATTAGTAGATAGTTGTTCACATGCCTACACTTACTTAGAAATTCATTTTTCTTAAAATTCCAGGTTGTTTCAGCAGATTCAAAAGTTGAAACTATTAACTATTAGTAGATAGTTGTTCACATGCCTACACTTACTTAGAAATTCATTTTTCTTAAAATTCCAGGTTGTTTCATCAGATTCAAAAGTTGAAACTATTAACTATTAGTAGATAGTTGTTCACATGCCTACACTTACTTAGAAATTCATTTTTCTTAAAATTCCAGGTTGTTTCAGCAGATTCAAAAGTTGAAACTATTAACTATTAGTAGATAGTTGTTCACATGCCTACACTTACTTAGAAATTCATTTTTCTTAAAATTCCAGGTTGTTTCAGCAGATTCAAATTCAGATTCAAATGTTGAAACTACACTTACTTATAGATTCATTTTTATATTTTATTAAAATTCAATAATCTATTTCTAGCCTTTGAATGTAATTATCTGAATTAAATATAATTTATGGCATTTTATTAACATTTTCATAACAGTAAATATTTATATCAATCGTTTTCTCTTTTTTTCGAAGTAGATTTTTTCCTATATTATTTCTATTTACCTTAAAAAAGATTACCATTATTTCCTTTTTGTTATGTGGTGTATCTCAAATACAAAAATACATACAAGCTTGAATATCCCACGACCAGCTCCGAACGTATGACATCAGTCACATGATTTTATTTTTCAGTCTCTTTTCTACAAACTCTCAAAGTGATGTGATGATTCTTCAGCATCATCCTCGGAGACTTGGGCATTCAAACATTTTTTAGTCTATAACCATATTTTTTATGTAACAGCAGATTCTCTCACACACAAAATGAATATTGTTATGGCTAATCATTCTTCTCGTTCATCATGCCGGTGTGCAAAGGATTTCTCTTTCAGCAATTATCTTCATTCCATCTTCCTAGATATTGCTCGTATTAAATATTGTTGTGGGTAAGATTGCTAGTAGATGTTAGCTAGTACATCTGAGCTGAGACATGTATTGATGGTTTTGTTTGAAAACAGGAAGTGCTTCAGACAAGGGTCATCTGGAGAGGGGAGCAGTAGGATTGTGCTACATCTTACTTAGAATTGATTTTTTATTAAAATTCCAGGTTGTTTCAGTAGATTCAAATGTGGAAACTGTAAAGACTGATTCATATGCCGACACTTGGAAACTCAGACAAGCTTCACCTGAGACGATTTCGGCTGAATCGTCCAAAGGCTTCTGGATGCATTATGACCGCTGGTCTTTGGATGCTTACCTCTACATCCAGATCTTGAAAACTGAAAGCCGATGAAGTGAGAAGACATGACGTCACACATGAGGAGCTGGCTGATAAGAATCCTATTCACCAAAAAATGATGGATTTTGAGTGCCGTGGAGCCCTAACGGCTATTTTTGGCCTGCACCTTCTGAATTTTGCAGAATTTTCAAAATGTTTGATTGTTTAGTGTTATTTATGTATAAATGAACACAAAAAAATACTACTCGCATGAATCTGAAATGTTCACCCATTACGTCCCACCCCTAATAGGATTCTGAGATGAGTTTGAAACCAGTCTTGACGGGAGCGAGCAAGCAACCAAACGTATTAAAAATAGATTGACAAAATGATAATATAATTAGTAGATACCGATTCATATGCCTACACTTATTTATTAAATTCATTTTTATTGAAGTCCGGGTTGTCTTCACTCTATGTTCCTAGAGGTTGCTCGTATTGCTTTGTTTCTTGTCTGTCACGTGCAAATGACTCATCATTTCACTCACATTTATTTCATTTTTGTTATTTTATCTCTTACTAGTCGTATTAACGTGGCGTTGCCCGGGAGTCCTTACTTTCATTTATGTTTCCCAAATGTTTTTTTTTAATATTTAATAACGATGAGGTCTCTTGAATACTAACATTTTCTAACCACTTCTCCTGTGTCTGTATATGTTTCTCGCTTATACGTGACTCACAGATTGTTATTTTATTTATTCGCTGTTATTCTGTAATAAAAATTAAGATATCATAAAGAAGTCGAATTGTTGAAAATTCTATGAAAAAAAATTGAAACATACAAACGAAATTAATGACTCCTGTGCAATAATGGGTCGGTACACTTAGTTAATGATAATTAATTCATTAAAATAATGTGTTACTACAATTAAAGATATAGTTCAATAATTTTATTTTTAAAATGGACAGTGGAGATTATTATTGGTAGTAGTGGGAGTAGTAGTAGTAGTGAGTGAGTGAGTTTGTTTTGTTTAACGGCACTTCAACCTCTGTCGTCCATTTAATGCCAAGAAAAGGTTACTTTTTTTTGTTTTCAGGGTGTGGGTTTTTATAGCTTTTTGTTTTATTTGTTATATTTTGTTGAGGAGATTAACATGTTTTAGGAAATTTATCATTTCTTCTTGCCTGATGTCCCTGAAAAGGTCATTTAGGTTACCTGCCTGATAGTATTTGAGATATATTTGTTTGAATTTGTCAGATTTGCAAGAAGGAGTCTGGTTATAAGGAAAACTTTACAAGTTGGACATTCTGGGTGGTCTTCTTCTTTTAGGTGTAATGTGCGTGTGTCTGATCCTGCTTCTACACAGTACTATATCCCATCTTGGATTGGCCAGTGGTTCTGTAAGTTCTGATTTGACTTCAGGTTGGTGCTTGTATAGTTCGTTGTTTGGGAACATGTCCCATGTTATTTGCTTATATATGGATTCATTTTCGTTTTGTAATCTATGTGTGGGAGTTTAAGTTCTGTTGTCATCATTTTGGTTGCTCCTTTTGCCAGAGTGTCAGCGTTTTAGTTTCCCTTAATACCCACGTGACTAAGCACCTATGCTAAAGCCACTGTTTTGCCAGAGATTGCCAGGCTGTGGTATGTTTTAGTACTTCCTGTACATATGGGTGATGTTGATTTCCTTCTTGGATTGCCATTAGGCTAGATAAAGAATCTGTAATTATTATTAATTTGGTTGTCTCTGAATTTTTAATCATAGTGTCATCATGATTGCTTGTAGTTCAGCTGTCAAAATGGAAGCATCATTTGGCAGTCTGATTTGTTTGTGTTTTTCATGATAGCTGCTGCTGCTCCTATTCCATCTGTGGTTTTAGACCGTAAATCAGTGTAAAAAGCCGTGTAGTCTGAGTATTTGTCTATGAGTTCTTTGAATATGTATTTTGGAGTTAAGATACGTTGCATTTTTCCTTGTTGTTTTATTGCCAGGTCTATGTATGGTTTGGTAATTGTCCAGGGGGGGGGGGGAGGACTGCAGATTGTAAGTAATGCAGTATTGTTGGTATTTTGATTTATGTGTTTTAGAGGTTCTCTGATGCGAAGGCCAAATGGGGAGATAGCTGAAGGTTTACTGTTGTATAGATGATTGGGTTGGATGGTGTTCACTTTTTGGTATGTTGGGTTGTTTGGGTTAAATTGGAGTTTTAATGCATATTGAAGAAATAATTTTTCTCATCGGAGGATCAGTGGTGGCTCATTGGCTTCGATAGTAGTAGTAGTAGTAGTAGTGGTAGTGGTAGTAGTGGTCGTATCATAGTTGATCTTTAAAAGGAAGTGTGTTTCTGTATAACAAAGTAAACGATGTTGTAGAAAAGAACGTAAATTATTATTATTATTATTATTATTGATAATAATAATAATAATAATAATAAACGAAGATCCGAAAGTGCTACAGCATTGCACCGATTGAGGGCAAGATGACGACTCATGGTTTGGACATGTGCTGAGGGCCAATAATGACACCGTCATGAAACTCGCCTTTGCACTGGAAGTTGCCAGAAAACGACCGAGGGGTAAGCCAATGATGAGATGGGCAGACACCCTGCACAAAGATTTCTGTGAAACTGACCTTCGCCCGTGATTGTGTCAAGTGGGGACAAAAGTTCATCATTGCAGACCCCGCTGTAGTTTGGGATTAACGCATAAGAAAAAGAAGAAAGATTAATAATAATAATAATAATAATAATAATACAATGGACGGCAATGATGAAAACAGCTGAAATGTTAAGGAAAATCCTTGAATGCGGAAACCAACCAACATAAACTACGAACTGTTAACCAGCCACATGAAAATTGCAATAGAAATAAAACAAAAACATGGAAGGAACCCCACGTGAACTCGAGGGAATAAAACTGCAAGAAATCTCATAAACTGCTCCCCTCCCCCCCCCCAAAAAAAAAGACTAAAGAAAAAAAACAATGAAATGGCACCAACAAAGGCTGGGGTCAAGGAGAATGGAAAGACCGAGGAGGGAGAGCACTAACCAGACCTCCACTAGAAAGGTGCGGAGAGTACTGAGACCTTGGAAAGGCTTATTGCCACCCAAACCCAAGAGAAGAACCAATGGTCGTTGCCAGAAAGTAATCAATGGTAAGCGGTTGTTGTGATAACGCAAAGTCATTTGCAATGGTGATTGAAAGAGGTGGAGATTACTGAAAATCAGGGGAGACTTGTTGTCACTCAGACACCAGGGAACGCCACCGGTTATTATCAGTGAGCAATCACTTATAATGGCCTGTGTGAGAACTTCTAGTGAGTTGATAATAATAATAATAATAATAATAAAAATAATAATAATAATAATAATAATAATAGTAGCAGAAGTAGTATGATAGACGATCTTTGAAGTGAACTGTTTTCGGCAATATTTGGAAATAAGATATATGTAATTAAATCATAGGTGTTGGCATTACCCCTAAATTATTATTAGGAGTATAGGAGTATCATAGCCGAGATTTAAAAAGGGGTGGTTTTCGAAGACTGGAAACAATTTATTTATAAATAAATCATGGTTTTCGGCATTACTCGAAAAAATGTTTTAAATGTATTATAAAAAGAAAGAAAAGAAACGCAAGCATTATCAGCATCATCAACATTGTGTCTATTTTAGAAAAAAGATCTTGTGCTTCTCCATGGTTATGAAATATTACACTTATAAATAAATTCCATGAAAAATGCCAGTATACTGAAATCATATGCCCTTAATAGGGTTAAGATGAAAATTCATATACACTAAATGTACAAAAGCCAGGAAATTCCCAAATCTTTACACTTTTATTGTCATTAATTAAGGATATGACAACATATCAACCAAACCATTTCATTATCACATCACTACAGTATAAATCTCTATGCATGAGTGAATGAGGTATGTGAGGTGCGCTGAAGAAAAATTCCTATCAGTAAAATACATAGCCCTGTTGTGCTCGCATACCCTTAATGACAATAAAAGTGTAAAAATTTGGGAATTTCCTTGCTTTTGTACATTTAGTGTATATGAATTTTCATCTTAACCCTATTAAGGGCATATGATTTCAGTATACTGGCATTTATCATGGAATGTCACTACTTTTGTAAAGGCTATGCCTCAATACAATGGTCATTTTAAAGGTTTTTTGGAATTTTCTGGAAAACTAAGGTATATTGTAAACTGAAATTAAAATGCCATCAATTAGACCCTAGAACCTTTATCTCTACCAAAAATCAGCTGAATCCATCAAATAGTTGATGAGATAGAGGGTGGCACATACGTACATACGTACACACGGATAACACAAAATCATGCCTGACCTTTCTGGATCTCTGGGTTGCCTTGACTAATGATGCTGAAATTCTACACACTTATAGAACCTATCAAATGAACATTTTGTGCAAAGTTTTAACTAATTTGGTTTATTGGTTTTTGAGTTATGATTGATCAAAGAAATGAGATTTCTAGCATAGGCCGTTTATGAAGTCTATTAAGGGATAGAGCGCTCTCACGCCTCTCTTGATTAACAGAATAATTTTATGAAATTTTATGAAATACTTACTTTCTATTGAAAAATATTAACGTACACGAAAATTTACGGAAAATTATCCAGTACATGTTTAATAATAAAAAGAAGGAATTACTTATCAATATTAACCTGATTTTTCTGGTTTGACACCACTTATTTATGAAGAGGTATATTAAGGGGAGTTAAGCAGTGACAAAATTCATAATGACGACGAAATTCCGGCTACGGATAAAAATAGAATTTCGTAAATAAAAAAACTACTGAATTAATTTCCGTAAAGTTTGGCGAACCATATTTTTCCCATCACAAGTAAGTACTTCATAAAGGTTTCTTGTTATTTTCTTTTTAACAGCAATATTTCATATGGTGTAATCATGGAGAAACACCATATGTAAAAAAAAAGTAAGTTTTGGCACTACAACGAAGGAACTCTTTTTTTTTTGTTTAATTAAAACATGGTAAAAAGATACAATAAAAAGATACAATAAAAAGATGCAATAAAAAGATGCAAACACCAACAGTATCACCAGCTTCGTAATCAGCTTCGCAAACGTTCAATCTTTTGATATGTGAGGATTTGCTAAGGATTTTAATGCCAGAAATTACTTTCTATTTGACAGTTTAAATGTTTTCACATTTCGAAGGGTCACGAAATTTATAAATTCTTTTTCTTTTCAACTATTGACAAAATATTAAAATGGCTGACTTATTTACGAAGAAACTGAAATGTGTTCTGTTGTATTTAATTTCGTGATAAACATTTTTTAATAAGATTTTTTTAAAAGTTAGTTTTCGTACTTTACGCTATTGAATATTTGATTTCAGTAAATAATCGATTAATAATAGTTATTAAAAAACACACGAATGTGTAAGTCACACAAAGACGAGAAACACACGCACATTTAAAAAGAAAACTTTTATTCACTCCAAACAAGGCACATTGTTAGTGAGACGTAAGAGGCTACTGTGAATTTGGAGTCAGATTTATAAGGGGCATCCTAAGTGCGGATTGCAGAAGCGAGATGTTTGTTCACATTAGATTAAAATTTTTGCATGTTGATACAGTCAGGGAAACAGGGAGGGAATTCCAAAGGCAACTGTCCGAGGGAAGAAGCTATTGGAGTAGAAAGTTTTCCAGCATCTGGGAACCTCTACAGTGAAGGGGTGGGATTTTTCTGCTTGTCGAGTTGGTCGGGTGTATTTCCGTTGAGGAGGGGACAAGTGCAGTTAGTTGGAAGTATTTGTAAAATAAGCACAGGGATGCAACATTGCAGCGATGGGACATGTACTGGAGCTTGGTAGACAGTGTGGGGCCTATTAAATTAGAGACTCTTTTTATGCACCCTGAATAGTGGCTTTCTAGAGATATAGGATACTGGCAGGTGCAAGAAGTTTTCTAACCTAGTAGACGGAGCCCACCTTCTTGGAAGTAACTCCTATGTATTTAATCCAATTCATGTTACCTGCGAATGTCAGGGCGAGGAATTTGAACAGACACACTAGAAGTGATCACACAATTTTATTAATATAGATATTGTTTTATTTATTCACATGAAAAAGAAGGATTGGTTTCGTTTTTAAGGTCATTTGTTTTTATGTTGATTTGTCACAGAAAGTTGATGGGTTTTAAAAAAGGAAGAAAAGAAAAGTGATCGGAATTGGAAAGAAAAAGCAGACGATAACTTTGAAAGCAAAAATCGTTGGAAAAAAGAACAGTAGCAAAACATTAAATAATGATGAACGTGTCATTTGAGTGTAAAGGATAAGAAAATCTGGTTATATTGAAGTTTTTAGCTTTAAGATGGCTGCCATTTAAACCACGTTATCTTAATAAAATTAGTTATATTTTTATAACAGTTTGGTTTAATTAATAATTTAATGACCAAACAATACCGGGTGGACAATGGGTAATGTATCCTTAGCCTATTTGTCCTGTCTGTCTGCTCGGCTGAAGCATAACCGCATGTGGCTAAAGAGACCAATGTGGGAATGGCAGTCTCTGTCGCAAAGCTCACTGAAGAAGCTGAAGTGTACTCTTCAGGTTGTAGGCTGTAGGCTTGTTGATTGAGTGTTGTTGAATGCTAGGCTGGGCGGTGTGATATAGAGAACAGGCTGTTTCTCATGCAGCATGTGCCCCCTTTCCATGTTGCTGATGGATCCAAAGGAACAGCAAAGCTGTTACAGCTTGGCATCAACGCTGTTGCAGGAGCTGGTAGAATGAAGTTGTAGGCAACGCCGAACTGTCTTAGGGGCTCCACCTAGGATTTTTCCCCAAGGCTTTCTCTTGAAGCCTTTCCCTACAGGTGAGTATTCCACAAGGCAGCAGAGGTTTAAAATCAGAGTTTTACCTTCCTCTAGATGGACTGCCTCCAAGGCTGACGAGCTCCATCTACCCAAATAGAAAAAAGAGTCTACTGTGATAATATAACCTAATTATTATGGTATTGTTTGGTCATTAACTCTTAAATACTTTTTGTTTCAAATATGCCACATTCCAACAAAATGCCTATTTAATATTACATTCAACGAAAATGTGTCAAACTGCAACTTGTTTCACATCCGCAACGAGCCTGTTGCATCAGCACACCCGCTAAATAGATAATCAGAATCTTTGATGTCACGGGTGAGTGTCATCGGTGTGTCATCTGCCTAAACTTTTAAATCTGGTCATTATAATGGTAAGTAAAAATTATTTTATGATTCTCTAGTGTACTATGATTATTTAGATGCATATATTGTAGTGTTTTGTTATACATGTAAAATTTTATGCTATTTATTGCACATTTGCAATATAATTTATTTTATGATTCTCTAGTGTATTATTATGATTATTTAGATGCATATATTGTAGTGTTTTGTTATACATGTAAAATTTTATGCTATTTATTGCACATTTGCAATATAATTTATTTTATGATTCTCTAGTGTATTATTATGATTATTTAGATGCATATATTGTAGTGTTTTGTTATACATGTAAAATTTTATGCTATTTATTGCACATTTGCAATATAATTTATTTTATGATTCTCTAGTGTATTATTATGATTATTTAGATGCATATATTGTAGTGTTTTGTTATACATGTAAAATTTTATGCTATTTATTGCACATTTGCAATATAATTTATTTTATGATTCTCTAGTGTATTATTATGATTATTTAGATGCATATATTGTAGTGTTTTGTTATACATGTAAAATTTTATGCTATTTATTGCACATTTGCAATATAATTTATTTTATGATTCTCTAGTGTATTATTATGATTATTTAGATGCATATATTGTAGTGTTTTGTTATACATGTAAAATTTTATGCCAGTTGTTGCACATTTGCAACATCATTTATTTTTGTTCAATAAATTTTTTTTCCTTAAAAATCATTTATACTACTTAATATTACCCCATATGAAACATTTTTCACTTTTTTCAAACCAATATAAAAAATAAAGCATTTAAGGGTTCAATTATTAATTGAACCAATTTTGTATAAACTAGAACTAATTTGGTTGAGATAATGTTAATTCAATGGCAGCTATCTTAAAGCTAAAAACTTCAATATAACCGAAAATATTGATAACATTTATAACATTTGACCACACGCTGTCGACAGAAAAATAAAAATGAGATTCTGTTCTTTTCATGCGATTACACGTCAGCACCCTACAAATATCTGGAAAAATTAAAAACAAAATATTTAAAAATTTTAAATGGGGGGGGGGTTAACTTTACTATATAAATATAATGTAAAATTATCACCCATTTCCTGACAATGAAGCATTATTGATGACCCAGTTTTTGACCCCGTAGTGTAAAACAGAACGAGTAGCCATTTCTTGTATTTCTAAAATGGTCACATTTTTTTTTCTTTAGGTTAAATTTTTTATTCTTTTGTTGACAGCTTGGGGGAAAAGAGTAACATTTTACTATTTTTTTGATGAAACTTTTTTTGCTGAAACATTTTTTAAAAATCAATTGTAAGTTTTAATTTTTTTTTAATTTTGATTCTCCTTTCTTGTGTATTTTGTTGGCTTGTTGTGTAAAAACTCACGGTTTCATTCAGCTGGGCCAACGCTCTGGTGTCAGCTAGAAAACTCTCTGCTTTATCAGCCATTTCTTTCTTTTATCAAAATCCTAAAGCTCTTTGGTATGCGAATCTGTTTTTGTTTTAGACAATCAATTTCTCCTTCTTGGCCTTTTGGCTAAGATCAAAGTGTAGTATCTGGTCCGATGGATACTACACCCTATAGACTTTTATTGTCTTGGCCTTCGGGGCTTGATTTACACCTGTCTATGGGTCGGTCCTGTGCAGTTCTAGGAGGTCCATCCTCCCAGGCTTTGCCTCCCCTCTTTAGGGAGGAGTAAGTTTATTGCTTACTGCCTGGGGCGCCCCTACCGGGGAATGCCGACGGGGCAATTTTTAATGGCCAGAGTGCTCACTTTCTCGGGCGCTGGCTTTTCAAACCCCACTTTCCCGACCCGACCTTGGGTCACATCTTACTTGTGGGACTAAGATAAAACTGGCCTTGTGCCTAACCTCCTGGAGAGGAGGTAAATAAATACTCAATTTCTTCTTCTATTACGAATCATAAAATTTAGGATATTCTCGGGCACAAAGAAAATGAACAGTAAACACCAATGACTATATTGTTTGAAGTGGTGGTATAGGCGAAATATGTTACTGGCATATTGCCATATTAAACCACTGATTTTCCTACTCGACTAGCTTTACTCTTTTCTATTCTTCTCTTTTCTTCCTTTCTTTCCCTTCTAAAAAGCAACACCCACCGGAAAAGGGAAGCGGGATGTACTAAGAACCATTGCTTACAACTACATTTGCAAAATCAGGTCACATGACCAGATCGCAATTAAAAAGTAAATAGTGTTCATTAACCAATCATAACCGTTTCTCTTGCGGTTTATCGAAACAAGTCTGGGAGCCTCAGAATTTAGATTAAAAAAAAGAGATTGCTGACTAAGCGGAGAGTTTTCCAGCTGACACCAGAGCGTTGACACTACTTAATGCTAAAGATAAACAGTAAGTTTTCAATTCATGTCCAACGCAGCAGAATGCTAAAGACAAGGGCGAGCTTTAGACAAGATACCAACATAACTGCTTCAGAACGTTGGAAGCAACATAGCTGAATGCACATCCACACACGTTGAATTTACACAGCTATGAACTGTACAACAAAGAAAATGATGACATGAAACTTTATCACATAATAAAAAATGAAAAATATATAAATTTTAATGCATGTTACTTTGTTCCTTTTTTACTCATATCCCGTGCTCTGGTTTAATATGGTTCGCACGTCCCATGCTTTAGCCGGACTTTATCGTCTGTTGATGACGACAGCAATGAGTTCTTGGCTTACTTGTCCGCCATCTTTAATTCGAAGAGTTTCTTGTCAATTATGCCGTCTTGTGGTTTGTTTTCGGACAGTTTTCCTTTAACTGTCCGAAAACAAACCACAAGACGACACAGTTTATTGGATTCTCTGGAAAAGTCAATCACTGTGAACCGTGGTCGGTTTTACGTTCCCCAGCTCCAGGGAGGTGGGGGGTCTGCCAGCGGCTTAGACATCAGCCGCTAACTGACAGATGTCCAACACGGACGAAATTCCCAAATCAAAAAGACTGAATTCACCGGAAAACCGACGTCACCCTCTCCTTTTACAGTAGCCACTCCCCTCCCTCACTCATATCTTTCAATATATATTTTTTTTTTTTTTTACATTG
Organism: Sepiola atlantica; assembly: GCA_963556195.1. Classification (NCBI taxonomy): domain Eukaryota; kingdom Metazoa; phylum Mollusca; class Cephalopoda; order Sepiida; family Sepiolidae; genus Sepiola; species Sepiola atlantica. Next base: position 75,763,231 of record OY744529.1, read on the forward strand.
CATTTCTGCCACAAAAAAGTTAGTTTGAAAAGTTACGTCTCAGTGTGAATTGCTCTTTAGACCGCGTCCTGACACTTTCTCTGTTCTTTCTATTTAAAAAAAAATGCAAATCCTCTTTAATGCTAATTAGATAAATTTTGTTATGTTTCCCGGTAGTCTCTTTACTTTCATTTTTTGTTACGATAATTGCCGCCATTTTTTGTCTTTTCTCTTAATTTCTTGTAAGAAAATGTTTACATTTTTAGAAAGATAATTCAATAAAAGAACATATGTCATTCAAATTTTGGTTTTGCAATAAAATCAATACGACGTTTTACAAAATGTTTAAATTTAAATACCATAAATACTTTCGATTTTTTTTGGTGGAGGTTATGTTTTCGATCGTGTTTGTTTGTTATTGTTTGTTTGTTTGTTTGTTTGTTTGTGTATAGCCTAGCATCTACATCGTCACAAAACTTGGTCAAAATATCGGTCATGGACTAACATAGAACTAATTTAATTTTGGGATATCTGGGTCAAATGTCAAGGTCACTAAAAGGTGAAAGTAACACTTCATACAATAACTTTGCTTTTTTTTTTTCACTGTAGAGACTAGAGGATTGGCCCATATTGTAGCCAATGAAGTCCCGCATCTTATATGAATTTAACGTTTACATTTGACTTTCATCTTGAAAAGTACGGTTAGAGTCGAAATGCTCAGGCACCTTATAAGGGGCCAGAACACCACATCTTGTGCACTGGCTTATTCTCCCCATCTTTCGGCCTTGTGTCACATCTTCCCACGGTGAGGGGAGGTAAATACAGAGAGGACATTTTCAAACCTACAACTAACAATGGTTAAGCAATTTGCTATTTGACAAAAATTTGGAATCATACATGTTGCTGTCCATTGAAAAGGAATTATCAGATGAATTGGATTCAGAAGCAACTATTGACAGACAAGTGGGTGTTGCTTGTGAGTCTTTTATCACGTCACATTAATCGGCATAGAAATACAAATTGTTTTTGTTTTCTATGTCAGATTATATCGGATATTATGACTGCTTAGTATTATAACGAAAATTTGCTGCTGATTGTCAAAATGACTTCCATCTGTAATTTATATTTGCTGCTGAAAAGGAAGATGGCCTTTTCTTTTGAAAAATATTCCGAGCAGAAGCATTAGTAGAAAACATCAGATTAAAATGTATTCTTTCCAATAACTTGCACCAACGTTCAACAAAAGAAAAAATGGTTAGACAGAATCAAATATCGATTTTTCCACTGCATTGCTATTAGGTATAAGTTCAAAAATCTGACCGACTTAAATTATATGTTAGAATAGATTTAGCAAACACTGGTTGCTCTCAAAAAAGCGTACTGCATGCAATATCCTATTGTGATTTTGAACAATCTGTTAATGGTTACATTGATAAGTAAACTATTAAAAACTAGCTGGTTTCGCCTGCTCGCTATTGCTTCGCAATTTAATTGCTATTCACTATTTGAAATCATTGAAATGAAAATATTTTCAGGATACTAATAATATTACTAATAATAACTACTATTACAAGAAATAATAATAATAATAATAATAATAATAATAATAATAATAATAATAATAATAATAATAATAATAATAATAATAATAATAGAATATTTTTGTGTCTATATTAAAAGTGAAAGAAATTCTTTCCTTTCTTTTTTATTATTATCAGTTATTATAAAAGGTTAAGCCTCCCCTTCGTATCTCATAAAATTAAATTTGCATACGTGATTATTCTTTTTTTTTTCTTTTTTATTATTATCAGTTATTATTAAGATCAAGCATCCACCTCTTTGCCCAGAAAATTAAATTTGCATACATGATTATTGAAGCGAGCCATACACACGTACGTTCACTTTCATTATATAGATTATTAACCAATTACTTTTTTTTTCAATAAATAAACAATTCAATTATAACATTCTGTATTTACATTTTTTATCTACTCTCAATCATATGTACAGTACATATACTCACTAAGCAATACACATTTTTTCCACATGTATTTTGTGTTAAATGTTATTTATTCGTTATGAAAATCACATTATATCATTGTAGTAGTGGTTTGGCCCCTTTTATCTTTTGTCAACCAATATTTTTAGACCTAACTTGACACTATATATATATATTTTTATTTATTTATTTATTATCATTAAAACTGTGTTCTGCGGCTACGGTAGTCAAATGACATCCTGTAACTGCAATCAGTCCTCCATGCTAGTCCCAGGCCATCTAGCCTTGTCATGTGCAAGTTGTCGTAGGCAATGAAGTTGTTTTGCTGTACGTAGTGGTCCTAGTCCCGCCTGCTTGAGGTCAGCATGTAGTGTGTCCAGCAGATTTCTGCAGTGCCGTAGTGTATATATATATATATATATATATATATATATATATATATATATATATATATATATATATATATATATATCCCTTTTTGCTATCACTATTGTGGCACAATGAGTGAAATTAAATTAATTAGTGGAATAATAAATTTAATTAAAAAAATGTTTTTTCATCCGCAATATTGAAATCTTGCAAGAATGTTGTTAAAATTATATTGTTTTAAAGCCAAAAAAGCCTTGTCCATTTTATCTTCAATCATTTCTTTCAGCAACCAGGCTCATCCCCTTTTCCAGGGACCCAATACAACACTTTCTTTGAAAAAAAAAAAATCAGAGAAGGAATGCTGATAAGACGCTTACGCAAAAGTTCCAGACTAGCAGCGTCAATATCCGAATTTTGCAGATCTTTAAATTCACAACGTGTGTGCAGAACTATCAAAAGCAACTGGTCAGAACTAATGTGACACTCATGGCTCCTGAATTCGAACCCAGACTTTGTTTTGTGCAGAATACGACACTGAGTGACTCCTATAGCCATGATAGTGTTACACTATCACTTAAACCGTCTAATGTCCATTTAGTACATAAAAAATGTTCACTCATTCCTGATGAAGTCTTTTGATAATAAAGACGGAATATAAAATGGCATTATGTGAGGTGATTTCATTTCTATTGTGGCTCTATCCGTTTTACCACTCATTCTATATTTTGTTAGATTTAATCCAACGTTTCTTATATGAATTGTTTTGCTTACATGAACATGTTGATGTTTCGATTTTTGTGACCTTCTCAGAGCCAATCCTATGCTGAACTTATCGGTTTAGCATTGCATTGCATATGAGGAGTTCTGAAAGGCTGTTCTAATGTTTATATAATTTTATTTATATATAAAGCTCTACTTTATATTGAGCTATTTTGAAAAGAATATTAGTTTTAAGTTCATTTTATCAATATATTTGAACTTAATTAATTAAATAATTAATATATATATATATATATATATATATATATATATATATATATATATATATATATATATATATATATATATATATATATATATATAATAATAATCCAGGTAAAACTTCCACAGGGTAGTAATCCAAAGAATTTCAACCGGGTTTATAAAAAGTGCTCAATATCAAATAGAGCTTTTATATATGATTATTTTTATTTATACAGACATGTACAAAATCTGCGATACTGGCATGTCGATGTTATCGATCAACAGCTATTATAAACTGAGATCTCATCAGGCAGAGTTAGAATCCGATCTTAACCTTAGATCATATTTGGAAATAATGAAATGGAGAAAAAAGAAAAGAAATTAAAAATTTTAAAATTTGGAAAGTCACGTGGTTGGGACCGTTAAGAATCAAAATCTCAAAATCAAAATAAAAATAAAAATAAAAATAAAAAAAATATTAATATAAAAGATAATATATAAAATATAAAATATAGATTATAAAATATAAAATATAAAAAATAAAATAAAATAAAATAAAGTAAAATAAAGTGAAAAGAGAGAGATATAATAAAAGGGTAGAATAAAAAGATAGATAGATAGATAGATAGATAGATAGATAGATAGATAGATAGATAGATAGATAGATAGATGTTGTGTTTTGATTTCATCAAGGGAAATTATCAGGCAAATAGCAAAATTTTAAATTCTACCATCCCTGTCATATATTTTCTATATATGGTTATTGCTACTTTAATTAATTGGTTGTTTTTGTCTATTTAAACTGTTCACATCCTAAAGGTTTATGTCTTGTTGCTTGTTTGTTCGTTCAGAAACTCATTCTAGGAGTTGGGAGGGAGACCCTCATGACCACATATATATTCTGAAACTACATTACCCAGAATACTTGGATAAGTATATCTCATTTGGATCAAAGGGTTGCAACATGATCGTGAGGTCTGCATTTGCGGTTGTCACCTATACAAAGTAAATACGACATCTGACGTTATTTTATTTTATTTTATTTATAATGTGAACATTATAGAAATAAAAAATAAGAATAGAAATATTAATAAGAGGTTCATAGTTTGAATAAAAATTTAAAAAATGAAATATGCTTTTATGGACTGAGTGTAAAAGGAAATGGTGTTCCTCATTCGATCCCGAGCAACGCCGGGTTTTTCTGATATATATATATATATATATATATATATATATATATATATATTACATATTACAGAGATGTACCATAGTTTCATTAACACGGGTAGACCTTTACTGTCTAAAAAAAGGTTCTTAAAACACATTTCAAATCCTTGACTACTCACAGAATGAAGACAGTTCGAAAAAATGGAAGCCGATGTACATGAACACCGGCTTCCATTTTTTTTTAACTGTCTCCATTCTGTGAGTAGGCAAGGATTTGAAATGGGTTTTAAGGTCTTTTTCTAAACAGTAATGGTCTACCCGTGTCAATGAAACCATGGCACGTCTCTGGAATATGTAATGTATTGTTTTTAAATAAATATGTATTATAGCTCCCGCATTCTTAGGATCAAACACTTTATTGATTTCTTTTCAACATACCCCGACACACACACACTATATATATATATATATATATATATATATATATATATATATATATATATATATATATATATATATATATAGTAAAAAAGGAAAATGAAGATATAAAGGATATCTTTAAAATATAACCAGTCATGAAAAGTCAATGCTCGATATACAAGATAGAGTAATAATATAAATAAATGATGAGAATAAAAATTGTGTAGAATATAATATCTATTAAATCATCAATTGATCAACACAAGGCAGTTATATAAGAAAATTATTTTATATTTCTTCTTGAAACTATGGCTTTTCAAAGATGTAATCTTATCGTCAGAGGAAATTCAACAAATAAGTTAGTAAAATAAATTAACCAAAAGTCAACATTTGGAAAGGTATAAAATATAAAAGAATATAAGGTAATGTAGAGGATGTAGGCAAAACTTCACCGTTGAAGAAGCATGAAGAGTTCGTAAGATCAGATTCGAAGATTCTGGAGTAATGGTAAAATCCGGGTCCGGTGTATGGAATGAGTTTAAGCAGCCATAGTTGTAAAGAAATCCGATTCTTAGAGGTAAGATCCTATAGGGAAAAGAATTCCGTTTGCAGTAGTAGAGAGAAGGCTCCAAAACATGGCATGAGAAAATCCGGCCTGATGGAAGTTGCGACGATTTAGAAAAGTTTTTAAAAACTTGCGTATCTAAAGCCATCGTTAAAAATTCTTCCTGTTGAATTATTTCAATCAAAAATATCAAGCAGTCAAAAGTGGAAGGGGGAAGCGAAGAGCGAGTTTTTTTTATATAAGGCAGATAGAGAAGATGACACAGTTTAGGTAGAAGCAGGCACATGAGAAGGAGAATGTGGCGGGAAGAGGTAGCAGGAGGGGTAAAGGGGTTGTGTTGGGGAATGAGTTGGATAGGGGTGCGGTGGCGGAAGGAGAGGGCAGAATAAACCCTATATACAAGGTCAAATTGGTCTTAGGACGTATAACTAAATGTTTGATAATTTGCTATTAGGAAGGGAAGGAAATGCAGAGGGAATTAGCATGATGAGGAGAAATTGCCAAAAGCAAGTTATTTTTAGGTGTTCCTTAAAAAAATAAATGTGTAGAGGAAGCCAGAGATAATTTATCTCAGGTTAAATTTTAAATAAATCTGTAGCAAACTGATGAAGGCCAAGATCAAACTAGCTTGTGAAGTGATATGTTATAAGTACTTAGGGGTTTGCAATAGATGCGTAAAATTAAATTACGGGTCTTAAATAGATAAATAGTATTCAATTAAAAAGTATGTAAAATGGAGGGTAATTGAATAGAGTTTAGTCACATTAGCGAAATCCTATTATAGGTAAATAAATGAATTAAGGGTTTCGTATATGGAGAGAAATTATAGGTTAATCATTGTCCTAGTTATAAGATTAGGGTAGAATCAGCTAAATAAATGTGTATGTATGTAAGAAGAGGCCAAGCATAATTATATAGGGCAATAATAAATTAAAGGATAAAGAAACGAGAAATAATGTAAAAATGTTGGGAATATCCCAAAGAGCGACCCAGTTCCAAGAGATGTTTGAAAAGCCATGGTTTAAGGAATGAATAATAAAATAATTTTCTTATATAAATGCCTTTTTTGAACAATTGATGATTTAATAGATATTGTATCCACACAATTTTTATTCTCATCATTTACAAATGCTCCGACATAATGGAAATTGAAAAAGGAAAACCAAAGAATATTATTTATGTATTATATGAATACATAAATAATATTCTTTGGTTTTCCTTTATCAATTTCCATATATATATATATATATATATATATATATATATATGATGATCTGACACCGGTTTGTTTCCCGTTGTTTCCCGTTTTTTCGACCCTCTCGGTCTTCTATTGTTGTCTTCTGATAATGAAAGTTTTTCTTTCGAAAATTTAAGATTACCCTTTGCCGATCTGTTACTTACCGAAAAAAAAAAAAAATACTATTTGGTATTTAATCAGTTTTCGTGAAATTATTAATAAATCGTTTTGAGTTTCACTTTCTCCCTGCGTTTATTTCTTTTCACTTTTCCATCTCACGGCAACCACATCGCATTGCTATAGCCTTGGACGACTAATTTACACTTACATTTACCAGCAATGCTTCAAGCAAACTACAATCTCCTTATATATATATATATATATATATATATATATATATATATATGCTTGTGTTTGAGTGTGTGTGTTTTTATGAACAAAATTTCACTATGTTTCAGATTTTCTTGCGATGTGGATTGATAATTTGGATCATTTGTATTATTCGGACTACTATTCTTATCTTGGGTGTTATTTTCACAACGTTTCGGCCGATGTAATGTCGGACTTTCTTCAGGTACATCTTTCTGAACTCGGAAATCTTTATGTCGAACTCAGAAACCTGTACTGAACTGAACCCATTATTTAATCCACACCGGGGGGGGGGGAGGGGGGGAGGTTGTTCTCGTTCCATCAGCCATGATCAGATAGAAATGTGAATTAATTTTTTTTTTATTCTTAGTTATTGTCGTCCGTAGTAAGCATTGAACCTTCGACCTCCACTTAGAACTGATTGTTAATAAACGGCTTTATTTGTTGTGCCACATGTCTACATAGAGTAAACAAAAGGTTCAGTTCAAAATTCCGTACAGATTTCCGCATTCGACATAAAGATTCCCGAGTTTAAAAAGATGCACCTGAAGAAGGTGGGAGGTTACATCAGCCGAAACGTTGTGGAAATAACAACCAAGATAGTCGTCAGAATAATTCAAAATTATATCAAAAGTTGAAATGAGATTATTGATTAAATAAGAGATACCCAAACAGGAATAATAAATAGATACAAGTATATAAGCGCACGCATCCCAGACTTACAAAGTCGGTGCTACTGAACTTTCTTAACTGAAGCAATTTCGTTTCGGTTAATCTCCGTTTTGTATTGTCTCCTCTTACCGATATTAAGTCAATTTTGTATCCGACATTTTGAACTTTTTTTAGAGAACTCATTTGTACCAGATATTTAAATTCTTTCATAGCAGATATTATTTTTTTATTCTTATTTATTTATTGTAAGCATGCATACAAATAAATTATTTTTCAAAACATTCCAATAAATTATTTTTCACCAATAAATTGTTTTTCAAAACATTATATGGCCGATTGAGAGCTCTGGAGCACAGAATTTGTCAACGTTTCGCCTATGCCTACTGGCGTTGAATGACTCAGACAGACAACAAGAAAGAAAACATTTGTTATGGTCTTCTAACCCAATCTTAACCCTAACCCTAATTGGTAGCCACTTACGGTTAGTGGTAAAAAAAATTTGTTACCTGCCCTAGAATGGCCCGAAAATGGGGGACCATTTTACGTTAATTTTATATACGAAACTGATCCCTCACTGTAAATTATAAAGTTTTCCTTTGTTTTTTTTTTGTTTTTTTACATTTTATTTTATCGGGAGGTTCACACATAATCGCCTAAAAATAGTAGAATTTCATTTTTTTAGGGAGGGGGTAATCTAAAAATCTTTCTCGTTACTGTCTTATTTATTTTTTTGGGCCCTTGTAGAGATCGAATACACGAGCGAAATTTATTTTAGAAGAGTTCCAATGGTGTAAGGGGCAGTAACTACTACGTCAACCAGCAACGTAAGTATATAGATAGTAGATATCTATACAAGAGCCTTAAATTTCTCTACATTTGATAGAAGAATCAGTCTTTAGTAAAATTCGACTAATTCCGACTTATTTTTCCTTTTTCCAGATTAAATAATATTTTAAAAAATGTTAAGAGTCAAATGCACTGTACGGGAGGGAATGTTTTTTATATCCATAAAAGGTTTTAAAGTTACTTCTATATCTACTATCTATATACTTACGTTGCTGGTTGACGTAGTAGAGTTACTGCCCCTTACACCATTCTAAAATAAATGTCGCTCGTGTATTCGATCTGTGAAGCAACGATTATGACCGACGGAGATCGTGCACCTTAGCGCACCAGTGTGCATCTCAGCGAGGATGCTGGATCCTACGTAGAAATGAGGTAGAGTTACCACTAGTATATATTCAACCCAAATCGGTCATCTTGGCGAAGAAAAGGAATGGTGCCGAAAGTCTGGAAGGATTCCTTAAATTGTCTGTAGCAATTATGTCGGTACCTCGATGAGTTTGACCAGCTGAACAATTTGGTCAAGGGTCTCTTAGTTACTGATGGATATCAGTTCATGGGGGGTCGCGCGCGCGAACGCCCCCCCCCCCCTAGAGAGAGAAAGAGAATAAGTCTTTTGGTTACTCCCCTCCCCCCATGGTGGAGAGAGAGGGAGAACAGGTCTTTTGCGGTGACGGGAGGGAGAGCGGCCCGGCCGGAGAGAGAGAGGGAGGGAGAGGGAGAGAGAGAGAGAGAGAGAGAGAGAGTATGAGTTGGACGTTTTTCGTTTTGTTGTGGAAACGAGAAGACAGAAAGCCGGCAGTTAGAAATTGGAATTCGAGCTGGACAGTCGTGTTAGCTGAAGCATGGGCCAGCCAGGCAGGGGGTCGCGCGAAAGGCCCCCTCGGTGGGAATGGCGTTGGCCGTGCTGTTCCCCACACACACCGTTTTCAGTAGACAAGTTACGGCTTAATTAACCACTTGGAAATCGTAAAGGGAGTTTCCCACACACACCGTTTCTCCAAACATAGATTAAGTTACAACTTATTTAACAACTGGGAAATCGTAAATAGAGATTCATGCACACAGAGAGATAAGATAGTTTAGTAAACAAGCCATTATCGAAAAACAGACTTTGGGTTAAAGTTTAAAACCAACCGTTCATGTTTTTAAATAATTATTGCTTATGAAAAGACCTAACCGTTTGTTGACTTATTTCTGTTGTCGATTTATTCTGTTTGTGTGACATTGCTTTCACAGCGGACCAGCGAAGCAAACATCCCGACCTAGAGGAGATACGACCGACACATCTTGGTTTTCACTGCCACTATAGACGACATCACGAGCCAAAGAAAGGGTGTTCACAGTCAGGAAGGATTCCTGCGCCGAGGACGGGTTCTCATTACATTACATTTGATGCCGTCGCAAGGAAGGAGCGTGTGGGGTATCTTGTTATAAACGGTGCCGTGACACAGAAGAGTGTGAGGACATTTTCGTTATAAGTGGCGCCGCGACCAGAATATCAAACACCTGTGCGCGAGTGGCCGACTACGATACCCATGGGGCGAAGAGTGTGAGGACATTACATTTTTCGTTATAGATCTCTACAAGAGCCTTTTTTTTTTTTTTGAAGGTAAAGAAGATAACGTCACGCGATAGTAATAAGTAATACAAAAACACAAATTAACCGAAACGAAATTACCCCAGTCAAGAAAGTTCAAAAGTACTACAAAGGATCTCATAGAAGTATTCTAACGACTGATACAAAAACAACCAAGGGATAGTTTCTTAGTTTACTATAACTCCTTACTGCATCGCCATATTTCACGTTAGCTTTACTACCATATAACTAACTAAACGACTAACATAACTGAATGCTTTTGTATTTAAAATTATTTTCTTTTTATGTTTGCTCAAAATTGTATAAAAAAATAAATCGCCGTGTTTGAATATTCGATCAGACTCTTTCGACTTATAGCTCGTTAGTTTTTGTTCTCAAACTTCTTTTGCTTAAATTATTTTATAAAAAAACCCTTTAAAATTAAAAAAATAAATGAATAAAAAAAAAAAAATTAACGCCGATACTTTGCAGTAAACAGGCGAGGAGGGTGTCATTTTCAAAGAGCTCAAATTTTCATGATTATTCTAGGTTTTTTTTTACTATTTGAATTCATTTAGCCTTCAAATTACTTTAAAAAATAATTTTAATAACAACCTGAACTCCCTTCTAAAAAGTAAAAATTAGTGATTTTAAAACTTGTTAACCTAAAAAAAGCGTATAGAGAGACCTATAACCTGGGAAAGAGGAGGGGAGGGGATGTCACATTGAAATTTGTCTTTCCGGGGGGGGGGGGGTCCTACTTTTTTTTATTACGTCATTAATAAAGGATTCAAAACAAGACTACTTAAGTTAAAAATGGAGAATGAAAATGCAGTCGATATTAAGAAAGAGAATGTTGGAATCAGTAGCAGCATGACTCTCCATTGGACAAAAGCTCAAATCAGCAGTTTCCTACAACCAATCACGACTCAAGAAATATTAATTTCAGAAAATTTGCGCATACTATCAAACCACAAACACAGCGTTTTTATTCCTCTTTTCCTGTTTTTCTTACAGACCCAACACACGTGCGCATACCACAATTCATCCTGGACCCTTTGGGGCGAAAGCAAGCAACACACTCATGACGAGAGAAATTAACGAACCACTATATGTATAGCGACAGCACATACACACCGCTTACCGAACATACGTACACACAAGTTCATACATACATTCCCTCACTAGCAAAAGAGGCATACTAATATACACATACATCTACACGTCCACCCCACTTCCACACACTGTAACACACAAACTCTAATGGCACAAGCCAAAATAAACATGTAGACTTAATTTCTACTTAGACAATAACACCTTCTTTTACCTAGAACGTTCTTGGAAACTTTGAACTCTCATTCTTTACAAACAAGTTGTCAATAAAAATAATTCTGTATGGATAAACTTTATGGCAATCTTCGATCTTCAAGAAGAAGAAAAAGAAGAAAATGAAAATATTGCATTTTTCGGACAATTAGATTGGTTGATGCTGATGAGATTGGAAACATGTCCTTCATTAACTCCTAAATTAACTCTGTTTCGGCTGACGGTCGAGAATGTTGAGATCTGGATTATGAGGTGCAATCGCAGTCAGGATAAAGATCCTGACTGCGATTGCCCCTCATAATTCAGATGTTTTGGTTGAGAATCTTGGGATCGCAGTCGAGACTCAATTCGGCTTCATGTTACGAAGGTGGCAGCCAAGACTCTCTAGTAAGTAAGGTTCCAGGAAAATAAGAGAATTCTGAAACTAATGGAATGAGGCAGGTTATGTAACAAGTTACATCCGCACATCGATAAGTCAAAATGATTTTGCAGATCCGGGTTTCAGATTACTAGATTATTCCCGCTCCAAAAAAGATAGACCGGCCAGGAGTTGATCAAAGTCTGTTGGAAACAGACCCGCGCACAGGGAAGACCAGCGGCAACACAACAACACATAGTAACCTAGAGAGACAGAGCAACTTCAACAGGGGATAGTCATCACACAATAATCATGCCGTCAATAAGCTGACTGCCATTAGGGGTGGGACGTAATGGTTGCGAGTAGTATTTTTTTGTGTTCATTTATACATAAACTAACTAAAACTTGTGTGACGAATCTCCCACAAACTTTAAATTAGCCTTTTAAATTGATTTATTTGTATTTACAATATAGAGTATTGCAAGGTCTTTGCTAATAATAAGTAAGAGAATTCTAAAACTGACTGGATGAGACAGGTCAGGTGACAGCTCTCACCTACGTCCGTGCACAGATGAACTACTTGAGTCGGGCTTGTGATGACTAAACAATTCCTGCTCAGACACATATAGACTGGCTAGAAGCTGATTGTTTGGAATATAAGCGAAAGTTTGTTGCCAATACACAGAGAGACCAGCCTCAACAGGACATAGCCTTCAAACAGACATCATTCTCTCACTTCGCCACCCACCACGCACACTTTGAAACAGACACACAAAAAACGAACTTTAACTCTTCACTTACTTCAGATAACATTATTGATATCATTGTGTGTGCATATAAATCTTATTGTTATCTTTATAACTATGCTTTTTTCTATTTCTCAAAAAGAAGCGTTCTGTTGGAAGCAACAACGACAACGAATGTTGTGTTTACATATCAGCTCTCGATTGGACAAAAGCTCAAATTAACAATTTCTTTCAACCAATCACAACTCAAGAGATATTCACTTCCAAATCTTGTGCGCAGTATGAAAACCCAAATACAGCGATTTTCTTTCTCTCTTTTCCAGTTTTTTTTTTCCTTCAGAGACAACACGTGTGTACGACACATTCTGCCTAGGCCCTTTATGGCCAAAATACCCTTGGCAAGTAGTACACATATGATGAGAGACACACACGAACTACTAAACATAGCGACAGCATATACACACTGCTAACCGAACTTTCTACACAGAAGTTCATACATACACACTCTCACTAACAAAACAGGCACACTAACATATACATCCATCTTCAAGCCTATCTCATTTACATGCACGTAAATATACAAAGCGCCAACTGAAATGGACATGTTTACACAATTCCTTCTTGCACGCTGAACAACTCTTTCACTCGGAACGTTCATTTGACTCTTTGAACTTTCATTCATTGCGAACACTTTATTTTGCATTGTCTTAACAAAATTGTCAATAAAACATAATTATTTTGTATGGATAGATTTTGTCATTCTTTCTGATATTGCTTTTTCTTCTACAACATTTGGTGACCCCGACGTGATTCAAAATTCCATTTTCCTCTACAAAAATTTGTGACCTGAAATCTACAATTTTCTTCATTATTTATGTTATGTGTTACATTTGCAAGGCCTGACACTCGGATTTTACTTTTCCAACTAAAACTCGGGTGATGTCATGCCCCAAAAACACTTGAGAAAAAAGAAATTACATTTTCGTGCAAACCTAGCCTTCCAGTGAGATATTAACAGAAGAGCCAAAATACTGATCACATGATGTGCTTAAAAATACGTCTGCACGTTCAAAAGCATTTTTGGCTTCCAAAAGTAAATTCACTCTTTTGATTCGGTCACTAAGAATAAAAGGATCAGAATTTCAACATTCCTGACACAGAGGGACAAGACAGTTGGGTCTGAAACAAGACAGTCTGCTAACACAATATTATGCTTTCGAGGCTACAGGAAACGAATGACTATTTTCAACTCATCCACACAGAAGTTCACACATATTCACACACTGACAAAGGCAGCACACACACACACACACAATGCCTACTGAAGTCGCTCACACATCCTCTCACACTATCACACGCATATACACACTGGCAGAAAAGAAACATATAGACACATACACTTGTAACATTCATACCTTTGCTCACTCCGAACATTTAGCTTTTCTAACGAACAATCTTTTCACATAAAATAGTTTTCAATTAATTGTAAACTTGTACATATATTGTGTCCGTTAACAATGTTTTTCTTCTTTCATTTTCAACATTCATGTTTTTGTCCATTTTCAGAATTTATAACATTTTAATTGTCAGCATGGGGCCTGGCACATTTCAATGCCGCAACCCATCCAGGATCCCCACCACACTTGTTACAGTGAAAACAACGTTCTACATTTTAAAGAAAGGGTTTCAGTAACACCGTCTGTAAAGTGTCAAATTTATAATGAAGGAATAAATAACAAAGTGAACCTACAGCGGTGCATGGAAATAATCATTCGGCAATCATACAGTATAGTTAACAGCCGAGGAATCGAAAAGAAACAAAATGAACAACAAATAACTTTTACCAAACACAAGGACATTTAATTTCCTACCGACATACATAGTTATATAGTTCTGAAACTTTTTGTAAGTGTTTTTTTTTTTCAGAATTTGTTTTCGAGCCTCGAAGGTTTTTTAAAAATATGCCTAAACGCATGCAGACATAAGCTTCAAGATACTACAAGTTATTTTAAAAAACAAAAACAAAAAAACTTTAAAGCAGTTTCAGTAAGTTAAAAATATACAGATCAGTCGAAAATTAAATTTTAATGCGTTTGGTAACAATTATTAGTTATACTTTTTTTAAATTTTCGATTTCTTGGTTGTTCACAATAAGACTAAAAGCTGAAAACGAACTAACGGCGGTCATATTGGATTGTTATTCGTTAAAGAGGCAGGTGTTAACGAAATCTTATATTGAAATTTAAAAAAAAAACTAACAGTTTTAGAACTTTAAAACTCTGCAGGTCGGTAAGAAATAAATTTTTTTCGCGTTTGGTAAAAGTTATTTGTTGTATACTTTGTTTTTCGATTTCTCGTCTATTAATGTCAATCATTATTCTTCTTTTTTAATGTTTTTCGATAATTGTAATTAAATGTGGTCGTAATCGACATTATATATATATATATATATATATATATATATATATATATATGCATTTTTTCTCTGCATCTCCTTCCCAAAACTCAAAAGAAAAAAATCGGAATTAAAAAAAAAAATTGTCGCAACTGATGTCGCTATTTTAGTTTTTCAAAGCACTGCATCAATTATTGGTCATGTTCTGTTCTTCGATTGCGTTCTGATTAGGATCGAAACCACCCAGTTTTTCGATTTCTCGTAAGGCATCTTTCTCTTTTTCACTCGGGCTGACGTTTTGCTGCTCGTTTTCATAAAGTCCGCTAAGATCCCAAATCCGCATACAACCGTCAAAAGATCCCGTGAATAGTTTGTTGTCAATAATCTAAAAAAAAAAAAAAATAAATAATGAAAAAAAAGAAAAAAAAAAGAATGAAAAAATTAATTATACGAATTAAAAATGAATTTTTATTTTAGCAGTAAAAAAATTATATTTTAGAATTAAAAAAGAATTATATTTTAGCATGAAAATGATTACATTATGAAAATATTCATTATATTTTAACATTAAAATGATTATATTATGAAAATATTCATTATATTTTAACATTAAAATGATTACATTATGAAAATATTCATTATATTTTAACATTAAAATGATTATATGAAAATATTCATTATATTTTAACATTAAAATGATTATATTATGAAAATATTCATTATATTTTAACATTAAAATGATTACATTATGAAAATATTCATTATATTTTAGCATGAAAATGATTATATTCTTACATACAACAATTTTAGCACAACATCATTGAAATTATATTTTAGCATAAAACATTAAAATATATTTTAGCATTTATTATATTTTAGCATAGAATTATTTTATGTTTTAATTTAAAAAATATTATATTTTCTGCATAAATATTTGATATGTTAACATAAAAATGTTATATAAAATATAATAAGAATAATTACATTCGAACATAAAACTTTTTTAGCAAAGTGAACCTACCGTGTGAATGGAAAAAAAATATTTTAAATTTTTTAATAATCATCCTCTAAAAGTGCTAATCTAATATATAAAGAAAAGTCAGTCTGATTCTCGATTTTTTTAAACTAAATAGCATTGCATTTGATAAATCGATATTTGATTCTGACTAGCCAATTTGTCTTCTTCCTTCTACCATCGTCTTTGCAAGAAAAAATGTATTTCATTTTAGGTTCTTTCGAAAAATACTTATTCCAGCTAGAACGATTGTTAGACTGGATGTATTTTCTGTTTATGATCTAAATAGCACCAGCAGATAACGAACTTAATAAACAGAAATGTCCTAATTAAAAAAAAACAATTGTTGAATTATTATTATGAATTTTATTTTTTACTAATAATCAAATGTTTATTGAAATAAAGAAAGATAAGGGAAAACTAAAACGAATTTTGAAATATCCTATTTCTATCTCTTGCATTGTGATAGCCTTCTAATACTCCTCTATATACATATTATGCGCAATGCTTTAAGCAAACTACATCTCCTTGTTATCCTATTTAAAAAAAAATTGTAAGCATGACTATATTTTGAATTATTGTTCTCTATGATAGTTGTCTAGAAATTTAAAGATCGATCAAATCAAAAACATCAAACCTTTGTTTCGTGTGGATTTGATATTCCAAACTGGGGGATAAATTTAATAAAAGGACATACACATGTTTTACAGTAACACATGCACGAGGCGCTCGTTTTATTTACATTAGAGATACTAGAAAAAAGGTAGCCCCCCCCCACCCCTACAAAAGATTAACAACAGAAAAGTGACTAGGGGGGTAGATAACTCTAATTCCTATACAATGAGGTACAAGGGAGATAATCTTATCTCTATACAATCATTGAACAAGGGAGATAATCTAAAATGGATTTTAGCAGTCTGATTAAATTGATAATTTCAACACTCTAAGCCTAGGCAACGCTGAGTCAATATAGTTAATTGACAATAATTTGTAGGTGTATTTTCTTTATTTCAATCAGCAAAAAAAAAGTGCAGTTTTAATTCAGAAACACTGCCTTAAATTCTAACGATGCTCCTTTAATGAGTCTTAGTTGAAAAAAAAGATTTTTATTTAAAGAAAAATTTATTAAAAATGAACGGGTTTGTATTACCATTTATTAAAATAAAAATGAAGACTTAAGTTTACACTGCTTAATATAACCTATATATATATATATACAGGGTGGGCAAAAATAAGGGTCCTATTTTTAAAAATTCATAACTTTTTTATTTATTTATTTTTTTAATTTTTTTTTTTTAGAATAAGTAAAGGACCCTTTCCGAAGCAAGCATGAGCCGTATTAGCCCTAAGGAACGTACCCTCATTTAGAAAACATTATTTTTGCTTAAAAAACTCAAAACAGTGTAAAAAACAATACTTTAGTTTTTGTAAGTTTTAAGAAGTGTTTTTCGGCTAAAATTTGTTTTGTTTATTTCAAAAAATCTCGGAAGGGTCAGTCTACACACACATAAAGTTTGGTGAGTTTAACTTTTATTTTGTGGAAGTTATTCAAATTCAAGTTATTCAAATGTAAAGATAGGACCCTTATTTTGGCCCACCCTGTATATATATATATATATATATATATATATATATATATATATATATATATATAGCATAATATAAAATGAAAGAATAAAATAAGGTGCGAATCAAATTTTATTAGAATTCAAAATTCAGGCAAAGTATCTCAACGTCCTTAACTCGTGAGTTTTCAAAGATAATTCTTCTCCTCAGAGGGCCATTACCGCAGTGACGTTACTGCAGGTGATAAAATTACACTTTGAAAATATATAAAAATATATACAAAAATACATAAGAGTACATAACACATCAAATATATCAAGCCAAAAACATACTTATTTGTTAAAGTTATAAAATCCATCCAAGTCATACAAATTAAAACATATTCAGGAAATATATCCAAGAGGTTGATTGAATAACAGTCCAAAAGCGAAAAAATTGAAAGAACTGCAAAACCGAAAAAGTTATCCAGTCGGGAAAAGCGTCCTACGAGGAGAAGAATTATCTTTGAAAACTCATGAGTTAAGGACGTTGAGATACTTTGCCTGAATTTTGAATTCTAATAAAATTTGATTCGCACCTTATTTTATTATTTCATTTTATATTATGCTATTAATGCTCTATCGAGTATATTATTGAGCTTCAGTCTTTATCCGGATGTTTCACTAATTAAAAGATATTAGTTGCCCCTTATATCTTTTGTTGGATTAACTTCATATATATATATATATATATATATATATATATATATATAATTATTATATATAAATATTAAATTAAAGATAAGCGATGTATCGTTTAATAATAATCTATCGTGATAATATAAAGCTCAATATATTGAATAGAGCAATCAATTCAAGAGATGAAAGATGAGAATAAAAATTGTATAGATACAATATTTGTTAAAACATCAGAAGTTCAAAGCAAGGAGTTTCATATCCTTAGTCCATATTCATAGTTACATTACCGACTTTTTTTTTTATCCTTTGATAAAAAGAGTTTGTCTTTGAAAATCCATGGATTAAGGATATGAAACTCCTTGCTTTGAACTTCTGATGTTTTAATACATATTGTATCTAGACAATTTTTATTCTCATCTTTCATCTCTTGAATATATATATATATATATATATATATATATATATATATATATATATATATATATATATATATATATATATATAATATATGAGTTTAAAATACACAGCTCTAGCAAAATACTAGTCCCATGACGATTATAAGTAATATGTATAACATTAATTTTTAATAATAATTTTGTACTTTTTTTGTGAGGTAGGGTGCAGTTTTGCCTTCACCCCTTAAATGGTAAAGTTTACAAAAAAAAAAAAAAATAAATAAATAATGTGCCCACATTACTTACCGTGTTGCCTAGAATACATATCCCATAGTTCATAATGATAAATTCACTAGTTTATGAGTTTACCCTGCACATACATATTATTGATGCTTATGTACGTGCACACCGGTTCGATTAAAATTTTATCACATATCATAACTCAAAATTTTAAGTACAGCTATTCTTTTCTCTATTATTTTTTTTTTTTTGTATTTAGCTTAGTTTTTAAAGTTTTTTGGATTGGAAGAGGCGGAGTTTATGAGGGGCCCCTCCTAAATGATTAAGTTTGCAACAAAAAAAGTAATGTGCCCACGTTACTCACTATGTTGCTTAGAATATATATTCACTAATTCATAATGATCGGTTCATTAGTTTAACAGTGAACATATATATTTATTTATTTATATATTATATTACAAAAGGTCAGAACAACATAGTACCGTCAGTTTTTAATCAACAAGTGTTCAAGTCTCATTGATTATCGGAAGCCATTGTTGTAGATCTATTATATTATGCTGTTATTTTAAATTGAAATTTCTTAATAATGGAACACTCTGCTGGTTTTTCCCCACCAACCTTACCAAGGAAGCATATATATATATATATATATATATCAAGGGAGGCGCGAGAGCGCTCTATCCCTTAATAGACTTCAAAAACGGCCTATGCTAGAAATCTCATTTCTTTGATCAATCGTAACTCAAAAACCAATAAACCAAATTAGTTAAAACTTTGCACAAAATTTTTTTTTGATAGGTTCTCTAAGTGTGTAGAATTTCAGCATCATTAGTCAAGGCAACCCAGAGATCCAGAAAGGTCAGGCATGATTTTGTGTTATCCGTGTGTACGTACGTATGTGCCACCCTGTATCTCATCAACTATTTGATGGATTCAGCTGATTATTGGTAGAGATAAAGGTTCTAGGGTCTAGTTGATGGCATTTTAATTTCAGTTTACAATATACGTTAGTTTTCCAGAAAATTCCAAAAACCCTTTAAAATGACCAATGTATTGAGGCATATCCTTTACAAAAGTTGTGACATCCCATGATAAATGCCAGTATACTGAAATCGTATGCCCTTATAGGGTTAAGATGACAATTCATATACACTAAATGTACAAAAGCAAGGAAATTCCCAAATTTTTACACTTTTATTGTCATTAAGGGTATGCGAGCACAACAGGGCTATGTATTTTACTGGTAGGAATTTTTATTCAGCGCACCTCACACACTTCATCCACTCATGCATAGAGATTTATACTGTAGTGATGTGATAATGAAATGGTTTGGTTGATATGTAGTCATACCCTTAATGACAATAAAAGTGTAAACATTTGGGAATTTCCTTGCCTTTGTTCATTTAGTGTATATGAATTTTCATCTTAACCCTATTAAGGGCATATGATTTCAGTATACTGGCATTTATCATGGAATATATATATATATATATATATATATATATATATATATATATATATATATATATATATATGAGGGAGTAAATATGAAATAAAATTTCAGACAAAATGTAAAATTGGTTAAGGAAATGTGGACAAACAGTGTGTGAGTTTGCTCTTTTCTTTGTTTTTTGTTTGGTTTCACCCAAAAATGAACCACTGTATAGTGTAGGTTGTCTCAAGACACTTTAATCCAAGAACTTTTTACTCTTTGTGAATTTTTCTGATGATTTTGTAATGTTGCAGAGACTATATTAACATAAAAATGTTGTTTGGCACAAGACAAATGAAACGGACCGAAAAAAATATATCTCACAGAAAGGTGATGTTTTTTTGAAATGTGAAAAAATAAAAATAATAAAATAAAAACATGGTTATTGGAATATAATATAAACCTGACTTTTATATACATATATTTATATATATATATATATATATATATATATATATATATATATATATATATATATATATAGTAATAACAAAGGTCTTAGGAGCGACCACTGGGGCATTACCGTAACGTTGTTTAGATGTTCGCCAGACAGGTTAGGGTTAGGGACATTGTCCGGACATCTTGGACGACCTGGATCTTTATTTTAAAGGATATGATTATATTTAAAACTCTCTAAAAATCTTTTTATTTTATTTTCAAATAAGATAAAAAAAAAAGGGTTAAGATGTTCAAGTAAACCAAAGACCAAGGTTTAAAAAATATGTAAATGAAAAAAATACTTGTTAGAATCGAACCGAATTTTATATGAAACATCATTGAGATGTTGCATGTGCCATCCTGGAATAAAACTCTTGCTGATACTACTACTACTACTACTACTACTACTGTTGCTTAAAAAGCCAAAAAAAATTTATAGACTCCAAAACTATTATTCAGAATTTCATCAAACCTGGCATAATTAAAATGCCAAGTATGTTATAGGGAGTCACAATTCTACTACTACTACTAATACTATTACTACTACTACTACTACTACTACTAATAATAATAATAATATATCAGGGTTTTCCTTCTCCTAAACTAGTTGCCTTACCAAGGTCTTAGAGTATAGTCTACTTTATTATTTCATCCATAGAAGGATGGGCGGGTTCATGCCTTTCCCAATGGAGTATTTGCCATTGGTGATGATGCTGATGATACTACTACTACTTCTGCTGCTACTACTACTACTACATGCAAGTAAAAGCCTTGTCCACCGTTTTCCAAGCATCTAAGAAATTCCAAAAGAGCATTACACTAAAAGAAATTCGGTGAAGTAGAGATAAAAAGAAACATTGAGACCATGCAGACGACATCGTTGCAGGAATGAAACATACTTACTGAGGTAAGTCCTCGGGTGGGAGGAGACTTACTGTTATTCTCAATCTTTAGTAAAACTCGTAGAGGAAAATTCAGTACATTTATATGATATATTTATATAGAAGCATTTTCATATATTGTTTCTTTTTAAAAAAAAATATTTTCTTCCTTTTGGGAATTGATAATTTTTGGATGAGCCTTCATTCTTCTTGGGCACAGTTGAAATGCGAAATCTGGTTAGAATTCAATATGTTTATTCTAAAAGCGTGAGTTCGTTTAAAAAAAAACTTGTGCATGTCTTTTCAAATCGAGTTTAAACTGTTTCAGCATGTTCGAGTGAGCTTAATATGTATATATATATATATATATATATATATATATATGAAATAATGGAATAATGAGAAAAGTAAAATTACATACTTACAAGTTTATTATTGCTTTTTCACAGATTTCTGACTCTTGGATTTTTTCCTGAACTTGATTGGATTCTAATACCCTACGCTACACAATTACTATATTCCAATTGGATTTTTTTCAACAACTACATGGATACATATTTGACAATTGACTTTCTTCTCATTATTGAAGTTTTTTCTTATGCTTAACATTTCTTAAAACTTTGTTGTTAATTTTCAAATTAATACTTACCAATGATTCGTAATTTATTGGTTTTTCCCTTCTTAGGATAAGAGTAATTCTTTGAAAATCCATGGATTAAAGGTCATTTTATTATATTCCTTGATAATAAACTTGTAAAGTATGCAACTATTTTTTTAATTATTCCATTATTTCCTATATCTATGCTCTAACCGAAATATCGAGCATGTCCTTATCACGATAGGATCTATTATAAAATATTTATCGTTATATTATTCAATTAAATATATATATATATATATATATATATATATATATATATATATATATATATATATATATATATATATATATATCCTTATTACAGACATCTCTGTCAGCCAATTCAGGATCTTTCACTACTATGACGACGATCCACCAGACCTCGTCTACAATGTCAGCAATAGCAGTTTCTCGTCTTCGTTCTCGTTCATCATCATTGTCTACAGCTTGTCTCCTATCAGCCCTAATCGCCACAGTACAGAGGATATTTCGACTAAGATCATCATCATCATCATCATCATCATCATCATCATCATCATCATCATCATCATCATCATCATCATCATCATCCTATGGTAACGACCTATCCTTTCCGATGTTTCACTGAATCGTGAATTGTTTCCTAACAGACGTATATTTATTTCTTTGAAATAAATACCACCTCCTTTATATTCTGTTGCACACATGAGTTCGTTTTTTTCCCCTTTCGTTGTTGTCACGTTCATCACACATCTCTTTTTTTTCACTTATCTATTTTTGTGCCCCCCTCCCTGTTACAATGATTTCGTTTGGCCATTACATTAATTGAATAAAATAGTTTAAAATTATAACATATTTTAAATAATTTAATTGAGAATGTTACGATTAAACGAGAATTGCATTGTCTCATACAGACGATGTTCTGTCTGAAAATTTTATTATATAGGCTAGACCCTCCGAGCCTTGACAGTTTGTCTAGTGTGTGTCTATATATATATATATATATATATATATATATATATATATATATATATATATATATACAAATCTAAAATTACATAAACACTATTATAGTCTATGCCAATCAACCAGCATTTCGATGTTCTCACATCTCTGCGGAGACTGAATAAAAATAAAAAGTGAACAACCCTGCATTGAAATCGCCACCAGTAAAATAACGGATGTTAAGAAAAGGAGAAAAAAGAAAAGGAATAATCGAATCCAATCCAAGGTCATGCCAGCCAAATATAGGTCACAGTCTGTTGACCCTTCAAACTTGCATTAATGAACCCCGTCACCCCCTCTATCCCAACGCACGCCCTATCTCCCTCTCGAATGACTATCATTTTGAAATACGCTAGACAGAACAGGAAAGGGAGAGTTAAGGGAAAAAACAAAAAACAAATAAGTAGAATAAGAGATAAAGAATATATATATATATAGTCATCCACATACAGACTGTTTCGCTGTATCACAGCTCTTCAGTGCGGCTAGACCAGCTTTTTAGTTTTTCTTCATATCTATATCTATCTATCTATATATATATATATATATATATGAAGAAAATCTTAAAAGACTCAAGACTAATTCATATTTAGAACTATACAGTACATTTAATCTCATCATTTAAATAAAACTAAAACCTTTAATGTTTAAGGTCATCTTCAAATAATTTTGAGCAAATGATTTAACTTTATATTAAAAAATATTACATAGTATTAAAAAATATTACATTATATTAATAAATATTACATAATATTAATAAATATCTTGAAATCATAAGAATTTTAGTTAATCTATTACTATTTATCTGAGTGAGGTACTACCACGTAACCAACCAATAAGTATATTAGTTACCATTCTAATTTGAATAAGTGTAGGTCCCACAAATAAACCACTATAGCATTTATTATTATTATTATTATTACTACTATCACATCTATTATTATTATTACTATCACTATTATTATTACTATATTACTACTGTTACTATTATCATTATTATTATTATTATTACAGCTATTATTATTACTACTACTACTATTATTATTATTATTATTACTATTATTATTATTATTATTATTATTATTACTATCACACCTATTATTATTATTACTATCACTATTATTACTATTATACTACTGTTACTATTATTATTATTATTATTATTATTATTATAACAGCAATTATTATTACTACTATTATTATTATTACTATTATTATTATTATTATTATTATTATTATTATTACTATAACCATTCCTATTATTATTACTATTACTATTATAATTGTTATTATTACTACTCGTATTGCTATTATTATTATTATTATTATTATTATTATTATTATTATTTGTATTATTGCTATTATTATTATTTATTATTGCTACAACCACTATTACTATTGTTATTACTATTATTTCTATAACTATTATTATTACGATTATTACTATTACTGCTATTATTATTATTATTATCACTATTGTTATCATTACTACAATTATTACTATTATTACTATTATTATAATTACTATTATTATTACGATCACTACTACTATTATTATTACTATTATTATAATAACTATCACTACTATTATTATTATAACTATTATTATTTTCACTTTTATTTTTATTACTATTATCATTATTTTTATTATTATTACTACTACTAATATTATCACTACTGCCACTATCATTATTACTATGATAATTATTACTTTTATTGCAACAACAACATAAACGACAACACTAGGCCGTTGATTTAAACCTGTACTATTATAACTTATTTCTCTTAAAATTTACCCCGTATTAAAATATTGGAGGACTTACAAATAATCCTAGTTGTATTAATTATTTTTAATTTTTTAATTAAGATTAAATCTCCCAATTTTATTAGTTTACTGAAATTCTACTACCTTACAATAATACTTATCCAGGGGTACATTTATTTTGGTGCTATGTTATCAAGTTATTTATGCTAAATTCTCTAGATTGTTCACAAACTTATCCTGAGTTAACCGCGTGAAGTGTCTACAGTTAAAACCTATCTCATATTGTTGATTAAGTAGACAACTTTTATCAGGGAACATAACAATGGCCAACTTTTCACTAAAACAAAGAAAACAAGTGGGGTTGTGCAGTGTAGGTGTTGAAGACTGTTTTTTAAATACCTCATTTTACTACAGGAACTATATTCTTATCTTTTAGGGATACTATGTACTTGGATAGTGAAGTGCCTATTTTATTATTATCTGGGTTATTAAATGAAAATTTATGGTTACTGTATCTACCCCATCACTACATCGAACAAGTCTGTAGAATCGTTTTTCATCCATTGTTCTTAGAAATCGCAGCAAGAATCAATATATATATATATATATATATGAGTGATTTTCTACTGAACGACTTGGAACTAAAATGTTGTTTTTTTTGTTGTTCTTTTTTCCGTATATAGTTTTAATGGTTGAGAAACTTCCGAGACTATATATATACGGGCCCAAATTCTAGTATATATTATATATTAAATAGATTTTAATGCCAATACACAGTTAAAGCAAATTGGACTATTAAAAGAATTTCCAACGCTATTGATAATGTTTAACCATTCATTTTTTAATTTTTTATTATCGCTTGTTTGAATTGACGTTTTTAAACATGACGTAAATCATAAATCTATGACATCACGTCAAAGTTATAATTATTTTGTGAAGGTAATGTTTTAAGAAAATCTAAATAGTTGGTAGAACATCAGCCTGAAAGGTCTCAAGGTTTCGGTTTCGGTTTCAATTTCCGGTCATGGCATCCGCTTTATTTGTTGGAAATTTATTATTTAGTATTAATGCAATATTTTCCATTTAGAAAAGAAGTTAAGATATTTCTTTAAAAAATTGTGACTGATGGACAGACAGACATACACACAGAAAGTGCCTCTTATATTATGCATGGAGGAGGAGGAGGAGGAGGAGGATTTTTTTAAGAATATTAAAATAAACAGCTCATTAGTTGACGTGCACTCTGGCCGGCAAAAAATGCCTGAGCAGCACCGTGTGCATTTATTGGTAGCGGCGCCTCAGACGATGAGCAATAAACTAACCCCTTCTCAGAGACAAGGCAAAGCCTAGGAGGGCGGACCTTCTAAGACTGAACAGAAGTATACATCACCCAGACAGCAACAATGCCACTGTCGAACAGATTGTCAAGGACGTATCTCCGACTGGTACGCCTGTGCCAGGTAAGTAAATGCGTGTTTGTGTCTTTTTTTTTTAAATCGATTAATCTTTATTATCAGAAAGACGAAGAAAATCAAAGCAAAGGAAAAAACGAGGCAAATGCATCGAAAAATATATAGATTGGAAAATAATTAATTTATTTTTCAATCGATAAAATGTCCATTGATTTTTTTCCCAAGGAACTGAGTGCTGCCATTAATTAAATTGTTAAGTAATTTAGATTTGAGGATGCGCAGACATATTTGATTGATGGCTGAGTAGGTCGGTAAACAGATTAGATGGGTCGGTATCCTATAATCATTTATTTATGAATATCCAACTTCTTTTTTTTAGTTACAAAAGGCCCTATTAATCTTATGTGTTTATCCAGCTCTCCTAAACAATTGCCCAGTCTAATATTGCTAAATCAGCAGTGACAAAATCATTTATATAATAATACACTAAGACACTTCATGTTCGTACATACGTTATCACTTTTCACAGACATTTAAAAAAAAATGGTGATGGGTGATTAATCTGATGTCGCTAATATAAAAAAAAATCAGACTTTATCAATTTTAAAATGAATTGTTCCAAAATCAAATATGTCGTCCCGTTGACTAAAACAGTACAATAAATAGATTTCAAAAAGTGACATTCATTTATTGATTTGAAGAATATTCAGCTGACAATTATTTTTTGGTAAGATGACAGAGAATATTTATTGTTTAAACAAGAATTAGATTGTTACAATTTTAAATAAATAAATAAAGAAGAGACATATTCGTTTTATTTATTTAAAGAATATTTAGCTGACAATGACAGTTATTTTTTCTTAATAGTATTGACCTTGACAGACAGTTATTATTTCAAAAGGAATTTTATTATTATTAACAGTAAATTATACAGATTGATGTAGAAAGCACCGGGTGAAGAGATCTTTGATGCCCTGCACAAAAATCTCTCTTAAACCGACCTTCATTCGGACTGAGCCTGTGGTCGTGTCAAGTGGAGACAAAAATCTATTATTGTGGACTTTGTCGTAGCTCAGAATTAACACATACGAAAAAGAAGAAGAAGATTTAGAAAGCACTATGGAATTTCCACAGTGTCCCCACTAGTATAAAGGTAATATCCTATCCAGTTTTTTCACTCGTTTTTTTTCTATGTTATTTTTTCCACTGACTTCGTTTCCACACTCACTGATCTGCCTTTGTTTTATTATCTAACAAATTTATGGACGCCTGTCTTAGTGTCACTTATATAAATCTAAATTTTATATTCTACAAGCGGTGTAGTTAAAATTTATGTACCCTACGAAATAGTTGAACCCAGTGAGGCTGGTAGTAGTAAGAGGATTTGACATTGAGAGGGGGTCATCTCCTCCGACTCAGTCTATCACAGTAGTAATCAAAACAGAAGCCGATGAAATAGGGGAAAATCTCACTCTACTTTATATATAACTAAAAGAATACCCATCCCAGGACGGGTAAAATTAATTCCCAGAACAGAACAGATTTACGTCACTTTTATGTCTCTTTACGAAGATTAAAATCAAGATATAATCATGCTAAACCTTATTTTTAGAATTCTTATTCCAATTTTGATCAAAATCCATTACACGATTTTGATTCTAGAAAACATCTAAAACTTAAGACTTAATTAAGATTAAGGCTTAAGTTTAAGAGGTCTTAAGAAGAAATTGAAATTCACGGAATCTTGCTTAATTGGTGTCCAATGACTATGGATCAAATTCAATGCAAATCTGAAATATTTGAATTTTCAAATGGAAGAATGTGCCCAAATCACTCCAGGAATTGAAATAAGAGAACATCTCACTTCCTTTATATGTAAGATGCCTATATCACCATTGTCACAACTAATTAAGTATTTAGGCAGAGAAAATACATAGGTTATTAGAGCTATCTTTAAGTATATAAGTCTGATTTTCATCAATAAATACCTGTATAACAAGGTAACCGTGTTTGTGATAGAAATGTAGAATTATATTTCGAATTCAAATGGAAAGGGTTAAGCGATTTGGAACAAAGATAAAATAATAGGATTATTTTGTATGAAATTATAGAAATTCTTCTGAATGTTCTCAAAATGGGGATAGGATGAGGATATTTAGTCTAGGCTAATATGGAGTGAGTGGTTGACCTTGTCATTGGATGAAACCTGGGTTTGTTATTTTTAATATAACTGTCTTGAAGGTTTTACGAGAGAGGAAAGTATCATTTTTGGATGGAATAAGAGGAAGTAACCGTTCCTGACCTCACTTGTCAATTAGAATTGTTATTTTGAATATAACTGTCTTGAAGGTTTTACGAGAGAGGAAAATATCATTTTTGGATGGAATAAGAGGAAGTAACCGTTCCTGACCTCACTTGTCAATTAGAATTGTTATTTTGAATATAACTGTCTTGAAGGTTTGACGAGAGAGGAAAATATCATTTTTGGATGGAATAAGAGGAAGTAACCGTTCCTGACCTCACTTGTCAATTAGAATTGTTATTTTGAATATAACTGTCTTGAAGGTTTGACGAGAGAGGAAAATATCATTTTTGGATGGAATAAGAGGAAGTAACCGTTCCTGACCTCACTTGTCAATTAGAATTGTTATTTTGAATATAACTGTCTTGAAGGTTTGACGAGAGAGGAAAATATCATTTTTGGATGGAATAAGAGGAAGTAACCGTTCCTGACCTCACTTGTCAATTAGAATTGTTATTTTGAATATAACTGTCTTGAAGGTTTTACGAGAGAGGAAAATATCATTTTTGGATGGAATAAGAGGAAGTAACCGTTCCTGACCTCACTTGTCAATTAGAATTGTTATTTTGAATATAACTGTCTTGAAGGTTTGACGAGAGAGGAAAATATCATTTTTGGATGGAATAAGAGGAAGTAACCGTTCCTGACCTCACTTGTCAATTAGAATTGTTATTTTGAATATAACTGTCTTGAAGGTTTGACGAGAGAGGAAAGTATCATTTTTGGATGGAATAAGAGGAAGTAACCGTTCCTGACCTCACTTGTCAATTAGAATACTGTGGGAAAGAACGAATGGTCGAGGTTCCACATATATATATATATATATACCACTATTTTGAGGCAGACGAGATGAGAAGTCACAAGACGCCCTATGGAAAGGACAGACAAATTCAAATTGTCTGACCGATGTGGCACGATGAGGAACTGTCTGGTGGAATTTTAATTGATTAAAGATGTTTAATTAATTCATTGGATTTAATTAGATTATGTAATAAATCTGGTTGAAATGAATTAAGTATTGGCACGCAAAATATTGTTTTTGTGAACGATCTAATTTGAAAGGTCATCTTTTGCACTGGGGTGACCGTGAAAGCTAGAGCTTTATTTTTGATCATTAAAAGGTCACGCTAGGACCTTGTTTTTCCCAGATTAACAATGACAGTTGAAAGAAATAACTCAAATTGAATTGTTTATATTTCTTATATTGAAGTCAGAATGTGAAGAGAATCATACTTGATTCTGACAGGTGTTAACGATTTGATTTTCATGATGAACTTTCAAAATTATAAGTGAAATCTAATTCAGAACAATGAATAAATTATTTTATGACAAACAATTTTGTGTCGAAAGATTGGAATGGTCGCGAGAGTACACTTTCCATATCTGACAAATATAATCACCTGCCAACTGATATTAAGGCATGCTAATTCTTAATTAAGACCCATCCCCATATTGGGGGCCCATAATTAAGGCCTACCTTTTTGTTAAAATAAAGGTTTTTCATTGCTCAACCAATCATAAAAGAGCAGAAAAATGCAATACAAATTGTGATTGGTGAGCGAATCACAAGTAGAAATTCCCAATAAAAGAACTGGCTCTGGGAGAATTCGACAGAGGACCGTCGGTCAGCTCAGTGAGACAGATAGACTGAGAGAAGGACCGTGTTGGCGACCGATCAAAAAAGGGAACTCTGTTCGAAATGCAACTAAGGGACAAAATCTCAACTTTAAAAGTCCTCTAACCAAGACTTAGCACCAGTCAGATTCCTCAACGTGTCTTTTCCACCCAACAAGAACGACATAACTTTTCTTTTTATTATTGTTACACACCTGTGTTCCAATAAATATTTGTTATTGCTCTCGGCGAGTTTTTCTTGTTTTTGGGTTGCCAACAAAACCGGCCTCCAACCTAAGTTCCTGGCGCAGCTGAATCAACATGAAAGTTCCGCGGCTCTTCAACACAGCGTGGGCGTGGAGCGATTGATGTAGCAGCTAGTTGGAAAGCATGCGATCCTCGTGACCTTGAACTACATTTAGTGCCGAATCACCCAGAATACAACACTGAGTGACTCCCCGGGTCACAATAGTATCACACCGACACACACATACAATTCACGCCAACCTAAAATTAACTCTATTTAATTTGCTGATGAGTTTGAGTCTTCAAACTTATGTTCCAAGTCGCTACCCGCCACAAAAGATGTTAAGCCTAATTGAGGTTTTGTAAATATTTTATTTTTACTTGCTTTTAATAAATACAGCATCATTAACCAAGAACAGGTTTTCTCCTTCCCTTGCCTAGAGAGTGATCTTCTTTTCTTCAGCCCAGTTGACCAGGATTACCACAAAAGCACCCTCTTCTCTTGTCAGTAAGAAATAAACTTTACCAACAAGATTCTAGGCTATCAACGTCTTAACTGGTGTAAACATGTGCAATGCTGAATGTTTAGTGGAGTGCATAGATGTATGCGACGGACGACAGACCAGTAATGGGAGAAATATTTAGCTAAGAAAAGGGAGACCGCCCAAGAAATCAGTTGACTCTTTGAAATAATAATGTCTTCTTGCATACAAAGTTCTATGCTGTGATTGTGAGCCACTTGAGACTTTGCGAAAATTAATGTCTACTCCAGATAAGAGGCCCACTGATCAGTAGGTTTTTATGTCTAGTGATAAAACAGCCATTCATTTTCAAGTAGGCTAGCTGTGTGGTCTATCCCAGATGAGAATAATATCTCTCTCTCTCTCTCTCTCTCTCTCTCTCTCTCTATATATATATATATATATATATATATATATATATATATATATATATATATATATATATATATATATATATATTTTACTTTTAATTTTTATTTTGAGATTTTGATTCTTAACGGTTCCAACCATGTGACTTTCCAAATTTAAAATTTTTTAATTTCTTTTCTTTTTTTCTCCATTTCATTCTTTCCAAATATGATCGGATTCTAACTCTGCCTGATGAGATCTCAGTTTATAATAGCTGTTGATCGATAACATCGACATGCCAGTGTCGCAGATTTTGTACATGTCTGTGTAAATAAAAATAATCATATATAAAAGCTCTATTTGATATTGAGCACTTTTTATAAACCCGGTTGAAATTCTTTGGATTACTACCCTGTGGATGTTTTACCTGGATTATTATTATTATTATTATTATTATTATTATTATTATATATATATATATATATATATATATATATATATATATATATATATATATATATATTAGCAAGACAGGCAGCGGTGGTCAGTGGAGTTTCTGTGGGTCTTAAAGACAGATGGGCCTTAAGCTGATTGACTGTTTGTGTTCAGTTGTAAGATAGGTATTTTCCTGATTTGCAAGTCTGTCATTGTAACCTCAAAATAAAACGTTGTTGCTTGCTTTAAACTTGAGTTGGGATCTTGCTTGGAAGGAAAATCATTCTGTTACAGCTGTGACTGAGACACCACGATTGATACTACGGCCAGTGTCAAATTCTAACCCTGAATTCATATGAAGACGCAGTAAAGGTGACGCTAACAAATACATAGATAATAAATCTTACAATCAGTAAACACACGTTAAAGTTATACAGGTAAGTAGAAAAGTAATTTTTCTTTGCGTTTGGTAAAAGTTATTTTCTGTATATTTGCCCCCCCTCCCCCAACTTTTTTTGCATTGTTAACTATAATATGCTAGTAAAATAGAAATTATCTACTTCATCATGGCCACCCTATCTGAAATCGGAAATTGCAAATGGTGTTATTATTTTCTAATTTTTTTCATTCCCAATTATTTTTGGCTGCATAGCTTTTGGTGGGATTTTTATTTTTATCATTTATGAAAAACAGTGTTTTCTGTTTTAACTTATTTTAAAGCGTTTTTAGTTCAATACAGAACTAGTGTAAACTCTTAAATTAGAACATAAAAAATGGCTGACATTACACGGTCACGTGGAATCTTGATAATTGCTTGAAAATCGAAAATTATACAAAAATTAAACAGAATCACAGCTAATAACTGTCACCAATCGCACGAAAATGTAATGTTCAATCCAACTGTATATTTTTATTACAAGTATTTTTGTGTCATTTTCGATTTTTGAAAGATTATCAAGACTACACGTGACCGTCTATTGTCGGACATATTTTTTTTTCGTTCTAACTTAACAGAGTTGTACACTAGTGTTTGTTTTGAAGTAAAAGACACTTTAAAATAAGTAAAAACACAAAAAACTTATCCATGTAGAGTAACTTATCTTGCCTTTGGTAACATTTATTTGTTGTATGCTTGTTTTTTTCACCCCTTTTTTGTTTTGTTGGCTCTTGTTCAAAATGCCTCAAAACAGTTTAAATTTATTATTTGTTGATAATTGTTACTTTCAATTTTGTAATATAATTATATTTGGTTAAGGTGCTTCTGCCCTGTTGTGTACATATGAAATATTTCCGTCTTTAATTGACATGAAAGAGGGAGATAATTCAAACCTGGGGGAGGGGGGTAAATACATAATCAAATAAAACTTGTCAAATCTGATTTCTCCAAAAATGGACATAAACAATATGAACCTGAATTGATTTTTTTGCAAACACACAGACTTATTTCAGGTGCCGAGACCTGCATCTGTGGCGCTGAGACAAGACTTATCCCAGACACAGTTAGAAGCGCCCCCCCCCCACACACAAAAAAGTTTTAATTATCCCCCCCCCCTTTCATATCACTCTTTTAAATTAAAGACGAAAATATTTCATAAGCACCCTGGTTAATAAATTATATACTATTTAAAAAAATATTTTCAAAATAAAAAACATTCCAATTATAAAAAAAAACAGTTTGATTTAATCATTTGTTAATAATTGAATAAATCGTTGAAAACAAATTATTATTTGTCAAAAAAAGAAAAATTTCCGATTTCAGATACGGCGACCATGATGAAGTGGATATCTTCTATTTTACTCACTTGTCGAACAACCCGTCTAAGTAATAAAATTAGGTGCTTGTGCATATCAACCCTGACACTGAAATATTTAAAGAATGTATAAACTTTATTATGTACTTATGCGTTAGCTGAAAATAAGATTGTGCAGAAAAAATTACGCAAATTCATCCAGTAGTTATTAAATTATAAGAAAAAGAAGAAAAAAATGATTTTACATACATTTTGACATTTTTGTAAACAATGGAGACCCTAAACCCCGAAATCGTGAAAATATGAGTTATCGTCCTTGACCACTGGAAAATCTAAGATACAAAAAGGTGGCAATATCTATCGAGTGATAAAATCGTTTTTTATTTATAATTAAATAAATACTGGATGAATGTTCATAATTTTTGGTGTACAGTCTTTTTTTCATCTATCACGTAAGTACATAACAAAGTTTATACATTTCTTTAGCTATTTTATTTTTAAGAGCGGTCTAACATGTCAGGGTTGATATGCACAAGCACCTAAAATTATGACCATTTCACCCATCATTTTCAATCCTTTTAAGGTGCTGTTCATTGCCAACTGACAATCTCATTATTAACCCTTATCTTTGGGTCTTAATAAGCATTAGTTAAAAAAATAAAAGTAATAAATAAATTAAAAAATAAATAAATAAAAATATTGATTTTATTTAAATTAAAAATTAAAATGTTGCTTTGAACTAATGCCTGAACTTTAAATTAAAATATTACCCACACCGGATATGTTTTTTAAAAAATTATTTTTTAAATTTTATTATTATTTGAAAATAAATTGGATGCTGTTCTATTTTTTTTTTTTTTAAGAGATTTTTTTTTCTCAGTCATTTTCTTGGTTAAAGTCATTTTTCAAACAATAAATGTGTAAGTATGAAGAACCAAGAAGATTGTTGGCATTTATTTAGGAGTCGGGTCCTCTTTTAGTCCACGGAGATCCCAGACGCGCAAGGATCCATCGAAGGATCCGGAAAAAAGTTTCTGGTCGACAGTCTGGCATTTTTTTTTTTTTTTTCGAAGAGAGAAGAAAAGAAAGAAAAGAAAGAATATTACAAAATAGACAAAGCACACAACAAGCAGAAGAGATTGATAACATATTGAAAAGGCATACAACAATGCGGCAAGATCATTCAAAGAAAAGTCAATATTAATTTTAGAGGAGTCCTCAAAAACGCTACTCGGCACTATTTCAAAACACCTTATTATTGTATAAAATCATAATTTTAGGGGTGCTTGTGCATGTATAAATCCGGTTGTGAAATATGGCACTTAAAAATAAAATGAGAGGAAAACTTTATGAAATACTTACTTTCTATTGAAAAATATTAGCGTGCACCGAAAATTACGGAAAATGATCAAATAGAATTTTAATAAAAAATAAAATGAATTCATGTGTAAGATTAACGATTTTACAATGGAGTGACGCCATGTGTCGTCTTTATCTTAGAAGATTTATGTGAAAATCTAAAAATAAGTGTGATCTACCTCCTTTGAATGGCTAACAATGGCATCACTTGAGAACTACGCATATTAGTTTAATTACTTAAATAAAAATAAAAATACTTGATCATTTTCCGTAATTTTCAGTGCACGCTGATATTTTTCAATTACAGGTAAGTGTTTCATAAAGTTTTCCTGTCATTTTATTTTTAACTGCCATATTACACAACCGGTTTATGTGCACAAGCACATTCTATTTTTTTGGAAAAAATATGCATAATATGATAAAAAATTTGGTGCTATTGAACTTTCTTGGCTGGAATAATTTCGTTTCGGCTATCCTCAGTTTTGCATTGTCTCCCCTTACCGATGTTAAGTCAATTTTGTACCGGATATTAATTACTTCTTCCAGGACACTCATTTGTACTAGAAATTTTAAATTCTTTTATAGCCGATATTATTTTTATATTCCTATTTATTAATTGTAATTATGTTCGCATTGAATGACAGTGTGAGAGACGAAGTAGGAGCTATTAAATTCTTGCAAGAAAGTCGTATTTTTCACAAGGCTGGATTAATTATTTTTCAAAAGATTCCAATAAATTATTTTTCAAATCATTCGTTATGGTCTTCTAACTTAATACTAAACATAACTCTAACTCTAACCTTATCCTAATTGGCAGCCACTCGAAGTTAGGGTTAGTGGTAAAAAAAATTTGTTAACTTCCCTAAAACGCTAGAATGGCCAGGAGGATCATTTTACATTAAATTTATATTACAAAACTGATCCCTCACTCTAAATTCTGAACTAATAAAATAAAATAAAATTTCATGGGGGGTGCAGCAGAGGGTGTTAATCTACAAACGTACAAAAAATATATCTTTCTTGTTACGGTCTTACATTTTAAGGTAAAGAAAATAAAGTAACACTGTAGTAATACAAAAACCGAAATTAACCAAAACGAAATTGCACCAGTCAACAAAGTTTAAAAATACCAAGAAATTACTATAGCTGTTTGAAAGACCTTGAAAGGCCAGCTTTCAACATGGCTGCGTCTTGTTTACAAGCTTTCTGTTGGATTATGTTTGAATATTTTTTTATTTGGGGGAACTTTGTCTCAAAATGGACCTATTTCACACACATTCTGGATAAAATTGATTGTTGGTCTTAAATTGTATTTTTAGTATGGAAATAAAATTGTAATTTACTTTAAAGTCCATTTCACTTGTCTCCCCACTAAAAAAAAATGATTCCACCATAATGCATCAGTAAGTACGTAAACAAGCTGCAAATATGTTGAAAAATGGCTTTTTATGATTTCGCAAAAAGCGATACTAATGTTTTTTTTATTAAATTATATTACACATATTTGTTAACAAAAGAACATTGTTTTATACAATAATAAGGTGCTTTGAAATAGTACTGAGCGGCATTTTTTAGGATTCCCTTGAAGTTAATATTAACCAAAAGAAAAGCGTTAATATTGAATATCGAAATAGAATATTAAAATCAGTAAAACATAACAAAATGAAGATATGATTTATCAATGTGTAAATTTTTTTAAAGTGTAATAAAAAAAAAACATGTCTGCTTTATGAAAAGTAACGATGGAATTAAAAGAATAATAATTGTAATTCATTTCTTAAATCTTAAAATTCAAAACTGATGAAGGTAAAACATAAAAAAAATGTGGACACAAAATAAAATTTTTGAATTTTAATTTTTTCCAAATTTTAAAACATTTAAAAAATAGTACCTATTTACTTGCCTCACAACGATCGATTTTTTATGTGTGGGGATCCAACTCCCCCAAAATTGGGCCCTCTGGATGAGAAACAATAATAAGAATTGCTTCTGTCTAGAAGGATTTCTAATCCTTTGACAGAGAAAAGAACAAATTTTGATCTAAGCCCAAGTCTTGTCATTTTTACAGGGACTTTAAATGAGACAACGTTTGTGGAAGTACCCCCTTTTTGGTGAGCTGAATTTTCCCCACATTAAAACCCGACATTGTGGCAATGTTTGCCTTCGTAAAAGCATGTAAATAAGATGTCATTTTTTTTGAAGCACTAGTCTCATTTAAAGTATCTGTAAAATTGACAAAATTGTTATATATATATATTTGAATAGATTTTTGTAGGTACAAAGTTTTAATAAACAGTGAAATAATGTTAGACGCACTGCCATTATTATCTATAGTGAGGATTTTTTAATGATTTATATTATAAAAGAGGAAAAAAGAAACACGAGAAGGGGAACAAGGATGAATCACTTCGTATCTTTTTCTTCTTTTACTATGAGGATTTTTTCCCTTTCCAAACGAGTATTAAGGAAAAAAAAAGGAAAAAATAAAATAAAATTGCAGTCGACATTTTTCAAGGTAATCGTCGCAAGGGGGAATCACGATTAAAAACGTGGTCAAAAGACCATAAATAATTATCCAGGGTATTAAAAAGAAAATTATAAAAAAGAAAAATGGGAAGAGACATTCTTAACGTACACCTATTAGTTCTAAGTTATGGGCGTACTCTTTTTGTTTGCACAGAGACGGTTGTCGTAAATTGATAGCAACCGCTTCGAGAATTTTTAAATGCGATTTCGAACGAGCTCTGTGCAAAATAGAGGGTACTCGGATGAGGCATTCTCTATATAAATATAAATCATAGAAAAAAAAATCCTCATTATAGATAATAATGGCAGTGTGTCCAACATTATTTCACTGTTTATATATATATATATATATATATATAATTTAGAGAGATTAAAAAATAGACATTCACCTAATGCTTCAGTGCATTTACTCCGACTCTGTTGTTGGGTTCTATCTGAATGTCTTGATATTTACACTCGCCGCTCTCAGCGTAAATATAACTTAATTTCTCTGTGATCACATAACAACCGCCCATGGCCAAGGGGATTAGGACCCGCTTACAAATTCAAGGTATCTCTTTGAACTGAGTTCGCGCTCGGTGACCATCTGAGATTGTCATTTCCCTGAAATGAGCAGTTCCAAAAGCACAAAACAACGTCGTCTGTAGGTAAAATATTAAAATATAATTTAATATTATATATATATATATATATATATATATATATATATATATGATTATTTATAAATAAATATTATTTTCCAAATAAACCCATATACACATGTGTTTCATGCCAAACCTGCAATCGTCAGTATGGGAGGAGACAATCCCCGCTGATCACACGGTTCGAACACTGATACGAAAGTCATGTTTAACTCAGTAGTCGAGGCATGTACCAATGCTTCAACACGCATTGTCTAGAAATGGGAAGAAAATTAACATCTAAATAGAAAACACGGCGGCTATCCAGCAAGCAGTCGAGAGTACTCAAATAGGAAAGGGAAATGATCATCTTAGCTAAGTCCATCAGAGGACACTCTTACAGCAGTCTTCATTATTAAATGATAATAAGGGTGTTTATTTACTTCTTGTATGTCTGTCTCTCTTATATATATATATATATATATATATATATATATATATATATATATATATATATATATATATATATATATATTAAAAACAGGGTTCTACTTGAGAAGGCATCATAAAGTGAAATACAATTTTGTTTAAAAAGCCGAATAGATTCCAAGATTTATTTTTTTTTTACAATAAATCAAATATTTCGATCAACACAGATCCTTTTCAATGAAGAATGAAGATCCGACATTGTTAATTTTTTTCTTCTTCTTTTTCTCATTGCCAATCCGTCACGGCTACTACTACCACCCAAATCTTGACATTAAACAGTCTCTATATTACAGCCGGAGAGGCTGAGATGCTTAAGCTTTGTCATGGCGAATCGGCGATGAGAAAAAGAAGAAAAAAATATGTCAGATTTTCATTTGTCATTGAAAAAGATCTGTGTTGATCGAAATATTTGATTTACTGTATAAAAAAGAAATAAATCTTGGCATCTATTCGTTTTTTTAAACATAATTATGTGTGTATATATATATATATATATATATATATATATATATATATATATATATATATAAACAATAATATTTTTATGAATGAATATTAATTATTTAAATACCTAGAGACATCGATGTTTCATGCTAACGCAATCTTCGGTGATCTTATCCAAACGGCCATCGTCAATCAGTTAGTAAATATAGAGTAACTTTAACTGTAAATAGCGACAATCGGCTGCTATTTACCAGGCAGATAGAGTGATCTTACAGAACGGTGTTCAGATCTCGCATATAGCTATTTGTACTGCTTGTTATTAAAGCATGATGGGTTAATGAGAAGAAGTAGTAGCTACTACTGGGAGCGCAGGACCAAGGTCCGGGCTGAGAGAAGTCGGTGGCACCCACCCACCCTGCCCACTTTCAAATCATCTTCATTTCTTCAAATCTTTTTCTAAAACTATGACACTACCTACACACCAAAAACACAGAGCCTCCCCACTCCCATCCTCTTTCCCAGCCCCTCAAAATCCATGCTACACCTCACCACAATGAAAACCTCAGCACCCCCTCCCCTATCTCCTACCCTAAGACAAATTCACTAACACCTCTACCCCCTCCCCTTTTTCACTCACAGCCATCCACATTTATTTCACTCCCTGCCACTTCTCTCAGCCCGGACCTTGGTTCTGCGCTCTCAGTAGTGGCTACTACTTCTTCTCATTAACCCATCATGTCAACCCAATATTTTTATGTACTTGCATGACATTTTTCTTAAAATTATCATCCTGAGGAAGTCTTACAAATAAAGACAAAACGTTGATGAATACATAAAAAAAAACATCTTTTGGTTTTTCCTTTTTCATTTCCCATTACGTCGGATTACCCTCATCCTTCCTATCTCATATATATATATATATATATATATATATATATATATATATATATATATATATATATATATATAGCTAAGTAGAATGCAAATTTATGACATATTCATTATTTTGCAATGATCATGCTCCGTAAAAATCACCACCAACAATATTTTTCTGAAATTTAAATTTTATTATCATCTACATTAGGGTACGAGATTGACCATTATGGGAATCTCTTCATCAGCAGAATATTTCTTTATCAAAACGATACAGGTAATATATAATTGAATTGTTCAATAATTGTAAACATATATATATATATATATATATATATATATATATATATATATATATATATATTGTTGAATTTAAGAGACAACTCATGTCTAGATATCCTATATTCTAAGATTTTGGTATTTTCTACTAAGAGTTTTCTGAATTCCGATCGGGGGCAGGAATGGTCGTTAGTTAAGTGTTGGGCTATGGAGCTAGTATCAGACAAATGCATCGTCAATCTTCTCGACAAAGTCGTGGTAGTCAAACCTATGTATATGTTTTTTTTTTGGTTGTCGGAGAATCTTAGAATATAGTACTAACAAACAAAAACTTCATATATCAGAAGCCCTATATATAAAACCCCCCAAAATCCTAATTAATACAATTAACTTTAATATCAGTAATAATATACTTAAATGTCTATAGTTCTAACAATAGTTTCGTACTTATTACATAATTCCCGCCAAAACCTGCTATAATACTAACACATAGTCTGTACGTGATTAACCTCATACCCCTGAAGATGGACCCGGATGGGTCTGAAAGTACTTGGGAGACAAATCTAAACTATGGCAAATTCATCAGCCAATTCCCCTCCGAAACGAAGATCTTGATTCGGACTATTGAAAGGATCTACCAAAGGATATCTAGACATGAGTTGTCTCATATATATATATATATATATATATATATATATATATATATATATATATATAGGCCCACTATAATCTTGCAAACCGTTTCCATTGTAATATAGTTCTTCAGATAGACAAAATTGGTCTATTTAAAAAAATATATGGAACACTATGTTTTGGTGTAATTTAAAAGTTATACAGAATTTTTTAAACAATTCGATTCATGTATAAAAGTAATCTTCATCTGAATTTATTTCTTGAAGAAACAACTCTTTTGGGGGAAACAAGTGTTCTTAATTTACTAGTTTAAAGTCATTAATTAT
Source organism: Sepiola atlantica (assembly GCA_963556195.1). Lineage (NCBI taxonomy): Eukaryota > Metazoa > Mollusca > Cephalopoda > Sepiida > Sepiolidae > Sepiola > Sepiola atlantica. Next base: position 75,804,489 of record OY744529.1, read on the forward strand.
TTACGATGAAATGCGTTTCAGCATTATGCTAAATCAAGTATAAAATCATAATAGCTAACCAAGGGAGCAAACATATCTCCCACACACCATTTATTGAAATCAAGTATCTTTACAATTTTCGGTCATTAATCATTTACAATAAAATGGATTGCAGCATTATGCTAAAACAGGTATAAAATCATAATACCTATTTTTATTTTTGTCCCAATCCAGTACCCTTTTTTGGGGAACTGGATTTTCCCCACATTAAAAATCGATCTTGTGTCTAACTCTGTCCTCGTGGGGCGGTAAGTAAAAAACAAACACTGATATTAAACATGGCGACCTGTCACCTTCACCAAAATTACATAGTGGCAGATAACTCTAGTTGCTTATTGGTTCGAATTATATCTATCTTTTGCTGAACGTCAATAACAAACACTGATATTAAACATAGTGACCTGTCACCTTCACCAAAATTACATAGGGAAAGAAAACTCTAGTTGCTTCTTGGTTCGAAATATATCTTTTGCTGAACACCAATAAAAAATCTGGAACTTAGGCGAGTAGACTAGGAAATTACCCTGAAAGATAGATTTATTCACTGTAAATAATGATCGACCATAATCTAATAAGTTATCGGTACTTATATTGATCTTGACCCAGTTTCCGTGAGTTTCTTGTCGGAAGCGTTCGGCTATCCTACGCAAACGCCCGAGAGATGACGAGCCGATTTGTACCAGACGACAATTTTGATACGGTGCTGCGTCCTATGATTTTAATGTTTTGCTTGTTTTGTTTTTTGTTTTTTTTGTTGTTAGGGTTAGGGTTAGAGGTTAGGGTTTAGGTCTAGGGTTAGGGTTAAAAATATTTATTTGATAACAGTAATTTCGCTCTGTTTTGCTTGTTTTATTTGTTTTGTTGTTTAAAAAAATTTCTTGCAAATATAACTAAAAATTATAGGACGCAGCAACGTATCAAAATAACAAAAAATATTTATTTGATAACAGTAACTTCGCTATGTTTTGCTTGTTTTTTTGTTTTTTTGTTGTTGTTTCTTTTAGAAAATTTCTTGAAAATGTAACTTAAAATCATTAAAATTGTCGTCTGGTACAAATCGGCTCGTCATCTCTCGGGCGGCGTTTGCGTAGGATTGCCGAACGCTTCCGACAAGAAACTCTCGAAAACTGGGTCAAGATCGATATAAGTACCAAGTTATCAAAAAGTCACATGAATGATGACTGCAGGCTGAAGCAATTAGAGTGCGTAAGCTGTTCAGACACGTTGATGCCACCAACAAAAACTCGACGACACTGACGACAAGAAAAATACTTTTGGCGCCTTTTTTTTTTTTTTTTTTTTCTTTTCTTACGGTAAAGAAGAGTACCTGTAGACAGTTAATGGCCTGTAAGCCTTTCACCCGGAAAAGTCGTTTTAGTCCACCCGAGATAGCGTTGTAGCATCTTGCGCTTGCATCCCCAGACCCTGTGAAGACTTTGCAGAATAAACAGTGCCAGAGAATATAAACAAAGCGGATAGAAATAAATAAATAAACACGTGAAAAATAAATTAAAAAAACAATAAAATAAAATGGTGTCATCGTGAAAAAAAAAAAAAAAAAAAACTAATAATATCAATATAAAAATAAAAGAAACCATCTTATACAGTGGCACCAAAGAAATGCTACCCATGGAATCCTTAGTAAATTTAAAAATCTTTCCTGCATTATTTGGTCTAAATAAACTTCAGTCTATGTCTGACTTGTCCACCAAAGTTCAGTCATGAATTACCAACAGTCTTTCTGTTATCCCCGTTCAACAATATGCAGGGACACTTTATCAGTAGGAGGTGTGGTTCTGAATGGGTTTCACACTCACCAGATTTTACCCCCCCCTCCCAAGATGTTTATCTGTGGGATTATCTCAAATGTAATGTCTATCAAAACAATCTCCAAACTATTCCTGAACTGACGAGGGCCATTACAGCCTAAACCAGTCGTATATGGAGTATATCATTGAACGGTGATAAAGCAAAGACTGTTGGAGATTCATGACTGAAACTTGGTGGGCAGGTCAGGCATAGGTTGAAGTTTATTTGTACCAAATATAGTTGGATTGCAGAAAGGAGTGTACATTTTAATAACGGTTCCATGGGTGTGTTGCCATTTAATTTGGGTCACCCTTTATTTGATGACAGTAGCAATGTATCTGTCACATTAACTGCTTGCCATGCTGTTTGCATAATTGACATCCGGCGAATTGATGCAACTATAAATTATGATTGTCCCATTTTTTTTTCTGGAATGTTATTCTGAATTTCTATCATTAGTTAAAGCATTTGGCTCTGAAGAAACCTGTAGGTTGAAAGATCGGTATTGTCAGTGTAAGCCAAAACACCTATAAATATATTTGCTTTACTAATAACAATTTTAGTACTGAGCCCTATCAGGTTGGATATATGCCAACTTAATTACTGAGTACTAACTTTAAATCTATCTTATATGTATATAGATATAATAATATACATATATATCTAATATATATTATATACAAGAAAACACCCATCCCAGGACAGGTAAAATTAATTCCCCGAACAGAACAGTTTTGCACAACTTTTATGTCCCCTTATGAAGATTAAAATCAATCAATGGAATCCCTATTCCAATTTTGATCAAAATAAATTACATGATTTTGATTCTAGGAAATGTCTCAAATTTAAGACTTAAGCTTTAGGGGTCTTTGGAGTAATTTGAAATTGAGAGAATCTGGCTTCGTTGGTGTCTAATGACTAAATTGCTCCAATTCATGGTAAATCTGATATATTTGAATTATCAGATGAGAGGTTGTGGTCATATTATGCCCCCTAAAAACTCTTTAAAATACCCCAAAGAAACAGAAATTTGGGTTATATTTATTTATTGATGTCTAATACCTATTGTTAAAATCTCACAAAAATAGGAGATATCTGATTTTTCATAAAGGGCTTCTACACCCTCTTTGCTCCCTTTGCATAAAACTAAATTAAACTAAATATAGCCCACATTAGAACCAGTTACGTCTATCAGCTGTGTTCCAAAATTAATAATGATCGGTTAATTTAGTTAGTTTAGGAATTAATCAATCCTATACATCTTATGATGTTTCTTTTGTTCGACATTATTAGAAGAACTAAAAAAACAAGAACAAATTAATTATAAATAACTGCAACTCATTGTTTTGTTTATTAAACCATTTTTTGGACTTTTTAGAAGCATGTTTTTATATATTAAATAGATATATATTGATGTTTTCTTTTCCCCATAACTTTATCAATCATATGAAATATATAATCGACAATCCTACAACATTCTTAATTACTTTACATTTATTTCATGTGGTGCTCAAACGAATTGTTTTCACTATTATACATGTTTCTAGCAAAGATTGAGAACCTGAACTCGTTGCGCGTAAAAAACGAGGGGAAAAATACTGTTTTGCATTTTTCGTTCATGATTTGCAAAATAGAATAAAAACTTTAATAATATGGATGCAATGTTACTTAATGGGCTTGAATTCATAGTTGTCTTTCTCCTAGACTTGTTGGCAACCATAAAGACTAAAGAATTCCGTATACCTTATTATTTGCAACCATATTTTGAGATCGCCATTTAATATTTAGAATCAGACTAGAAAGAAATGCTGATAAATTTGCCAGCCGGATATTTTTTATTCTGAGTGGACCTAGGAGAGTAGAAAGTGGACCTTGGATTTACTTTCGGCAGCCTCGTAACTCTTCCTTCACTTATTGTGTCCTATAGTCCTCACATTTCATGAGCGATGTTTCTGACAAAGGGAGAAAATTGCTGTTTTCTAGGTCGGAATCTATCCATATAACACTCATCGTTGGCTAGTTTTTGACCTTGAAGTGATATTATTTTTAGCTCCTTACACTAAGTGGCTTCATGCCTTGTCTGGAGCGATTTCCATTAAAAAAAATCCTTTGATTTAGACAGTCTTGCCAAACTTGGGTCAATGGCTACTGGCACATAACATACCTTTAGTAATCCCAGTATTTTTACAAACCTTAGGGAGAAGGTCAGTGAAGAGACAATGAGTTGCAGTATAAAGACTGTTAGACATTCATGACTGAAACTTGGTGGACAAGTCAGGCATAGACGGAAGTTTATTTGTACCTAATATGGTTGGATTGCAGAAAGGGTTGTGTATTTTTTAACGATTCCATGGGTGGCATTTTTACGGCGTTACCCTATAATATGTAGATGAAGAAACAAGCGAAACCATAATAAGCTTTTAAAAAGTGTAAATCCTTTTTTGTCCTTCTTCCAGAAACAAACGCAAATCGCTTTTTACAAGGACGAGCCAAAGTTTTTGCATATGTTCTGGTTTTCGGTGACTAGAGTAGTTCTATAGCAGTCATAAACCTTGATATTTGTTTCCTCTGGTAGAGAGTATTTATTTATCTCCTCTCCAGGAGGTTAGGCACAAGGCCAGTTTTATCTTACTCCCACAAGTATGATGTGACCCAAGGTCGGGTCGGGAAAGTGGGATTTGATAAACCAGCGCCCGAGAAAGTGAGCACTCTGGCCATTAAAAATTGCCTGGGCAGCCCCGTCGGCATTCCTCAGTAGGGGCGCCTCAGGCAGTAAGCAATAACCTTACTCCTCCCCAAAGAGGGGAGGCAAAGCCTGGGAGGTGGACCTCCTAGAACTGCACAGGACCGACCCATAGACTGGCGCAAATCAAGCCCCGAAGGCAAAGACAATACCAGTTTATGGGGTGTAGTATCCATCGGACCAGATACTACACTTTGATCTTAGCCAAAAGGCCAAGAAGTATCCCTAGTGAGTTTGTTTGGTCACACAATGAATTAATCAGACTATAGGACATAGTAATTTCTACCAGACCTTTTAAGCACGCCATCCGGAGACCTTTAGGGGTTCACAAAACAGCCAGAGAGCTTCCAAAAAGAAAGATGTATATATTCTCTCCTGCTTACCCATCTACTAGACACTCTGAGCACGGCTATCCTAGCTTGAAGATAAACTGCTCTCAGGAAAGAACTATCAGCAGCCGACACTTACCAACTTTATTTAATTGTTGAAAGGACAAATTCATGGTTGTAACTTCTGGCCACATACACTCAACTACTTAACGATAATAACATTTTCAGCAGATATATCCACTTCCACATGAAAAAAGTTAAGAGACAATCAGAAATAAACGAAATGACGCATGAAAATAATAAAACTATAACAATAATAAAACTAATTATAATAATAATTATAATAAACGAGTATTTCTAGAGTTAGTATAGGAGAAATTGTTTATTATATCAGAAATGCAAGAAAACCAATATCCAATGTTCATTAAAATTATTTAGTCTGTCTCTGTTCATGGATGATTCTCTTCAACTTTGAAAAAGACTTTTCTCCATTATAATTGGTCACAATAAGTGAATTATACATGCATACACACACACACACACACACACACACACACACACACATATATATATATATATATATATATATATATATATATATATATATATATATATATATATACTTTAGGGTACTTTAAAAATCGATGGTATAACTTTGAGATCATGTATGCTATATAGAAATCAATAAATGTATAGAAATTGTTTGTTTATAGAAAAGTATTCTTATCCCTTTTTTTTAGCAATCTTTTCCTACAGATTTTTATAGGAGATAATCTTATAATTTACGTGAAAATTTCCTCCTATTATAGTTCAAGCTATGGCAATTGTGCATCACTTATGAGAAATGGTGCACCTCTCCTAGTGATGCTACCTATAGTAGCAGCAACTCGCTGAATACTCAACTAGATCAGATGATTCTGGTCCTCGAATTGACCAGAACAAATATGAACTATAACATAGTTAAGTGGTCAACTGAGGAGAGGAAAATTAATGTTGTTCACTGTTTTACTGACTCAACGTTTGAGAGGTAATGGAAAACTTTGATTGAACACTCGGATGTATCTCATATAGAAATCAAGCATTAGACCCCGGAAGAAGAGTGGTCCTGATTTCTGAGATCTAACTTAGGTGGTATTTTATTATTATTATTTTCATTTTTCAGTCTTCTTGTCTCAAGCTTATAATTGGTCACAATAAGAGGAGAGGAAAATTAATGTGGTTCACTGTTTTACTGACTCATCCTTTAAGAGGTAATGGAAAACTTTGATTGAACACTCGGATATCTATGTATCTCATATAGAAATCAAGCATTAGAAGGGTGGTCCTGATTTGTGAGATCTAACTTTTTATTATTATTATTTTCATTTTTCAGTCTTCTTGTCTCAAGCTTGAGGTTAGACGTTTCGTGAATGACTTCCAACTTTTCCTGTCTGTTGCTATTTCGCTTGTGCTGCCCGCCAGGATCAGCTCGCCATCAACTGATCTCCTTCATGTCTTAAACAACCTACCACGTGGGACACACTTTGGAGCATTTCGGATTACTGACGGCGGATGACGTGGCCAAACCAGTTGAGACGTCGTTGTACGACATACTTTCTCATGGATGCCGATAGAGTGAGACTAGCAATTTTCTCCATTCGATTTGGTATGAAAAAAAAAGTACAAATACTTATTTTTACATAAAAGTGTCTTTTTTCTTTACGCTAAGTATATAATTTTAGATATTCGGAGAGAGATTAAAGTATTAGCTTGTATAAAAGTAGAGTCAGATTTTCCCCCTATTTCCTTGACTGGAATAGCTTCTTAACTTAAAAATAGATAAAACAATCCATCTCTTGAGACTTATATGCCAAATATTGGTCAGTTTTCTTAAAAGTAAACATTTATTTTTAATCGATTTCATAGATTTTCATATTTAATCCTGATCAATATCTAATTTTTATTAGTCATAGATGTTGATTCAACCACTCTCTAATATTTCTTAATGTCTCTGTGATCATTTAGAGAAAGAATGACTCTCTTTTCTCAGCATGGTCATCTAATTTACATATATGTGTCTGTACACACCACAAACACGTATGTAAATTAGATGGCAAAATAATAATTCTCTTTACGTCTATATAAGAATTGAAAAGTAATATTAATTCTATATAATAATAATTCTATATAATAACAATAATAATAATACTGATAATATAGAAGTAAAAAGATTTATTATTATTTATGCAGCATTGTCTAATTCACGAGTTTATACTGGGCTATGGAAGCAATCAGAAACTTTTATTGCATGAAAGGTGAAAGTGCAAATGGTTCATATTGCACTGGTTGCAATGAAACTAGAGCATCGGACAAGGTAAGGTAGTTTTAAACTCTGTGGATCCCAACTCCATACTCCAAGTCATAGAGACAAATCCAGCGAGTAGCACTCTGAGAGTATCAGTCAGGCTCGTCATATTACAGTTTAGTGTGATTCATACTCTTCATGAAGTCTACAAAAACCAATGTTACAAAAAGATTGCAAAAGCCTAGTATTATAATTTTTTTTGTGTATTATTATTATTTGTACTCATTAGGAGTTCTCATACAGGTCATCATCAACGGTTACTTACTGATAATAACCGGTGTTGTCCCCTGGAGTCTAGGTGACAACAAGCCTATCCAGATTTCCAGTACTCTCCACCTCTTTCGATAACCTTTGCTAATGACTTTGCGTTATCGCTTACCATTGATTACAATAATAATAATAATAATAATAATAATAATAATTTTATTTTTAAAATTTATTTTTTTAAAATGGTGCCGGCCTAGGCTGACACCAGACAACATATTTGTAGAGGGTCGAGGAGAATGAGAAGACCGAGGAGGAACAGCACAACCCAGACTTCCACTGGAAAAGTGCAGAGAATGCTGGGACCTTGGGGAGGCTTATTGCCACCCAAATCCCAGAGAAGGCCAATTGTCATTAACAGCGAGAAATCAAAAAGCATCGTTATCGAAAAGAGGTGAAGAATACTGGAAATCTGGGGAGGATTGTTGTCACTCAGACTCCAGGAAATACCACTGGTTGTTGTCGGTGAGCAATCACTGATGATGATCTGTGTGAGAACTTCTAGTGAGTACCAATAATAATAATAATAATAATAATAATAATAATAATAATAATAATAATAATAATAATAATAATAATAATAATAATAATAATAATAATAATAATAATAATAATAATAATAATAATAATAATAATAATAATAATAATAATAATAATAATAATAATAATAATAATAATAATAATAATAATAATAATAATAATAATAATAATAATAATAATAATAATAATAATAATTATTATTATTATTATTATTATTATTATTATTATTATTATTATTATTATTATTATTATTATTATTATTATTATTATTATTATTATTATTATTATTATTATTATTATTATTATTATTTATTTATTTATTTATTTTTCATTAACTTAAAAAAAATATGAAAAGTTCGTTATTAAGTTCTGTTTTATCCTTATAATGTTCATGTTTTGATAAAAGTTCAATTTTATACACATTTAATGTAAATATTTACTTTGTTGCCGTCCTATTCTAAATATTTGAAACATCAGGAAATTTGGTTGGATGTTTATTTTGTGGCACAATGACTGTTTTATCTCGGTTAAACACAGAGAGAGAGAGAGAGAGAGAGAGAGAGAGAGAGAGAGAGAGAGAGAGGGAGAGGGAGGGGGGAGTGAATCGCACAAAGAGAGAGAGAGAGAGAGAGAGGGGGGAAGAGAGATTGTAAATTCGTTCTGTTTTGCAAATCATGAAGAGAAATAAAACAATTTTCAATCCAAATAAAAATAAATGGATCGACCATAGCTGAGGGCGACTCAAAAGCTCCTTTTTTATTGGCTACTACACACAGATGTATGGAAAGGTGGCATTCCTTTCCCGAATTATTCTGCTTACCCTTGTAATGCTGAATGTTTAGCAAGGGGGAAATAAAGTACCATTTTTTAAATCTTTGGTATGACTCGATTAAGGATTGAACTCTAGTCTCCCAGCCCATTAGAGACCACTCTAACCATTATACCAAATCTAAGCATAATTAACTGTTTCACACAATAATAATAATAATGACAATAATAATCATGAACGGCGGCACCGGGGGAGGGGGGAGGGGGCAGGGGGGGGGGGGGGGCTCAAGCCCCCTCACTTTTTGACTTGGGCCCCCCCACTTTACGGTCATCAATAATTAAGTTGATATGCATGTGTTTAACCGCCCCCCCCCCACACTTTTTAGGAGACCCCCCCCCCCAACTTTTATAACTGTCCCGCCGGCCCTGATTATAATGATAATAATAATAATAATAATAATAATGATGATAATAATAATAATAATAATAATAATAATAATAATAATAATAATAATGACAATAATAATAATAGTATAGCAGATAGGAAATGATATTAAAATAAAAGGCTGTGAATCTGATAAAGTTGATGCCAATTTTTATTTTCCATATTCTTTCTGGGAAATAAAAATCGACACTGCTTGTCCATGGTGCTATACCTACTCCCTTCCCTCAGATCATCAACGATTTCAGGTCTTACTTGCATCTTCTTACTGCGGCGATCCACCATCCCGATCTTGGATGTGTGATAATAACAATGAAGAGAAGTAATAAATTCAGTATCATAACAAAAGTCATAAATGTACGACATGTCGGAATCAAAATAAAAGAGCAACTAATTGATAACGAAATTCCGCAAGCCCTTGCTTTAGGATTGCGGCGGTACCATTAGTGCTGCGGCGTCCAGTGCTTGTGCTAGAGAAAGGAAAATGAACACGGAAACCAAACGTGGAAAAGTGGATACCGTGGAAATATTTGCAGTGGTCACTAATGTGAAAAAAAGAAAAACGGTGAGAAAAGGATTAAAAAGAAGAAAATAAAACAAAAAAGATTATTTAAAAAAAAAGATGTACCGACCTCAGTAGATTAGACTGGAATCAATTATTTGTGCTCAAAAGAACCAACTCTATTACTGTTATTTTCTTTTCAAATATTTATTTTTCAGTGCTAAATAATCTTATTAAGACATTGCCCTGTTTCAATCTCGTGATCAACCTAAAAGAAATGTTGTTTTTATTGTTGTTGTTTTTATTGTTGTTGTTGTTGTTGTTTTTATTGTTGCTGTTTTTTTGTTGTTGTATTTACGAGTGTTGTGAGTGTCGCGGACTCTGGGGCGGGAAACACCAAGCAACGTTTCATGCCTGCTCTCCATGCAGTCTGATCTAAAGGTTGATATCAGTCAGATTGCATACAGCAGGGGCGGGCAACTTTTTCAGAGTGAGGGCCAGATGAGACTTTTGGAAGGAGATCGCGGGCCGGAGTGAAAAACGAAATCTCAGAATTACTATATTTTGTTTACATGAATAAATTGTACAAAAATTGCATTGAACACTCTACAAATCAATGAGGCTGCTGGTGCTGTTTGCCATGAAAAAGTATTTCCATGTCTGGCTCGATGGTTGAGGTAGACAACAGAAGAATGTAATTGAGGTGGCGGTCCGAGAGTTGGGAGCAAAGGTGAGACTTTGTGTACCTCATTTTCAAAATGATGAGTTTTACTGGGAGGTTCGCGGCCCGGATTGCAATAATAAAGCCTAGCAGGGTGGCGGGCCGAACACTAAGCCTTCGCGGGCCGGATGTGGCCTGCGGGCCGGAGGTTGCCCGCCCCTGGCATACAGTTATATCACTTCTCATGCATGCAAACTAGTGTTGGCATGCATTGGATGGCTTTTAGAAATTGACTTCCAAACTAACCTATCTCTGGCAAGATCTTTATTTATCCCTCTTTCTCTCAAGTCCATCCTTATCACTTCCTTCCATGTTCTCCTCGGCATTCCCCTGTGAACTGACCCTGATACCTCAACTGTTCTAAATCCACTAACCCAAGAACTCTCATCCATTCTTTCAATGTGGTCATACCAACAAAGTCTCCTGTTTTGCACACCTCTCCCTATACTGTCTAAATTTAATCTTCCTCTGAGGTCATTAGATCTAAGCCTGTCTTTAAAACTTACATTACACACCAGTCGTATCATTCTCATATCATTTCTCTCCATGCAACGCATGTGCTCAACCCTCACTGGTCAGGTTTCACTTTCATACATCGTCACATTGTGTACACATGCCTGTATATCAAGGCATTTAAAGGCAAATCACGGTATAATCAAGGCATTTAAGGTAATAACACAGAATAATTTTCGTTTCCTCCAATTTTATGAAATGTTAATTTAATCTGTTTTTTACTTCATCTTTCTACATTTGGAAGTATAATCTTACTTTGTCGCTTTATGATCTGATTATGTGCCATGGTGCCCAAATGTGTGCCACGCCACCCAAATGTATGCTGCAGCACCTTAATGCATGCCACAGCAACCAAATGTGTATCACGGTGCCCAAATGTGTGCCATGCAACCCAAATGTCTACTGCAGCACCCTAATGTGTGCCACAGTGCCCAAGTGTGTATCACAAAGCACAAATATGTACCACAACACCTGAATATGTGCTATGTTGCCCAAATGTGTGTCACAGTTGCCAAATGTGTGCCTCATCACCCAAATGTGTGCTGTGGTGCCCAAATGTGTGCCAAAGAACCCGATTTGAGAGTTGTTGATTTAACTAAATAACTTATCAAAGTTTCCAGTGGGGTCCTTACTGAGGTCAGTGCAATATCTAGGTGCAGGTAAGGTGAATCTGGCAGGCCGACAAGATCTTTAACCTGCAAAGCATTGATAGCAGTCTCATGCCCCTTGAAGGTGCGCTTCAGGGCACCTGATTTCGCATCATACGCGCGTGCCAGGGTGTCACCACAACCGGTATAAACTGGAGAAAGACAAAAAAAAAGAAAAGAAAATAAACAAATAAAATTAGTTGCATTAGTTTTTGTTTTTTTGCTTCATTTGTTGAGGATTTGTCTGGATTAGTTTTGTCTGGATTCCGGAGCTTCCCAAAAAATCCTTTTGTGTTGTTTACAGTTGGTTGACGAGAAGACTGACTTCTTTCGCTTTTCTTTTACTCTTTCTGTTCAATAACAACAACAAAAAACTAATGAAATAATTATAATTACTTGCAGCATTTGAAGAGTGTAAACCTCCGGCAATGACGACCAATAAGTTAAATCTTTCCCTGCAAATTGTTGCATTAACAGCTCAAGTGTTATTGCAAAAATATATCATAGATATACAGATAAACAGACAACTTAAACTAATAAAATGTGTGTAGTTTGAAGCTGGAGGATGGCGAGACTGATTTAGCCATTTTTTTTTATTTATTTATTTTTATACTTTCTGTCTAATAAAAATATGATGAAATAATTAAAATTAACAACGGCACTCGAGGAGTGTAGACCTCTGCCAAGGTTCAACAATAAGTCGACTTTTAAATCTGTCTTCCAAATTGTTGCATTAATACTTTGAGTTTTGTTGCAAAGTGCAATAACAAATTAATTATGTAATCGAAAATCAAAAGATTCATCAAACTATTTAGCTCCAAATATATATAGGAAGATTAAACAATTCAAAACAAAAACAGAGTAAAACATACATAGGCATGAAAGTAGGGAATAAACACTCTTGTTTGATAAAAAAAAAACTGCTGATCGATAATATTGATTATTTCCCATCTCTGATGAATTGGACAATCACTTGGTTAACAGTGGAAAGTGGATTCCCGAGGTTTGCAGCCTTTTGACACTGATTAATTCCCCCTCTAGATTAACCTATAATATGGCTCTTCTGAAACTCTGAGAATTCTAATGCTTCTTTGGACGGTGTCATATTTAAACCGTGATATATAATTGATATCTCAAACCCAATGAATGCCAATTAATATAAAATATCGATATTTCAAACTTTTACTACTGCTTTGTACAGCTCCGAGTGCTAGCCGTCAGTGAAGGAAGCAGAAACTTTAAACATGTAAATTATTTTTGTGGGGTATCTATCTATTTATTTATTTATTTCATGTCTGTGTACGTTAAATAGCTGACTTACATCTTTTGTATCACACAAAAAAAAAATTAAAAAAACAACAACACCATTTTGTTGTTATGGTGATAATAGCCATGATATCAAGGAGGAAAAAGAAGGACCCAGATCCAAAACAATACATTTAATGATGGCTTCATTATCTAAAGAAAGATCACTGCTAGAATATTCATGAAGATCTGATTGGTAGTTATTAATGTCATCCTATATATTTAAATCACACAAAATACATGCTCAAATATTATTTTATTTTGGGATTGAGTGATGTAAAAAAAATCCATTTTAATTGTTCTCAGTTTCTGTCTATCACTCTTCCTTTCACACTGTATATTGTGTGACCCTCTCTGCTCTTATTTCATGCCGTTTCTATTACTCTCGTTTTTGTATCTCTCTCTCACTCTCTCTGTTTATTAACAATCGAAAGTAATAAAGAAAGGAAAGAGTTAAAAAGATTGGAATAGTCCATTATAAACAAAATGCAAAGGGTAGAAAAGTGGACCGTGAGTTTACTTTCAGCAACCTTGTAACTCTCAATCCCTATGATATTTTGTCCTTTTTCTGACAAAGAGGGAAGAATTGCTGTTTGTTGGGTCGGCTGTTGTTTTGAGTTGGTGGTATGTGGAGATTTCCAATCCTCTCATAGAATTCATCATCGTCATTCAACTTTCAATCTATCCATCTCATTAACACCTGTCCTCGAGTGTTTTAGCCTTGATAAGTGGTGACTCATTAGTAGTACTAATGTTGCTAACACACGGACGGACAGACAGACAGACAGACAGACATCCCGTTTCGAAATTTTTTAGATGAGGATTGATAATTTGTGTTATTTGGATTATTCAAACTACTGTTCTCACCTTGGATGTTATTCTCACAACGTTTCGGCCGATGTAACCTCCGATCTTCTTCAGATGCATCTTGTTGAACTCCGGGAATTTTTATGTCGAACTCAGGAATCTGTACGAAATTTTCGGACGGAACCCTGTATTTAATCCACGGGGGTTAGTTTGCTCTCATTCCGTCAACCATGATTGGGTAGAGGTCTTACGTAATTCGTAGTTGTATTCTTAGTATCACCCGTACTGAGGATTGAACCATCAACCTACAGAAGACTGCCACTTATAACTGATTATTACTTAGGACTTTTATCCGTTACATCACGAGTCCTTGCAGACATCCAAGATGAGACCAGTAGTCCGAATAATCCGAACACATGCTGGATAAAACATAGCCTCCTTGGTGAAAGTAATAAGGTTTATATCACTCAAGTTCTGGAAGTTTAGCACAGAAATAAACATTCCTGAACTGAAGAAAACTAGTCAACGTATATGGCTTTTATGGAAGAATCATGTGTTTTGGTAAAATGGTGTTGTAGTTTGCTTGAAGCATTGTATGTAAGAAATTTTATAGTCGAAAGCAGTATTAGTGCGATATTCAGTTGAAGACATCGTTTGACAGAGAATCATGGGAGGGGGGGGCAAAGATAGATACAACGACAATATTGAAGAATTCAATAATTATCGATTAAATATTTACCAACGTATTGTATCGCATCAAAGACGGTATACTGTCATTTATTTTTATATTTCGAGGTAAAACCTTCTTCTTTGCTTTGGCGTTTGACGCTCTCATTTGCTTATAGCATCCTTAGATATCCTTCTGACCATATCCCTAATTGGCAGTCCTTAAAGTAAGAATGATAGGTCTATACAAAACATAGAACTTTGTGTTAGGAAAGTATTGACTTTGTTGTAGACTTTTTGAAAAATAGACAACAGATAAAGGAGCTGAGTGACAATCAGTTCTAATTGACAGTCTTTTGTAAATCGTCCCATCACTAGTCTCAACACAAAATGTATGCAACTACAGGCTATATTAACTAAGAATAAAATAAAAATTACTTAACATTTCTACTCGGTCATGGAGGAGGAGGAGGAGGAGGAGGAGGAGGAGGAGGAGGAGGAGGATGATGATGATGATGATGATCATCATCATCATCATCATCATCATCATCAGTTTAACGTCTGTTTTACATACTGGCATGGGTTGGACCGAAACTTTCATAATTAAGTAAGGTAAAATGAATATAGGCCGTGTGCCCTTCCTGATGCCAACCCAATGATGGAGACCGTGGAGTAAATAAATAGTTCAGTTCGACATTCCGTATAAGTTCACCTGCAGAAGGTCGAAGGTTACATCGGCCAAAACGTTGTGAAGACAACACTCAAGATGAGAATAGTAGTCCGAATAATCCAAATGATCCAAATTATCAATCCACATCTAAAAAATTCTGAAACGTGATTTTTAAAAGATTTATGTGACTATAAATCAAACATTTTTGAACGTGTTTATAAATTTGTCTTTTTTTAAAGTATTTTGATGTTGATTTTGTAAGGGACTTTCCGAAAATGATATATAAAGAGTTTAAAAAGAAAGGTGTAATTACTAAGTAAAAGAATATATTAATGTCGCAACTAGTGATGGCACGATTAATCGAAAATCGGAAAACTCAGAATATTTTGGTGTATCGGAATCAGTATATTGAAATTGGAAAAACTTTTGCATAATTTCCGATTCCAAAAACGATTCTTTTATTTTATTCATTTGTTTTTTTTATTTAATAATAATTAATACTTAATTTTCCATTGCTGGCACTAATGATAAAATGATAAATATTTATTGGTTTTTAACTACCAGTAAAACAAAAATCTGTAGACCATAATATCATAGTTAGGTGAAAATGATACCAGAAAAATGGCACGGGTAAAAATGGCACGAGTGGATAAATATTTAAAAAAAGAAAGAAAGGGGAAGTTTTCTGCCTCTTTTTTTTCTTTACTCTTTATAGTATTTTCATTTTTAAAATAAGTTATTATTTTTTTTCATTTATTTTTTACTAAAAAAGGCCCTGGTCGATTATGTTCAATTGTTTATGAAAAAATTCAAATAACATTTTGTTAAATGACAACGAACTACTGCTAATAAGTTTTGTTTTAAAAGAGAAATAAATCTTTAGTTGCCTCACTATTTTCAGTCAATTACGGGGAAAACATTTGAGAAAAAAATCGTTAGAAATATCTACCCGCGTAATGTATGCCACCTCTACAAGTGTATTTTTACTTTTGCAAAAATATATGCACACATTACACGGGTTTTTATGGTAATCCGAAAATTAAAAAAAAAGAAACTCTATAACTGAATATTTAGAAATTTTAAAAGAATCGGAATCAGTAATTGTATCAGAATCGGGAATTTAGAACAGAATCGGTAATTATATTGGAATCAGGAAAAATATCGAAAGCGTTCCATCACTAGTCCCAACACAATCGATTAAAAACATGTGTTACTGGGGTTATAGAACAGAGAGAGATAAATTAGTAATGTATAAGTAAATATGACTTATTTTATTGTATTCTAGGAGTCTATACGACTGCTACCAGGAAAGATCATGCAAAAGATGAGGAGACGCTTGAACCATGTCCGTGTAAGAAAGAGAATAATATTCGGTTCTATATTTCCCACGTGGACGGAATTAGATTTCTTGTTTCCGGAAACAGAAGAATGCATTCTTTTGTTGCTCAGTATAATTCAGGGGAGATAAATTCGATATGATTCAAAGGAGATCACTCTATAACCCCTGAGCCAACACTATGTCCATTATAAATAATTGTCTATAATTTCTCTAAGTTTTCAAATGCTTAGTTTCAAAATGTCATGCAAAATACTCAATTGCCGTTGCCACATTAGGCTGTTTAAATTGCAGATATTTTAATGTCAGAAATTTTACCACAGTGCATTTGGGAATTAACAGCTGATTTTCGGATGTAACATCTTGGATCATACGAGGCATGTGACGTACGCTGTCCGTAAAATTAAGGAATGAATGCATGCAAGAAAAGCCGTTGAAAGACAAATATGTGAGGACAATTTTAGTGTGATTTACAAACCATGCTGTGATATTAAGTCCCTCCTCACCTTAATTACCCAACCGTAACCTGAAAATATCTGGTGGTGAAGTCATTAATAGCGTACGGATGAACTGTACTTTATCTAGATGCAGATAAAACAAATAAAGAAATAATTTTATTTTTACATATCCGCTTTGTGTTTAATTTTTCATTATCGATAAATACACAAATACAGACAACTTTGCTTTATATATAGAGAGAGATGTAACAGTTACACGGGTTATGGTAAGTTCGGTATTGCCGAGGTACGGGAAGTGAACTGAGCACCTCTCTCTCTACTACAAAATGGTTCTATGTGGCATCTGAAAATCAATCACCACTTCCGCACAAACTCCCTCCAAGCGTCTTTGCAGCGACACTGGTGTTACTGAAGTGGGGAAGGTGCAAAAACGAGTGTTTCAGCACTATAACGTTACTCTGAACGCCTTGCTTCCCTGGGCTTGGATTCATTGAAGCTCCTACATCCAGCAACTGACTTCGTAAAAACCCACAAAATTACTAACCATCTTTCCAACAGCAATCCGGAGCACCTTTTAGATCTTCATGTGTCTAACATGCATCGACATGCCTACAAAGTCAGAAAACAGCACAGCTCCTATGACTTTCAGAACGGGGCTGCCCAGGCAATTTTTAAATGGCCAGAGTGCTCAAATTCTCGAGCGTTGGTTTTTTCCCACTTTCCCGACCTTGTGTCATATCTTACCTTGTGGGAGGAAGATAAATAGATTCAGAAACGGTATTTTCACATTTAGAATTACTGAAGCATTGAACACACTGCCTACATCAGTTGTTGGTAACTGAGACACCGTAGTCTTTAAAACCCTCATGCTTCTCGAAATTCACAAAAATTACACTTGATGTCCCTCATCCTTCCCATGCACACATGTACATGCACTTTTGATGCATTGTAGTGCATATGAGTACTGCACAAAATGATTTCATTACTTCTGCCAAACTCAGTCGAGTTTATAACTATGTTGGTTTGTTTGTGTACCAATTGTCACCAAACTTAACTTAGAACTGCTTTAATTTTGGGATATTTAAGTCAAATTTCAAGGTCAGAGAAAAGGTGAAAATCACACTTTTGGCGATAACTTTGGTTCTGTTCATTGTAGAGAATTGCTACTAGACACATATTATAGCCAATCAAGTCCCACGTCTTATATGACCTTTAACTTTACAATTGACTCTGACCTTGAAAAGTTTGGTTATGGTTGAAATTTTGACAGAATTTCAACTTGGGCTAAATGTGACACATGGTAAGGCTTATTGTGAGATGTTGTCAGACCCGAAAACCACAAGGGCATTAATTGTTTTGTGAGGTTTTTGTTAGCAATAAGACAAGACGATGTGTATAGGCTTAGACTAAGATGGCGGACTGTTGCTCTTGTTTAGTTACGTTCCCTATGAGATGTTATCTTACATTCCAAGGGAGGCAAAACTTGTTGGTACGGAATATCGAATAACACAACATTAATAGCCATTAAGGTTACCTTATAAAAATGTCCTCAGTTCTCTCGGTAATCCCTTACAAATGAGGACGCCTCAGGCGATAGCCAATCAAGCTGCTATGGAAAGCGTCCTAGGACTGAGGATATAACCGTTTAGCGTCAGGTTGCTGCTGAAATGCGGCAGTGTGATTGAAGGAATAAAAAAGAAATAGGGAAAGATGGTCTCTATCGATGGAAACAACGTGAGTGTTATGTCTCGATTAGAATGGAAACACAAACTAAACACGATTAGCGTTTTATGTTAGCTACCGAAGATGGAAGAATTCAAGTGCAGGTAAGACCCGTCAGCTTTCGAAAGAACCATTTCTTGGTTCGTTTCGGGTTGCGAGGGACATTTTTAAATGACCGATCTCTCTCTATACTCAAGTTTATTATATCCTGAGAGCTCTCCTCTGTTTTGCAATTTTTCTTGACTTTTTTTTTCTGTTTGGTTTTCTGTTGTCGTGTCGATTTCACACGATATATAATATATAAAAAAAAGTATTTGTTTATGTTATCTTTGCCTTCTTAAGTTCTTAAGGAGAAACCTGAGTTATTTTTAAAAGAGGATTTTTGTGACATTTGATAAGCATGCTTATATAGTACACAATAATTCTTTTAATTTTCAACCCTATCTTCAACGAAAACAGTTATCGTATAATAATAATAATAATTTTAATCTCTTCTTCCTTTTTTTTACCCCCTCTATGTGTTATTACTGCTAAAGTCCCGCCTTTATTTATAACAACAACAAAAGCAAAAACACCCATTGGCAAAATAACAAAAAACTGGCATACAAGAGCTGTAATTTCAGCTTAAGCTTTCTGCTTTAAGGATGACAACTCGCGTTCTTGTTATATATTACACTGGAACTTTGTTACATGGTATACCTTTCTCTGGTGATACTGTAATAAATGCAGAAACGTATCTGCCACTGGACCTTAATTGCATAATAGACTTTTTCCGACAACATCATATTCAATGTAACGACGTATCTGCCACTGAACCATAATCACGTAGTGAAGATTTCTCCAACAATAACGTTTTCAATACAGATCTTTATCACTCAATGATCTTAGCCTTAAGTCTGAGTACTAAAACCTCTTCAGTCGACTTCCATTATGCCCATCTTTTATTGATGGCAAAGCGTGTACTTGTTCTTTCTCACATCAAACTAGACAAAGACGGGTTCTTTTATGGCAGTGATAAGATAAGTCAAGCCTATTTCCATCACTTAATCCAAGTTCTGACTTATGATGTTCGCATCACAGTGATGTAGTGAAGCAACATGAATTTCTCAATAGAAACTACCACAAGTACAAGTTATGATATCAGTGTCTAATTCACTCTGAACGCATAATAGCAAACGGATCGCCCCACTTCCTCCCTTCCCTGTCACGACCTGCATTCATGACTAAAAGTATTTTATATTTATTGGACCGTACAATAGCGTCGTTAGCATAGACAATAATGTGTGGTCAGCTAGGTGAGTTGCTTGTCAAATGGGAATTGATGAAAAAAAACCCCACAAAACACAATGCACAGTGAAGGAAGCACAAACAAAGATATATGAAAGCAAAGAAAGTTTTATTTCATGAAAGAGTCCATGAGGAGGTGATGAGAAGAGACAGATGTGTTATTGAGAAGTGAGAGGATGTGATGTGATGGGCGTCATGATAAGAAAACAGTTCTTTGACCAATATGTGTATGGAGAGAGATACTTTTACTCATTTTGGGGATAATTTGATATCAATGTCGATAAACCGCTGGTACAAGCATTAGTGTCCATGATAGTAGATGAAGAGAGATAAAATAGTCTTCAATTCCAATTGGCAAGTAGGTACAAACTTTTCATAGAAAAGCTCTCTCTCTCTCTCTCTCTCTCTCTCTCTCTAGGCAAACCCTTCAAAATCTTTTCTTCAATTCTTGTCTTATTAACTGTTTTCAAATGCTGCACGTTGTTCAGCCCATGAATCAGAATAATCTATCAGATAGACACTTGTGTTTTTCTCTTATTGTTTTATGGTATCCATTTTCGGGACCGCACCTTTTGATTCAAGTGGGGAAAGAAAGGAAATTCTTCTAGACTGAAGCAATCTTAATTTTTGTCCCAATCCAGAGTGCCCCTTTTTCGCCACATTAAACACCGACCTTGTGTTTAACGCTGCCCTCGTCGGGAGGCAAATAAATAGAGACAATTTAGCACGATTGTGACATGCTTATCGCACTCTGGGTAACAGGAGACGTGTTCAAATTCTCAAGTCAAATCAATCCAATCATTTCCATCGATACGCTCCGGACACTTGTGTTTTTAGCACGCAGCCATTCTTTTATTTATGAGATCAAAATGATGATAATGTTTTCAGCAAATAATAATCATGATATTTATGGGAATTAGTTGTTTTTTTTGTCGGTACAGATATGATAGGTGAACTAATCGATTTGAATATGGCGTAGCTCAGCCAGCGCCATCACTTTTAGAGTAATTGTAGAGGACAAGCGGAAGTTAAAGCTGGAGATTTATTTGATATCCCGATTGAAGAAAATGTAATGAAGGCATTAAAATTACAAGCAGCAAATCAAAGAAATCTTTTCCCTCCTCTTCTTTTTTCTACGCAAAATCAGTAGATTAACTCGATCGAATGAAGATATCTGGGTAAAAGTACAGAATAGTTAACACTTGAGAACACATAAAAAACAATAAAAAACAACACATAATTTAGATCAAACGCATTGGAATTAAATTCTCGACCGGACCCGGCTAGTTTTAATGTGTGTAAATGATTTGTAAGTATTTTTATACAAAATAGTTAAGACTCGAAAATTCGTAAAATATTTTTTTTTTAAATGGCGGAAACCAACTTATATCCATTACGCCACATATTAGAATTATCCGCAAGAACTTGTAATGTAACGGATATAAGTGCTAAGTAATAATCAGTTCTAAGTGACAGTCTTCTGGAGGATGAAGGTTCAATCCTCAGTGCAAGCGATACTAAGAAAATCAATTACAAATTACTTAAAACTTGTACCCGGTCATGGTTAATGGAATGAGAGCAAACTACCCCCAGGGATTAAATAAAGGGTTCCATTCGATATTTCGTACAGATTCCAGATTCGACATAAAGATTCCTGAGTTTGACAAAATGCATCGGAAGAAGGTTGCCAGAATACAATCCAAGATGAGAATAATAGTGGGAATAAACCAAATAATCCAAATGACTTGCTTTTGTTGTGGTTTTAGGATAATTCCGGTCTCGGACGATAAATCAGGCAAGTCACTGGTATAGTATCTTGATACATTTAAAAGATAAAGCGAACACACATCGTAGGATTTTCATGTGCCAGGACTGGCATACTTTATTCAACTGAAGGAAACGGGGACACTTTTAGTCCTTCTTATTTAGAGAGTTTTACTAGGGGAGGTCATTAGGGTCATAGCATCATATTTTTCTTTTATCAAATAATTAAAGGAAACAAACTGAATAACTGTTTTATTCGCTAAATCTGTTGGACGGCGTTATTATATGGTCAGATCTAGATGCTTGATTACTTGGAGTGCTACTGTCTTGATTGCTATCATGTGTTGTGTGTGGGATGTATTTAGTATGTTGATTGTAAGTTTTATGCGTGTTCAATCTTTCGATTGGAATACTTTGTGTGGGGTGTGCTTTTACTCTGGGTGTGGGGCTTACGGTTGAACCCTGTAGAACCTTGGGGCTCATTGTGGTCCGGGATGGGTCTTCTGTCATGTGTTGTCGATTCCTGTGAATGGATTTTCTTGACACCATGTATGATCTGGGCTTCGTATGTGCTTGTGTGACAACTGCAGGAGATCATGTATCTGCATCTTTTTTCAGTACTCGAACCTGCAGATTGGGGAGATCTCTGGCATGCTGGTCATGATATCTTTTTTGTTCAGTTTGCCTTTGATATAGGCTGGGATTGTATAATCTATTGAAGTTGTTCGAAGGCATAACAACACCATGTCTAGGTGATGCCTACTGGATGTAACTTTCCTGATACAGATTTCATTGCCTGTATGCAACGGTCAGCTAGGCCATTCAATTGAGAATATTTTGCCGATGACGTGCAATGCTCAAAAACCCACTCTTTAGGGAACTGCTTAAAAAGAACAGAGTTGAAATGTAAGCCATTATCGCTGATGACTGGAATCCATTGTTCCCCAAAAAAATTGTTTGGTCAGATCTATGACCTCCTGGCTGAATGAGGTTATTTAATGTTCTGACAAATGGATATTTGGAGTAGTAGTCCACAGTCACTATAAAATCAGATCTGTTGAAGTAAAATAGGTCTGCCATGGTCTCACTAGTATCTCATGTGACATCAGGGATTCCGCACTCTGTGATTTCTGGTTTTCCTGACACATATCACATAGTTGAACTGCTCTGTCTATGTTGATATTATCACAGAATGCTTTTTGCTTTCAGTCTACATTTCTCGATCCCTTGATGGATCATG
The DNA here is from genome assembly GCA_963556195.1 of Sepiola atlantica. Classification (NCBI taxonomy): domain Eukaryota; kingdom Metazoa; phylum Mollusca; class Cephalopoda; order Sepiida; family Sepiolidae; genus Sepiola; species Sepiola atlantica. The sequence continues at coordinate 75,827,405 of OY744529.1, forward strand.
TGTAGTACCTCTTGTTGCATGGACTTGGGAACTCTAATCCGATAGCACTAAATCAAAATCCCATTTTTGATAGCCAGCTCGTCTCGATGGGGCTAGTAGGGTCACATGCTTTTCCCAACTTCCCTAAACGTGTCAGGCTACCCTTGCAAAATCATGTCTTACACAGGGTGAGATCAGCATTTGTTGCTTGATATATAAGTGTAAATTTCTCTGCTGAGAATTGCACAAAGTCAACCATGAGGTCATTTGCTTCTTTGGCTTTCTTGTTGCCTTGAGAAACCGTCGGCAAGAGCCATTTCTTTGCCAAGGTGATAAACAATGGTTAGCTCATAACCCTATATGCGCAACAGCATTTTTGATGCAAAAGCTATCAGTTGTCCTTTTTGCAGAATAGCTGCACCTAAGCCTTTGTTTGATGCATCTACCTGAAGCACACCCTGTTTTGCTGAGTCAAAGTAGGTTAATAGCATCTCTTTGCATATCACATCTTTGATTTGCTGGAGGGACTTTTGGTAACTTTGAGCCCACCTGTATTCGGCTTCATCTTTTTTAGTAAATCTCTCATTGACATTGTCCCTCTATCCTGGTGTCTGTGCTATGCTCCCGGATATCCTGTAATTCCAGGTGTGTTGATCCATTGATGATTTGCTCTATTAACCTTTCTTCAGTTTTCTAAGCATCTCAAAACTTGCATTTATTTGCCTGTAACCTGCATCTAGCCAGAAAGTCATCTATGCTTTTAATGTCTGCTTGCGTCAAAACGTGAGATGCAAAAGTTTACTTGAGGTTCGAATTGTTCTTCGAATTTTCGCCAAATAACTTCTGGGTCATTCCAGTTGGCTTCATTTTCGAACGGCCATGTGAACCTTCTCAAGCCTTCTTCTCCAGCCAGCAACAGAATGTGGTCAACCTGTTTGTCTACTGGAATATTTCTGACCGAAAAATAGAGGTTGCAATTCTGTTTAAAAAAATCTGAATAAATCAATCAGATTCATGGACGTCCAACACATAACAGGCTCGCACGTGTTTCTTGTCATTGTAACAGATCTTGCCACGAAATACAGTAACAACAAATATACAGTAGTGCAATGCACTTGTACAGATATTTTCCTGAAAGGAAATGCTTGGACGAAAACTTTTGTGTTTTTTTCTTTTCCGTTATTTACTGTATTCTATTTTTTGTTGCGTTTTTTCTTCTCAAGATGGCGTCCTCCATGTCAAGACATGGTGTCTTTTAATAATAGCCTCCGGTGTTCAGTGTTCATTCGAGATTCTGCTCCTTGCATTAAAAAAAAAATTATAGCTAGATACCGTCTTCTGTAGACTTTCTTGTTATTCACGTATTTGCTGTCACCACATTATGGTATCTCGATACATTTAAAAGATAAAGCGAACACACATCGTAAGATTTCTGTTACACCGGCCGTTCTTACACAGGAGCAACTGCACCGGTTGTCACTATAAATACTGCGAGTCACCAGAGACACAGAGAAGACAAAGCACAGTCTTGTAACTGTCTAGCCAAGTGCTAGTCACTTTCTTACTTTGTTAATACACTTGTTAAACCAACCCTCGACTTGACTTCCTTTATTTATTATTTACTGTTGGACAACTTCACAACAGATTGGCGACGAGGAATCGAAACGATTTCACTACAAAAAAAATCACGCAAAGTGATTCGCAAGATCTTCACGGGAAAAAACACCATCTTCGTCAGATATTTGGATTCGCAAGGATTAACAGCAAATTAACTACTGAGTAGTTAAGCGAAAAAAAAAAACACAAACTCAAAACTTGCTACCAAAAATGGAAAACTAGAAAACGCGAAAGACATTTTCAATTATTGAAATAATTGAATACACTGACACCTTTTTTTTTTCTCTTCAAGTTTCACTGACTCGTTAAGATAAATGTTATCCGCGTCAACTATTACAGATATTGTGTAAGTTTGTCGTTATTATTAGGACAACATCTGATATTTGAGATCCGGATTGACTGTTTATTAAAACGGTCTACCACAGAATTGTCGAGAGCAAAGGACGGACAGTGAAAAAAATATATTCGCGTAAGTCATTTGTGCTTCTAACAAAGAACTGTTAAATAAGCAAGTCGCATTTTTGCAAAATGAAAAGGGGTTAAAAAGATTTCCCATAAAACTAGTCTTATTAGGCTTATAGCGACGGACTTGGTTGTAAAACTACGTACACATATAAAAAAAAAAAAAATTTCTTAGTTTTGTTTTTCAAACAAAAGAACTGGGATTGAATTTTTTTTTTTACTAAGAAATAATATATTTCTTGTTTTGTGTATTAGTTGAGCAAACTAATTATATTAAGCACGTTGTGGGGAAAACTGATTTATTTTTTACAAGTGTAAATTGTGTGGTGCATAATTTGAATTCGTGAATGATGGACACTGAAATCAAAGATTCTCTTTTTCAATTAGTTAAATTCCAAACGGAACAAAATGTTGCGTTACAAAGACAGCAAGTTGAACAACAAATGGAACTTCAAAGAAAACAAGTTGAAATTGAGGAGAAATTTAAAAGAGAGTTGTTGGAACAGCAAAAAGCCCAGAGAAAAATGCATGCTGAACAAAAAGAGCTGGCGACAACACGAGAAGAAAGATTCCAAGAAAGACTGCTACAACAGCAGAAACACTTCGAAGAACTCTTGATAAAGACACAGGAGGAACAGAGAAAATTTCTGGAGGCAACACAGTTAACGAAAGCAAACGAGAATCATAATGCATTCTCCCAGACGGCTGTGTGGAGCGCTATCGAAATTTTCAATTATAATCCAGAAGACGATGTCACTTTTGCTCACTTCTATAGAAGATATGAGGATATTTTTGTATCGGACTGCAGTACATGGACAGACTCTAAAAAAGTTAGATTTTTGCTAAGAAAATTAGGAGCTGCCGAGCATACAAAGTTCGTGAATTTTATCCTTCCAAAAAAGACCAGTGAGTTGAACTTCCAGGAGGCAGTTACTTTACTAACGGAACTGTTTTCTACAAAAACTTCTCTTTTCCACAGGAGATATAAGTGTATGAATGTCACTAGAAGAGAGGAAGACGACTACATTACGTATGCAAGTATAGTAAATAAACTTTGCGACGATTTTAAATTAGAGGAATTATCATTGGATAATTTTAAATGTCTAATATTCTTGCAAGGTCTGGTCTTAAATAAAGACTCTGAAATCAGACGTCGTGTTTTAAATAAACTCGAAAATGAGCCATGTCTATCAATACAAAACTTAGCGGAAGACTGTGAACGTTTTGTTGCGTTGAAACAGGACAGTCGTGACATAGAGGAAAACGGAGTGTCGCACATTAAAAAAATCCATCAGAAGAAAAAATTGACTTCAATGAATAACCAGAGAAAAAAAAATGGAAAAGATCCACCTGGACCGTGTTGGAGGTGTAGAAATAACCATTGGTACAATGAGTGTCCCTACATATTC
>OY744529.1:75835871-75843371 GCA_963556195.1 Sepiola atlantica
CATTTCATTCTCTTTGTAGTGAAAATATATTCAGTCATAAGTGAATTGATGACAAATAAGTGCATTGATGACAAAGACTAAATAATATATTATACTTTATTGATCATCTTCACTCAACAATTAAATGACAGGTGTTAGTAATAAAGATGTTAAATGACAGGTGTTAGTAATAAAGATGTTAAATGACAGGTGTTAGTAATAAAGATGTTAAATGACAGGTGTTAGTAATAAAGATGTTAAATGACAGGTGTTAGTAATAAAGATGTTAAATGACAGGTGTTAGTAATGAAGATGTTAAATGACAGGTGTTTGTAATAAAGATGTTAAATGACAGGTGTTAGTAATAAAGATGTTAAATGACAGGTGTTAGTAATAAAGATGTTAAATGACAGGTGTTAGTAATAAAGATGTTAAATGACAGGTGTTAGTAATAAAGATGTTAAATGTTCATATGTCTCCACAGAGAAAGTTGATATGGAAAGTCCTTGAGTCAAGACAAAGAAAATGTTATATTGAGTTCATAATTCTGGACAAGGAAAGGGTTATTATAAGTCGATGAGTCTTGATACGGAAAATGATATTAAGAGTCCATAATAGGAGAATGTTATTCAAAAGTCTGTACATACGCCAATAGGAGTATTGAGTTAGTCCGTAAGGCTGGTATAGTTTATATTATTATTATTTGAAAGTAAGTCTGTGCCGAAATCTTAGGAAAGTAAGTCCAGTAACTAGAGGCTAAAGGCGGGTTTTGTTTGTGCGCCAAGAAAGAAGTTTGGTCATTGTTCCGAGTGGCGTGGGTTTGTCGGGTAACTTGGCCTTCTTTCCAGCCAACTGATTGAAAAGCGCGAACGCAATTCTTTATATAACAACGGAGAACATGTGCGTTGCTCAAGGAGAGACTGTTTCTGATTAGTTAAATCCCGACATATGCAACCAATCAAAATTGAGTATTTCTTTCCAATCAGTAACACGCATTCAAGTCAAGCAAATATTTTAGACATCGTTATTTTTCGGCTAGTGCTGCTGCTGCTGCTGCTGCTGCTGCTGCTGCTGTTGCTGCTGTTGCTGCTGTTGTTGTTGTTGTTGTTGTTGTTGTTGTTGTTGTTGTTGTAACTATTACTACTACATCTTATTATTTTTTTTTGTTTTGGCTGACATCTTTTTAAAACCCTCCGTTTGTCAACCACAAAGTACCAAATACAGCACAGCTTTATATATATATATACACACACACACACACACACACCCACACACACACACACACACACACACACATATATATATATATATATATATATATATATATATACACACACACACAACATAACATGTAAGTCTTTCTTAGACCAACGGACCCCTGGCGTAACAGATAAAACATTGAGCAATAATCAGTTCTAAGTAACAGTCTTCTGGAGTTTGAAGGTTCAATTCTCACTACAGGCGATACTAACTAAGAATAAAATAAAAGTTAATTAACAATTCTACTTGGTCATGGCTGACGGAATGACAACAATCTACCCCTGTGAATTAAATAACGGGTTCAGTTCAGAATCCCATATAAGTTCCCGAGTTCGACATAAATATTTCCGAGTTCGAAAAGAAGACGAAAAAGAAGAAGAATGTCGGAGGTTAGATCGGTCCAATGTTGTGAAAGTAATAACCAAGATGAGAATAGTAGTCAGAATAATACAATTAATAGAAATTATGAATCCTCATCTAAAAATAAAATCTGAAAACAAGTCTTTCTTTATTAATTCTTTTTGAACGTTTAAAAAATATGCCCTTTCATATACCTTTTACAATTTCGTAGCCAGACGTCTTCAGTTTAAGGTCGGGGAAAAAAGAGCAAAGAGAAAGTTATTGTTAGAGGTCGAGTAGACTGATCTCATCCTGTTCTATTTTGCGACCTGCCATTTTCTGGTTGTGCGCCTTCACCCCCTAATTTTATAGATAAGCCCCATACACACACCTTTTATTTAACTGTCTTAAATTTTGAATCTGCTGCTGAGAAAGTTTCGGTGAAGACAGTTCAATAAAGGTACTTTTGACCCCTCTGGGTCATCAGAAATTAAAAAAAACAAAACACTTTTACCCCACTTTCCTCTTTGTCATTCGTCTCTTCTTTTACTTTCTTTTCTCTTTCTTTTTCTTCTCCCTGTCAATTATGCGTTTGTAATGCCTAACATCAAACGGCATTTCCATGAACAGAGTTTCTTTCCAAGAACTTCCCATCGGTGAAACACGGTACCACAGGGCCGCTTCTTCACAGGCTCCAATATGGTCGTCTTCCAGTTCAATGACAACAAATACTTGTAAACAACTGTTCTCATAAGTAATCAAATTTTGTTCATTCCATTCATCACTTTCAACCGTCTCGTAATATTCTTCATCATTAAACTGGCACTCAATCAATCTCAGTAATCCTTATCTTCGAATGGCTTTTAGCCTTGATAAGTAGTGTCCCATTAGTAAAAAAAAAATGCTATTCATGTGAAAACATTGTTTTTCTTGAGGCTTTTTCTATACCCAAAGAAAGTATATAATATACTGAAATGCTATATGGAATGAATAAAGCTTTTCTCACATGAAAAATATTTTCTAGCCACCATTATAACATAATTAGAAGAATACCCGTCCTAGGAAAGGGAAAATGAATTCCCCGAACAGAACAGTTTTGCATCACTTTTATTTCACCTTGTGAAGATTAAAATCAAAATATAATGCTATTAAACCTTATGTCTAAAATCCTTATTCCAATTTTGATCAAAATGTGAAACCATGCCTGCCCCTCGACAATTGCCGACCCCAACGTTTGTGTGTGCTGTGGTTTTCTGTTCGTCTTCATTTCTTGTTGTTCTCATTCTGGCCATGTCGTCTATCCTACTGACGACCACTGGGGCACTGCTGGGGGCACCGCTGGGGGCACAAGCACCGGTTTACAAGTATATAGAAAACAAAACAAGGCAGACTCACAAGAGAGAACACAAACTCCGATACATTGTGTATAAATCAGTAGTGCTCTGAGTGTGTGTGATACTGTCAGCACAAAAAAGGACCTCCAAACGTTGTCTGTTGATAATTGTTTGTCGAGGCATCATTGTCGTTCGATTGAAGTCACCTTATCTCGGATCTGTGCCAATCTGCAATTTCCCTCACCTCACTCAGGTCTGCCCTAATCTGCTCTGATCTGCTAATCTTCTCGAGCCGCAAAAACTGCCTCGAACAACCCTGACTCCTAAATATATTAACTTATGATCGGAAATCCCATGTTCGGTCTTTTGTCTTAGTCTCCCCCCCCCCCCGTGATCAATAGAAACTGACTACTTTCATGCACGCCTTCTTAATCACTCCCAGCTGACTACTCATCTTATTTCTGATCGCCTTTGTGCACTTTGGTGAATCATTTCCTCACATTCTCCGTGGTCTTAGCTCTGCAGAGTGGGGGATACTATCCATAGTATCACAAAAGATATAATGCTACTAAACCTTATGTCTAGAATTCTTATTACAATTTTGTTCAAAATCTATTGCATGATTTTGATTCTAAAAAATGTCTAAAATTTAGACTTAAGCTTAAGGGATCTTAAGAAGGAATTGAAATTCAAGAAATCTTGCTTAATTGGTGCCTAATAACTATGGATCAAATTCAATGCCAATCTGAAATATTTTAATTTTAAAATGGGAGGTTGTGCACATATTATCTCCTAAAAATCCCTTTAAAAGAAAATGAAATTTGTGAAATAGTTATGACTTGATGTCTAATACCTATTGTTAAAATTTCACAAAACTCAAAAGTATCGGAATTTTCACGAACAGTTTCCACCTCTTTTTACCCCCTTTTGTATAAAACTAAATTAAACTAAATATATCCCACAGTACGACCCCTTACGCCTAACAGCTGTTTAAGAGTGTATCTTATACATACAAAAATATGTTAAGAGCTAACTTTATATAAATAGAGATTTCGGATATGTTCTCTTTTATTTTCTACAAATTGTATAGTTAGGCAGCAATCGTTCTTTCAAGCGTATTCTGATGAATATGAGAGACATTCTGTGTCTATTTATTAAATTAGGGGTTCCCAACCTTATTTTGTTTGTGTACATTCTGATTCTGAAAGCTATTTTATCATCTGTGGACTCCATATTTGCACACACACACACGCACACGCACGCACACACACACACACACACACACACACACACACATATATATATATATATATTATAATAAGTTATGAAAATATATTATGGCAATTAAGCTACACAGAGGCTTCCACGTTTAATCGCCAGAGGAATCGTCAGGCTAAAATACCATTTTAGCCTGACGATTCCCTCCGGGGATGAAACGCGGAAGCCTCTGTTTAGCTTAATAGCCATAAATATATTTTTATAACTTACTACCTAGCTCTACTCACGTATCGAGCACTGTTGAAGTAAATACTGAAAATCGATACATAAAAAATTCTATCTACTTATAACATTTTATGTGGATACATGAAATAATAATAATAATAATAATAATAATATATATATATATATATATATATATATATATATATATATATATATACCTTCTTCTATACTTTCTAGCAGGAAAAATCCCAGCAGAGTGCTCGATTAATTGAGAATTAAAGTTAAAAATTAAAAATTAAGAGCGTAATATTTATTTATTTTGGTACAGAAAAATTAATACAACATTCGTACCGTCGGTTTAAAGCACAGAAGGACTAAGCCATCCGGCTCTCTTCAGCTTCTATTGTCATCTGTTTTGAAAATTCCAAAACAGATGACAATATATATATATATATATATATATATATATATATATATATATATATATATATATATATATATATATATATTCGAATCAAATATTCGTTTCTAGGTTAGTAAAAACAAACAATGAATACATTTCGTTATATTAAAAACACAAAAGCTCAGAAATAGCAAAGATTGAGTGCCACATACGATGTGATCGTACGTCTGTTAACCGGGCCTTACAATACATACTAACCAAAGAAAGCAACATTTATCTATATTACATATTAATACTATTATCATATATTTACAATATAATTGTTATACATATTATTATTTACATTCAACAGATTTACATATGGCCCCTTACTACATACCATGGACCCTCAAAGTACAATTTTTTCCATGCCTCCCCTCCCCCCATTAAAGCTTCTGTGAACCCCCGAGGTTTCATGTGGACCCTGGTTGGGAATCCCTGTATTAAATACTTCAAATCAAACAAAATAAAGTTATGGGCCTAGAAAAGTGTGATTAAAAAAAAAAATCTTTACCAAGATCTTAAAAAGAGTATTTTTAGAAGTTTTTAAAAGAATCGAAATTTTCTTCAATTTTCTGAATCAAAACTATTTTGACTCATTTGCTTAATTTGGTTAATTCAAATCGCAGGTAAAAGAAAATCTTTCAATTTAATGCTTTTTCTTATGACAATCTAGAGAAACGGGGCTATTGTTGTCTTTGCTCTCAGCATTTATTGCATTGTCTTTGCGCAGAATTCACGCTGGACCGGTTGAACCGGCTCCCCTCTTCGCCCGGAAAAAGGTTCTCGCAAATATAAAATTCAAAAGCGATCTTCATAAGCTGCATGTATATCCCAGTTAGGAGAGATGATTTTGACGACGTTAGTTTTTTTTTCTTCTTTTTTTCAGGGAGGTGTCATCGTCCTTAGACATACAGTGCCCGGTATTCCCAAATAGTCACCCATCTGGTACTGACCAGGCTCAACGTCGCTTAACTTCGGTGATGTAATGAGAACCGTGTGTCAATGTCATTATGTTGTGTCATGTGCGACCGACAAACCTCCATATAAAGCCTAGCATTTTGCTATATTTTGTATTTGCATGTGTGTGTGTGTGTGTGTGTATGGTGGAGAGTTGGTGTGAAGTAACGACTAAATACCATCCCTGTGAATCTGACGATCCTGAGTAATAAAACAACAACAACAACAGCAAAAATATAGAAGTAGGAGTGGTACATCAGAGAGTCTATTTGTTCACTGTTCATCCAATGATCAAAGAAAACGAAATCAACACACTTTCTAGGTTAATATAAGAACCGACGTCTGCTTCGTTGTTATCAAACGGTTTCTTATGTTTGATTAGGACAAAAGAAATCGATATTTTCTGTATTTTTCATACAAAATCAGATATTCAAAACTAAGCCCGGTGCTACCTACCAAGCCTGTTTTTTTTTGTGTGTGTGGGGTGGGGAGATGGGTTATATTTTGAGTAGCACTGTATGCCACATCGGTTTCATTTTTAGAAAGAAACTTTAACAACATTAAAAAAACTAAATTGTGAAATAGAAAAGGGGGATCCCCAGCTGTTTACCATGTAACCGTTTCGGACATATATATATATATATATATATATATATATATATAGAGAGAGAGAGAGAGAGAGAGAGATAGAAGAAAAAAGAGTGATAAATATGCGACGATTGTCCAAATTTATTTCAAATTTCAATTGTTCAATGCAAGGTTGTCAGTAATAAACTAGTGTTTATTTTCCTTTCCTTAAGCCAAGGCTTTTCAAAGATCGAAATCTTATCATCAGAGGAGAAATACAGATGGATAAGTTGGCTTTCGAAAAAACCAAAGTTCAAATATTTGAAAAATATGAGAGTTATTTTTAAAAATTATTAAAATAATTTTTGTCAAAAAACGTACTGAATGAAAAGAAAATTTCGTGAAAAAGAAATACAATTGTCCGGGTGGTAAGTTTCCGTTGAAAAGGTTCGGTGAAATTGTAGAAAGTGAATAAAAACACTTTGCATGGGAGCAGGTTGGAAAAGGTGCTCAAAGTAGATAAGTCCAGATGTACTTAAAAGAGGCTGTGAAGAGGAAAACAGGCCATTTTTTGATTTTCTTCCGGGCCTAGTAAAACGGTAGGATCTAATACAAGGATTAACTCAGAATGAGAAAAAGCCAAAGTTGATTAAAGTTTCAGATTTGGGGTCAGGATGGGGGGGGGGGGGTTAGGAGGTGCGGGGTAGTTTAAAAAGTCGCTTTGTGAATTTGGGGGAAAAATAAAAGTAGGACGGGTTGGCATGGGGATGTAGATAAAGTGATAGGTGGGTTAAGGGTGCGGGCTAGCGGTAGGGTGTAGGTTTTGGGGGTGGGGTTAATTTTAAATGGTGAATAGGTATAGAAAAAGTTGATTCTAAAAATAGAAATAAAAAAATGTGAGCTTCCAAATATATCAGGCTGCTAAAGGCAGATTAAAATGTAGTTATCAGATATGGTTTCAGTGTGTTTAAGGAATAAAGAGTAAAGTAGAATTAGTGAGAGCATTGTATAATAAATATAGGAATGTGAGAGAGTGGATGATTAAAATTAAAAATTAAAAGATTAAATTTAAATTTAAAAAGCTAGGGAATAGTTAATAAAAAATTTATTTATTTATTTTTAATTTAAAACCAAATTAAGGGTTAGATGAATAATTTGGAGGGACATTAAATGGCC
>OY744529.1:75848371-76145871 GCA_963556195.1 Sepiola atlantica
GCTAAATTTTTCAGGAAAAAAGGCCCAAAAAAGCCAAATTGAAAACTGAAGCCACACTTTTAGAAGAAAGAAATCCCCCCTCCCCTAATGCCAAATTGAAAAAATTCTCTTTATTAATGAAGAAAAATTGGCTATATTGAAGATATTAACTCTTTGGTATGTTGAAGATGTTAACCCTTAAATATTTGTGTCTTTTTTTCTATTAATTTTGTATTGTTTTCTTAGCAGTGATGAAGCAAAGATGTTCCCTATGAAATTGAAACTAAACTTTTTATATATGCTTTTTGTGGAAAATTTAAAAAATATATATACATATAATTATTGCGCTAAATAAATAATACTTTCTACAGTATATATATTAATTTTATATCGTACTGGAAGACTTTACAGAATATTTGAACATGTTATATTTAAATAATTGTTGATAAATTTGTAGATAGATACCCTCAGCCTCGCCTCATCTCCCCTAAACAAAAATTAGATTAATCACGTGTTGGGAAAGAAAAACAATTATTTCAGAATTTAGATTTTTACATATAAATTTAACGTAAAATTATCACCCATTTCTGGCCGATCGCTATCGGAATAGCGTTTTAAGAGCATAACCATTTTTTTGCTAAGGGATATAAATTGTGTGTGGGAGGAGGAGGGAATAAAAAATCCATTAATCCTACCACTAACCCTAAGTCCATGTGGAAACAGTCTAAACTCTATCAATAACGTTAAGTCCAGGTAGCAATCCAAAAAAATTTAATTACTTTGCTAGGAGCAAAATGTAGTATCAATTTTGTATAATTTTGTATTTTTTGTGCAAATAAATATTGCAAAGTGTAGTATCTGTTCTGATACTGCACTTCATTTTTTCTGTCCTAGGTCAGTGAAAGAGAAATCCTTCTAGACTAAGGATATTTTCATTTTCATTACAATCCAGAGTTCCTCTTTTTAGAGATCTAGATTTTCAACACATTAAAAACCAACCTTGTGTTTACCTCGGTGCAACGGAAAATTCGGCAAAGGAAAATCCGGCAAAGGAAAATCCGGCAAAGGAAAATTCGTCAATTTTGTCAAAGTAGGAAAATTCGGTAATTATGAAATAAATATCGATTGAAAATAGATTTTAGAACCATTCTTGCAGGGGATATAGTTGTAAATAAGGTGGGATACCCCCCACCCACCAACCAAAGAAGAACACTTCTTGTATTATCTTTTGGTACTTGCACAGTTTATGGACCGGGTTATTTTTCAGATAAGATAAGTTAAATTCAATTTTTACGATATCTTTTGTTTATTAAATTGTTAGGTTAAAGTACTTTTCCATGTTTATATTTAAGAATATTAATACACATGCGTCCGCATTTTTCGGTCTAGTATATATATATATATATATATATATATATATATATATATATATATATATATATATATTGTGTATATTTAGGCAGCATATTTTCATTTAGGCAATAATGTTTGCCTATATATATATATATATATATATATATATATATATATATATATATATATATATATAATTACGGTTCCGTTTCGTTCACCAGAAAACCAACCGACATTTGTATGTCCATACCGGATCTTTCCTCTCTGAACTCATCAGAAAGCCAAAAAGTTCTCACTTAGAAAAAATATACATTGCGATGCGACAAAATAAAAGTCTGAAAAAGAAACAACTCACACCGAATACACCTCTATCTAGAGTGTCTCTGAAATCACTACCTAGAGAAGGCAGCCATATTGTTATTTAAAAGCAGAACTAAGAGAAATACGCACAACATTAACCGAAAACCTGTTATAAGAGACTTATATTTAAACCTGGTTGAAGGATAATTACAGTTTTTTAAATAAAAATACCTTAATCAACTTGTCAATAAAAACTCATTATATAATTTACGTAATTTAAATTGGGAGTGTTAATTCAAAATACAGAAGTACGAAACTAAACAATAGCTCTTTAAACTGAATCCTTATTCTTTTTTAAATATGTATATTAAATCTGTTTCAAGAGCCGCGTGCTCAAACCTTCAAGCTGTTGTCTGCTATTTACCACATAAGCTTGTGTTTGAGTTCAGAGGCTGATGACACAAATATTCGAAAAGCCCAACACTAAATCTTTCCAAGAACGACTAGAGGCCCTCAACCTGTACTCACTGAAGTGTTGGCGGATGCATAGCAACCTCATCCTCACCCTTAATATAATGTGCGGCAACTATAATGTGCCATGTGACCTCTTCTTCACACCAGCTTCACAGAGAGGACTTCATGGAAACTCACAGAAGTTGTACAAGAGACGATTTGGGCTGAATTGTTGGAAGGCTTTTTTCTCAGTTCGGGTCGTTGAGCTGTGGAACAAGCTGTCAGAAACCATGATCAGACGTCCAGACAGCTTATGGCAGTGCTAAATGCATCATGGCCATCGATTGTTGGATGATTACCTCTATACATATAACCCTCCTTCTTTCATAATTCGCTTTTACATGGCGCTATCCCTGTGCTAATCTTTTGCCAATATATTGAATTAAATTGTTTCTTCATTATAGACGATCTGGATATATAACACTAACTACACAGTTTTTGCATTGTACATACGTCAACGTGTAAGTATAGAAAGGAATAAAGTGATGAACAAAGAACAAACAAAACAAGCCGCGCGTGCGTGGTCCCCCTCTGTATGTGACTCACTGTGGCGAGTGTAAAATGCAATAAATTTGGGTAATTTGGCGAATTTTTGACCCCCAGAATTTTTCTGAGGTCAAAGATGCTCATTTTATATCCAGAACAATTGCCTCTACATTTTGGCCAAGTTTCAGAAAAATTGAATTGATGGATCAAACGTTATGGGAGAAAAGGGTCATTTTTTGCCATTTTGGGGGCTTTTGACCCCCTGGTGGCGCGAACCAGATTTTTTCCAAGGTCAGCGATACTTATTTTCTATTAGGAACAATTGCCTTCACATTTTGGCCAAGTTTCAGAGAAATTGAATGGATGGATGAAAAGTTATGGGGCAAAAAATGTCATTTACTGGGGGGTTAACCAGATTTTTTTTCAAAAATCGGAGAATGTCACTTTCTAACCTGACCAAAGTTACAACTTCATACCAAATTTCAGAGAAATCCAATGGATGGTTGCGGAGAAAAATCCGGACGGACGGACGGACATGCCTCAAAACATAAGTCCCCCAATTTTATAAATCGGGGGACCAATAGAATAGGAAATAAATTTACACAGAGTCATGCTTTTTTTGATTCGATATTTCGTTTCAGTTATGAAACGTTGTTACTTTATGCCTATCTATAACTACACATTCTGACGAATATTTATTCCTTGAAACAGACTTTCACGTCATCATCATCATCATCATCATCATCATCATCATCATCATCATCATCATCATCATCATCATCATCATCATCATCATCATCATCATCATCATCATCATCATCATCGGTTTAATGTCCGTTTTATACGCTGGTATGTGTTCGATGTTTTTTTTTTAGAAATTGACTTTCAAACTAACCCATCTCTGGCCAGGTCTTTATCACTCTCTCTCAAATCAAAAGTGATAACATTTCTCTCCCATGTTTTCCTTCTCCTGCCAACTGAACAAACCAACAAAGTCTCTAAAACTGACATTACACATTTAGCGTATCATTCTCATATCATTTCTCTACATGCAATACATGGCCTCAACCATCACAAGCTAGGTTTCACTTTCATACATCATCACACTGCATAGACTTCCCTGAAAGATTCTTCCCTTAGTTGACAGTGGTAACGCTCTGCTGGTTAGTAATGGCAGAAGTTCCCTGAATTACTCTATCCACTCCTAACTCTTGCAATCACACCATTAGCACCAACTCTTCCCTGTGCTTCACTGGTATCACTAAGGTAACAAAACTTCTGAACAGCGTTGATAGGGAATGTACATAAATAAAAGCCAACGTATGTGTATGTGTGTTAGTGTGTATGCTTATTTGTCTGTGTGTTCACAAAAATCTGATAAAAGAGTTTTAAATGGCAGTGAATATGACGTTGAATAGAACTATGATAACGTTGACAACATCGATGTTAATGGAGTCCACCATATCGGTAGCGTCCATCACTTCAACCTCGGTCATCTAATGTTACTAAAGCGACATCTACATCGATTCTAGCATATCGTAATACGAAGATACATACAAGTTGGAATTTCCTGGAACTAGCTCCGAACGTGTGACGTCAATCATGTTATTCTATCTGTCATCCATTTTTACATAAACACTCGAGGGGATGTGACGTTTGCTTAAGCATCTCTCCAACGAATATTTCTTTTCTTTTTTTTTTACTTCTATTTACCTCAAACAAGGCACACTACCACTGTGAATTAGGGGGCCAGATTTATAGGGGTATCCTAAGTAGGGAATTATGCAGCGAGATGCTTGTTCACGTTACATTTAAATTTGTGCATGTTTGTACAGTCAGGGAAACAGGGAGGGCGGGTTGAGAGTGCACAAGTGCAGCAAGTTCGTTGGAGCACATTCTGTTGAAGTACTTGCAAAGCAAGCACGGGCATGCAACATTACGGCAATGTGTCAAGGGCTGTAGCTTGGCGGACAGTGCGGGACCTATTAGGTTAAAAATTCTTTTTTAGACCCTGTCCACTTGGGAGAAACTAGTGGTTGATGCACCAGCCCAGATGTGGAAATAATACTCCATGTATTGGCAAATGGTGGCTTTGTAGAGATATAGGATACTGGCAGATGTGACAAGTTTTCTATACCTGGTAGAGGGAGACCACCTTCTTTGCAGCAGACCTAGCAGTTTCTTTCTATGTATTTATTCAAATTGATGTTGCATGTGAGGTAAACAGAAGTGTGAGCTTAAGCTATTCAAAAGAATAAAGTTTTCGCCACTTCTCTACTTTGGCTATCTGATAAGCAATTTAAAATCAACATCAAACTATTTCTTTCTTACCATGATGCTAGGTAACATATTTCTCCTTCTAATGTTCACTTACACTGATGTTTCTATTAGATGCTACAAGATCGTCCGGTTCTATAAGCCTTTGCGCTCTTTGAAAGGTAGCTTTACTTTTAGGTGTGTTTTGAAAGGTGTATTTTTAAGGATATAAAAAATATAAAGCCATTTCTTGAAACGATTCTTTTTTCTTTCAGAATTTGAAACCTTTCCCATTGTGCAGCTCCTTTTGATTTTTTTTCTATAATTTAACGACTTTTTAGTCGACTGTTAAAAAATTCATATTTTTATTCAGATAGAAACTGCCGTCGAAAGTAATAGGTAATATCTGAAAACATTTAAATTTCGATGTCGAAAAAGGTCATGTGACACCAGTGGCGTGCAGAGGTCTAGTGATGCCCGGGGGGCAACTCCTTGATTGTATGCCCCAAAGACTCAAGTATAAGTCCTAGTACTGAGAACTATGAAAAAGAAAGATAATTTGAATATGATTGGATGCTTCTCCCCAATTTGGATGCCCCACCCCCCGGCCCTCCTTCTCTTCACATCACTGCATGACACATCATTCATAAACAGTGTCTTTAAGCATAACTCAAGTAATGTAAGGGAGATAACTAATATTTTTACTTGAACAATACAATATGGGTTATCTAGCTCTTCGTTTTCCATCTCTTCTCTATAATAATACTATTATGTGACCACTTCACATGTTTCTTTGTATGTGTGTTTCTCACCTATACGTGACTTACATATTACTTTTTTTATTTACTAGTAATCTAAAATTTAGTGAAATAATAAAAAATATACAAACTTTAAAATTGTGCAAACAAAAAAACATTTACAAAAAAAACATTTACAAACCAAAATGACGTTACTGCATCCCGGGCAACGCTGGGTAGGTACAACTTGTTATTTATAATTTATATTGTGGTTTTCTTTGTTTTTCGTTGTATACAATGCATTTACTTTGCGTATTGTCTCTTACTCATTTTACCATCATTCTCAAACTCTATTACATTTTGAACTCTTTAACTCTAATGTAGATTACCTTTTGAATTGCCCACCGGTATACTGTAAGTTGAAACCCCAATTTCTCTCATAAACTGATATTTTTGTATATAAATGTAGTCTTTGCTCATCGGTTAGATATATTGCTTAAATCGCTTTTCCCATATTAGATTTTGATCTTTTATTTTATATTTCTTTCCTGTATTTATCTAAATAAATATTTGTATTTGAATTTCTAACTTGGTCGTCTTATGTTATTTCCCACTTGTTTGTTTATTGCTTTTACTTTACTTTCACCAGTGTCTTGAATTCGACAACTTTCCCCCTGCATTCTTTGTTATCATTTAAATCAGAATCCTGAAACCTCGACTTTTATCTTTTGTTTTTATTAGTATTGCACAAAAGCCAGCATGTATCACCGGCAACCTGTTTATGCAAAACAGGGCAGATTTTATATAAAGGCCTAAATGCATCACCTCTGACACTAACTTTCTCCTCACCCTCTTTATCTAAACTTAAACTGAAGACGTCCAGCTAGGAAATCGCTAAAACCGTATGAAAGGACTTACTTCATAAACGTACAAAACAGCTAATAAAGAAATACTTATATTTTATTATGAAGCTATGCATGGTTTGATTCGTCGTTACTGACAACCAGTTTATATGACAGCGTTTCAATGTGATTTGATAAAAAAAAGCCTGGATATGGAAATCAGTAATAAATGAGATGCAGATCTTTGATGCCGTACAATTGATTATTTGGTTTTTGTCCATTTTATGGAATATCAACACTTAGCTCCAATCACGTGTCCCTCCTTGTAAGACATTCAAAGCAAGAACTTGTCTTTTTATCACTCATCTTCCTCCGTGTGCCTAACATTAAGTGGAATTTCCATAAACAGTTTCTTTCTAAGAACTTCCCATCTGTGTGTGGAATACATTACCATGGGATTGCTTTCCTGCAACCTACAACATGATCGTCTTCAAATCCAATATAAACAAATATTTGTCATAAAACGTCTTCATAAGTAATCACGTTTTGCTCATTCCGTTCACCATTTTTTATCTTCTCATAATATTTTTCATCATTCAATTGACAATCTATGCATCTTATTAGCACTTATCCCCGAGTAGCTTTTAGCCTTGATAAGTGATGACTCATTAGTATAATAAAACAATTTTCCTGGATTATTTGCTGTTGTAACACAACAACTTCTGTGAATGATTCATTTTTTATAATCAATTGAACACAAGTTGCCATTTTACCCATAGCTGGGGGGGGGGGGTTAATTGCAGATTCATACCTTTCCCACCGGCATTAGTGTATAGGTGAACACAGGTCTGATAAGATTTGTACTATGTGTAACTGATTTAATAGTTCGAGCTTGTATCCATCGCACGAATAATGCCCCCCCTCTCCATCATATGGTTAATGAGTCACAGGTGTGTACAAGTGTCAGCGAGTCACGCTCTACAGGAAAAACAAAAAAAAACAATGAGTGAATTAAAAAGATATGGACACAATAAAGTTGGTTATTGATCCAGGATGGACTTTATTATGATGAACCCTCAGCACTCGCTTTCTGGATCGATGGAGAAAGAAACGCCCTTGAGCTTCGGCCTTTGTTTATTTAAGCAGAACAAAAGATAAAGTACTGCTGCCACATCTGGGGAGGTGCCACTCAGAGCCACACTCTTTCTTCCCTCGACAGAGTACAAAACCGACTTCGCAATCTAGTGGGGGATGATCTTTTCTGTTCTTTACTTCTTTTCAACCCATTTCTCACAGAAGAGACGTTACTAGCCATTTATCTCCCCACAAGGGTATAATTAGACACAAGGTCGGTTTTTAATGTGGAAAAATCCAACTCCCCAACAAAGGGTACTCTGGATTAGGGCAAAAATAGAAATTGTCTCAGGCTAGAAGGATTTCTCATTCACTGATCGAGAACAAAAAAGATGAAGTGCAGTTGCTAGTCTTTCTCTACTCTATCATTTCTGCATCCCGTAGACCGGTATTGTCTTGGCCTTCGGGGCTTGATTTACACCGGTCTGTGGGTCTGTCCTGTGCAGTTCTGGGAGGTCCGCCCTCCCAGGCTTTGCCTCCCCTCTTTGGGGAGGAGTAAGTTTGTTGCTTTCTGCCTGAGGCGCCCCTGCCGAAGAGTGCCGACGGGGCTGTCAAGGCAATTTTTAATGGCCAGAGTGCTCACCTTCTCAAGCGCTGGCTTTTCAAGCCCCACTTTTCGACCCAACCTTGGGTCACATCTTACCTTATGGGAGTAAGATAAAACTGGCCTTGTGCCTAACCTCCTGAAGAGGAGGTAAATAATACTCATTATTTTCATGAAAGTTGCTCGACTGAGTTTCAATATCTGATTCCTTCTTGTAAGACATTCACAGCAAGAACTCGTCTTTCACCACAATCTGCAAATAACTTTCCTTTCTCCCTCTGCATGCCTAACATCAAATGGAATTTTCATGAACAGTCTCTTTCCAGGAACTTCCAATCCATGGAACATGTTATCAGGAAGCAGAGTCAGTTACTTGCACAAATAAATTATGGAGAGTATTGGTGAAGATGTACATATCCCATTAGCTCTTCTTTACTGCATGAAAGAGCAAAATCCAGTGGCAATGGAGAGTCTCAATACAACCTGCATTCTTCTACATCTGTGCTCCCCTAAAGTCAAACCCTTCTTCACCATGGTAGAGGCAGTAACAGCATGATAGTGTCAGAGCTATGCCGTCTGAAACCCTCAATAGTTGTTATGAATGTTCTATACAACATTCATGTTAATTTTTAATTTGCACAAAGTAATGCTTCATTCATTTGTATTTTTTTGTTCATACACACACACACACCCACACACCCACACACACACACACACACACACACACATATATATATGTCTGAATGCGGGGAGGTCGACATTAATTTATATATATATATATATATATATATATATATATATATATATATATAGTATACTGGTTCTAATGGTTTTGGTAGGAATCCGAATGAGAGCTCGATGTCCAATTAAGCAGAGCAAGTATAAATTTGAAGATGAGATGAATTAGATGCACATTTGGGTTGTGTACATAATAGTCTATTTCGACCTTATTTTGGTCTCCTCAGATTCACTATGTGCTAATTTTTCATTGTATAATGAAACGAACATCGCTTATTCCGGAATATTAACATACTCGATTTATTATTACTATTAACAAACTTTTCACATTCGAATTCCAAAAAAAACCCCAACAAATCTCCACTAAGACTTTAGAAGTTTGCTTCAGTAAGCTTTTTCGGATTGGATATCAAATACACAAACCGCTATTTGTAGTTAGCATAACAATTCTTCCACTATGCATGTCTTCTTCGAGCATTTGCAAAATTATTTTTAAACTTTTCTTACAAATATTTTCTTTGCAAATTGCATCAATCTAAAAGGATTTCTCCTTCCCTGACCGAGGACAGAATAGATGACGTGTAGAACAGAGATTAGATAAATTTTTATTAATGGAAATGGTCACAGTTTACAGTTATCCCTCTTATATTTTTATGGCAACAATGTTTCTATGACTAAACTAGGAAATAACACTGTCGTCATATATTAAATTTGGAGTTAAAAGTCTTTTAGTGAGTTATACATATATTTTTTTTTTTTTTTTAAATATTTATGAAATTATTTGTTTCACAAAAGTGGGATATTTAAATGTGAAAGAAATACGAAAATTTATTTAAGACTTTAAAAATGTTTTCAGTGTATTTTTACATTGTAGTGCGAAAACACAAAAATTATGTTTTTAAACAAATACTTTTATTCATACATATTTTAATTTTAATTATTTTTATATCAGTCACTAACAGACTTTACTTATTTCCTATCGAATCTGGTCCAATGAAACATGTCATCTAGAAAATAGGCCGATAATCCTGGCATATTTACTCATTTAGATAATGTTTTTCTTCAGATTTCTGACATAATACTAAATTGCTTTCAACTTTTGATGTCCGCCTCTAACTATACCCTCGATTTAAATGGTTGCCTATTTTACAATATTTTTGCTATTTCGGTTTATTTTTATTTTTATTTTCAAAATAGAATTAACGTTAAAGTGTAGTATACTATACTTTATCTTTTCTGTCCCGGTCAGTGAAGGAGAAATGTTTCTACACCGAGAAAACATGTTTAAATAATTCATTTCAGTATTTTGAATGAGTATTTTATATTTTCCCCGAACAACGGTCCATGTTAAATCCTATTTTAATTACCTAAATTACTTACAGTGAAATGGGTTCTTCTCTGATTTTTTTTAGAATTGATACGTTACTATTTATTTATTTTTTAATAAAATCAGTATTTTATATTTTCCTCAGGCAACGCCGGGACACGGGTGCTGTTAGTGTATATATATATATATATATATATATATATATATATATATATTTGTGTTATAATGGAATAATTCCAGGAAGAAATCCGTGTATGAGAGCTCAATGTGGTAAACAGAGCAAGAATAACATAAAATATAATAACACGAAATTACATAATTGTCGATGCAATAATTTATTTCAACCTTGTGGTTTCCTCAAGCATCAAACTAGACAATTACATTTTTGAGACTCAAAAATGTAATTGTCTAGTTTGATGCTTGAGGAAACACAAGGTTGAAATAAATTATTGCATCGACAATTATGTAATTTCGTGTTATTATATTTTATGTTATATATATATATATATATCACTATACCATATTCCCAAATCATGTTTTATTTAATGTGATAACGGCATATTTTTTCTTTTCTTTTAATTAAAATAATCTTTTAGTCAAAGTCTACATTTGATATGATCGCCCTTTTATTGTTTAATTTCTCAAGTTAAAGAAATTGGATTTATCGCGTTTGGCATTCGAACTCTTCCTGGAAGTTTCATTTGAATTTGGGTACACAAAGGAAGAAAGGAAAATTCTTTGCAGTTGTGGTAGAAGACGAGTACATTGCTGTGAATGTTTTACAAGGGGAAACGAGAGATTGAAGCTCAGTCGATCACCTTCCATGAAAATAATGATAGAGTAGAGAAAGACTAGCAACCTCTTTTTTGTGAGAAAGAGACTGTAGGGAAGAGAATAGATCAGCGCAGTAGATTACAAAGTTGGTCTTGTACTCTGTCAAGGCAAGAAAGAGTGCTCTGAGTGGCACCTCCCCAGATGTGGCAGCAGTACTCCATCTTAGGACGTATCCGACTTATACAGGCAGATGATTGTATCAGAAGTCAGGTAGTATCTGGAGCGATAGAATGATCCAACCATTTTTCCAACAACTATAGCAACAGATTTGATGTAAGTCAGTCCAGGGAGCTTATCAAGACAAGGGGGTCTTCTCAAGGAGAGAGTTATTCATTTCAACATAGGCTAAACGAGGATTTGAGCATTGGTGGTGAAAGGAGAGATACTTGGTTTTAGACGTGTTAGATGTAACAAGCCATTTTTCCCATTGTACCACATGCTCCATGTCGGAAGAGAGAGAATCAGCACGATCATCAATGCTCTTCAAAGTGCTGCCATAGACAGTTGTGTTGTCTGCGTAGATGTCGGCAAATGATCTTAGAATATGATTTTGAAGATCATTGATTATCATCACTAAAATTCACACCGTGCTGATTCTCTGTGCTTCAGACTTCTGCCCATCAATAACTACTTTTATAGAGAGAAAGGATTTGATGTTTGAGAAAACGTTTCCAGATATTCCATAGCTTTGCAAGCTTGTGAAGCAAACCATTGTGCCAAACTCAATCAAAGACCTTTGATATATCAAGAGTTATCATCATAGAAATGAAACCTCCATAGATAGATTCACTGATGCTGTGTGATATTACAGTCAGCACATCAGCTGTTTATCTTGCAGGACGAAATCCATATTGCTTGTCACTAAGTAGATTGATTTTGCTGAGGTGTTTGACAACTTAGTGTTCATCATAGATTTTAAAAATTGCTCATGTCACACAGGAGACTGATCAGTCTGTACTGGGTTGCAGAAGACCGATTGCCGACATTTTTGAATACTCAGCAGATCGACAAAGTTTTCCATGGAGATGGAAAGCATTTCTCCTTTGTACTGTCTTGGCACTGTGCTACTCTTCTGTGGAGTACACATGTTCTGGTTGGGAGTTGAATAACGATGAATACTATGCGATTATTGAAAATCTCCACATGTAACCCACTCAAAACAACAGCCGACTCAGAAAACAGCAATTCTTTTTCCTTTACCCAAAACATCGAATGGAATGTGAGAACCAAAGGACAAAATAAAATAGAAGCAAGAGTTACGTGACTTCCTCCCATCCCAGCCCGTAGTTTGTTCTTTTAGTCCTAACATTCCAAAAGCGATGTTTCTGGCAAAGGTGGAAGAATTGCTGTTTTGGGGGGGAAATTTTCATATTAGAATATTGTAAATATTGGAAAATCAAAAAAAAAAAGAAAAAATTTGGAAATTTGAATTCAGAACTCGTCTGTCATGCTCAATTGCCCCTTTGAAAATCAAATTTCTTCCCTGTGAAGTGTATGTTCCACCTGAAAACCACTGGTTTAGAAAAGAAACGACAAAAAACAACAAGAGACTTGCAATTCCTGTCAAATGAAGAGAAAATACATTAATTAACAAAGAAGTACAAAGTCATAACAAAGAAGTACAAAGTCATAATGCACAATAACAAAGTCATAATGCACAATAACAAAGTCATAATGCACAGTAACAAAGTCATAATGAACAATAAGAAAAAGAAAAGTCAAGTTGTGACACTCACTTAGTCCCTCGTAGAATTTCATACAAATGACAGTATGCCTATGTCCTTTATATACACGGGTACATTCAGCGAATTCCGCCACCCAGGACCGAGCAGTGTGATCAGAACTGCCTGTGTATAAGATTTTATTTGCAACCTGCAAAAGAATTTGTAAGTATAAGAAGGTTACATAATATAAGTATAAAAGATAAGTGTAACATTTTATACACATTAAAACTGACATTACTAACCAGCAGAGCGTTACCACTATTGACTAAGTGAAGAGTCTATTATGCAATGTGATAATGTACGGAAGTGAAACCTGGCCAATGAGCGTTGAAGACATGTGTTACATTGAGAGAAATGATATGATAATGATACGACGGATGTTTAATTTGTCTCAAAGATAGGCTTTCATCTGATGACCTCAGAGGAAGATTAAATTTGGACAGTATAGGGTGATGTGTGCAGAACAGGAGACTTTGTTGGTATGGTCATGTTGAAAGAATGGATGAGAGTTCTTGTATTTATCAACGTTTCGTCTTTATTTCAAGATTTCCTCAGGATGATTGGCCTGGAGAAATAGATAGACAAGTACAAATATTTGAAGCAGTAGTAGTAGGAGGAGTAAAGCTCAAAAGGCCGCTTATGGAAAGATAAATTATGAGCTACAAATAGATAGTTAGGTGGTTTGTGTTATAATGATGATTAATCATTATGATGGTTTTATTATTGCTGTCATATATGAAGGTGTGCCGCTCTTTCGTGCCTTTGCAGAGTACAAAACCGACTTTGCAATCTAGTGGGGGGGTGATTTCTTCTCTTCCCCCAGCCTCTTATGGCAGAAGAGATGTTGCTAGCCTCTCTCTACTGTATCGCTATGTTCATGGTATGTGTTCGACAAAGCTCCAATCCCCTCCCAGAAAAAAACATTCACAGCAAGAACCCGCGTAGCTACAACCACAGCATTCTCCTTTCTCCCTCTCTGTACCAAAAACCAAACGGAACTTCAATGAACAAAGTTTCTTTCCTAGAATATCTCATCTGTGAAACAAAATACCACGAGGCTGCTTCCCAACCGACTACAGCATGGTCGTCTTCAAGTCTAACGTAAACAAATACTTGTTGATCCGTCCCCTTGGATAATCAATTCTTTTTAAGTAATCTACTGCCTATTCCACCCACTGATTCCAATCCTCTCCTTGTGGTGTTCATCATCCTCGAGTAGACCTCTGGCCTTGATAATTTGTGACCCATTAGTAAAAAAAACAACAAAAAAAACGTAAAAATTACAACTGATTTTGTCGTCACCATATGTTGAGCTGCCACAGATACTGACCTTAACTCTTTAGGTCTGCGATATAACAGAGGCACATGAGAAAAATAGTTATCTTTTCTTTTAGCACCACAAAATAACCATACTATTTGACTTTCATCTTCAAGCAAAACATAACTTCTTTTCTGTCAGTTTGAACGCTTAAAAATTAGATTTGTATAAAAAATGTCATCATAGTAAACACATGTCAGACATTTTTTTAACATATAAAATGGCTGACTTTCGTTTACATAGATTATTTAATTTATCTTCGTATCACAAAATCGGTCTATAAATTCTAAAGCATCATTGAAATGGCAAGGAAGGTTGTCTAACTTGCTATTTGCATTCTCCCTTCTCCATAACACTTCATTTAATCCAGTAGATTTTTTGTTATTTTTTCCTTTTACTTGCTAACTTTTACATGGCAGGATAGATATTTATATAGATTGTATCTATAAAATAGACACATTGGGCTTTATTATAGTGTAGAGGATACCGAGACTATTATACAGAGTGTTCGGAGTAAATTTGAAACTTTTTAGAAAGAAAAGAAATAACGTCATATATTGGCTAATAATTAACGTATACTTTTAGAGGATTACCTTTTGCTGGGAAGTTCTAGTCTTCAGCTTACTTATATTCATTTATGAACAGTTTTATAGATAGAAAGTAATTGAATCAGAAATAAAAATCATTAATTAATACGAAAGTCGGGGTCCAGTTTGTATTGAAAATAAATCGACGTCACAACTGGTGTAGCGAGATTGAAGTTGGGTGTGAAAAAATAATTTTAAAAGTGAAAATTTCCACGTAAAACTAGAGTACGGTGAAAGTGGAAAATTTCATTAGAAGTTCAAGCTTAAAAAATTAAATAAACATTATCTTTGCACATTTTCATTTTCTCTTTAATCACAATTAAAAATAAATTTCACTCAACAATTCCGAGAAGAAACAGGTGATGTAAATAATTCATTGCTTGAATGTAAATAAAATTTTTTTATATATATATATAATATATATATATATATGATATATGATATAAAAGAATTTCCACTTCTTTTTAATGCTTCATTAATTTGTAACATTTCTCTGCAACATTTTTGACGGAACGGGTACTCAAGTAATTTTTTAGTGAAAGAAGATCTTCTCTCAACTCTAATTGATCAGTCGCCCTGTCGGCGGGGCAACGAATTCGCCAACTGCAACCCCATGAAAACGGGGCCATCTACATGTCATGTAAAGAAATAAAACATCAAAATAAATATTTAATAGAAATAAAATGCAATAAAATGCCAAATGTTTGGATATTATTTTTGTTTTTTTACTTCCAAATTTTGCATTTTTTTTTTTAAACCATCTTTGACAATTTACTAAATATTTTCTTGCAACACTTAGTTTGACAATATTACGTTATTTTGCTTTTTTAAATAATTTTAGGCATCATCTCTTATATGCGCAGCAAGGGAAAGGTTACATCTGCGAATTTTGAATGACCGGGATTGAGTATCAAAACAACATTGAAGGGTCGTTTTTAATAAACCAAACTTTTAAAGGTTAAAGGTTAAGCGTGAGTCTCGGTACAATGCCTGTAGTTCGTTGGATTGGTCTTACAACACGGGGACCGGTGTTTGTGTATGAGAGATACTTCTGAGGTGAATAGCCAGTAGCTGGTTGGAATTGAACAAAGAAAGATGTATAATTTGACGTTCTAAGCCTCTGTAGATGTAGAATTTGACGTTCTTCTGTTTTATTTAAGTTAAGGAATGGAACCATCATGTTATTTGAGTATATTTTTAAGACAATAATGTTTGTCATTTTCTATGCAAACAATTATTTCGAGCTTGCTTGCTAACAAGCGGTCAGACTCAGCACAAGGGAAAAGCCTATTCATCGATTAAGATAACACTTCTCGGACCAAGGCAGAGGGAACTTGCCGGATGACGACTTACCCAATTTCCTGGCTAAGCTTCGTCAACATCAAAGTCATGCAGATCTTTAAAAGACAGCGTGCATGTCAAACGACAGTGCAACCAGTTGTAACGTATGCGACAATCATGGCATCGGACTACTTTTAGTGCCGAGTCACCCAAATACGACACTTAATACTGAGTGATACCATCACGTTAGGTGCCACATATGTGCATTTAGGTAAATATTTTCTGTCTCGGAGAAATGCCCCATTATGCAATTTGGTCACACACTGACCAATCAGCTTGCAGGGTCCATTGATTTCATTTGTCCCCTGAAGAAGAACGACTTCAGCCCCTTTGAGAATCATTGTCGGTCAGCAGAGAGAATCCTGAAAGCAACAAGGAAAGACGTTTCCCTTCTTTCTCCTGTCCCAGTCCACTGGACGCTCAAGCATCGACTATTTTCGCCTGAAGATAACTACTCACAGACTTTCGGTAGCGCAAAGAAATGTTCTACTTTTCCTTTCCTCACTCAGACACTGTCAAACTTTCTTACACCTATACCAAACGGTATAGGCAATTAAATAAACCATTTCGTTGTTGTTATAAAAAAGGTTTTCTTTTGTGTCACGGTTTTCATTACTTACAAATAATATATATGATAAGACTAGCTCTTATAATGCTACTTTCGAGATCTATATGATACGTTTAATATGGATATTCTCTTGGTGACCTTCTAACATAGTGGATCTAAAATGTGTGCATTTAGGTAAATACTGGAGCAAATCTCAATCAAATCAAATTTATGTCTTAACGAATAAGTGAGTCAAAATTTCATTACAAAATTCTACTTTCCAGATCTATGTTCAATATGGATATCCTCTTGGTGACCTTCTATCATAGTAGTTCTAAAACTTGTTGGAATCAGCAGCAGTGAATGGTGTTTTTACGTTTCAACCCTCGATTAGACAAAGACTCAAATCAAAACTTTCTTTCAGCCAACAAAAGAAGCTTGGATATATACTGACAAAAATTTGCACATACTATAAAAACCCAAACACACAGCTTTCTTCGTCTTTTCCGGTATTTTTCTTCTACATTCAATACATGTGCGTGCATCACAACCCAGCCTAGGTCCTTTGAGGCCTGAAAGGCTGTCGACAAGTAGCACCCATATGACACGTGACACGCACCAACTACTGAACACAGTGCCAGCATGTAGACACAGCGAATGGAACTCTTTTGCACAGAAGTTGTTCGTACATACACTCTCTTACTGGCAAAACAGGCACACTACTATACACACACATCTTCATGTCTATCACATTTACACACACGAAAACGCATGCAGCATCAGCTGAAATAAACATGTGTACTCCATTTCTTCTTACAAACAAAACAACTCCTCTTTCACCTCAAACTTTCTTGGACTCTTTGAACTCTCATTCATTGCCAACACTTTATTTTGCATTGTCTTAACAAGTTGTCAATAAAAATTAATTATTCTGTATGGGTAGACTTTGTCATTCTTTTTGATATTGTCTTTCTCTCTACAGGCTCATCATCATCATCATAATCATCATCTGGTTTTGGTACTTAAGATGTTGTGGATGTCCCGGACTCTAGGGTGGACAACATCAGGCAATGTCTTATGGCTGATCTCCATGTGGTCCAATCCAAAGGGATCATATGAGTCATGCTGCATTCAGTCAAATCACTTCTTATGCATTCAAGCCAGCCCTTCCTTGATCTACCACGCACCTTAGTGCCTGGGGTATCCAGGCGTGTTATGGAGTTGGTGCAGGAGGTGGCACGCTGTACATGGACAAACCACCTGAGATGCCGAGCATATAAGACATCCATACTCCTACCAATACAAAGTTTCTGATGAAGCATGGTTGAAGGGATCCTTTCTTCCAGTTTGCTGTCACACATTCACTTGATCATGACACGGTCATCACACAGACGCCATTGCACATCAGAAGCGTATGGGGCCCATGTCTCACTGCCATGTGAGATGGCAGAGTGAACATAGACTGAAAAGGCTTTGCTCAGAATCTTGAATAAAATGTGCCTAGATGTTAGCATTGGCAGCAGCTTCTTGAACCTTCCCCAAGCACCACAATAGCAAACAGTGATAGCAAATTTGCAACCACCACCAGCATTCAATGTCACCCAGCTAGCTCCAACATCAAATGGGAACCATCTACATCCACATGTACCACAGTTCGACCATCGATGATGTGGCCAATACGCAGACATCTGTGACAAACATTGAACCCATTTTTAAAACAAATGTTACTATAATAGATATTTCGTTTGTTGTATATTTTATTTGATTTCTCTGTTTAATGGCAAATTTGCCATTTTCAGATTATCTAATAAAGAACCACAATAATTATTATTATAAACGCGTCATTGTAGACGATTAATGGAACACAAGCTATTTTACCAATAATTTGATGACCGAATTCCAATGAGATTTTGTGTCGATATATTTGGAACCCAAACTCAGAATATTATTTAAAACTTACCTACACAGCGTTGTCTTGGAGTTTTTTTTTTACTTTCATTTTTGTTTCACTTTTATTTCTTTTTAAATCGCAGAAATACTTTCAGATTGTTTTCTAACACTTAGATTCATAAATAACTAGAAGAATACCCGCCCCCAGACGAATAAAATTAATTCCTGAACATAACACTTTTGCACCACTTTTATGTCTTCTTACGAAGATTAAAATCAAGATATAATGATACTAGACCTTATTCCAATTTTGATCAAAACCCATTACATGATTTTGATTCTAGAAAATGTCTATAAGTTTAGGCTTAAACTTAAGAGGCCTTAAACAGAAATTGAAATTCAGGGATTTTGCTTAATTTGATTACTTAATTAATCTAAAATATTTAAACTTTAAAATAGGAGACTGTGCCCATATTATACCCCCTAAAATCCCTTTAAAATACTACAAAGAATCTGAAATTTTGAATTGATGTCTATTACCTATTGTTAGAATTTCACAAAAATCAGAGGTATCTGAATTTTCACAAAGGACTTCCATCCCTTTTTACCCCCTTTGCATGAAACTAAATTAAACTAAATATAGCCCACATTTGGACCCCTTACACCTAACAGCTGTGTTCCAAAATTCATAATGATCAGTTAATTGGTTTAAAAGTGAATCCTGTACATATAAATATATAAACATATAAACATACCTATCTTTATTTAGATAGAGATCAGCTGAGAGGTGCCAAATCTCAAAAGAAGATGATAGCGAGAAGGGTGCTAATAACGAAATGAACGCAGGGAGGGAAAAACTTGCTATGTAGTGTCAGTCTTAGTGTGAGAGAAGGGGAGAAGAGAGTGAATATTAAGTGAAGCTCGAAATAGGATTTTTTTAAACTTCCGTTTTTGTTTATGTTATTGCATTTTTGATTTTAATAAATATCCAATTAAAATAATATAATTAATAATTAAATGTGTAATTATCAGAGTAATGTTGACGGATGAAAATGTCATTCAAACTAAAGTGAGACAGACCTACGAAAATGCTATTTCAAACTAAAGTGAGACAGACCAACGAAAATGCTATTTCAAACTAAAGTGAGACAGACCAACGAAAATGCTATTTTAAACTAAAGTGAGACAGACCTACGAAAATGCTATTTTAAACTAAGATTAAACAGTCTGACAAAAATGCTATTTCAAACTAATGTGAGACAGACCGACGAAAATGCTATTTCAAACTAAAGTGAGACAAACCAACGAAAATGCTATTTCAAACTAATGTGAAAACAGATCGACAAAAATTTTATTTCAAACTAAAGTGGGACAGATCGACGATAATGCTATTTCAAACTAAATTAAAACAGACCAACGAAAATGCTATTTTAAACTAAGATGAGACAGTCTGACGAAAATGCTATTTCAAATTAAAATGAGACTGACCGATAAAAATGTGATTTCAAACTAAAGTGAGACAGAACGACGAAAATGCTATTTAATGACACGAAAGGAATAACAGACTAACTGACATTCAGAGATGCTTAGACGCATTTAAAAATCAGTATTCGTGAGAACACATGCAAAGCTATTAAAAGAAATGACTAAAATATACTTTATCGGTCTTATATAATGAAACATGTCTTGTTTAATGGTTTAATAAGCAAAATATTAGGTAGCCATGACAGCATACACGTCCGAATGCGGATGCATTTTAATGTGCCATCAACACAATTGATATCATATCAGGATTTATCGAGAATACGTGAACGCAACGGATATCGACAATAACGTTGTTTGGCTCTTCTCTGTCTGATTAGCCAACAGAAATTGTCATCAATATTCATTGTGTGTCCATTCGTTGATTATTTAACAGTAGTACAAACATTGACTACTTATTCTTCTAATAATAACAAAATATCTTACCACAGAGCTCAACTTAAGAAGGGGGTTATATATCTAACATATAAAGTTATCTTGTCAGATTTTCAAAGTCAGATCCAAGTATCGATCTGTCTGACATATCGATACTTGATTCAGACAAGCCTAATTTTTTCTTCCACTATGTTATTGACACGAATATATTTTATTTCAATTCAGTTTTTTTTTCTGAAAATACTTATTCTGGATAAGTAAACTGTTAGAGTAGAAGCATTTCCCCTTACTCACCAAAATATATTAAAGGGAAGTTATCATGTGCAATTATACTGAGTTCTCTACTTTGTGTTCTTCAAATAGATAAAATAAAATGTAGGATAACCCCCCCCCCCAAAAAAAAACGTCTCCCATGGAATAGTTAATAAAATTTACAAACCTTTTCTGCAATCCAACTATATTTGATACAAATAAAGCTCAGTCAATGCCTGACTTGTCCACCATGTTTCAGACATCAATGTCCAACAGACAGACTTTGTTTTATTGGTGTTCAATGACATGTGGGAACACTTTGGTGATCGTCTCATCAGTAATGGTTGTAATTCTTAATAGGCTACACACTCACAGAACGTTAAGTCCCCAGATTTATATCAAAGATAATGTTTATCAAAACAATCCCCCAGGCTATTGCTGAACTAAAGCGGGCCATCACAGCCCAAATTAGAGCAGTGCCAAGAAAGGAGTGTCTTTTTTTTTTTTTTTAACGTAGTTCACCCCAAACAAGGTTGGACGCCACTGTAGACGTAAGGGGCTACTGAGAGAGTCTCAGAGTAATTGACAATTTTGCACTTCGTATCCAGGTGTACTGATCATTTAATGGCGTTAAAACAGTGTTGGACATTCATAACTGGAACTTAGTGGGCAATGCAGGCATAGACTGAAGTTTATTTATACCAAATATGGTTGAATTGCAGCAAGGGATACGAACCGTAGGTGTACTTTTTAGTGGGAACGGGGGGGGGGGGTAACTCAGTATAAAAAATCGAATTAAAAAATATATAAAAAAGCATAAACATTTATAAACTTAAGATTAAAAATCTTTATGGAAATCAGCTATCATTTGTTGAAAACACCAATGTCAGTGTATGATAGTAGGGGTGGGACGTAATGGGTGAACATTTCAGATTCATGCAAGTAGTATTTTTTTGTGTTCATTTATACATAAATAACACTAAACAATCAAACATTTTGAAAATTTTGCAAAATTCAGAAGGTGCAGGCCAAAAATAGCCGTTAGGGCTCCACGGGACTCAAAATCCATCATTTTTCGGTGAAAAAGTGGTTTCATGCGAGATTGCAGGTCCTAAAACATCCTCAAAAGCTATGAATGGATATAGATGGTTAAATCTGATATAGTACTCTAATTTAGGACCATTTTCAGGCTGTGAAAGGGTTTTCATGAATGTAAAATAGCCAAAAACTAGTGGCCTGCACTTTCTGAATTTTGCAAAATTTTCAAAATGTTTGATTGTTTAGTGTTATTTATGTATAAATAAACACAAAAAATACTACTCGCATGAATCTGAAATTTTCACCCATTACGTCCCACCCCTAATGATAGCTTCTTTTCTCAGAATGCTTGCTTTTTGAATTCTATTCTTGCTCAGCAACCCACAGAATTTTAAATGTAATGTTAACAAACAACTTGCTGCCCAACTTTCCACCCATATTGGCTCCCTACAAATCTATGTCCTATCACAGTAGTCCCTTACGCTTTCAGTGGCATCATGCCTTGTTTGGAGTAAACAAACGTTAAAAAAAAAATTGTTTTTAAAGCAGATGTTCCAAAGCATTTGGTCGCATTTTCAGAATAAAAATTTGCTCACAACTCACCAAATCTTTGTTGAGAAGAAACACATCTGAAAACAAAAGGAAAACAAAGAAAACCAAAAAAAAAAAAAAACTAACAGTGATTGGATTTACTTCCTACTCACGACAGGAAGATGTGATTTATCGAGAATACGTGAACGCAACGGATATCCACAATAACGTTGTTTGGCTCTTCTCTGTCTGATTAGCCAACAGAAATTGTCATCAATATTCATTGTGTGTCCATTCGTTGACCATTTAACAATAGTACAAACATTGAATACTTATTCTTCTAATAATAAAAAAAATATCTTACCACAGAGCTCAATCCAAGAAAGGGGTTATATATCTAACACATAAAGTTATTGTGTCAGAAGGTGGGTGGGGGGCAGCGCTCCCGAGAGAGCACTTTCATTCTACAAATAATAGTCATGAAGAGACCTGTTGGCAAGAAACCAACCTCTTCTTAAATCAACATCATCATCATCATCATCATCATCATCGTCTGTTTTACATGTTTGCATGTGTTGGACAGCTTTTAGAAATTGACCTGCAAACTAACCTATCTCTAGCCAGGTCTTTATTTATTCCTCTTCTCTCAAGTCCGTCCTTATCGCTTACTCCCAGGTTCTCCTTGGCCCTCCACTGTGAACTGACCCTGCTACCTCAATTGTTCTACACCAACTAACCCAAGTACTTTCAAAGCGATGAGGTAATGCCATTGGAGGGTGAACCACCTAGGACTGAGCCAGACCATATATCACCCTGACAGAAGAGGGTCTGAGGCCGCAATGCAGCCCCTGGTTTATCGGATTGATTGCCGAGGCAAACCTTGGCTGGTATAAAACTGGCAGCTACCAGTGATTGATTCATAGCATAGAACGCAACCTCTTTATAAAATGATCATTGGACATCCAGAAAGTATAAAACGATGCAGCTACATAATACATCTACATAATACATCTACATAATACATCTACATAATACATCTACATAATACAGCTACATAATACAGCTACATAATACATCTACATAATACATCTACATAATACAGCTACATAATACATCTACATAATACATCTACATAATACATCTTCATAATACAGCCATCCTCTCACGCAGTACCAATATGGCACACTGCACCGTTTCAGAAGAACTCTATTAAAAGGTTGTGAATAATAATAAAGATATTAAAGAACGATTTGAAACGAATTAAGTCAAATGTTATTTTTGTTCTAATGGTAGAAAGTGAAGACATACAGACACATTTTCTCATTTGGCGCATTTATAATAGATATAGAAGAATATCTGTCCCAGAATGAGTAAAGTTAATTCCCCAAACAGAACAGTTTTGCTCTTTTTAAAAAAATTTCTTATCTTTTTGTTTTTGCTAGGGATGGGGCATCCTACCGGATGCCAAACATTCACCTGCTATTTTAGACACTCCAGCCGAGAAATCTTTTTAAGATTCTAACCGTCGCTTTAAGCGCAATTGTTTGTATCTCTCTTGCACTTGGTTCACCGGGTATATTCGCCATGTCTCCTTACGAAGATTAAAATTAACATATAATGATGCTAAACATTATTTCTAGAATCCTTATTCCAATTTTGATAAAGATCCATTACATCATATGGATTCTAGAAAATGTCTAAAATTTAAGGCTTAAGTGTAAGGGGTCTTAAGAAGAAATTGAAAATCAGGAAATCTTGCTTCATTGGTGTCTGATGACTATGAATCAAATTCAATGCAAATCTGACATATTTGAATTTTCAAATGGGACGTTATTAGGCACCAATGAAGCAAGATTCTCTAAATTCCAATTTCTTCTTAAAAACGCTTAAGCTTAAGCCTTAAATTTTAGACATTTTCTAGAATCAAAATCATGTAATGAATTTTGATCAAAATTAGAATAAGGATTCTAGACATAATGTTAAGTATCATTATATGTTGATTTTAATCTTCATAAGGGAACATAAAGTGGTGCAAAACTGTTCTGTTTAGGGAATTAATTTTATACGTCCTGGGACGGGTATTCTTCCAGTTCTACAATATAATTCTATAATAGAATTGAACTAAATAGTTTAAAATTTGTGAAGGGTGACCCTGTGCCAAACAAGGCTGGTCTGAATATCGGATGGTTTTAGACAAAGTTAAACTTTGATCTTTTTTGTGATAGTAATTATCACGCCAGATATAAGGGATATGTTGAGGAGTTGGAAGTTAATAAACGAGAGATGGAAAGACAGAATTATTCCCCCCCATATATGTATTATTTATTACTTCAGGAGGTTAGGCACAAGGCCATTTTTATCTTACTCCCACAAAGTAAGATGTGACCCAAGGTCGGGTCGGGAAAGTGGGGTTTGAAAAGCCAGCGCCCAAGAAAGTGAGCACTTTGGTCATTAAAAATTGCCTGAGCAGCCCCGTCGGCATTCCCCGGTAGGGGCGCCTCAGGCAGTAAGCAATAAACTTACTCCTCCCCAAAGAGGGGAGGCAAAGCCTGGGAGGGTGGACCTCCTAGAACTGCACAGAACAAACCCACAGACCGGCGTAAATCAAGCCCCGAAGGCCAAGACAATACCAGTCTGTGGGGTGCAGTATCCATCAGAACATTCCCCCCTTATATGCTCCCTTCTCATATTTCCCCATTATATATAGGGAGAGTAAGCGCTCTCAGCTCACAGACCCCGCCCATATCTACTAGCAGACTCATGTTTGTGAACACGAGTGTGTCAAAAAACTAAGATAAGTATCCAATTTTTATAAAATTTTCAGTATTTATTTAATAAATTATACATTTTCTTAGCAATACACGTTTTTTAATTTAACGTCATTGCGATTTTCAGAAGAAGTTTAATGGAATTTAAGTTTGGGCTAGATTAACGTACATGTTCATTAACGTTTTTGATACTTGTTTTTCGTTTTTTGTTGTTTTCTTTTTAGATATGCTGTTACTGTTAAAAGCGACTCTATATAAGAAAACATTTCCAACATTTTCAGTAAGGAAACAAAAAAGTAAAGCTTGGGGGGTTCGAAGGTAGGTAACGCTGCCCGCCCCCTCTCTCTTTATATATCTTTTCATATACAACAAAATATACATGATTTCCCCTCATACTTTTTTGATTAATAGCTTCATTATTAGAAGCTACATTAAAAAATCTGTTTCATTAGTGATTTATGGCAAATTTTGGTCCGTGTTGTTCATGGTTAGTGGGTTCAGCTGTTAACCGACAGATTGGTGGTTCGAATCTGCTCGTGGTCAATTACTTTTATTTATTTTTTCTTTTAATCAAAAACTTTTCTCTGCTTTATGACATATCGACCCTTTTAGAGTCAAACATAACATTTAGCTGACTTACACATTATTTATCGAAATCAAACGAACTTTTTAAAGATCCTACTTACAAAAAATAATAAAGTCTCACCCTCCCCAATGGTTCACTTTGACTTGTGCAGTTGCTAATACGAATAGGCAGCAACTATTCCGCTATTTCAATCACAAGTCAGCTAAAAATAGACAGTCATTTGTAGCATCAAGAAACCACTGTAAGTGTAATAGCCGCAGCTTAGAGTATGTATACTGAGATGACTACAAATCATAGAAAAATCTCCCCACCCCCTCACTCTAGAGGTCCCTAGCTGTCGGAAGATTTTCTACACCGATAGCTTCTTTTTTCAGACCGCTTATCTGTGGAATTCCCTTTCTGCTCACTGTTTCCCCGACCGTAACAGAATGCAGAAATTTAAATGCAATGTGAACAAATATCTTGCTGCCCAACTCCCCATCCAGACTTCCCCCAATAAATCTTTCAAATATCACAGTAGCCCCAAGTATACCCCAATGGCAATATTCCTTGTTTGGGGCGAATAAAAGTAAATAAAAGTAAATAAAAAAATTAATCAAATAAAATATTAAGTTCAATGTTTTTAATCTCTAGTGGTCATGATGTCTTCACTCAATTTCGGTGAAATTGGTGAAATATCCCAACAATCCTATACTACACTCTGACCTTTTCTCTAAGAATTTTTTGGGGTCAACCAAAAGACTTCCGGGCAACTTGTATCCCCTTAACGAATAACAGCTCGTATTCAATAAACCAATGCTGGATTCCAAATATTAATTACATTCGAATCTGTTGTTATCAATACTGATGCCACATGGACACTAGTTATATATAGATGTTAACCAATTAGAAAAAAACCAATCACCTAACAGTGGATGTATTATGTGCCATCAATTAATGATTACTGATTGGTCACACATGTATGTTTTTATAAATATGTCAAAATGTCAGGTCTCAATAGAAAAACACATTAACGGTCGCTTCTTTTTTTTTAATGGAAGCTTCTGCTATGTTTACTTATTCTATTTTAACAACAGTATTAAGCAAGGATGTTTTGCATTATTAGATCAGAGTTCCCCAAAGTTTTCCTGCGATGGAACACTTTGTAAATCTATATAATATCACGCTAAGGCATTTCATGTTCATGTGTATGTTATCACCTTTTATACACATTTTAAAAAATGAGATCGTCCGATGAGTAAGGATGATGTTTGGTGATTAATATGATGTTGCTAAAATTAAAACATTCCCAGTTTACCAATTTTAAAATGAATTGTTCCAAAATCAAATTACGTCACGCCGTCGACTAAAACAGTACAATTTTAAATAAATACATTTCAAAAAGTGACATTCGTTTTATTGATTTGAAGAATATTTAGCCGACAATTATTTTTTACGGTAAGTAGACAGAGAATATTTATTGCTTTAAAAAGAATTAAAAACAATTTTAAATAATTAAATAAAGAAGAGACAATTTTTTTTTATTTATTTAGAGAATATTTAGCTGACAATTGCAACTATTTTTATGGAAGGAGAAAGAGTCATTTCTTCTTAATAGTATTTGCCCTGACAGACATTTATTATTTAAAAAAAAAAATATTTTTAACAGTAAATTATACAGATTGATGTAGAAAGCATCATGCAATTTCCACGGCGTCCTGCTAGCTCTAAAATTATAATGAACACCTTGTTTATTTTGTATGGAAGGCAATAACATATAATTAATAAAATGTTTTACCATTTCAGGTTTTCGCAGACCACCCGTTAACTTCCTATGGAACATAGTTTGGAAAAACCTAGTCTAAAGAGAGTTAGTGAACATTAGAGGGTGCATCATGGAATTTTATGATATGTTGGTGGGTGGCATAGTGGGAACTTAGAAGATATGAGATAGGGTCGTAGGTGTATATCTGATATCTCTCTCTATATAAAGTTAGGTATGCTCAAAGTCGTGTTAGAATTAACAGCACATATAGTGACAGGTTTAATGTTAAAGTAGGAGTACACCAGGGTTCTGTACTGAGTTTGTTGCTTTTCAGTTGTGTCTTAGAGTCGTTGAGAGTTTCGTATGGGTTGTCCGGAAAACATGTCGTATGCTGATGATTTAGTACTTGTCTGTGAAATAATGGAAGGTCTACTCGTTAAGTTAAAGACTAAAAGTTCACCTAGTCAGTTTGTGGAAAGGGAGTCAATTTTTGTGGCAAAAGTGGCAAGAAGTGCAGTGCAATTACTGGTAAGTTGAGAGATGATAACCAGTCTGTGCGCAAGAAGCGTAAGACAATGGAGATGGATGAGAACTCAGATGTGGAGAAAGTATATTTGGATGGTGAAGTTATTGAGGTTGGCCAGAAGTTTTGCTACATTGGAGCACAAGAAGGATCAGATGTTAGTGTGATTGTAAGAGTTAGCAGTGGATGGAGTAAGTTCAGAGAACTTCTGTCATTACTAACTAGCATAGCGTTTCCATTGTCAGCCAAGGGAAGAGTTTATCAGGAATGTGTACAGAGTATGATGGTGTATGGATATGAAACCTGGCCAGTGAGGGTTGAGGACATGCGTTGCATGGGGAGAAATTATATGAGAATGATATGATGGACGTGTAAGGTGAGTCTTAAAGACACGCTTAGATCTGATGACCTCAGAGGAAGATTAAATCTGGACAGTATAGGGAAATGTGTGCAGAACAAGAGACTTTGGTGGGATTGCAACGTTGAAAGAATGGACAAGAGTTCTTGGGTTAGTAGATGTAGAACAGTTGAGGTAGCAATGGGTTTACTTTCGGTGGCTTCGTAATTCTCGCTTCCCTTATTTTGTCCTTTAGTCCTAACATTCCATGCGTGATGTTTCTGACAAAGGGAGAAGAATTGCTGTCTCCTGGGTCAGAATCTATCCATCTAGTACTTATCGTTGGTTAGTTTTTACCTTGAAGTAGTATTTTTTTTTAGCTCCTAACATCAAGTGGCTTCATGCCTTGTCTGGAGCGATTTCCATAAAAGAAAAACATAGGAGGAAGTGATAAGGAAGGACTTGAGAAAGGGAAAATAAATAAACACCTAGAGATAAGTCAGCTTGGAAGTCAATTTCTAAAACCCGTCCAACACATGTCAACATGTACAATGGATGTTAAACTGATGATGATGATGATGATGATGATGATGATGATGATGATGATGATGATGTAAATAGTTTAGGAATTAATCATTTGCATGAAAGTATATAAACATACCTAACTTTATACTTCTATATATATATATACACATATATATATATATATATATATATATATATATATATATATATATATATATATATATATATATATATATATATATATATACACATAACGTAAAATATAATAACACGAAATTACATGATTGTCGATGCAATAATTTATTTCAACCTTGCGGTTTTATTCAAGCATCCAATTTGACAAT
The DNA here is from genome assembly GCA_963556195.1 of Sepiola atlantica. Lineage (NCBI taxonomy): Eukaryota > Metazoa > Mollusca > Cephalopoda > Sepiida > Sepiolidae > Sepiola > Sepiola atlantica. The sequence goes on from OY744529.1 coordinate 75,877,387, forward strand.
TATATTTTTGAGACTGGCAGAAAACTGAATTCACCCTCGCAATTCAAATACAACCAGAGAGAGTGGTGGTCGCAGCCAATCTGAATACCCATTACAGAGCGAGTAGGAATTAACATCTTATATTTAACTAAGGCAATCGAAAGGGATCTTATGGTTTTTTTTGTTTGTTTTTATTAAAATAATAACGTCTGTGTTAAACGCACATATTCTTTCTACATTTCCGACTTGGTGACATTTAACATTCATACGCCTCCATACACACGCACACATATACCTATTCTTAACATCACACAATTTTTGGCTAGCTCGAGATTCAGTTTTCGGCCCGAAAGGAGGAAGAGAGATAAGACACTAACACACGTTAGCGTGTCATCGGCCGATTGACACTTGTCGTGCTTTCATTCTGTCTAGATCCGAGTGATAGTATCTATTTGAAAACTAAAAATTATTTAAGATTATATTCTAAATGTAATATTTTAATACTCTGAGTTTCACAAAATTCATCTTACATTAGTTTTATAATCTATGGAAGCCTATAATTATAGCCTAATTCCAATCTAATATTGTCTAGTGATAATATTATACACTATACTTAATTTAATTCAATGATTAGTGTATTATCAGTCGAAAAATTTACTATCTTATTTTAAGTAAATAATCAGAATAAACGAATATCTTAAAGTACAATTATATATGCATACATCCCCACATATACACACACATATCTCTACACACACACATATATATATATATATATATATATATATATACACACATACATATATATATATATGTATGCACACCCATACCTACTACCTTGAATTAAAAAATTTTAAGACATCGAGGATAAATGTGTTTCGTCTTTAAGTATTCATTAAAAAATATCATTACTAAATGAGTGTATACCTACACACACACACACACATATCCATACATATGCACATACACACACATACACACATATACATATACATACACACACATATATACGCACATGCACACATAGATACAAATGTGCAAAATAGAGACACACATACATGTATACATAGACATACACAAATGCACATATGCACGCATACATATAAACATACACAGTCATACGCATACGTACACACATACCTATACTCATATACGCGCACATGCCCATGCATGCACACATACACCTGCACACATGTATACACATATACACACATACACATATATAATATAATATATACGGCCTGGAAAGTTTTAAATAACCGAGGTAAGAGTTTAATTAAATATAAACATATATTGACAAAATAAATATGCAAGATATACACACACACACACACACATACATGCCTGCACATACACAAACACATGCAAGTATGTACACATATATATACATACAAAAACACATGTACGTATATATACGCACATACTCTTCCCATACATACATATACACCAATACATGCATGCACGCGCATCCGTACGTGCATGCATACATATAAGCAAATATAAGGCTATCTTATTTCAAGTAAATAATCTGAATAAACGAATATCTTAAAGTACAATCGTATATGCATACATCCGAAAAACAACTATAACGAATGTCACCAAGTCAGTAATTACATGTCCATAACAGATATTATTGTAAATATTTATGGGGGTTTACCGTAAATGATCTATTTGGTATCTTCACCATTACAAATCTAGAGGTCTATCAGATTATTAGATATTGGTAATTTAAAATTTGCATTTATGTCTGCATTTCGCCATCAACTCATCGCGTTTGTTTAAAAGATTATTGCGGTCGTATTTTAGGATTCTTATTTTTTCCTCTAAACATAAATTGCATCTTTGCCTAAATCCATTTGGAATATCCGAAAAGCATAGGATTGACCACGAAACCACCGGGGACCGGTTCTCATTTTTCAGAAGCCACCATTGTTTAGCTAATTCTGTTTTGTTCTTGAGTTCTGGGTTGTTAAAAGAGTGTTTGTGGTCATAAAAGCGTTGTTTCCAGTTACCCGCGGAGATGCCGATGTAGACTTTATTGTCCCTGTTATTATCTTCCGGATGAATATATATATATATATATATATATATATATATATATATATATATATATATATATATATATATATAGTAATTGTATTGTTACTGTTTTCTAGACGTTAATCCAATGAAACTCTGGTGTTTATAAAATAGTGCTCAATAACAGGTAGAGCTGTATTATACTATAAATTCCTTTATTTATACAAACATGATTGGCTACACATGTGCATACATGTTTCAGCTGCGATCTCCTTCGAAATCCAGCTTCTACAGGCCATCTTACAAAATGAATATGAGACCAAGTTATAGTAATGAAATTATAAGCGCGTATATAAATAATCGACATGTCTATGTGCTCTTGCAGTTTTATAAATAAAATGATGTCTTATACGGGTGTGTATGTATTTGTATGCATGTGTGTATATATATGCATGGTTGTGTGTAGGTGTGTATAGATATATACATAGGTGTGTACAGTTGTAAGTATGCGTGTATAGGTACTTGTAAATGCATGTAAATGTATATATATATATATATATATATGTATATATATATATAAATTTAAAGGAAATAAACTAAACACATATATGTGTGTGTGTGTGTGTGTGTGCTGATTTGTATAAATAATACACGAAAGCATAAAAAGCGAGGGGTAAATGATTGGTGACCGCTTTTATTTTCTTTATTTTCTTTTCTCTATTTTCTTTACTTTCTTAATTTCCTTATTTTTATTCTTGTTTCGAGTTTATATTTTGATCTTACATTTTAACTTTCTTTATTTTTGTATATTTCTTTATATTTCTTTGGGAGTCCTTTTTAAATGTTGTATATATATGTGTGTGTGTGTGTGTGTGTGTGTGTGTGTGTGTGTGTGTGTGTGTGTGTGTGTGTGTGTGTGTATATATATAAATTTAAAGGAAATAAACTAAACACACATTAGGGCTGTACGCATTATAAATTATTTCGACCTAGATGGGTCTAATCAGACGCGTAAACAACCACATTTCAGAACTATATATATATATATATATATATATATATATATACACATGCCCACCTGAATTCATATCTTTCTCTCTCTGATTCTCACTCTCTCTCTCTCTATATATATATATATGAGAGAGAGAGAGAGAGTGAGAATCAGAGGGAGAAAGATATGTATTCAGGTGGGCATGTGTGTATATATATTAGGGGAGGTCGATTTTGAAACTGTAAATTATCGCACTCGAAGAAAGTTGCCAAATAATGTCAAAAGTTACCACAAGAAATATTTTTCTTCAAAATTTTGTATTTATTTGAGCATTGCAACTTTAAGATCAAATAAATCGAGATTTTTTATCACTGCCGAGATTTCACCGGCAGATGTGTCGCCTTAAATTAAACCCGGGTTTTAACAAAAAAAAGTAATACATTACTTAATAATAAATATTTTAAAGTTTATTATTATTTTTCTTAAGAAATTAAATGTACATATTCAAATTAAAAAGGAATAAAACACTATGATATTTAATGTTATATATAAATAATTATTTGTTTACATAGGCGTTTTATTTATTGGATATTTTTTATGGTATTCACCGGTTGAAAATTCATCGGGCGAATTTGAGTTCCCGTGTTGATTCTCTGTTTAATTATCACACATATATATTGAATTGTCGAGCGCTGGCTTATCTAATCCCACTTTCCCGACCTTTTGTCACACCTTACCTTGTGGGAGTTAGATAAATAAAAACTAGTTCAGCCAGGGGGTTTTACCCCACCAAATAAACCGGTATCGTCCGGGCCTTTGGGTCTGGATTCACGCCCGTCTATTGGGGCTTGTCCGTCCTGTGCAGTTCTAGGAGGTGCATCTCCCAGGTTTTGCCTTCCCTCTTTGGGGAGGAGTAAGTTTATTGCTTACTGTCTGAGGCGGCCCTACCGGGGAATGCCGACGAAGCTGCCCAGGCAATTTTTAAATGGCCAGAGTGCTCACCTCTCGAGCACTGGCTTTCTCATCCCACTTTCCTGACCTTTTGTCAATCTTACCTTGTTGGGGGTAGATAAATAAAATCTAGTTCAGCCAGGGGTTTTTACCCCACCAAATAAACCGGTATTGTCCGGGCCTTTGGGTCTGGATTTACGCCCGTCTATTGGGGCTTGTCCGTCCTGTGCAATTCTAGGAGGTGCATCCTCCCAGGCTTTGCCTTTCCTCTTTGGGGAGGAGTAAGTTTATTGCTAACTGTCTGAGGCGCCCCTACAGGGGAATGCCGACGGGGCTGCCCAGTCAATTTTTTAATGGCCAGAGTGCTCACCTCTATAGCGCAGGGTTATCTAATCCCACTTTCCTGACCTTGTGTCACATCTTACCTTGTTGGAGGTAGATAAATAAAACTATTTCAGCCAGGAGTTTTTACCCCACCTAAAATATATGTATTGGAGTTGATGGGAGAATGGATAAGGACACATTGATGTATAAGGAAATTGTGGATGAAAATAGACAGAGAATTATGAAAAAAACTAAGGGACCAGAACACCATTTAACTTTTACAAAAGAAACACCATGTGAAAGTAAATATCTGACACATAGAGTTCTTCCGAATAGTGGTGCAACAGGTGCTGTTCATGCAGATCAAGTGGTGGATGTTTTGCATGAATTCCACAGTGAGAACAGTATCAAGGCTATACTTGTTGACAACACTAATACCAACACAAGTTGCGATGGTGGAATGGTTGCAATTTTAGAAAAAAAACTTTTTAAAACTCTTCACACAATTGGTTGCTCTTTGCATCATAATGAACTACCTTTCAGAGCCCTTTTTAAAAACATAGATGGTTGCGCAAAGGGCCCTACAACATTCAGTAGCTCTCTGGGGAAATTATGCTCAAATGATTGATATGATTTACCCCAAATATCATTTTCCACTATTAGCAATCCTCTAGAGTCAATTTTTAAAATTGATGAAATACATGATCTTAGTTCTGACCAAAGACTCCTTTATGAATACACAGTAGGTATTTCTAGAGGTAATGTTGACTCTAGATATGCCTCCTGGAAAATTGGTCCTTTAAACCAAGCAAGATGGTTAACTTTGGCCATTAGGCTTATGTGTTTATGGACTCGTGGTGCATACCCACAAAGGCACACAACAAAACTACACTATGTAGTAAATTTTATTGTAAATGTGTATGCAACTTCTTGGTTTGAAATTAAAAGAAATAGTAAATTCCACAATCAGTAAGTGCACATTTTTAATATGATCCAGAGGATTAAGGAGCAGCCTCAGGAAATCCAAGATATCACATTTAGAAATATACAAGGTAATACATTTTGTTTACTGCCTGAAAACTTTCTATATTCCATGGTTAAATCTGAGGAGATTGAAGTAAGAGAAGAAACTTTAAAAAGAATTTTGGCCATTAGGTAAGTAATATTTATTCATATATCTCTGACTCAATTATTTATTCCAATTTATAGAATGATTTTTAAAGATTTTATCTAATTTCACCATAATTATTAAAGCAGTACAGATTGGAATTTTTTAATAATTCAATTAATTAATTTGTTCTTTCAGGAGTGAGGAGTCAACCAGAAAAAGATTAAAAAGAATACTACCTATTAATTTTAATGCCACACATTGGACACAATTAATAGATTTAAAATTATGCGGCATTTTTGAACCACCAATGACGGAAGATTTTACTGAATCTGAACTTCGAGAATCGTTGATGAATGGAACCAAGCTTGACTTGCCAGATTTGCCCTCACATTCTCAGGGTGTGGAACGGGCAGTTAAGTTAATAACAGAAGCTTCACAAACTGTATATGGTTTTGAAGCAAGGCATCAACACATTACAGCCAAAGTTTTGAGTCAGAAATTGAGACCAGCATTTTTGTCTAAGGGGTCTTATATGGAGCAATTTGACTCTCTATATTAAGCTTCATTAAAATAGTGTTAGGTTTTTCCTTATTTCTTTGCTTGTTATATTTTCACTAATAACAGAAAAAATCATTTTTTTAGGTATTCAAATATTACTGTTTAATTCATAACGTTAAAAGGTAGTTTACAAAAGCAGATACTGAAAATGAGGGGGGGGCAAATTTTCAATTTGAAGATTTCTTTAATTCATATCATTTTTATAAAATAAAAGGACATTCCCTGCTTTTAAATGCTAAAATTATTTGGTTTTCACACCAATATTCAAGCAAATCTTGCAAAAACGAGGAATTTTCAGTATATTCTTGTCTACGATCTTTGATACCAAACGCTCAAAAAACCGCTGAAGTTTTTGATCTAATTTTTTGCATGAGTATTTAATAGGTCTATATACAACTTTCGGAACGTGCTTTTTTTTAATATTTTAAAAAAAGTGTAAAATCGACCTACCCTAAATATATATATATATATATATATATATATATACCATATGTGTATATAAACTGACATGATCTTAACCCAGTGACTGATGAAAGCATTTGGTCCTTAGGAAAATGGCATTGAAGTACAGAAGTAGACAAGATACTTGAAAACTTCTACCGATTATAAAAAAGAATCGTAAAAGTAAAATAGAGTGATAAAAAATAATTAGTCTGGAATGCAAAGGCGAGAAAAAAAGAGTCGTATGAATGTGTTTAAATTAGAGATATGTATGAATAACTGAATAAAAATGATAAATACTTTACACACGTCCAATATTTTTTCTTTCTTACTTACCCCCCCCCCCTCTCCCAAACTTAAACGATGTACAAAAATATCTATTTATCTAAGTTTCATTTTGTAAGATGGCCCATAGAAGTTGGGTTTTGAGAAAGATCGCAGCTAAAACATGTATGCACATATATAGCCAATAATGTTTGTATAAATAAATGAATTTATACTAATATATATATATATATATATATATATATATATATATATATATATATATATATATATATATATAACTTCTTTGTAATATAGCAGGAAAAATCCCAGCAGAGTGCTCGATTAATTGAGAATTAAAGTTAAAAATTAAAAAGTAAAAATCAAGAGCGTAATATTTATTTATTTTGGTACAAAAAAATTAGTACAACATTCGTACCGTCGGTTTCAAGCACAGAAGGACTTAGCCATCCGGTTCTCTTCAGCTTCTGTTGTCATCTGTTTCGGAAATGTGAAGTCACGTGTCACTCTCGTTTGGACGCGTTATTTGCTTAGAGTGTTATTTATGTTTGTTTAAATTTAGTGTAAGGAAGGTTTAATAAAGTTTGAAAAAAAGGGAAGGATGAAAAGTAACAGTTGAGATTTAAACCGGAGAAGATTTAAAGAAATATAAAAAATGAAAAAAATGAAAAAAATAAAAAATAAAACATATTTCTATATAAATCCCGTAAGGCAATATCATGAGTATCGTATATTTGGCCGTTACTGTTTTGGGGTTTAATGATGTGTCTTCTAAAGGAATTAGGGAGAGGAAATGGGTTTAAGGATTAAAGAGGTTAAAAGGAACAACACTAATTAAATTCGTGTTTAAATCCTGGATTAAAGGAATTTAAATAAATATATCATTCGGTTGGTCTAAGGGTAGTAACTCTGCAGAGTTTTGAATGATTTGTATTCGGGATTTAACATTATTAACTAAGGTATACTAAATACTTATGGAGGTGATAAAATTGGTATTCTGATTACAAACTGGTTTAGAGAAAAGAGTAAGGATTGTGTCGGCAAGATTGGATCTGTTTGGGAGATATGGGAGATTAGCATTATGACCGAGGAATGGTGGGAACTTATGGGAGTAATAATAATGTTGTGAAATGGGTGTGTTACCCTCTTAATGACTGGAGAAATATTTTTGGGAAAGCTATAATTATTGCTCTTGAAAAGTAGTGTGGTTGATTAAGGTATTTGTTCGTATTTTTTAATTTTATTTATATTTATGAGGGGTGGTAGTTGGGAAAACTTTCTGGAGTGAAAGTCGGTATTTAATGGGGCAATTATGAGGTTATGTATTTGGTAGAGGGGAGTGTAGCTATGCTTTTATGTGTATCGGTAAGTCCAGTGTATGAGTAGTGCTTGTCTTCTGTGGATGCATCCCTTAAACATTTCATCTCGAATATTCAAACAGACTGTATTTGGGTCTATGATGGTCCTTAATATATGGTATTTTTCAGCGTCACACAGAGCACATCTATTTATGGCTGGAGAGAAAGATGGTCTTCTCTCAATTACTTTCCATTTGATGGTGAAGGGTGTATTTTCATCTTTAAGTTGCTATATACGGGTCGCGAGTGCCGTATTTGCCTTGTTTTTGTATCTGAAGGTGTTTCTGTGTGCGTATAATATTTGCTTGAAGCTTCCCTGCGTCATGCCAATGTATTTTTCTGCTCTACCGGTAGTCTGGTTTGTGACTGTGGCTTCATATACGAGGGAATCTATTTCGCAATTCCCCTCTAGGGGGCAATTGTTTTTGTCCTGGCATGAGCAGCCTGCGTTTGCAATTGTTTTGGGCTCCGCAGAGATGATCTTTCTTATTGATGGGGCAGTAGAGTAGCTAACCTTAATAGAATTTCTGTTAAAAAGTTTGTGCAGGTTGTGTGTGGGGGAGAAGTGTTTGTCGAGTAAGTTGGGGAAAAGGTGGCCTACCTTTGCCTTGGTATTGGTGGAGTAGGGTGGGGAAAACCAGATCACCGACCTCCTTCTATTGCGGCTCCCCCATGGTTGGTCTCGGGTGGGGGTGTATGAGATCTCTTCTCTGAACCCGCTGTATTATTTTTGTTTCTTAGATGCTAATCCAATGAAACTCCAGCGTTTATAAAAAGTGCTCAATAACAAATAGAGCTGTTTTTTAGTATAAATTTTTATTTATACAAACATTATTGGTTACATATGTACATACATGTTTCAGCTGCGATCTCTTTCAGGAACTAGCTTCTCCAGACCTTTGGAAAAAATGAAAGCTGGTCCTTGAAAGAGATCGCAACTGAAACATGTATGCACATATGTAACCAATAATATTTGTATAAATAAAAAATTATAGTATATATATATATATATATATATATATATATATATATATATATATATATTATAGAATTTTGAAAAAAAAACAGAAACGTTATTTTTTCTTTGTATATATATTTATCAAATGAATAAAATCATTTTTAGGAAAAAAATAATTTTATTCATTTGATAAATATATATATGAAATAAAATAAGTTTCTTGTTTTTTTTAAATTCTATAATACAATTCAAAAAACGTTTTCCTAAAGACGTGTGACCCATTCTTCAATATATATATATATATATATATATATATATATATATATATATATATATATATATATATATATATATATATATATATAATAAAATATGAAACTAAAAGTATACTTTTAGAGAATAGAACCTGTAGCGAAATGGTGTAAAGCTCAATATACGAGATAGAACAATTATAAAGATAAATGAAAGAAGAGAGATAAAGATGCACGAATGACAAATCTATTTCAACTGCGATTGTTCAATGCAAGGTGTACTCGGTAAAAACATGTTTATTTTTCTTTCCTTAAGCCAAGGCTTTTCAAAGATTAAAATCTTATCATCAGAGGAATTACATAGATGGATAAGTTGGCAGTTGAAAAGCCAAAATTCAAAATTTGAAAAAAAATATAAAGTAATGGAGAGTAAGAGTATGCATATAAAAAGTATGGAATCTGTCCAGTTGGTGAATGTCCGTTGAAAAGGTGTCCGGTGAAAGGAGATTTAAAGATGCAAAAAAAAGGGGTTTCGTGAAGGCAGCGTTGAAAATGTTCAAAATGAAGTAAATCCAATACACCTTATGTAATTCCTCTGATTTTAATCTTAGAAAAGCCTTGGCTTAAGGAAAGAAAAATAAACATGTTTTTACCGAGTACACCTTGCATTGAACAATCGAAGTTGAAATAGATTTGTCATTCGTGCACCTTTATCTCTCTTCTTTCGTTTATATATATATATATATATATATATATATATATATATATATATATATAAGCTTTAAACTCACAACTATGTAATGAGAAATTAATTTGGAATTTGCAACTTTCCTTCATATGACGTCAGTCCTCGAACAATGAGGTGAACGAATTAATCAAGTAGTTCTGAAAGTAGTTCAGTCTGGTGTGATGATGTATGGAAGCGAGGGTTGAGTATATGCGTTGCATGGAAAGAAATTATATGAGAATTATATGATGGATGTGTAATGTGAGTCTCTTATGACCTTAGAGGAAGATTAAATCTGGACAGTATCGGGTGATGTGTGCACAAGAGCAGACTTCAATGGTATGAACACGTTGAAAAGATGGATGAGAGTTCTTGGGTTAGTAGATGTAGAACAGTTGAGGTAGCAGGTTCAGTTCACAGGGGCACGGCCAACGAAAACATGAGGGGGAGTGATAAAAATAAACCTGAGGTAAAAACGGATAAAGACCTGGCCAGAGGTTACTTTGGAAGTCAATTTCTTAAAGCCATCCAACACATGCTGGCATGTAAAACAGACGTTAAATCAATGATGATGATGATGATGATGATGAGAAAAGGTCACTTAGTCTAACAAAATATTTATGTAATGTTATTTTATGTTACGTTATTTCGTTAAATGTATAAAACATGTATCCAGTTAAAAAAATCCTTTAGACTTATGTGAGATTCGAACTCGGTTATAAACATCATAAAAACTACTGCCTTAGTAATGTGTATTCTTCCTTTTTTTTCAATCAATTTTCTATTTGCGTACGAACAGAAAAACTCCAAAGACAATATAATTTTTTAATAGTATATAGAGTAGTAGTAGTAGTAGTAGTAGTAGTAGTACAATGTTAATCTTTTGTGGCATATCTTGTATGCCAAGGGGTTTTATACCTAATTTGGTGCAAATTAACCAGTAGTTTTGAAACCAATAAGTATTTATTGCCGTTAGTAGTAGTAGTAGTAGTAGTAGTAGTAGTAGTATCAACATGTCTACTTCCAATGACACAACCGACATACCAAGGATGCTGTATGCCAAATTTGTGGCAATTCTGTCCATTAGTTTTGGAGCTTATAAATAACCAACCTAGAGACAGGCAAAAGTGCTCAATCATAATATAAATTCTTATAAGCGCTCACTTAGCTTAGATGAGCACTTCTGCAAGCTGAATGAGTGATCCTATAATACTGGGCCATTTTCCTTTTAAGTATACTTTTTCACTTTGATTGCTAGGTCTTGGATTTTGTGCAAAAGTCTTATTCGCATACTTGTTGAGAGTTTTTTCTTTTTAATGCTGAACTCTACTCGAAGCCGCCTGGTTAAAATCGACTGTGGCACCTTGCAACAGAGAGTCTAACGTAAAGACATTGACGTTGTTGTGTAAGTAGTTGAGGTCAACCTTGTTTTGCTTTCGTTATAACCACACATAGAAGAAGAAAAATACAGAAATTATCGAACGGTTGAGATGTAACAGTCCATACATGTTGGAACATGAATATTGCTTAAATGCCTCGGTCACTTCGTTTCTTGGCTTAACCACGTTCTTATTTAGTGTACACTAAATGACTCATTTCAATAACAGTTGATAATCAATGGTTATATATATATATATATATATATATATATATATATATATATATATATATATATATATATATATATATAGTAATCCAGGCCATGTAAGGTTTGTATTCACAGGGTAAAAATCTGAAGTATCTTTGTTGTGTTTATATAATAGTGCTCAATAATAAATAGAGCTATTTGCTTATAATAAAAGTTTTATTTATTACACAAACATAGCATTGATACACATTCTGAACATGTTTAAGTTGTAGCTTTAATAAGCTGGATAACAAACTTATCGGCCTGAATATGCTACGACTGAAAAAATTTCTGAATATGTAGCCAAGCTGTGTTTGTATGAATAAAACTTTTATTATATATATATATATATATATATATATATATATATGCAAATATTTTGGCTACATATGTGCATAGATGTTTCAGCTACTGCGGTATTCAAGGTTTAGCATCATCATATATATATGTACTTATATATATATATATATATGTATGTGTGTGTATATATATATATATGTATATATATGATTGTATGCGTATGTATATGGGTATGTGAATGTGTGAATATATTCATATTTATCTGTGTTTGTGTGGTCTTTGATCTGTACACATCCTCAAGTACGTCTTGCAGACTAACTACAGACTTACTTGACTATCATGCGTCCTTAATCTTTGAAATGCGGGATGGGGGCGGAGCGATATTTAAAGAGTGTTTTATCGCCCTAAGGATCCGGGGTATAGTAATAAATTCTGTTAACAGAAATGCGATTACGTGTCTGTGTATAAATATATGTATGTGCATATGTCTGTATATATGTATGTGTAAATATATGTATATGTATGTATATGCATGTATATGTATGTGTGCGTGTATGTAGATTTACATATTTGTGTGCGTGTGTGTATGTGTATATTTAAGTATTAGTATCAATCCCTGTAAATGTATATAAGGAAACATCTAAACATATATCTATTTCTTCGTCTTCCTTTCTTTCTTTTTATTTTATTTTATTTTATTTCATTTTGTATTTTTTTTTTTTTACTTTATATTTATTTTTGATTTTGACTTTTTAACGGTCCCAACCACGTGACTTTCCAAATTTTAATTTTAAATTTCTTTACTTTTCTCCCCATTTCATTCTTTCCAAATATGATCTAAGGTTAAGATCGGATTTTAACTCATCCTGATGAGATCTCAGTTTATAACAGCTGTTGATCAATAACATCGACATGCCAGTGTCGCAGATTTTTTACATGTCTGTGTAAATAAAAATAATCATATATATATATATATATATATATATACAAGGTGTTGGAAAAAAATTAGACACTGTTTGGAAAAGAAAGATAAAACGTAATATCTTGGCCAATAATTAATGCATTCTGAAAACTCAAAATGCATCTCTTAGAGGATCTTTTGCCAAATACAACTGATTCGTAAAAGCCCACCTGAACCTCTATTACAGCCTCCAGGCACGCCCTGAACCTTGAGCATTCGACCTTCATGGTGTCCTTGAAGAGATGCCTGAACAACAAGCAATCAGCTTGCCCTTAGTGTTGCAGGTTGGAGTCTTTCTCAACTGCACTCTACACATAATAGTTCATGGAGTTGTAATCAGGTAAGTTGGGGGGGAACAGATGTTAGGATTTGTGAAGTCGTAGAAGTTCTCAGACAGCAACTTCTTGGTTATCTCGGAGGTGTGAAACGAACCTGAGTCTTGCTGCCACACATATGGCCTTGTCATAGCCATCTTCTCCACCCAGCACTTTTAAAAGTGAACAGCAATTTAATATAGAAATCAAAATTCAGTCTGAATCTCTTTATGAAGATGTGACGTTAGCAAGGAACACACGCAAAGACCATAACAGTTTCAGGGAACTTGGTCTTGATAATGTGCAGGACTTTGTGTCGGCTGTAGGTTAGCTACCTGTTGTCTTGTGTGTTGGGGAACTAGTTCTGGGAAGAACCAGAGTATCTCCAGCTCAACTGAGTGTTTGACCTTGTTAAGAAGTTTCTTGGCCTTAGGTCATTGGGTCTTAGTGGTGAGTAGTTGGCTCTTTTCCAGCTCAAATCTCACGGTATTAGACATCAAGTATGAGACAACGATTAATTGATATTCCCCAAATTTCAGTTTCTTTGGAGTATTTTAAAGGATTTTTACAGCCACCAATTTGAAAATTCATATATTTTGAATTTGCATTAAACTTGATCCATAGTTATTAGACACCAATTAAGTAAGATTCCATGAATTTCAATGTCTTCATAAGAGCCATTAAGCTTGAGCTTTAAATTTTAGACATTTTCTAAAATCAATAGCATGTAATAGATTTTGATAAAAATTGGAATGAAGTTTAATAGCATTATCTCATGATTTTAATCTTCTTAAAGGGTATAAAAGTGTATGTATATATATATATATATATATATATATATATATATATATATATATATATATATATATATACATACATACATATATATATATATATATGTTTTGATTGAAATTATCATTAAATCATCTTCCAAAATAAAATGTTTGTATAGTGATGTCAATCTTAAAAGCTATTTCAATACGTAGTTTTCTTTCAATTATACAAAATAACACAAAAATGATCGAACCACATTTCTCGTCAAAACAGAGTCCGATAAACTAATATTCAGCACTCCGGAAATATAGTAGTGAATAAGAAAGTATTACTAAAAGAAAACATACTTTGGTATTGTTGAATGTGAAATATTTTTGTAAAACCATGAATATGGACATACTTTGCAGTTTATATCTATTATATAAAGGAAAGTTGTGTGTGTGTGTCTGTGTGTCCAGCTAAAAGTGAAAAACTCCACAAGAAACACCCACAAAACTGATATATTCTTTTTCAGCATTTTCGGAAAAATATAAACACATTTTTTCATATTCATTCTTTTGGGGGTAACACGAACAGAATTAGTTGGAGAGAAGGGGGTCGACATTTAGAGCGATGTTTTTAATGTTATTATGTAATAATTCGTCAACAATTTTTTACAGTTGGCAAAGAAAGCGAGAGATGGGTGTTAAAGGGAGCAAGACAAGGGTGGAGGTGGAAGAGAGGGGAGGGAGAGATATGGAAGATAGAGAAGGTGTAGAGAGGGGGTGAGAGGAGAGATAGAAGAGAGAGAGAAATTTAAAAAAGAAAGATGTTACACACACATTTTAACTTTTCTATTTTGTTGTACATGCCTCCTGTGCAACGCCGGATAACCATGCTAGTCATAATATAATCCAAGGATGTACTGAAAAAGTTGTGTTGCGTTTACTATTTCAATTTTCGTCATAGTTGTTGGTAAGGGAGATTACTCTATCGTACAAAGAATTCGGTCAATGGAGATAATTGAGGTTTTTTCCTACTTTTTTCCCCCATATCGCTCATTCAACAGTGAGAGAATATAAGTAATTTTAATAAAGTTGTGATGTTTATATATTTCTTATATATAGTTTATATAATATGTAAATTAAATTGTAATTTAAGGGGTTTATATAATTAAAATTAAGTTTAAATGTGGTAATATCTTAAAATGTATAACACCTATTAAAATTTATGTAAATATTTGTTTAATTTAATTTCAATTAATATTCAGGTCAAGTCTGAAGCTAGTATTATGATTTCATAAATAATTTAAAGAATACAATTAATATTTACTTAGAATAAACTGAAAATTGTGTTTATAAGTCACAAAATATTTATGCATACTATCAACATAGGTTCAATCCGCATAGGTATTTAAATTCATATGCATACATATACACAAATGGCATATACATACATACATACATACATACATATATATATACATATATATATTATATTCAATGATAATTTAAATCTTAAAAAACATATACATATATGAAGCTCTATTTGGCAAAAAATATTGAGCTTTAAAACGTTTTTTCAAGTTAATGATGAATATATTTTGAGAATTCTACAAGTTTGTTTGTTTTCTAATCAATTTTTAGCTAGCACGGCTACCCGGCGTTGCCCGAGGCCATAAAAAAATAGATTAATAAGGTTGAAAAGTGTAACATATTTCTATTTAAAACTTTTATTTCTTTACATAGCTCTATCCGTCTCTATATCTTTCTTTCTTTGCCCATCCCCGGTTTCCCCTCCTGCTCCCCAAGCTCCTCTTTATCCTCCACCCAGCTCATTCCTCTCTCTTGTGTTAATGTATTGAAAAAAAAATAATGATGATGATGATGATGCAGCAGCAGCAGCAAATCATTTACCGGAGCTGTCATTTTAAAAGTTATTGCTCCCGGGCAACACTGAGTTTCTGCCCCCCCCCCTAACTTAAAAATATAATGAAATCTATATTTGTTTTAATTTATTTACTGGCAACGCCGAAATGCTTATCTTCTCCCCCTTAATAATATAATGAAACCTATATTTGTTTTAGCGTATTCCCGGGCAACGTTGAGTATCTTCTCCATCATATACAATTGAGCAAGTGTAATAATGTATTCTTGCACACACCTGCTCTATCTAACGTATTGAACACTTTCCTATTCAGTATATATCTCTTACTAAGTGTAACATTATATTACTACAACCACCTGCCCTATCTAGTGTATTGAGCATTATTTGATTCAACATATACCACTTACTAAGATTAATACTGTATTATAATGAAAAAGTAAATGAAACAAATGAATTCAAAAATGAATTTAAAAAGAATGAATAAATAAGAATGAAAAAAATGAATGAAAAAAATGAATGAAAAAAACGAATGAAAAATGAATTAATGAAATGAATGAAAAAAAATAAATGAAAAATGAATGAAAAAATGAATGACAAATTAATAAAAAAGAAAGAAAAAATGAATGAAAACAATGAATAAAAATTTGAATGAAAATGAAATGAATGAAAAATAAATGAAAAAATGAATGAAAAATAAATGAAAAAATGAATGAAAAACAAATGAAAAAATGAAAGTAAAAATGACTGAAAAATAAAAAATAGAATGAAAAATGAATGAAAAAAATGATTGAAAAAATTGAATAAAAAATGAATGAAAAAAATGAATGAAATGAAATGAATTAAAATGAATGAAAAAATGAATGAAAAATGAATGAAAATAAGATAATGAATAAAAACTAATGAAAAATAAATGAAAAAGAATAAATAACGTATGAATAACTGAATGAAAAATGAATGAAAAATGAACAAATATTTGATTGAAAAAAATGGATGAAAAAAATTAATAAAAAAAGGATTGAGAAAAAATAAATGAAAGAAAATTAATAAAAAAGAATGAAAAAAATGAATGAAAAATGAATGGAAAAAATCATAAGCACGTATCTGATGTAGTTTCTGACTTTTAGACAGAAACACATACACGCACAGGTTTACACTTACTAAATGTTATACTGTATAATTACTATTATGACTAATGGGCAATGCCATGTAGCTTTTCTTGTATAAAATAGTATAACAAAACACAGTGGTGTTGTATTTCCCGGGCAACACGGCGTTTAAACATACCTGCTCTATTCATGATATTGAGCACTTTGGATTGACTAACTTATACCACTTACCAAATATGATACTGTATTGTTACTATTATGGCTCCCGGACAACACCATGTTCTTTGTATAGTATATAACATCGTAACAAAAGACAGAAAAGTGCTTTTGTCTGGGTACGCTGCGGTTAAACAAGTCAGTTTTTCTCTCTTCTTCTCTCCAGCTATGGGTTAAATATTATTAATACTTGTGGCGATACTCCCTATTGTTTATAATGGACTATTCCAGTCTTCTGTTTTATAGTTAGTTGCATTACCTTTGACTTTTAATAAACACAGAGAGAAAGAGAGAGAGAGATGGTGGATGGAGACTGTATAAAATAAAAGAGGGTGGGGGTCAAACAACATAGAGTGAGAGAGGGTGAGAGTAATAGAGATGGGTAATTAGTACAATTAAAATGGATTTTTTAAAAACATAACTCAATCCCAAAACCAAGGAACATTTTAACATGTATTTTGTGTGATTGAAATATATAGGAAAAAGACTTTGGGAAACAAACGTTGATTAACTCATCTTTGGTATAAGAATAGATAACCATTTTTTTCTACATAATTGTGTTCTTTTTTATATTTATTCAAAGTGTATGAGTTCTTGTGCCCCTCCATGTACAAGCCCTCCTAAGGCAATCCTACCACAGGAAAAACAAGTTCATGAATGACATATGGTCTTGCCAGTAGATATTAATCATGTGTCTTAAACATCACATGTGGTCTATAATCGATCTTTATTTATATTATGTTAGGTTTGTGTATATGTTTATATATTTCTATGTACAGGACTCACTCCTAAACTAATTTACTAATCATTATGAATTCTAGGACACAGCTGCTAGGCGTAAGGGTTGATAATGTGAACTATATTTAGTTTAATTTAGTTTTATGCAAAGGGTGCAAAGAGGAGGTGGAAGCCCTTTGTGAAAGTTTAGATACCTCCGATGTTTGTAAAAAATTAACACTAGGAATTAGACGTCAATTAATAAATATTTCCCAAATTTCAGGTTCTTTGGAGTATTTTAATGCGTTTTTAGGGGTCATAATATGGACACAACCTCTTATTTGAAAATTCGAATATTTCTGGATTTGTATTAAATTTTATCTAGCGTAATTAGACACCAATCAAGCAAGATTCTCTGAATTTTAATTTCTTCTTAAATTAAAGTCTTAAATTTTAGAAATTTTCTAGAATCAAAATCATGTAATGAATTTTGATCAAAACTGGAATACACATTCTAGACATAAGGTTTAGTATCATTATATCTTGATTTTAATCTCCGTAAGGGGTTATAAAAGTGGTGCAAAACTGTTCTGTTCAGGAATTAATTTTACCCGTCCTGGAACGGGTATTCTTCTCATCTATGTATATAAAAAAATTATTTGTTGTCCTCATTTTTGTTGTTGTTATACTCAAAATGTTTCGGCCGTTGTACTCTCCAACCTTCTTCAAGCGCCTTTTGGCATAGGCGATAATCTTTTGGATATTTTGAACTGAACCTTGAAAATTACCAAATATCTGAAGAAGGCTGTAGAGTACAGCATCCGAAACACTGTGAACAACCAATATGAAAACAACAGTCCAAAACATGTTTTTGAATTTTTAAGATGAGGACTGATAATTTGTATTATTTGTATTATTACGATAACTCTTCTCATCTGGGATGTTATTCTCACAACGATGTAACCTCCGAATTTCGTCAGGTGCAGTTTAGTGAACTCGGGAATCTGTACGGAATTTCGAACGGAACTGTTTATTGAATCCGTGAGGGTAGACTGATCTCATTCCGTCAGCCATGACCGGGTAGAAGTGTCAAGTAATTCTTAATTCTATTTTTAGTATCGCCTGTATTGAGGATTGAAACTTCAATCTCCAGAAGACTCACTTAAAACTGATTATCACTTAGCACTTTATCCATTGCGCCACAGGTCCGCATATTCCCGAGTTCGATATAAATATTCACAAGCAACATGACGCGCCTGAAGAAGGTCGGAGGTTACATTGGTCGAAACGTTGTGAGAATAACATCCAGTAGTCTTAATAATTCAACATTTAAAACATGTAAATAATTGTTTTCTTTTATACTAATGGGTCATCACTTATCACGGCTTAAAGCCACTTGAAGATAAGGGTTAATAAGATAAATAGATTGCCAATTGAATGATGAAGAATATTATGAGAAGATTGAAAATAACGAATTGAATGGACAAAATTTGATTCCATATGAGGACGGTTTATCACAATTATTTGTTGACATTGTATTTGAAGACGATCAAGTTGTAGTCTGAAGGGAAGCAATCCCGTGGTAATAGGGGGAAGTGATAAGAATGGACTTGAAAGAAAGAAGGATAAATAAACACCTGCCCAGAGATAGGTTTGTTTGGAAGTCAGTTTCTAAAAGCCATGCAACATGCCAGCATGTAAGACAGATGTTAAACTGATGATGATGTGTAGGGTGAATCTTAAAGGCAGCCGATTTAGATCTGATGACCTCAGAGGAACATTAAATCGAGATAGTATAGGAAGATATGTGTAGAACAGTCAGCCTCACATTGAAAAATATAGATGAGAGTTCTTGGATTAGTAGATGTAGAACAGTTGAGGAAGCAGTTTAACGTCTGTTTTACACGATGGACAGCTTTTAGAAATTTTGATCACTTCCTCCCATTTTTCCCTTGGCCAACTGACTGTGCTACCTCAACTGTTCTACACCTACTAACCCAAGAATTCTCATCCATTCTTTCAACGAGGACATACCATCGAAGTTCTGTTCTGTACAAATTCCCGAGTTCACTAAGACGGACCCGAAGAAAGTCGGAGGTTACATCTGCCTCCATGTTTTGGACTGTTGTTTTGATATTGGTTGTTGCTATGGTCACAGTGTTTCGGATGTTGTACTCTGCACACATCTCTCTATACTGTCCATATTTAATCTTCCTCTGAAGTCATCAGATCTAAGCCTTCTTTAAGACTCACATTACACATCATTCTCATATAATTTCTCTCCATGCAATCCTCACTGGCCAGGTTTTACTTCCATACATCATCAGACTGCGTACACATGCCTGATTACCTCTTCCCTTGATTGATGGTGGTAACGCTCTGCTGGTTAATAATAGCCGAAGTTTCCTGAACTTACTCCATCCACTCCTAACTCTTGCAATTACACAAGTACCTGCTCCACCCTGTGCTCTAATGGTATCACCAAGGTAACAAAACTTCTGAACAACCTTAATAGCTCTGCCATCTAAATATACTTTCTCCACATCTGAGTTCTCATCCTTGTCCATTGTACGCAAACTGGTTATCCCCTCCCAATCTACCAATAATTCCATTACACTTCTTGTGTAATGTTCTCAAACTTTTCTTTAGCTTCACTTCTAAAAAGTGAAACTAAGTAAGTGACATCTTTAACTCTTAACGTCCTATAACCCCATAACTGCATTGAGCAGAATTGATGTTTGTATTCCAAATCTGCCAGACAATTCATAGAATTATAACCCGTTGTTTAAATCTATTTTTAAATACATTTGAAAGTTCCTAACACTTAGCTATTTACCGGGGGGGAAAATGTCCAAGCATTGCATGCCCTATAAAATCTTATCAAATGTGGTCGATGTAACACGTGGTTTGAATGGGGGCTGGTGGGTTCCTGGAGCAACTATTTTATAGTATGTTAAGCTACATCTCTGAAAGAGTCCTGGACTTAAGCCGATGAAGGGGTACTGTAACAGCATTAGGAATGATCACAAAGACCTGATGATTGATACAGACAATGGAGATGAGATAACAGCGTGAAGAGGGCATATAAAAGACAGTAGAACATTATCTGGAACACGAAATTAAATTACACATCATTTATTTGAAATTAATGCATTAAAATTCGTTAATTAATTTGAAAAAAAAAAAATAGAAAAAGCTTTTTTTAAATTTCATATAGTATATAATTATACTATAATTATATGCTATATAATTATACTATAATTATATACTATGTAATTATACTATAATTATATACTATGTAATTATACTATAATTATATACTATATAATTATAGTATAATTATATGCTATATAATTATACTATAATTATATACTATGTAATTATACTATAATTATATACTATATAATTATACTATAATTATATACTATATAATTATACGCTACGGCATGTCATGTTTATACATACTTTATCACGTTTGACACACGTTTAAAAAAATTGTTCGATCAGCAAAGTTTGTGATTGGTGATTAATCTGATCTCAACTTTCAACAATTCCAACTTTACCAATTTAAAAAAATGAAATAGTCCGATCAGCAACAATGCTGATTGGTGATCAATTTGATGTCGCTAAGGTAACAAAAATTCCGACTTTACCAATTTTAAAATGAATTGTTACAAAATCAAATTATATCATCCGGTCGACTAAAACAGTACAATTTAAAATAAATACATTTTAAAAAGTGACATTCGTTACATTGATTTGAAAGATATTTAGCTGACAATTATTTTTCCGGTAAGAAGACAGAGAATATTTATTGTTTTAAATAGAATTGAATTGCTACAATTTTAAATAAATAAACAAGAAACATATTTGTTTTATATCTTCAAAGAATATTTAGCTGAAATTAACAATTATTTTCACAGAAAGAAGAAAGAGTCATTTTTACTTAATAGTATTTACACTGAGAGACATTTATTAATTAAACAGGATTGTTATTGTTATTGACAATCAATCATACAGATTGATGTAGAAAGCAGTAGTTTAATGTTAATGTAGTAGTTTTTAATGAGAAGAAGTCTGAAACACATAGTATCAACGGCAGCGGCCTTCAAGGATCTATTCTGGTCTCAATCTTCTTCCTGATATACATTAATGATCTTCTAAATCGTATTCTTAGATCATTTGTTGACATCTATGCAGACGACAGAACTGTCTATGGCAGCACATCGAAGAGCATTAGTGATCAATATCTTGTTGATTCTCTCTCTCTCTCTCTCTCTCTCTCTCTCTCTCTCTCTCTCTCTCTCTCTCTCTTCTGATCTGGAGCACATGATGCAATGGGGGAAAGTAACTTGTTACTTTTAAAACCTCTAAAATCAAGCTGCTCTCGTTTCACCACCAACGCTTAGATCCTCGTTTTGCTCCAGTTGAAGTAAATGGCTCTCTCTTTGAGGAAGTCCCTCCCCTTATTTTGATAAGCTCCTACGACTGACTTTCACTCCAGATCTAATATAAAAGACATATATCCAATCTGTTGCTAAGGTTGTTGGAAAAATAGTTTAATCATTCTACTTCTTCAGGAAGAACCTGACTCATGATGCAATCTTCTTCCTATATAAGAGTCAGATGATCCTAAGATGGAGTGATGCTGCCACATCTGAGGAGGTGGCACTCAGAGCACTCTTTGTTTCCTTGATAGAGTACAAAATCGACTTTTCAGTCGAGTGGGGATAATTTCTTCTGTTATCTACAGCTCCTTTCTTACAGAAGAGACGTTGCTCGTTTGTCTCTATCCTATCATTATTTCCATGGAAAGTGCTCGACTGAGCTCCACTCTCTGGTTCCTCCTTGTAAGACATTCACAGCAAGAACTCGTCTACTACCACCACTGAAAAGAACTTTGTTTTCTTCCTCCGTGTGCCTATTGTCAGGCGGAATTTTCATGAACAGAATTTCTTTCCAAGAACTTCACATTTTTTATACTACAAAAGACATGGTAGAACAACAATAAATATAAATTGGCTAGGCAGAATCAAATATCGATTTGTGAGATGCATTGCTATTTAGGTCTAACTTGGAAAATCCGACCGATAAAGTTTTATTGAAAATTGGAAAATCCTATGAAGAAACAGTTTATGGTAAACACTCTTGTGTATATTACATTATCACGGGATTGCTTCCCTGCAGACTACAACATGGCCATCTTCAAATCCAATGTCAACAAATACTTGTCATAAGTCGTCCCCATAGTTAATCAAACGTTGCTCATTCCATTCATCATTTTCAATCTTATCATAATATTCTTCATCATGAAACTGACAATCCTTCCATCTCATTAACCCTTATCTGTTGAAAAAAAAGTTAATTTCTCTCCAATAAAATACATGTGAGCTATAAATTATTAAAAAAAAATGATAATGTCTTTTATAATGAATCTCATGTTAATGAGATGACGTTGCCTGTTTTGAAATTTTAAGAAAGGGAAATATTTGCTTGATTTAAAATTTTTCATGTTTTCCAGTTCATCCCTCCTTCCCCCACGTCTTCTTTTCCATACCATACCCCTTCTACCGCTTACTAATTCCCCCAACCGGAAGTGTGCTCTTCCCACTTCCTCTTCTTCATACCAAATTCTCTTCAACCTCTACCAATTCCTCAACTGGAAGTGTACTCCTCCCACTTTCTCTGCTTCATATGAAATCCCCTCCACCCCGTACCAATTTCCTCAACAGGAAGTATGCTATTCCCACTTTATTTTTCTGTATACCAAGTTCCCTACTCTCTGCTACCAATGAAAGCATGACAGAAAAGGAAGAAACCTACTAACGTACTAATAATGACTAATAATGTTGGAACAGCACTAGCATATGGGTGAACTCTTTTAACCTAGCATATGGCTATACATTTTATTCTACAGTGTTATTAAATGCTAATTTTCATAAATACTCTAGTTGGAACCTCCGGCATTGCTTAGGAATGAATGAGAACCCCCGTGAACTCATGCTCCCAGCCCTGAACCCCATATTACCATTTTACTTTTATTTTTAATTTTTGTAGTTTTTAATTTTCAATAAAATAAAATAAAATAAAGTAAAACGTTGTTTTTGCTGATTATGGATGCCCAGTGTGAATGCAGACCTCACAATGAGTGAATACCTCTTCAATGTTCAAGTTATAAATAAAATGAAATGAAATGTTGTCTTTGCTGTTTATGGATGTCAGATGAAAATACAGACCCCCACAATATTATTGTATATCTTCCTAATACAAATTTTATACCACCATTGGATTTCTGCTATAATTTTACTCAAGAAAAGTTGTGTTTGATCTTGGTATAGGGCTTTGTTTTCAATTGCATGTTCATACAAAGACAAAGACATAGACAGACAGACAGACAGTGGCATAACATTTATATTATAGATTCTATGTTTTTAGAAACAAAAAATGATAGAAGTTGTATGCGCATTAGATCTATTTACCTGCCTACTTATCTGCCGGCAAAGTTTCAAATCTATCTTACGATATAATCAATGAAATTAATTTTAAACATAGAGACGGATCAATATACTGGACGAATGAAAAAAACGCAGCGAAGAGAGAGATAGAGAGAGAGAGAGAGAGAGAGAGAGAGAGAGAGAGAGGGGGGGGGGGAGAGGGAAGAGAGAAAAAAGGGAGAGAGAGAGCGGGGTAAATATACTCGTCCAGATTCAATTTAATGGTTTAATTGCAAA
Organism: Sepiola atlantica; assembly: GCA_963556195.1. Lineage (NCBI taxonomy): Eukaryota > Metazoa > Mollusca > Cephalopoda > Sepiida > Sepiolidae > Sepiola > Sepiola atlantica. Next base: position 75,901,952 of record OY744529.1, read on the forward strand.
GAAAGAAAAAAAAAAAAAGAAAACAATCAATTAAACCCTGAAACTGCAGATGCGAGACTAGGATGCAGTTGCAATTTTTTTTTTATGCATGACGAAACATGTCGATGACTGAGCAGCAGCGACAGCAGCAGGGATAAAATTGTTGCATTGTCTTAATTAAATCCATATTACTGGATTTTCTCTCTAAGTGTGGCTCCCTGGAGATTCAAAACAAACAAACAATCAAACAAGCAAAACGTACAGCAATTAATGAACGATTCTTAGAGCTTTAGTCAAGGTTATTTGAAAAAGGTGTTTGCCAAGTTATCCAAAACTAGCCCCCCCCCCCCTACCCCACCCCCAAAAGTGGCACCCCGGGCAGCTTTAAGTCTAGCTCCTGCTGTTGTGTTACTGCTGTGCTTAAAAGAATAACGACAAACACTGATTTGTAAAAATATTATAATATATTTTTATTGTTCAGTTGCAGCGAACGAGTGTGGCAATCGAGCGAGAGAGAGAGAAAGAGAGAGAAGGGGGGGGGGGTATATGAAGTTCGAGAATTGAAGCAGGTTGATCTCTCGAACTCACTAGCCAGTTAATTCTTTCGATTTGGGCTAGTTTATATAACATTTTTGGCACCCACACATCCCCGTCTCATCTTCATCGTTAATGTAGCCACACTCCAAGGGCACTTATTTAGCAACAGGTGTATTCCCGTCTGCAGATAAGCTTTGCAGGTGTTTCTGCATCAAATTACCAGATATTTTATTTTCTGGAGAGTTGTTTTGTCAATCAACCGCATTTTGTTTCTTCTGGCCAGGTACGTGTCTGTGTCAAGTAGGTTTTATTTATTCATGTTATGTGCCATTTCCGATACACCAGACCTGATACTGAACACTGCAAATATGCTACTGAGTCATCAGCATAAACAAAAACATAATTTTCACAATCACTTTCGATATTATTTGAGCTTTGGTTATGTATTAAACAGTATGGTGAGATGTTCTTTGGTACCCACAGTTTGTTTGTAGTCCACATTGTCGACATAACCAGCTGGTCTTCTTTCTGTATTTACAGTGGTGATGTGGCAGCCGAACTTTCCATCTTCCTCTCTCGCCTGATAGTTGAAATTATGTACAGCATAAAAGAAAAAAAGAGTGCTGGTGATAATTTTAATTAAGACTCTTAAAACGAAATTACGCTTGCTTCATATTTTAGATGATACAAAGATCTTTATAATACAGACTGTGAGAATTAGACAGATTTTAAAAAGTTTCGTTTGCTATTAAGAAAGTTGGGTACAGTTGAACATACTAAATTCGTCAAATTTGCTACAAAAAACCTGCAACTTTATATTTTTGAAGCGGTACAATTATTAACTAAATTGTGTAGCCATAAAACTGGAAATGTATGGATTTCACAAGGAAGGAAGACGAAGACTATACTACTTTCACTAGCATAGTTAACAAACACTGCGATGATTTCAAATTATCAAAGCTGAGCGCTAACAATTTTAAATGTCCAATCTTTGCACAAGGTTTAGAATCAAATACAGATGCAAAAATCAGACGACAGATTCTTAATAAGCTAGAGAATGAACCTGCTTTAACGCTTCAATATATTGCAGAAGACTTCCAACGTTTTATTCGTGTTTGCCAAGATTCAAGAGACATTGAGCAAAATTTAGAAAAATCCGTAACAAAAAAAATTAATTCACCAACTAAATTTGATAAACCAAAGATAAATAATGTGCCTCCTACACTGTGTTTTGGTTGCAATTACATTGGTACAAAGATTGCCATATAAAATGAAAAACTGTTTAAATTGCGGTCACATGGGACACAAAAGTACACACTGCAGTTAAAAATAAACTATTTAAAAACTTTATTAAAATTGCTAAAAGTGACGAAGCTGAAAATATCAGGAAATTTGTGCAGGTAAAAATATCAAATAAACATATAAAGCTACAATTTGATTCTGGCTTAGATCTGTCAATAATAAATCTTCAAACGTGGAAAAAAATTGGAAAACCAACTTTGATGATAACGATCAAAATAGCCAAGACTTTAAAAATGAAAATATTCGTAATGAACAACTCAAACAACCTCTTCGGTACGAGCTGAATGGAAAAAAATAAATTATGGAATATGCCCACAAACTCTTACTGTCAAAATATTGAAACTTTAAATGACATAGCAGAGAGACTAAAGAAAGACTTGAAAGAAAACTTTTCGGAAGTTTCTCTGGTGGACTGGGAAGATGTAAAAAGTTACTGTCAAGTTTGAATTAAAACCTAATATTCAACCAGTGTTGAAAAAGAAAAGAAAAGAAATGTTCCATTCATGTTATTAAATCAGATTGACGAGGAATTAATTAGACTCAAAGTTGTTTGAGATGTTCGAGGAAAGAAACTTTGCTGTGGTCGTAACTAGATGAGTTCTTGCTGCAAATGTTTTACAGGGGGTACCAGGTATTAGAACTCAGTCGAGCGCCTACCATGAACATAACGATACAGGAGAGAAAGGCAAGTAAAATCCCTTCTTTGTGAAAGAGGTTATATGGATGAGAAGAGATCATCCCCACTAGATTGCAGATTCGATTTTGTACTCTGTCAAGACAGGAAAGGGTGCTCCGAGCGGCACCTCCCCAGATATGACAGCAATACTCCATCTTAGAACTTATCTGACTCTTATACAGGTAGAGGATTGCGTCAGGGGTGAGGTACTTTCTGGAGCGGTAGAATGATTCAACCATTTCTCCAGCAATCTTAGCAACAGATTTGATGTAAACCTTTCATTTCAGGTCTGAGGTGAAAGTCAGTCCGAGAAGATTATCAAAAAAGAGGGGCTTCCCTCAAGGAGAGAACTATTCATTTCGTGTGGGGAGGAGTGAGAATCCAAGCGTTGGTGGTGAAAAGAGAGAAGCTTGGTTTTAGAGGCATTAAAAGTAACAAGCTACTTTTTTCCTCATTGTACCACGTGCTCCAAGTCGGTAGAGAGAGAGAGAGTCAGAAAGACTTTTATTATCAATGCTCTTCGAAGTGTTACCATAAATAATTGTGTCGTCTGCATAGATATCAACGAATCATCATCATCATCATCATCATCGGTTTTTTAATCATCATGCAGGATTGGGGGTAATGTCCACACCAGTGGATCCCCCTCCAGACAGCTGACTAGCAGCATGCATGGCAGTCCTCACCACAGATCTCCACTTTTGTAGATCCTGAGGGTCAGCGTTTAAGAGTCTCTAGTCTCTGCGATTTCTCTGTTAGGTCCCTCCACGACCACTTTGGCCGGCCAACTCCACGCTTACCAGAGACGTGTAGGTTTAGTGCGCAGTTGATTACACTGCTGGATCTGTCCACGTGGCCATACCAGTAAAGTCTTCTCTCCCTCAAGATGGAATCGAGGTCTCTGCTGGTATGGCCACATGAAACAATCTCAGAATATGATTTGGAAGCTCGTTTATGAAGATCAGAAAGAGGGTTGGGCTCAAAATGGATCCTTGAAGCACGCCGGCATTGATGCTATGTGCTTCAGACTTTTGCCTGTCAACAACTACTTTTATAGACCTATCGCAAAGAAAGGATTTGATGGTTGAGAGGACTTTTTCAGATATTCATAGCTAACAAGCATGTGGAGCAAACCTTTGTGCCAAACCCTATCGAAGGCCTTTAATATATTAAGAGCTATCACCCTAGAAACAAAGCCCCAGTCGATAGATTCACTGATCCTGTGTGATATCTCAGTCAGCACGCCAGCTGTAGATCTTGCAAGACGAAATCCGTATTGCTTGTCACTAAGAAGTTTGTTTTTGTTGAGGTGGTTGACAACTTCTTGATTTATTAGAGATTCAAGTAACTAATCAGTCTGTACAGGTACACAGAAGACCGATCTTTAGCATTTTTAAATACCGAGCAGACTCACAAAGTCTTTCAAGGTAATGGAAAGCATTTCTCCTTTAAGCAATGATAGAACAGCTTAGTGAGAATAAGAGCTATTTCGGTTGCATTTTCTTGAGTACTATGACTGGAATGTTGTCGGGGCTTTATTATTATCGAGCTTCTTGATAAGTTTGGCAACATCACAAACAGTTATTCAGATGTCGTTTAAAGTCTTTTTCGACCATCAGTAAAATCAGAGAATGTTTTGCTTGAGGCCAGGGTTATCTCCCTTGGAGATATTTGGTTTTAACGCTAGAGGGCGCTACTGGTACGATATTCTGTACTCTCGTACCCTCCCCCCCTCACTTATTAAGTGGGGAAATTCAAAAAAGGAATTCTACTATTTCAAGCAAGTTTTTTTTTTTTAACTCTAACAGCTTAGGTTATCTTTCTGATGGAGTCAACCGATTCTCAGATTTTGATCAAAGAACTAGACGACATTGTCATATACTATTCTCCGAGTGGCATGTCAACACCATTGAAATTATGTAAGCAAATTTATATATTCAGTTCATTTACACAGACTTTCACATTTCCCTCTCTCACAACAATGTGCACTTTTGATATGATCAGTAAACAATTATCGCCCCTGGATCATATTCGAGTTATCTCCCGTAAATGATTCTGGCAAAAGTAGAGAGAGTGTGCTCTCCTATCTGGAAGTTAAGAAAACTATTTCATGCATGTACAAAGATTCATAACGAGGTTCTTTCTTTTCTGACTGGGCTTTCAAAGCCATCAAACGTGGTCCAACTGGTTGTCTATCTTCACACGGCTTGCACAAACCCTGATGCCGTGCCCGCCAGGAGCCCCTCTTTTGATAGCAGTCATATAGACTCTGCTCTGGTAGCAGTCGTATAGACTCCAAGAACAGCCCAACACAAATGTTAGTAATATTTACTTATACATTGTTCATGTATCTTCTCTATGCCCAACCGTGCCAAACATGCATCTTTCTGGACTGTAATGTATTCTCTCTTTAGTAATTTTATCTGTTATTCTTGCTTTGTATATCATAATATGTACAACTTTACATGTTCCATAATACTTTTTTATTTTTGTCTTTGACAAAATGTTTATGCGAAAATAAATGTGTATGTATGTAAATCCAACTGTTTCTTCACTATTGTCGTTTCCTCTTTTTTCCCACCCTCGTATACGTTATTCACACAATGGTGGCCTTGTGATACATCCGAATATGTGGTCATTAAAAACCTAAAAGCTAGAATATAAAAATCATCGTTAGCTTTACAAATCATATTGTTAAATATACAGGCCGTGTGTATGGAGCAGTAAAATCAAGAAGCTATTCACAAAAGGACAAACAGTTCATAGCAGCAGAAATAACAAAACTGCTTAAGGAAGGAATTATAGAGTCAAGTTAATCTCCATGGAGAGCCCAGGTCCTGGTAACAGCCACCGTAAATCAGAAAAAATACACCCATTGACATATCTACTTTTCCTTTGCCCTGTTCTGCCATCAGAGCATTTCAAAACATGAAAATGGACATTGCTCAGTCTGTCATTGCTGCTGTGGATCGTTTTATCCCTTTATTAGTTGAGACGGATGCTTCCGACTGTGCGATAGCTTCCTCACTGAGACAATCTGGTCGTCCTGCAGCTTTTTTTTCAAGAACACTTTCGCGGTTCGAGCAACGACACTCGTCGATAGAAAAAGAGGCATACGCCATAGTTGAGGCATTATGAAAATGGAGGCATTACCTAATCGGTCGACATTTTAAATTAATCACTGACCAAAAGTCGGTCTCGTTTATGTTTAACCCGAAAACAACGAGCAAAATAAAAAACGAGAAGATAACGAGATGGAAAATGGAGCTTTCCTGCTACTCATTTGATGTCACTTACTGTCCTTGTAAGGAGAATGCTGCGGTCGACGCACTTTTAAAGGTATGTGGCCTAGTAACCGGCTCAGATGATCTTTAGAATATACACAGGGAATTGTGTCACCCAGGTATCACAAAAATGACTCACGTAGTCAGGAGCAGAAACTTGCCACATTCTGTCAGAGACGTAAAAAGAATTACGAACTCTTGTTCAATATGCGCAGAAAATAAGCCAAGGTTCTACAAACCCCCTCCAGCAACACTCATTAAGGCCACACAACCTTTCGATAGGCTTAACCTGGATTTTGAGGGCCCTCTACCCTCTAAAACTAAAAATAAATACATGCTCACAATAATAGACGAGTACTCAAGATTTCCTTTCGTCATCCCCTTCCCAAACGTAACGGCGGCAACAGTAATTCAAGGTCTCTGCTCCCTTTTTGCCGTTTTTGGAGTGGCCGCATATATCCACTCAGATCGTAGATCTGCTTTTATGTAGGACGAACTCAAGCAATTTCTGCATGAACGAAGAGTAGCTGTAAGTCGAACAACTCCTTACAATCCCCAAGGCAATGGACATTGCGAAAGATACAATGTCATAATATGGAAGATAGTACAGTTGGCGGCCGCAAATCGCAAGAGTCTGATCTCTGATTGGGAAATGGGCATATGTCTGTTTGTCTGCAAAATAAAAATTCCAAACTTGAATATTTAGACCAAAAACTACACACACACACACACACACACATACATATATATATATATATATATATATACAAACATTTATTTGTGCTTTTAATTTTCCCAGAAAATGCCAGACGAGTTTAAAAATTAAAAAAAGCAGTGAGTTGTAGTTTACTGTGATTAACTTGTTTTATTTTTATTTCTTTCAAAAGCTAATGTTCAATTATAAGAGTAGCATACATGTGTAACATATATATGAATTGTAGATAGGTGCACTAGTATGCATTGTGGAACAGGTGGCTCGGTGCGAGTCGTCATAACCACTTGTGATCGAAGTAAACAACTTTCCCAGAGCGAGTCACAAACAGATCTGACATGTAGGGTCAAACGTGATGAGAGGAGAGGTCAAAAGGTGTCAGACTCAAAACGATGTAAAAAGATATCTGGATAGGAAGTGATGACGTCACAGATGTCGAACTAACAAAGAACGAGAGATTTAGAATCAGTCCCATTTTTTGGAATTCGTTATGGACGGACGTATAAGATGGCGGAATAACTAAAACAAAAATTGAAGTCGCCCCGAAACGGAAAACAGGGACGGAGAACGAGAGATTTAGAAGAAGTTCCGCGGTAAAAAGTTAAAGATAACAGACGTATAATAAGATGCGGTATTAGTTAAGAAAAACTTGGAAGGCGCCGAGATATCTATCTATCTAGTTAATTAAGAATATAACTTTTTGTCTCTTTCCTGAATAATCTAAGTGTCTTTATAAGCTGTCAAACGTGAATATTTCTCTCAAAATCTCAACTTCGAAATCTGCTTTAGATCTTCTGTTCACAGTAATGAAGATCACGACCCTAAAAAAGAAGTCAACGAAAAAAAAAACGCAGCCACCAGGGAAGAAGGAGAAGTAAGCGACGAAGAAAACGAGGCAACACAACGGGAAAATAAAAGAGCGATAGAATCGCGCAGTGCAATCAACAGTCGACAGTGAAGAAGAAAAAAGAAAAGAAGGTAACGAAAAAGGTATGTTCAGACGCACACATAATTATGAAGGCCATTTAAAGCTTATTGTTTTACAAGTAATAAAAAAAAAGAAGAAAAGTACAAACGAATTAACGTACACGCAAAATAACTAATGAATTAATGAAACGCAAATAGCACACGAATCGAACTTTTTAAGTAACACATGGAAAACAATACTATATGCTACATTTAAACTCTTGCATGGACAAAACACCCCCCACATACATAAAAAAAACAGCTGAGATCCGTATATTTATAAACACATGCAATTATTCTTAAATGCAAGTGTTTTAATCCAAGAATTTCAACCGACTTTCGCATTTCCTTAATGACAGTAGAAAAGTAGAAGTCTTGACTCTAAATGGCTGATGCTATTTTGACGATAAAACACGTGACATATATTTATTTAAATTAATAGTAAATCAATTAGATTTCAAATAATTATAAGGAATCAGCGCATTGACAGAGGGATACAACAAAATGTTTCTTTTTTCTTCTTCGCTAAGCTATCTAATGTTAACAGTCTCTATCTTTATACGGTTAGGTATGTTCATATATTTGCATGTACAGGATTCACTCCTAAACTAATTAACCGATCATTATGAATTTTGGAACACAGCTGCTAGGCGTAATGGGTCCAAATGTGGGTTATATTTAGTCTAATTTAGTTTTATGCAAAGGAGAGGAAAAAGTGGTGAAAGCCTTTCGTGAAAATTCAGATAACTCCGATTTTTTGTGAAATTTTAACAATAGATATCAATTAATATATATTCCCCAAATTTCAGTTTCCTTTGAAGAATTTTTAGGGGGCATAATATGGGCGCAACTTTCCATTTGAAAATTCAAATATATCAGATTTGCATTGAATTTGATCAATAGTCATTAGACACCAATTAAGCAAGGTTCCCCGAATTCCAATTCCTTCTTAAGAACCCTTAGGTTTAAGCCTTAAATTTAAAACATTTTCAGGAATCTAAATCATGTATTAGATTTTGATAAAAAAAATACATAAGTTTTACTATCATTATATCATGATTTTAATTTTCGTAAGAGGACGTAAAAGTGGTGCAAAACTGTTCAGGGAATTAATTTTACCCATCGTGGGACGGGTATTTTAGTTACATACATAATCAAATCGAATTACGTGTTATTGTTCTTAACAACATGCTGTAACGATCCATCAAAAGAACTGGCAAACCAGAATCAAATATTGATTTTGTATAAAAACATCTATCGGTAATAAAAATTGAAAGAGACTGATTTTACTTTATATATTATGTGCATGTTGATATCCATTTTATATTGATAAAGCTAAGAGGCGTGAATTAGATTATCTGATCATCTCACATTATGACTATCTTCTTTGTATGTTTTATTAGTTTCTTTCAAACTAAACGCTTCGTCGCGCACTCATATTAACCAGCAGGTCTTTGTTCTGGATACTTGTAACCGAATATCATCAATCAAACGTGGCCTATAATTGTTGAAACGTTCAATCGACATGGCCTTGATAGCATAATGATAAGCATTCTGAACCTGTCAAGCAAGATACCAGGGTTCGATTCTTGACCGGAAAGGCCCAAAGTGACAATCTTTAGACATTACTTATCCCATATCTCTTCCCATAAAATATGCCTAGATATATTAGATAGATAACCAACTCCATTCCCCTTCTTTCCCTCACCACCACCACCACCACCACCACCAATACCAAATCATAGCTAACGTTAATTACTAACTTAAAAGTTATGGCGGCTCCCAACTGAAAGTATATGACAAATAGAGTTTCATAACAGAGTTTCAGATGCCTCTTCAAAAGAATAACATCTTTATTTATTTTATTAATTTTTTATACTAAAGAGTCACCACTTACCAAGACCAAAAGCCATTCGAGGATTAGAGTCAATGAGATTGCTAGTTGGGTGATAAGCAATACTATGAGAGGATTGGAAACAATGGATGGAATTGGCAGAATTTGATTACTGAAGAGGACGGCTCAATAAGATTGGACTTAAAGACGACCATGCACGGAATTTCGAACTGAACTGTTTATTTAACTCACGGGGGTAAATTTCTCTGATCCCATCAGCCATTACCAGATAGACGCATTAAGTAATTCTTTCATGTTATTCTTACCTATTATCGTAGTGAGAAGACTGTTATTTAGAACTGATTGATACTCAACGCTTTTATCTGTTGCGCCACGGGTCCATGTGGAAAAAAACCCCAAAAAACCTGTTAAATGAAAATTGCCACTTGAAATTAGTTTTGTAGCATAACCATGTTCCCATCATCATCATCATCATCATCATCATCATCAGTTTAACGTCCATTTTACATGCTGGCATGCATTGGACGGCTTTAAGAAATTGACTTCCAAAGTAACCGATCTCTAGACAGTTTTTTTTCTCCTGAAAATTAAATAAGAAACGTGCTCTTTTTCTATTTGCCTCAGATTCGGTTTAACTATTTGTTATGGTGCCGTACCTACCTACTAAGAACTAATGGACTCGTCCACCTTATAAATACGGGAAGCACGTGACACTTGTTCTCTTCTTCCCAGGCAAACCAGCAATGGCGGTTGAGAGCAACATCTCCTTGTAATATCTTTCTTTCTATTATATAATATATACCTTTGTTCATTTAAACCATGTGTTCCTGTGTCATTTATTCAGCTTTACCCAGGTCCACAACAAATGGCGACGAGGCAATTCGAACTCTTGGGTAAAAAAACTGAAAATACAGTTAATGCAGGAAACCGCACGTAAAAAAAAAAAAAAAAAAAAAAAAAAAGGTTTTTGCCGTACGGTCGAGAGAAGAAAAGAGAACTCAACTGAAAAAAAAAACACGTTGAATTCTTAAGTGCGAGAAAATTGTTTTCTTTTAAGAAAAAGAAAACTGAAATAGACATGTTGTGTTCTAAGTTTTAAAACTGCTTATCGAAAAAAAAAAACAGCTTGAAATTGGGTGCGCGTTCCTCTAGTTTGGGAAAACTAGTTAAAAAAACAAACAAAACAAAAACAACTGAAATTGAATGCGCGTTTTTTTCTCTGGGTTGGAAAACTAAAAAAACAAAACAAAAGAAATACCGAACACCAAGATTAAGCGAGTATTGTTTTTTTTAGACGAACGTCACAGCGAGTTTTTTTTGACGAACACACACAAAAAAAAAATGAAACCGACACCACGTGCTTCATTTTAAGAACAGATAAGAAACAAAAACATGAAATGAACACACGTGCGTTACTCCATAAAAAAAAGGTCAGTTTTATTTTCTCTCTCTCTTTTCCGACTTGTACTGAAATATTTTAAAATGCAGAAAGAATTAATTGTGAAACAGATTTTTTTTTCTCTTCGTTAAAATTAAAAACGTGTATAAGAAAAGAACATTACATAATCTTTTCATAACTAAAAGTGCGTCTTGCAAACGCTAATTTAAAGAAAAGAACTTCTTATAAATTCATTAAATAACGAGAAAATATTAATTTTCAAAATAAAAAAATAAGTGAATATACGCGTATATAGAGAAAAGGAAAAGTTTCATAATCTTTTCATAATTAAAACGGCGCCTAGCAAACGCTAATTTAAAGAAAAGAACTCTTATAAAATCATAAGATAATAAGAAAATATTAATTTTCTAAATAAAATCAGAAACTAAATGGTTGAATATGGAAGATATTAAGTCTATAATCACCGAACTAATGAAATTCCAAATCTCCCAGCAACAACAAACTGGGGAAAGATTTCAAAAGCTTTTATTACAACAGAACCAAAATATTTTATTACACAAAAAGGAGTATGAAAGATTGGGATTTCTGATACAAACAATATCGCGCAGTTATCAAAAAAATGTAAAACAGGACTCAAAAGACATTGAATTGTCCGGCATTGCGCACATAAAAAAGGTACATCAAAAAACAAAAGCTCAACCTTATAGAAAAATAAGAAATAGTAATTTTGATGTAACAAAGACAAACCAAACCAGTAAAAAAATAAATAAATTGCCACCAAGCCCTTGTTCACGCTGTGGTAATCCACATTGGTACAATGAGTGCCCATTCCGTTTTAAAACCTGTATGAAATGCAAAAAAGTTGGACATAAAAGTTCGCACTGCAGAACGGGCAGAGGAAATAAAATGCGGATTCAAGCCACTAGGACAAAGAAGGAAACTGGCATGAACATAAGAAAATATGTACAGGTGAAAATCCTGGATAAAAATATAAAATTGCAATTGGATTCTGGTTCAGACGTTTCCATTATAAATTTACATACATGGAGGAGATTAAATAAACCTACTCTATCAAGAACAAACAGTCTGGCAAGCACAGTTACTGGTGAAAGAATTACATTTGAAGGAGAATTAATCACAAATGTGTCCCTAATGGGAAATACTAAAAAACTCAAACTACTGGTACTGAAGGATTCGAATAATCTTTTTGGTTCAGATTTTATGCAGGCATTTGATTTATGGAAGTTGCCGATAAATACATTTTGTAAAAAAATAAATAGTCGCGCAACAGAATCGGAAAAACTACAACGAGAATTAAAAAACTCGTTTCCAGAGGTTTTTTCTGGCGGTCTTGGATGCTGCACTAAAATGACTGCAAAATTCCGTCTAAAAGAAAATGTACTGCCGGTATTTAGAAAAGAAAGGAAAGTACCCTTCGCCTCGATTGAAAAAATAAACGCTGAATTAGACCGACTGGTAAAGATGGGTATTTTATCAAAAGTACAACACAGCCAGTGGGCAGCACCCACGGTTTATGGAAAGAAAAAATCTAATGAGATTCGTGTATGTGCAGATTTTTCAACAGGACTGAATACTGCCCTCGCAGACTATCACTACCCACTCCATACCCCGGAAGAAGTGTTTGCAAGCTTAAATGGAGGAAGATTTTTTTCAAAAATAGACCTAAGTGAGGCATACCTACAAATACCGGTGGATAAAGATTGTTCTAAGCTGTTATGTATAAACACACATCGTGGTTTATATAAATTCAAAAGATTAGCGTTCGGAGTTAAGGTCACGCCAGCCATTTTCCAACAAGTAATGGACACAATGCTGGGCGGACTCGATTTCGCAATAGCGTATCTCGATGACATCTTGATTAACAGCAAAGATATCGAACAACACCAAAAACATGTAAATCAAGTGTTTGCGAGAATCCAAGATTATGGGTTCAAAGTAAAAGAAGAAAAATGTGATTTTTTCCTGGAGGAAATAAAATATCTGGGTCATGTGATCGACAAGGACGGCAGAAGACCAGACCCAGAAAGGGCTACCGCAATAAAAAACATGCCGGCGCCAGAAAACGTCATGACATTACAGAGTTTTCTGGGCCTAGCAAATTACTACCAGGCTTTTATCCCAGAAATGCATAATTTGCGTGCTCCATTAAATGAGCTATTAAAAAAAGGTAAAGCCTGGGTATGGACACCTGAATGTCAGGATGCATTTAATAAAATCATAGAAAGACTTACGTCAGAGTTATTTCTAACACATTACAACCCAGAATTGGACATAATCGTAGCTAGCGACGCTAGTTCATATGGTTTAGGAGCATGTATCCTACACAAAATGCCTGATGGAACCCATAAACCCCCTGCACATGCATCAAGGACCTTGCTCCCAGCGGAAAAACAGTATTCTCAAATCGAGAAAGAAGCCCTAGCAATAATATTTGCAGTAACAAAGTTTCACCGATACATACATGGTAGACAATTTACCTTACAGACAGACCATAAGCCGCTAATTACAATTTATGGATCTAAAAAAGGCCTACCTGTATATACAGCTAATAGACTACAAAGATGGGGAACTATCTTATTAAACTACAACTTTAAAATGCAACATTTGCATTCAAATAAAATCTATCATGCAGATGGATTGTCGAGATTAGTGCCAAAACAGAGAGAGACTCTAGAAGACACAGTGATTGCGTCTCTTCAAACAGAAGGAGATTTTAAAGAGATTTTGTGCAACGCAGTGAGAGAGCTCCCGGTGACACTATACGAGATAAAAAAAGAAGCTCAAGAGGATGAATTTATCACCAGAACAAAAATGAAATTGGTAGATAAGGATTTACATGCGGCAAAGAGTTTCTTACTCTGTGATGACGTACTCATGCATAACGAAAGGGTGGTCATCCCAGAAAAACTACGAAAGCAAATTCTGAAAGATTTTCATATTGGCCATCCAGGGATAACCAGGATGAAGGGGTTAATGAGGAGTTTTGTGTACTGGCCAGGTATGGACAATGACATTGAAAAAGCAGTAAAGCTTTGTAAAGGCTGTGCCTTAGCGGCAAAAGCACCGCATATAAAGCATAGCCCATGGCCAAAGACCGACCGTCCGTGGGAAAGAATTCACGTGGATTTCGCGGGACCATTGGAAGGATTTTACTACTTAATCGTAGTCGACAGTTTTTCAAAGTGGCCCGAGGTACTACGTTGCAAGAGTCCCACGTCAGGTTACAATAAGATTCCTACATGAACTATTTGCCCGTTTTGGGGTAGTGGATTGTTTGGTGAGTGATAATGGGACACAGTTCACGTCATCAGATTTTGAGGAGTTCTGCGCGACGTTTCAAATCAGACATATAACGACGCCCCCGTATCATCCTAGGTCAAACGGCCAGGCGGAACGCTTCGTAGACACATTAAAAAGAGCATTAAAAAAGGCCGGTGATACTCCTAAGGAGAAGGCTTTACAACAATTCTTACAAGTATATAGAATTACAAAAAACATGAACATAGCATCATCATTATCCCCCGCAGAGATGATGTTTGCGCGGAATGTGAAGTCCGTGTTTGATAAATTATTACCTAAACATAATAATTATGACCGAATCTCTACGGTACCGAAGAAAAAATACAACCCAGGAGATAGGGTATATTTTAAGATGTTCAAAAACAATGCATCGTTCTGGGAACCCGGTACAATTGAAAAGAGGATCGGATCGATGGTCTATATCATAAAAGGACCACGGTTCTCGCATAAGAGACATCTAAATCAGATCAGAAAAAGACTGTCAGATGACACTGACAGCGCCCCACAAGGAGAAGACGTGATGGACGTGATATATGACACCTTCAACTTACCAGCACCCCAGGTAGTCACACGTAAACGACAACCAAAAAGAAAACGAATGGCTCCGGACTACCTAGAGATAGATCCGAAAAGGAAACGTTATTAAGACTCCTGAGGAGGTAAGGCTTGGAAGGGGGGTGTTATGGTGCCGTACCTACCTACTAAGAACTAATGGACTCGTCCACCTTATAAATACGGGAAGCACGTGACACTTGTTCTCTTCTTCCCAGGCAAACCAGCAATGGCGGTTGAGAGCACCATCTCCTTGTATCTCTTTCTTTCTATTATATAATATATACCTTTGTTCATTTAAACCATGTGTTCCTGTGTCATTTATTCAGCTTTACCCAGGTCCACAACACTATTTTACGGCATATCAACCCTTTGGGGTTATTTAATTCCAAACGACAATACCTATTCAAAACAAATTATTGTATATGATTAATGGGATACAATTTTCTATTTTATCTATAACTCGTTTTTATAATTAGATCAATAGTTTTAGGGATCTGTGTCACAATAAACGGTTAATGACCACTGATATAAAAGTTTACCAGGAGGATTTTCATATTAAATACTAACTGTACCTACCCGGTGTTGCCCGGGATTCAGTAATGCCATTTTAGTTTTTAATAATAATGTGTCAGTAACGTATGATGTTATTAATACAGAGATGGAAAAGAAATGCTCGTGTAAGGGAGATAACTCCTATTTTCACCTTCGAGTTAAAATCGAAGTTATCTCTCTTACATTATTCGAAATATGCTTAGAAATAAAGACACCATTTACAAATGACGTATCTGCTCCTTGCACCATTACAGTAAGACAACAGTTTAAATAGTTGTTCTAAAAGAAACAAAAACACTAACAAATTAAATACTTTTATTAATGACATCAGCTGATTTTTACTAATGATTGAAAAAAATGTCTCCATTTTACTAACCTTCCGGGCTGCAATAAATATTTTTTAGAAAGACTAAAACGAAGTGTGTGTTTTTTACTGCAAAAAACATGGTAGAATAATAGTAAATACAAATTGGCTAAGCAGAATCAAATATTGATTTGTGAGATCCATTGCTATTTAGGTCTAACTTGGAAAATGCGACTGATAAAGTTTTATTTAAAAATTGGAAAATCCTATGAAGAAACAGTTTAAGGTAAACACTCTTGTGTATATTACATTACCACGGGACTGCTTCCTTGCAGACTACAACATAGTTGTCTTGAAATTCAATATCAGCAATGTGAACAAAATTGTATTAATTATGAGGATGGTTTATACTTGTAAACCAACCTTATAAGTAATACAATTTTGTTCATTCCATTTATCAGTTTCAATCCTCCCATAATATTCTTTATCATTTCAAATGACAATCCAAAACTGAGATTGAAAGAAAATAATAATAAGTATTTGCTTATTCGCACACCTGTACTATTAAAAGTCAAAATATGTAATAAAATCTAATTTTATTTGTTTATATTTTTTTTATGAATAAGAATGAAATAATTGTAAGATTACGGATGGTGGATCCACTAATATAGATTTTGATACATGTGAATGAGTCAGAGTGTATTCTCAAGGTCAGATCTGACGAGCTAAGATCAGAAGTGCCAAACTCAAAGCGACGTGCGAATTAGATCATCCATGACGTCACGTGAGAACAGAGCAGAAGAAATGATTAGATTTGAAAATCAATCTGCTGTGGAAACTGGTAACGAGCGGATGGATGCTTAATAAAATGCCTTAAAAATAAATAAAAAATGTGAAAATCGCATTCGACGATGAGTTTCAATCTGTCAGTTTATCTATCTACCGAACTATCTGTCTATCTATAGTTGAGTTAGGAAAATAACTCTCTCTCCCTCTCTTATAGTTAAATGTCAATTGTACTTATCAAATTTTTTAAAATAGTCAAATAACGTGCTTGCTTATTGTATTAAGGTTAAGGGAAAAGTCTGTATTCTATGTAAAAAATGGTTTATAATGCAAGATTGTAATTTAAAAAACAAGTATTCTTCAAAACCTGTAAGCTTTCAGATTTCGTCAAAGTGCAAATCCTTTGACGTTGCATCGAAATATTCTTGACAAGTTTCTTCAATTTCGTCGAAAGATTCAAATCTGTGACTCTTCATGTAATGCAGCATAGTGTCAGAAAGACCAGCAACAATATTAAAGAAAGGGGTGGTGTGCGAGTTCTGCCGCATCCACCCTAGTACAGACATTGCTCCATCTGACTATGGTCTATTTCGATCAACGCAGCACTTTATGAAGGGTCGCCGATACTATATCAATGTAGATATAATTCTGTTAAATATTCTATCTGATAATTCTTAAAGATGTCCTTTTAATCCCTTTTTCCTACAATTAATTCCATCTTAAACTGTTCTTAATCGAATTTGGCAATTTGTTTAAAAAATATTTTACTCTATTAGCAAAAATAAAATCATAGTTTTTTTAGATTTGCATTGAAAATAACCTTCCACGTCGAGGAGAAATATTCTTTAAATGTTCATCATAGTTAGAAATACCATTAATTGTTTTGAAATACTCAATTAAATGCTTACCTTATTTAGAAATGCCATTAATTATTTTGTAAGTCTGAATTAAATGATTGTTTTATTTAGATATACCAGTAATTATTTTTAAAGTCTCAATTAAATGCTTGTTTTATTTAGAAATGCCATTAATTATTTTTAAAGTCTCAATTAAATGCTTGTTTTATTTAGAAATGCCATTAATTATTTTGAAAGTCTCAATTAAATGCTTGTTTTATTTAGAAATGCCATTAATTATTTGTAACGTCTCAATTAAATTGTCACCTTATTTAGAAATGCCATTAATTATTTTGTCACTCTTCTTTATATGCTTTCCAATCTAAATATTACATTCCAATGTCCATGTCTATACATTGGGGTCCATGTCTAAGTGCAATATTCTATATGAAGTCTTATTAAAGTTTTATAAATCTTTAAAACTTTTAACTTCACTGTAATAATATTTCGAACCCTTCATTCAATCATTCTATTTGCCCTCAACAAAATAGAAAAAATATAATTGTTAGTTTTAATTGTACTATCAAAAATTGCAAATCCAAAATTGCATTCTTCATTTTGTTTTTTGTTTTTTTTTAATCTCTGTGTTGTTTAATATACAAGGCCTGTCTAAAACGTATCCGACCTTAGGCGTAAAAAAATATTTTAAATACGTGACGGGGTTGAGACCCTAATTCCCTTCAAAGTAGGCCCCTTGTACTTGCACACACTTAGCCCACCGATCCTTCACTGCCAGAAACACTTCTGGAAGACTTCTTTTGGAATGGTGTTCATCTTAGCCGTCGCATTCTGCATTATCTCTTTTTTTTGCACCCTCTCAACAACAGCTGCACTCCAAGCAGTTTGGGGCCTGCCAGAACACCGGTCATTCTCTGCTGATGTGCGGCCATTTTTGAATCGGTTGAACCACTCCTTAATTTGTGTTACACATCGCATCTTCTCCAAACACCTGCTGAATCTAACGCGATGGCGGAGATGAACACCATTCCAAAAGAAGACTTCCAGAGGGGTTTCCGGCAGTGGATGGATCGGTGGGCTAAGTGTGTGCAGGCACAAGGGCCTACTTTGAAGGGGGTTAGGGTCCCAACCCCATCACGTATTTGAAATATTTTTTCTGGTTGGATACTTTTTAGACAGGCCTCGTATATCCAACTTTAATATTTCTGGATTCTGGATAGTATGTTACATTTTTATGTTCAATTTTAATTTCCAAGTATCTTGTCAATATTTATATACATCCATCTGTGTTATTTCTTTTGATACTTGTCTAACAAATAGTTTCATATCATTGGCAAATATTTATATTTCTGAATTTATATCATTAGCTAAATCGTATATCATTCTACTGCTCCAGAAAGTATCTCACTCCTGACGCAATCCTCTACTCGTATAAGAGTCAAATACATCCTAAAATGGAGTACTGTTGCCACATCTGTGGAGATGCCACGCAGAGTACATTTTCCTGCCTTGACAGAGTACAAAACCAACTTTGAAATCTAGTGGGGGATTTCCTCTTCTCTTCCTACAATCTCTTTATCACATAAGCGTGCTTGCTAGTCTTTCTCTAATCCATCGTTATTTTCATGGTAGATGCGCCGACTGAGCTCTAATCTATGTAAAACGTTCACAACAAAAACTCGTCTAGCTACAACCACTGAAAATAATTTTCCTTTCTTCCTCTATTTACCTAAGACTAAACTCAACTTCCATGAGCAAAGTTTCTTTCCAAGAACTACCCGTTTGTGGAAGACAATACCACGGGACTGCTTCCCAGCTGACTACAACATGGTCGTTTTCAAGCCCAATGTTAACAAGTTCTCATTGAGCTGTCCTCTTAAATAATCAGATTCTGTCCAGTTTCAACCATCATTACTAATCCTCACGGTCTTGTCCCACCATCCACTTGAAAAAATCATTAACTCTTATCCTCGAGTGGCTTTTGGGCCTTGATAAGCAGTGATTCGTTAAAACAAAACGAAAAACGAATATCAGAAACAACAACGGTTCTAATACTGAGCACTGTTGGGTTTTGACGGGGGTAATTGTTCAGCTCAGAGCTTACAGATACAGGGTATTCAAAACAAATAAGACTCTTTTAATATATTTTTTTTTATTTCAGAACCATTTTAAGTATTTACTATTGGTAAAGTGCAAGGATATTTCTGTGTACTATTGGTGAGTTTGAGAGCAGAAGACCATAGATGATTGGAAAGCACCGGAATATTGAAAGAAAGGGGCATACATCATTTGCACCGGATTAAAAAATTTGGGAATCTTAGCAGCAACTCAGTGTTCCTTGAATACCTTGAAGGCTGTGAGATATGAGCTGGAGAACTGCGACAGAGGTGCGGAAGCAGTGAGCAATAAAAAGGATCATAGCAGGCGTTCTGACTCTGTCTGCACAACGAAATTCGTCGAGAAGCTGCAACAAAAAAAAGTGCGACAAGATCCAGGCAAGCCAATGCAGACGACCTTGGTGAGAGAGATGGGCGTTGAAGTGATGTCTATGAAAAGAGAACCGCCTTACGAAAGCCAAGAAATTCTTCAACAAGGTCAAACACCCAGTCGAGGTGCAGATGCTCTGGTCTTCTCAGGATCAATTGCGCAATGCGGAGAACAACAGGTGGCTAGTCTACAGTTTACATGAAATCCCACACATAATAAACATGAAGTTCCCTCAAACTGTGATGGTCTTTGGGTGTTTCCAACGAAAGCCACTTCATATCATCCCACATCTTCGAAAACGGATTCAGACTCAATTCAGATTGCTATATCGAGTTGCTATCTATTGTTGTCAAGCGTTGGATGGAGAGGGTGGCTGCAGGAAGACCATACATGTGGTAGTAGGACTCAGCTCCATGTCACACCTTCAGAAAAATCTAGAAATGGCTGTCTGAGAACTTCCATGACTTCACCAGTACAAACATCTTGCCTCAAAATCGCCAGATTGCAATCCATTGAACTATTACGTGGTGGATGCAATTGAGAAAGACACCAACCGTACCACCTGCAACATCAAGAATGAGCTGATTACCAGGATCAAACTGATGTTCGAGCGTCTTACAAACGACACTATGACAGCTGTGTGTTCCAAGTTCAGGTCTTGTCTTGAGGTCGTAGTGGAGGCTCAGTGCGGCTTCTTCAAGTGAACTGTATTCGAGAAAAGATGAACTTCGAATTTTGAGAATACATCAATTATTGGCCAAGAAATTACAATTATCTTTCCTTTTCAAAACGTATCAAATTTGAACACCCTGTAAATATGAACTGGAGAAGCAATGGTATATTCTTTTAAAGAAATAAGACTTACCTGGAGACATATCACAGAAGCCTGATGTCCCTGGAAAATCTTGTAATTCTCTCCGGTAAGTACATTCCAGCTGCGTACCGTTTGGTCCATACTGCCCGTGAACAGCGTCTCCCCCACTGGATCAGTTGCCATGCATGTGATGGCATTTGTGTGGCCCTTGAACGTGTGGAGGCATTCTCCGTTTTCAAAATTCCAAGCCTTGGCTGATCCATCAGCGGAGCCGGTGATGAGAATGTCCATCGACAGTTCATTGTTCACGTCATCTTCGTCTTCTTCACCGGGGATGAAGATCAGCGGGAAAACGCCACGTTTGTGTCCTTCGAACGTCATGAGGACGACACCCTCGTCAAAATCCCAGCACTTGGCCGTGCGGTCATAGGAGCTGGATATGATGAAGTCGCCCGTGCAGATGATGCGATAGATGAGCGACTTGTGACCCTCCATAACTAAAAGGCACTGGCAGGTGGAAATATCCCATTTCCTGATCGTCTTGTCGGCACTGCCTGTGAGCACATCGGCTTCTTCAATAAGTATACAGCTGATATAGTCTGTATGGCCAGCAAGGGTACCCATACATTCACATTTCTTTGTCTTTGTACTCCACAGCCTCGCAGTCTTATCTTCACTTCCGGTTGCTAACACGGAACCATCTTCACTGAGGGCCATACAATTGATACCGGCCGTGTGCTGATTTAACGACTGCAAGAGGTAAGTCTTTCCATCGTCCTCTTTCTTTGAACCGCAAGCCCCCATGTTTGGTTACTTGTTTTTAACAGCGTTTTTTATATGGCGGATTTAGTTTGTATAAGGAAGATACGAGCAGAAACAGAAGCTGTGTTAATCTGAGTCACAGCTCAGAAGCGAGAATTTATCCAGTCAGCCAAAGATCCATTTTGGAATGGACTCTAAAAATAGACAAATAGAAAAGTAACAGCCAGAGTAACAGGAAACATACATATGCAATTAATTACATTTAAAAAACAAAAGTGTTCGCCTTGGGGTAAGTATGCGAATAGGTGTTTTGGGTGATTACTTTCGCATCACTATTGTTAGGTCAGAATTATCAGGGAGTTATATTCCTTGGATCAGATCTAAGTTATCTTCCCTGAATCATTACTAGCCAACGAAAGAATGTATTCTTTTATTTCCGGAAACCAAAAATATATCTAATTCCACCCACGTGTGAATTTAGAAAATTCGATTAAGTCCATTTTTTGGCTTGGGAACTGAAGGCGCCAGATGCGATCAAACAGCTCGCCCACTTTGCAGGGCCTTTACGACTCTGACGCCGCTCTCATCAAATCCCTTTTCTGGCTGCAGCATTAGGACCCCAAAAACAACAAAGTAAGTAATATTTACTTGAAAACAATGGGCTTATAGCAGTTCCAGATTAGACTAGCGCGATGCTTGTTCCACAGTAAAGCTATATTCTTCCAAAGGACAACTTTAGTTTTAAGAAGATGAAAAAGGAATTAAAAAATTGATCCATTTCATCATCATCATCATCATCATCATCATCATCATCATCATCATCATCATCATCATCATCATCATCAGTGTAATGTTCGTTTTACATCCTGACATGCACTGGACGGTTTTTAGAAATTGACTTCCAAATTAACCTACTCCTGGTGAGGTTTTTATTTATTCCTCCTTCTTTCGAGTTCATCTTCATCACTTCCTCTCATGTTTTCTTTTACCTTCCCTGTGCACTGAACCTTCTACCTCAACTGTTCTACATCTTATAACCCATGAACTCTCATCCATACTTTCAACGTGGAAAATATTTGCATGGTGGACTAATTTTCCCTGTCACCGCTGCGAAAAACAGACAAAACTAATCGCTAAAATATAGTAGCCTCTTTGGAAGCTAACTGCTTCAATATACCCCTTGGTCGTTTTCTTTATGGATATCAACCCTTTTTGGCTTTTTTAATGCCAAATCTAGTCAATTTGGTAAAAATATTTATGCTTCAAGTTCTTAATATCTTCAAATATTTATTCATAGTGTTTGCTTTAACTTGTTCACGATTTAAATTTATGTGTTTATATCACCGGACACAGGTTTATATCATATTCAGGATAGATTATATTTAAACCATAGATGGTACCTTGACAAATACTATGACTCCAGGTCAGAGTAGACCTATGAGTATTGACAACTTTAGGAGTTATTTCGTACTCTCCAAATCTCTAAGCTTCATGCAATTTTATTTAATCTATATGTTTATGGAATTATCAGGAATTATCTCTCTTGGATCATATCCAGGTTATCTTCCCTGAATTATACTGACTAACGCGAGAATGCACTTTCTTATTTCCGGAAATAAAAAATATATCTAGTTCCACTCACGTGGAAAATATAAAAAAAGTGGTCAGCCTCTTTGCTGGCTGCCATCTTGGCATGCCTTTCACTAACCGAGTTGCACTTTTCTTTAGACTCCCTCTTTTTTTAGTCATAGTCAGACGAGACTCCCAGAACATCTCTCCATTTTGCCATGGCTTTTTCTGGTAGCAGCCGTATCAGCTCTCAGAAAAGCATCAACAAAGTAAATTATATTTACTTATGCATTGTGCATATCTCTCTCTATTTGTTGATCCTGGCAATACATGTTCTTTATCGCTTGTGTTGGGAAATTAGTTTATACTTTGACTTAGTAAGTATTCGGTTTTCACCTCATTATGTATCATGTCTATGTGAGAATAAATGTATATGTATGTAAATTCTACCGATTTTTCATCATTGTCATTTTTCTTTTTGTATTCCGACCTCGGGTGCGTACTCAAGAGAACACAACACCCAACATAGCGGTGCTCATGTTGGAGAAGAGATTCCAACACGTACGTTGCTAAAAACGTAAAAATATGAATATAGAGTATTCGTATTTTACACATACATGGGACACTAACATGTACTTACCCTTTTGGCTTGGAACAAAGTATAGTATCTGTTCTGATGCTACACTTAGTCTATTCTGTCCTCTGTCAGTGAAGGAGAAATCCTTTTAGACTGAGGCAAATTTCTCCGCATTGTGTTTAATTCTGCCCTCGTGAGGAGCCAAATAAATAGGAACAGGTAATACCTTCCAGGTCAGACTTGACCTAGGCATAACTAATCGCAACTAAAGGATTACTTTACCCCCCCCCCAAAAAAAAAAACCCTCCTAAATTGAAATGAGAGACTACATAAAATAAGTTATGGGCTGAGAGTCGTTTTAATATTGATTAAATAAGTCCTTTTTAGAGAGCCTCAAAATGATCGAAAGTTGCTCAGATTTGTAGAATCTGCATAACTTTGTGACATTTACGTAGATATGTAATGAGATTACCCTGAGGTGATCGTAAAAGCAGGATAGTAAATAAGAATTATAATCTGGATGGTAACAAGATGTTAGTTAGGAGTGTGATTGTTGTGATAATTTCAAGGTTGAGACGAAAATTAAAATTTCATTGTTTGTTTTTTTTAGGTATGCCGAGTTGAGGAATGCGTTATAAATAATTTTCAGAGTTACTTCACCGATCGAGAGAGCGAGACTTGAGGTCGAAGCCAGCGGACGTTTTGCCTTTTGCTTGCTCTGGCAGAAGATGGGGAACTGACCGTGTATATGAAGCTGGGGTGCTAAAAGAATGTCGGCATTCTACTACAATTGATTCTTTAATTTTGCTGCAACACCTTTCGAAAAGTAAAGAACAGGGCATAAAGCAAAACTTATGATTTATGCAGTTGTATATTTAATTTCTTCATAGATATATTCGTATCGTGTTATGCTGTCGTTGTTTTGAGATGCCCCTTGTCATATAAATTAAAGGAAAGTCTTTTATTTATTTTTATATATATCTAAATGAATAAATACTAAAGATTTTTCCATCTATCCAAACTATATTAACATTAAAACAGGTTATGCTTATTTAATTCTATGATATAATACAAACTTTTGAAATACCGTATATATAGGAAACTGAAAATACCTTCAAACACATTTAGGTCTTCTTAATTTGCATATTTATTATATAAACAGCTTCCAATAAATAAATATTTTGTAATATACAGTTGTAATTTTGCATTGTCATATGTTCTTATATATACGCAATATTTTCCTCTATAGTAAAATGTCTGAGGTTGCCAAGATGCTGAGAACAGATAATAAACTTTGATCTTAGCCTGAATGCCAAGTAGCCATAAAAATAATGTTTTTTATGGCTGAGCATATTTAAATGAATGAAAAAAAAATTAATATCTTGTATTATCTTTTAATGGGGGTGGGTAGTGTAGTATCGGTTCTGTTGTCATAAAACCGTCCTCCCAGGAATTACCTCCTCCTTTTTAAGGGGGTGGGGTAATCCTCGCAGATATTACATTCTCGTTTAGGAGGGGGTATGTAATATCTGTTCTGGTGTCATGAGACTATCTTCCCAGGGGCTACCGTCTTCTTTTTTTTTGGGGGGGGGGGTAGTGTAGTATCTGTTCTGTTTCCATGATACTATACTCACAGGCATTACCTTCTCCTTTTATGGAGGCGATCCTCCCAAGTATTATCTCCTTTTGTTAGAGCAGTGTAGTATATGTTCGTTCCTCATAATACCATCCTTCCATGATTTTCTTCTTCGTTTGAGGGGGAGGGGGTAGTGTACTATCTGTTCTATTGTCATGATATCATCCTCTCAGGCATTAACTCCTCCTTTAGGGGGAAGGACGTTCGTCATGACACTATGCTCTCAGTCATTACCTCCTTCTTTGGGGGGTCAGTGTAGAATATGTTCTTTCAGAATTATATCATCTTCCCAGACTAGCAAAAACTTTGCGACCGGAGGAGCATATATTTGCTAGTATATTATATACAGCAATAATAACATGATCTCATCCTTATTTCCAAATTTTGGAAGTCTACCAATTATTTTGTAGACACAAATAAGAGAGAGAGAGAGAGAGAGAGAGAGAGAGAGAGAGAGAGAGAGAGTGAGAAAGAGGGAGGAGGGAAGGGAGGGGACGAAATAAACACACGTTTCTTTCTCACTTTATCACTTTCTCTATTTATCTATGAATACTTTTCTATCGCTATCTCTGCTGCCAATCAACCCCATGGAAGGGGGGGGGGAATAAGCCGAGGCGTGTTAAAAAGTGATTAAAAAGTGACGAACAACAAAAGCAACTCTACATAATAACATACGATTCTGCATATTCGATCGCCATATTGTTTCGGAGGGGGGGGGGGCAGATCACGGGTCAAAGGATCCTTTCTAAAAAAATTATTTTAGAATTGAATTTATGTTCTATTTTGTGTTATTTAATTTTTGCTTGTTTTTTGTATTTCTTAATTCAAAATATGATATAATCTATACGCACCCTCCACACACACACACACACATATATATATATATATATATATATATATATATATATATATATATATTAAAGAAGGAAAGATGAAGATAAAAAATTGCATAAAAATACATAAAATTACATAAAATTAATACAAATTTTATTACATCGAAAGTTCATCTACATTTGGTATATAGTAATCCAAAAGTGCTCAACATCCTAGATAGAGCAGGTGTGTTTAAATGCAGCGTTGCCAGAGAGACAGAACTTCTCTGGCTTTTGTTAACTCGGTGTTTCCCAGGAGCCATAATAGAAATAATACAGTATGATATTTGGTAAGTGGTAATCCAAAGTGCTCACTATCATAGATAGAGCAGGTGTATTTACTCGGCATTGTGCGGGAGTCATCAATATCCTAGATAATCCTACATAGAGCAGGTGTTTTTAAATGCCACGTTGCCCGGGATGAAAGATTTTCATTGTATTTTGTTATACTATTTTATACCAGATAAGGTACTCTGCATTGCTTGGGAGTTAGTGTTCAATATCCTAGATAGAGCAGGTGTGTACAATAAAACAGTAATGCATTTACAATGTGGTATATGCTTGATGGAGAAGGGGAAGACAAGAAACTCAGCATTGCCCGGGAATACACTAAAATAAATATAGGTTTCATTATATTATTAAGGAGGAGGGGAAGATAAGAAACTCGGCATTGACCGGGAATAAATTAACACAGACATAGATTTCATTATATTTCTGAGGAAGTGAGGGGGGGGGGGGAGAACTCAGTGTTGCCCGGGAGCAATAACTTTAAAACTGAAAGCTTAGATAACTGACTTATATTATTATTATTTTCAATACATTAAGACAAGAAAGAGGAATGGGCTAGGCGGAGGTGAAAGAGGGGAAAGAGGTGTGTGGAAAAACGGGGAAGGGGGGAAAGAGACAAAGATAGAGAGACAGATTGAGATAGATAGAGAGATAGGAGTTTTAATATAAAGATGTTATACACCCTTTTTAACCTCTTCTATTTTATAGAAATATGATACTTAGAAGGCAATACAATGCAGAGGTGTGACGGATAGACACACGTTGGAGCAAATAAGACATATAATGGTGGAACAAATTAAATAGTTTCACCCTTAATACAATGTATACATACACATATATATATATATATATATATATATATATATATATATATATATATATATATATATATATATATATTTATTTATTTATTTTCTCTTTCACAAACACACATATATATGTTTATCTACACAATGTTACAATGTTATGTAATACCGGTATCAAGATGGTCTGGTGGAAACTCTGTATGATATAATATTTTGGGAACTCTTCTCTTTTTCAGAACCGTGCTCAACTCAAGTTCAAGCGTGCATCTTCTATTTTTTTTTTTTTATGACCCCAGGCAACGCTAGATAGACCTGTTAGTATATATATAAAACTTAATGTCCCACTGTATATGTGTTTGTGTGATGTTTGTGTGTTCCCTATAGAAAGTAAGGCTAGAGAATCTACATCAAATCAAAAAGTGTATTCTTATGTAAAATTTACCGGGGAAGACAATGGAAGTGTTCCCGAATTTCTAATAAGTCCCCAAGGGGGCTATTAGGGCATCACCCCATTAAAACTTCAAATATATTATTTTTATGAAATTTAAATCATATGTATAAAATTTTCTGGGAAAGACAATGGAAGTGATCCATAATCTCTACGTCACTCTCCATGTGCCGAATATCTATGTGCCCTCAACTTTAAGTTACTAATGGGGACAGAACCGCCTTATAACTCCAAATACGTATCCGATTTTAATGAAATTTAAACCATATATACATGACACTAATTTAGAGAGTTTTCCAACATTTCAACTTCTTCCTGGTATATTAGGGGGCGAAGCGGGAGAAGGAGGACAGTAAAAACAAAGAAAGTAATATGGTGTTATGAACATAATTAAAAAGTACATTGTAGTGATACTCATTCAACTCCGATCAACGTCGGGTCCTCCTGCTAATATATATATATATATATATATATATATATATATATATATATATATATATATATATATATATATATAGATTTAGATTTTTCACTTATAAAATAGATCATTCAGTGAAGACCGGGGTTGTTCCAATAAAAAACAAGCTCGATGATACTCGATTACAGAGTACAGAGCATTTATATGTGATTTTATGAAGGCTTACCAAAGCATTCCTTTCAGGACACCAATGATCACCATTAAAGATATTTTTTCTTACAAATACTAAATAGTATTTGTAAGAAAAAATATCTTTAATGGTGATCATTGGTGTCCTGAAAGGAATGCTTTGGTAAGCCTTCATAAAATCATATATATATATATATATATATATATATATATATATATATATATATATATATATATAATTTTGGTACAGAAAAATTAGTACAACATTCGTACCGTCGGTTTCAAGCACGGAAGGACTTAGCCATCCGGCTCTCTTCAGCTTCTGTTGTCATCTGCTGACAACAGAAGCTGAAGAGAGCCGGATGGCTAAGTCCTTCCGTGCTTGAAACCGACGGTACGAATGTTGTACTAATTTTTCTGTACCAAAATATATATATATATATATATATATATATATATATATATATATATATATATATAGAGAGAGAGAGAGAGAGAGAGAGAGAGAGAGAGAGAGAGAGAGAGAGAGAGAGAGAGACGGAATACTCTCTAAGGCCATTTCAACTAAAATCTCGTCAGGGGAAAATGGTTAGTTTTAAATGAATGAAAAATATTATAGTGCCGAACTGAAACAGCAGAAAATGGGAATTAACGGTAAACTAATTACAAACGATTAAAATAAATTTAATTTAATATTTGTTTAAAAACGATTAAAAAGGCACAGTGAAGGATGAAAAAATGTGAGGGATCAAAGTTCCCCAAAGAGATTAAACGAATGAATGAATTTCTTTTGCCGACATAAAGAAAGTTTATGGATAGCAATAGAGACAGATTCTAAAATTTTAAAATGGTTTTCGGAATCCGTTCTATACAAGCCATCTATTTTATATACAGCAAGGATTTTCAACCAAGTGCAGACCAAATGCAAAGAAGTCTGCCCTACATAAACAACATCACACTGGCAATTAAAGTGATAAACAACGTAGGGAATTCAACTTATTGAAGAATGTTAAAGCCTCACTTTGCAATGAAAACGTAGCAAAAGTGTCGTCAGCATATCTAACATATGACGTCGGTGTAGTTGAAGTACGGATTTGTAGTATCCGACGAAAACATATACTAATGTTGGGGGTCAATGGACTCCCCATCGAAACCCCGTCAACCTGAGTATACATAATATCGGTAAAGCTGAACTCTACCGATTTTAGAAAAAGAAGCACCAATTCCACAAAGATATCTTTTGGAAAGCATGGAGAGACTAGAGCACCCCCATATAGTGCGTCGGGACAAATATGTATTATCTCCTCCAAAAGTACATCGATGAAAAGACTAAAGGCATCAAAAGAACACATAAAAGAAGTCTGAGAACCTGACTCTAACCGTGGCCACCGAGAGTTACTACAGGCCAAGCAACTAACTTCCTGCCCCCCTCTGACGTCACTGACTTCCGTGTCAAAACAAGGACGGTAGTAATAACAATAAGAAGGCATTTCGACTTCTCCATTTACTAAATAATCCATCAAAATTCAGGAAATCAACCAATTTTAATGAAATTTTCAGGATTTATTAATTAATGATCACGGAATATAATAAATCCATTACTTTATTATAAAGCTTGGTGCAAATGTATTATTTCTTGTAAACAAAAAACACCTTTACTAAAGTTATTCAAAATATCAAAACATGTTGACTATACGATATTGTAAATATTTAAAACAAAGCATTAGACAACTTTAAAAATTGCATGTAAAAAAGAAAAGAAAAGAACACGATTCGATTCATCTTGAAATTGATCTTTATTCAATATAAATTTAAAGAAAATAATAATTCACGATCAAATACTGCAAAAAACTGAATTATGAATTACCATTATTTAAACTTCTAACCCAATCAACCGTAAGTAATTCAGACTTTGAAATTTGTTTAAAAATTATACAAAAAAAAATTTCAATGTTAAGTGTTTGTTTAATAATGGAATCAAAATTCAGGAAATCAACCAATTTTAAAATAATTTCGCGCTTTTTAAAATTTCATTTCATAATGATACACGTAATAATGTTTACACCGACTAAATATAGTGTAGTAAGTTTGAATTTTGTTTTAATTATATAAAAAATCAAGTCTGAATTACTTATTCATTATTTGATAAAAAAGTAGTGTTCCATTTTTTTTTATTACTTTTTTTCGATGTCTTAAGTGTAGCATAGTTTATCTTTTCTCTACTTTTGTAGATTAAATAAATGAAATAATAACATCATATTTAATCAAAATTTTCACAAAAAATATTAATTAAACAATGCTTTATTCAATGATAATATCGTTAATTCTTCGAGTTATACTGATTTTATTAACAAGAGTGTAGGGGCATTTTCCGTAATATATACGAAATAGTTTTTTTAAAAAAATATTTAAAACATATACAGATCTTATTTTCATTTTAAAAAAATCATGGATTTTTTTTATATATATATAAAAATATACGTTTAGTAAAGGTGTATTTTATTTTTAAAAAAATAATATATTTTCACTAAGATTTAAAAAAAATGTTTCACTATATTTCCTGTGCTTGTTTATTAATAAATATTGAAAATTTCATTAAAATTGGTTGATTTCCTGAATTTTGGTGAATTTTTAAGTGAAGGGAGGGTCAAAATGTTTTTACATTTTGGGGATCGGCCTTTGATTTTGCACGTACCTATCTCTTAATAGCAAGATAGGAGTTGGTGATTCCATTATTAAACAGACAGTTAACATTGAACTTTTTTTTGTATAATTTTTAAACAAATTTCAAAGTCTGAATTACTTACGGTTGATTGGGTTAGAAGTTTAAATAATGGTAATTCATAATTCAGTTTTTTTAAGTATTTGATCGTGAATTATTATTTTCTTTAAATTTATATTGGATAAAGATCAGTTTCAAGATGAATCGAATCGGGTTCTTTTCTTTTCTTTTTTTTACATGCAATTTTTAAAGTTTTCTAATGCTTTGTTTTAAATATTTACAATATCGTATGGTCAACATGTTTTGATATTTTGAATAACTTTAGTAAAGGTGTTTTTTGTTTACAAGAAATAATACATTTGCACCAAGCTTTATAATAAAGTAATGGATTTATTATATTCCGTGATCATTAATTAATAAATCCTGAAAATTTCATTAAAATTGGTTGATTTCCTGAATTTTGATGGATTATTTAGTGAATGGAGAAATCGAAATGCCTTCTTATTGTTATTACTACGGTCGTTGTTTTGACACGGAAGTCAGTGACGTCATTTTCTAGCCAACCGGCCTGTAGTAACTCTCGGTGGCCACGCTCTAACCCACGTAGGCAGTCAAGAAGGAAAACAAAAATCTCGTCAACATGATGTCATCTACTTTTTGTGCACATATATGCAAGCCATCTATTTTAAAAGAAACAGAAAAACTTTTCGCGATATAATTTACAAAAGAAATTGTCAAGTCAACAACGGAACAACGATGAAAAAATAACAAATATAGTTAAACCTTTCAGCACAACAAAATTTCACCATGTGCCTAGAAAGAGAATACTCTCAAAATCGCCACACGTTTCAACAAATCACGCTGATTCACACATCCCACTTTAAACAACAATAATAAAATAATTTAACAAAAAACGAATACCTTTACGCTTGAGCAAACAATTTAACTCTAGAATCAAATTTGAATTATCTCCCGGCAACTAGTCTGCAAAACAAAAAATAAACGCACCGAAAAATCTTCGCTGAAAACCCGATAATACACAGCAATATTCGAATTTTCAGCATATTGTCAATCACAAAATATCAACAACAAACTCTTTGGATTTCGAACTTGTCTACCAGACAAAATAACTAAAAAATCCAAACTACGAAAATTCCATCAACCAACGAATATTTAAAAAATCTATCCGGAATTAGAATGTGTACTCAAAACAACTCTCTTTTCACCTTGAACGTTCTCGGACATTCTGACCTCCCATTCTTCCTGAACTCTTTATTTTTTCATTGTCTTAACAAGTTGTCAATAAAAAATAATAATTTTGTATGAATAGACTTTGTGATTCTTTCAGCTGATAATGTCCTATCTTCAACACCCCAAAAAATAGAACCGAATCAAATGCATGCACACGGTTAATATTTCGCCTTTATTTGTCGAAATACTTCATAAGAAAGCATTTTAATTTCAAATTATGAAAAAAACACTAGACTACCCGTGACCTTTTGAGTCGTTGTGACTCAACGGGTCACGGATCGTCTATTTTTTCCAGTTTGATTTCATTCATAAACTCATATATATATATATATATATAATATATATATATATATATATATATATAATGTTAAGAAATTCTTCTTGCATAACTAAAAATAATAAGTCTCTTTACTTCTATACCTATTATTTTGCTATTTAATTTACATATGTGTTTCTGGTGTGTACGAACGCACTATGTAAATTAACTGGAAAAAAGTGTTACTCTTTCACTAAATGCTCACAGAGACATTAAGAAATATTAGTGAGCAGTTGAATCAACATAGAGTGATAGAAATACATAGCTAAGAAAGAGATTAGTGACTTGTTCAGTTAATTATAAATTACGGCTAATTAGCACAATTAAAATATACCGTTTTTGCAAACATAACTCAATCCCCAAATTAAGGCATATTTTAGCATGTACTTTGTGTTATTAAAGTATTTAGAGAAAAAAGGCCTCAGTGAAACAAACGTCGATTAACTCACATTTAGTATAATAATATATATTGTGTCTATTTAAGCAGCATTGTTAAACATAACAGAATTTGTTTGCTTGATTATACCGTCGTTTATTTTTTTCAATTTTTCTAATAATCCTTTTGTGTCAAAATCAAAACAATTAATGAATATTCCATAAGTATCACGAGCACTGTCGATTTTTTATCGAATCATCTTCAGGTGATAATAACCAAATGAACAAAAAGCTGGAGAAAAGAAGAGAGTTTCAAAAAACGGTCGAGAACGCCATGTGAAGTCGTTAGACGTCAAAACAATAAACCGGTGCAGTTCCAGAAGAGTAGTAGTAGTAGTAGTAGTAATAATAATAATAATAATAATGATGATGATGATGAACCAAGGAACAGAAATTACAAGAAACACTATAAGCTACCCCCTCTCTCCCCCACCCCCACCCCACAAAAAAAGAGAAAAGAGAAAATATTTAAAAATTTTAAAAACAAATTTTTAATTAAAAAATTAGAAAACAATTTTTTAATTTATTTTTTTTTAAGAAAAAATTAAAAAATTTAAAAAGTTTAAAAACTTTCTTTTTTTTTTTTTAATGGTGCCGGCCTAGGCTGATACCAAACAAAATATTTGTAGAGGGTCGAGGAGGATGAGAAGACCGAGGAGGGACAGCACAAACCAGACCTCCACTGGAAAAGTGCAGAGAATGCTGGGACCTTGGGGAGGCTTATTGCCACCCAAATCCCAGAGAAGACCAATTGTCCTTACCAGCGAGAAATCAATGGTAAGAGGCTGTTGCGATACTGCATCGTTATCGAAAAGAGGTGAAGAATACTGGAAATCTGGGGAGGCTTGTTGTCTCTCAGACTCCAGGAAATACCACTGGTTGTTGTCGGTGAGCAATCATTGACGATGATCTGTGTGAGAACTCCTAGTGAGTACAAATAATAATAATTGGAAAAGAATATTTACAAAGAACAAGAAAACTCCTAGGAATGAAATTATATAGTAGGAATCTAGTAACAGGAATAAACACCTGGGCAGTAGCACTAATAAGATACTCTGGACCATTCATAGGCTCAAAGAGGAAGTCAGGCACCTTGACCTGAGGACTAGAAAATTAATGACTATGCACAACGCACTACATCCAAAAGACGATACAGACAGACTCTACATGAAAAGAAACGATGGGGAAGAGGACTGGTAAGTATAGAAGATTGTGTGAAAGACTCAAAAAAAGAGCTGGAAAAATACATAACTTAACACATGGAAACCCTTATCACTGCAGCAAGAGACACCGTTCCAACGAACAGCCCGGGAAGCACCGAAACCAGAAACAAAACGACAAGAAAAATAAATGGGAAGAAAAACAACTACATGGACGCTTCAGAAGACTGATAAGAGAAGAAACCAACAAAAATAGCTGGGCATGGCTAAGAAAAGGACACTTGAACAGAGAAACGGAATCTTTACTGATGGCTGCACATAACAATGCAATTAGGACAAACTACATTAAAGCTAAAATAGATAAAACCCAGGAAAACAGTAAATGCAGACTGTGTGGACAAAGAGACGAAACAGTAAATCATATAATAAGTGAATGTAGCAAACTAGCCCAAAAAGAATACAAAAACAGACATGACTGTGTGGGGAAAGCAGTACACCCGGAACTGTGCAAACAATTGAATTTCGAATATACAGACAAATGGTACAAACATAAACCAGAAACAATACTGGAAAACGAAAAAACACAAAATCATCTGTGATATGGATATACAAACAGACAAACTCATACAAGCAAGGAGACCGGATGCTATAATAATCAACAAGAAGGAAAAATTTTGCAAAATTGTAGACTTCGCCGTTCTAACAGACCACAGAGTGAAGATCAAAGAAACGGAAAAACGAAGCAAATACACGGAACTAGCCAGAGAACTGAAAGGGATATAATATCAATAATCGTAGGAGCACTAGGAACAATAAAAAAAATAACTGAAAAAAGACTGGGAGAAATTGGAATCAAAGGGATCATTGGAACTATACAAAGGATTGCAATGATCAAAACAGCTACAATCTTTAAAAAAATCATTGAATGCGGAAACCAACCCGCATAAGCTACGAAGGGTTACACGGAATCAACTACAGGAAGAAAACAAAACCACAGAAAGAATACATCACAAACAAAGGAACAGAAAATGCAAGAAATATCACTTTATAAGCTCCCCCCCCCCATATATTACACCGGCCTCAACTGATACGACACAAAAATGAACCAATGAACAGAAATAGCAAGAACCACCATCCGCTCCCCCCCCCCAAAAAAATAAAAATAAAAATAAAAAATAAAAATAAAAAATAATTTAAAAAATGGTACCAGCCTAGTCTGACACCACACAAAATATTTGCATAGGGTCAAGGAGGATGAGAAGACCGAGGAGGAACAGCACAAACCAGACCTCCACTGGAAGTGCAGAGACTGCTGGGACCTTGGGGAGGCTTATTGCCACCCAAATCCCAGAGAAGACCAATTGTCCTTACCAGCGAGAAATCAATGGTAAACGGCTGTTGTGATACTGCAAGTTTATTTGCGGTGGCTATCGAAAAGAGGTGGAGAATACTGGAAAGACTTGTTGTCCAGGGAATACCACCGGTTGTCGGTGAGCAATCATTGATGACCTGTGTGAGAACTCCCAGTGAGTACATAATAATAATAATAATAATAATAATAATAATAATAATAATAATAATAATAATAATAATATGTGTGTATGTGTGTTATTTTAGGAAATAAATAACAGAAACATGTCAATTACAAATCCCTGCAACTCATCGCTTTGTTTATTAAATCCCTCCGGTTTGATTAAACTTCTTTTTTTTTTAGAAGTATGGTATATATATATATATATATATATATATATATATATATATATATATATATATATGTGTTAAGCTTTGAGGGGTAGAGCGTAACATCGTGGTAGACTATGAGTCACGAAGACATAAAAGAAAAGACAAGAATAGAATTGCACAACTTTTATTCTCGGACTGAAGATACAATTTTGAAAGAACTAATTTGGCGCCTAATTTTCATGTCACGTGATACCTCTGTAGCGCAGTAATTATCACGTAGTGCGGTGATCAGGTCGATGGCCTTATCACCACTTGGTTGAGTGGAACTATATTTAGTTGACAATTCAACATACGCCCTTCAACTGATATAAATTCGTAATGTTTTTTTGTTTTGTCTTAACACTTTTCACATTCATAGGCCTTAAAACAATTTTTTTTTGTTCACAATATAAAAGTTTGTTTGTACATTTGTTGTGTCATCAATAGTTTTCAAAAGTTTTTTTTTTTTTTGTAATACCCTTTCACATTTATAGGCCTTAAAAAACACATTTTTTTGTTTGTTTTAACTATTAAAGAAAGCTTCTTTTTTTCTTTTTTTTTTTCAGAGTCCCATTAGTAAGTGTCTGAATTTTTCATTTCTAAATCTATTTGCTGGTTTGGTAAATATATCGGCTATGTTTTCTTCACTTGCAACGTGAATTAACTCAAGTGTATTATTTTGTAATTCGTCTCTAATGAAATGAAATCTAATATCTATGTGTTTTGATCTTTGGTGATTTACAGGGTTTTTTGCTAAGGTTATCGCGCTCTGATTATCGCAATATAATGAGAATGTATCGATTTTCTCGTTTAATAAATCTGTCATTAGTGTTTTTAGGTATTTTCCTTCCTGTGTGGCTGCACTGATTGACATATATTCAGCCTCGCAAGTAGATAACGCGACCGTGGACTGTTTTCGTGTTTTCTACGAAATTAATGGCCCGTCGTCTGAGATTTTAAATCCATATCCAGTTATGCTTCGTCTATCCTGTGAGTTTGCCCAATCTGCATCGCAAAAACCTATGATGTTTAAAGTACTTTTAGTGGGTTTGAATATTAATAGTTGATTGATTGTGGCTTTTATATACCTTAGGGCGTGTTTAGCTAACAGCATGTGATTTTCGTATGGTTTATTCATATATTGTGATAGTTTTGTTACTATGAAACATAAGTCTGGCCTGGTGGCTGTCATTGCCTATATTAAGCTTCCGACAATTTCTCTATATAGCTTTTAGTCTGCTAATTTCCTAGTTTCGTTACATAACTTGTTAATATTATTTTCGCTAGGTGTGTATTTAGGTTTACAATCTTTCATTCCAAATCTTTCTAATAATTTTTGAAGATATCGTTTTTGATGCATGTTTAAAAATTTTTTTTTTTAACATGGTTCACCCCAAACAAGGCAGGCCGCCACTGTAGACGTAAGGGGCTACTGAGAAAAAAGAAAAGGGGAGAAGGTTGGGGGGGTCAGCCTAAATTGGGATCTGCGCAGCGAGATGTCTGTTCACATTAGTTTTAAATTTCTGCATGTCAGTACTGTCGGGGAAACAGGGGGAAGGGAGGGAGTTCCAGAGGCCAGCAGCACGAGGAAAGAACCTATTTGAGTAGAAGGCTCTCCGGCATCTGGGGACCTCCACAGTGAATGAATGAGATTTAGTTGATTGTCGAGTTGGTCTAGTGAATTTACGTCGAGGGGGCACCAGAGTAGCCAATTCATCGGAGCATAATCCATTAAAGTATTTGTAAAACAAACATAAGGATGCTACATTGCGGCGATGGGACAGGGACTGGAGCTTGGTTGATAGTGAGGGACCTATTAGGTTGGCGACTCTTTTTTGGACCTTGTCAAGGAGGGAGAGACTAGTAGATGATGCACCAGCCCAGATGTGGCAACAATACTCCATGCATGGGCGGATGGTGGCTTTGTACAGATACAGGATAATGTCAGGTGTGAGGAGTTTGCTAGCACGGTAGAGGGAGCCAACCTTCTTTGAGGCAGCCTTGGTAATCTCTTCAATGTATTTGTTCCAATTCATGTTACCTGTGAAAGTTAGGCCGAGGAGTTTGAATGATGAACTCTCAGGTAGGGTGCTACTTGCCATGGCAATCGGTGGTTGAAGAGGTTTCTTGTAGTTATTGAAGGAAACGAGCTTTGTCTTTGCGGCATTAAAAGTTACCAACCATTTATGACCCCAATCCACTACAGCCTGGAGGTCATTTTCTAAAGATTCAGCCATTGTCTCGGATATGGTCGCGTCAGTTTTACCAACATGGCGAGAGTAAAGCGTGGTGTCGTCAGCAAATAAACCAATCTCTGACTCTATGTCGTCAGGGAGATCGTTTATATAGATCAGGAACAACAAAGGTCCAAGGTTAGATCCCTGGGGTACACCTGCATTTATGTCATGTTGCTTAGATGAACGGCCATCAAGGACAACCTGGATTTTTCTTTTGTATATTGTTTTGCTTTCATATGTAAATTCTATGCCTAAAAAATATTTAATTTTGCCTTGATCTGTCATTTAAAATTTTTCTTTTAGAATAGTTTTCGTATTTATCATATTTTCGTTACATTTTGTCGCTATTAGTATGTCATCTACCCATACAATAATAATTGTATATTTGTCATTATATTGTGTATAAACACAAACGTCTGCCAATGATTGACTAAATCCGTTTTCTATTAGATGTGTGTGTAACAAATTATTCCAATTTCTACCACTTTGTCTTAAACCATATAGTGATTTATTTAATTCATACACTAATCTACCGGTTTTGTTTTTATTTTCTATTTCAAATCGTTTTGCCTGTTCCATGTAAAGTTCCAAATTTATCGGTGCGTTTAGATAGGTTGATTTTACGTCTAATTGATGTATTTTTAGATCGTATTGTACCGCGATTTGCATGAACATTCTTATTGAAGTTAATTTTGCTGTTGGTGAGAATGTTTCTTCGTAATCTACGTTTGGCTTTTGGGCATAACCTTTTGCAACTAGTCTTGTCTTAAATATCTCTCCCTGATTTTCATCAGTTTTAATAGTATACACCCATCGTGCTAGGATATGGGGTTTATTCTGAGGTAATTCAGTTAATTCGAATGTTTTATTTTCTTTTAAAATGTCCATCTCCATTTTCATGGTCTTCTGCCAGTTGTCAGAACTATCTGAATTTATCGCTTCTTCGTATGTACTTGATACATTTCTTATGTGGTAACAATAATCTATCGTGTATTTTATTGCGTCATTATTTTCGTCTTCCACATAATAGTCATTAAGATATTTTGGGCGGGTTTTCGTTTTCCCAATATTTTCAGTTACTACTTCTGTTTCGGGTTCAACTGTTTGAATATTTTCAGTTGTAGCACTTTCGTCTGTTTCTTTTATATTATCTTTAAATTTATCTGTAAATTTTACTATTCTGACATTTTTTATTTCACCGGTTTCGGGAAAATATATTAAGTAGGCCGGACTACCTCTGTCATATCCTACAAAAATTCCCTCCTTACTTCGGTCTTCCAATTTTTGGGGGGTTTGTACGTATGCGTAACAAATGCTTCCAAATAAGTGCATATTTGAGATATTTGGTTTATCGCCCGTAAAAAATTCGTATGGCGTGCTGTTAATACGTTTGTTGTAACATCGGTTACGAATATACGTTGAGGACATAACAACGTATGACCACATATATTTTGGAAGGTTAGCATGTTTTAGCATGCACCTAGCCATTTAAAAAATTGTGCGCCATGCTCTTTCGATCGTACTATTTTGGTGGGGGGAGTAGGGCGCCGATTTTTGATGATGTATCTTATTCTTAATTAGTAGCGATTCGAAGATTTTAGAAGTAAATTCCGTGCCTTGATCGCTCCTTACTGTTTTTATATTTCCATACGGGGCAACGTCAGCTATAAATCTTTCGAAGGCTTCCACTGCGTCACTTTTACTTTTCAACATGTACGTGACTATGAGACCGGAATAATCATCTATACACCCTAATACGTACTTAAAATCATCCTTTGCTATGGGGTCTATCGGTCCTGCTAGATCAATGTGTACTAGTTCGAGTATTTTTGTTGCTCGTTTGTCAGGTATTTTATTTTTGAATTGGGTAATTTTTGCCTGTGGGCACACTTCACAATTAAATTGTTTTTTGTCACTAATTTGTATACCAGAAACGTTTTTTTCTAATTTAATTATATCGTCGATGTTGCAATGTCCCATTATGCTATGCCACTTTTCTAGCGAATGTTTTATTTTCTTCGTAGAAGTTACATTATTTAAGTAATATAGTTTACCTTTCTTATATATATTAAATTTAGTTCCATTAGTATTTAATGTTGCAGAGTTAGGTTTAAATTTAACGTAAGCACCCTTTTCTGTCGCCGCTTGTACTGAAAAGATATTATTATTAAAAGAAGGTATATACAAAGCGTTTTTAAGATGTTATTATGTATCCTTCCATTCGTATCAGTCATTTTAATAGAAGCATTCCCCCTTTTTAGCGCCAAATTATTGTATCAGCTTCCATCGGCTAGTTCAACAATATGGCGGGAGGAATCAAATTCTTTATCGAAGTTAACGAACTTGGACTCGTCGTTTAAAATATGGGTTGTGGCCCCACAATCGAAGAGTCACCAGCGTTATTAACAGAAAAAATATAAGAAGTGTTCTTATCTGATACGTGTTTCATCGCATTCCCTTCGGTGTTTGAGTGTCTATCTTGCGTTTTTCTGCAAAATTTGTGTCATGTGTTCGTGTTTTGCAGTTTTTGCACCAGCGTGCGGGTTTTCTACAATTTTCGGATTTATGCCCATATCGCCCGCTTAAGAAGCATGATCCATTGAATTCGTTTTTGTTATATTTATTTGGTCTGGAAATGGTTGCTGGTTGACTGTTATATGTCTTTTCTCTCACACTCATTACTGCGTTCGCGCTTTCACCATGGTTTTTTTCAGTCTCTTCGAAGTTTCTTAGAGCGGTTTTAAAGTTCTGGAATGTCATAGGTGTATCTCTCTGCGTTATTACCGTGGTGAATGTCTTATATCCACTCGTTAATACCTTTATAATCATTGCGATCAGTAATCCATCGCTTATCGTTTCTCCGGCATTTTTTAGGAATGTGGCAGCATTTTCCGCTCTTATTACATAGTCTGTAATATTTTCATTTGACTTGTTTTGCAACGATGTTAATTCCGTGTACCACGAAATTATTCTTGGCTTTCCACGTGACAGATAATGTTCTCTTAGGATATTTAATGCTTTTCTACCATCGTTATTCGCGTTTCGTATGATATTGTACTAGTTCACCAAAAGCTTCGGTGTTCTTGTTCTGATTTATTTCAGCTTCGCTCCCTGTACAGTTTTTGAGTCCGCATGTAGCCAAGAAACTTCACTTCCCATAATTCATACTTTCTTTCATCTCCCTGAAACATTAGTCTGTGGTTTGCATAGCTGGGCACATAACCTGTTAAGCTTTGAGGAGTAGAACGTAACATCATGGTAGACTATGAGTCACAAAGACATAGAAGAAAAGACAAGAATAGAATGGGGTAACAATAATACGTGCGTATTGCACAACTTTTATTCTCGGACTGAAGATACAATTTTGAAAGAACAAATTTGGCGCCTAATTTTCATGTCACGTGATACCTCTGCAGCGCAGTAATTATCACGTAGTGCGGTGATCAGGTCGATGGCCTTATCACCACTTGGTTGAGTGGAAATATATTCAGTTGACAATTCAACAATATATATATATATATATATATATATATATATATATATATATATATATATATATATATATATATATATATATTGTTAAATATAGAAGTATTTTTCTCTTCTATTTTCTTTTCTCATTGCGGAATTGGAAAATTTCGGCAACTTTTGTCGCTTTCTTCAGCTAAATATGAAATTATTAAAATCAGTAGAGAAATGCCGTTATTTATAAATCATATGCAAGAATGACGTTACATTTGTTTAAAAATCCGTTTCAACCGTTTTTTGCTTTGTTCTTTTTTCTTATTGCGTGGATTGTTTTCTTTGAAGATACATTTTATAATCTTTTATTTTCTAAAATAACATTTTACAACAGAAGTATTCGTGAACAAAGATTATATATATATATATATATATATATATATATATATATATATATATATATAGTAGAGAATGGTAGTTTGCTTGAAGCATTGCTGGGTATAGTAGTAGTAAGTTTTTGAAAGGCTGTGGGCAATGCAAGTTCCGGGTAAGATGCAAGTTGTAAGGAACAAAAACAATAACAATAAATCGAATACGAAATATGACTTACTATTTATTTTTCCTTTTTTTTCTAAAATCTTACATAACAGCAAGAGTGTTTTTAGCTGTTCGTGTGATGTCCGGGTGATTAAAAATCACTATTTGATATTTCGGGAAAAGACTTCCCTTTGTCAAAAATAATTAAACCAGAAGAAAAATGTGTTTTTTCTCCGACTGTGTAGAGAATACTACAAAACAAAATGGCTGCCAGATGTAGACCGCAGCGAAAACGAAAACAGTCTCGCAGGGAATGTAAATTAAATTTTATTTTAAGGTTATGTTACATATATGATTTGGCGTTCAAAAATATTTGTGTAATGTTGGTTAAGTGTATGGTGCTCGATAAACTGTTAGTTTTAATAATATATATATATTTTTTTTTTATATAATTTTTTTTTATTAAGCTTATATTTGATTATTTACTTTTATTTCAGCGTGTTTTATCTTCATATTTTTATTTTTTTATCTTTCTTTCGTATTTTAAGAGTTTTAATATAAAGTAAAGTAATTAATCTCTCATTTTAAATATTCTAGATCTATCAAACTTATCGATTATCATCTATTTAAGAAGTGTTACTAATTGTGAGTTTCGTCAAATTAGTTTATCGGATTAACTTGATATATTTACTATAAGATAAAGGGGAATAACTCTGGATTTTTTTTTTAGGTGGAAATCTGTATAACAATATTAGTATATATATATATAAAACATATATACACATACATGCATATATACATATATATATATACATATTTATGTATTATTGTTTGTTTAATTGTTTATTTATATATTCTTCATTTTCATCTTGTTTACATATTTTTTTATTATTATTATTTATTTTTAAAATTTATTTTATTATTTATTTATTTAATATTTGCATGTTATTTGTATACATTTTATATGTGTTTGGATTAATTAATTAATAATGCTAGGTTATGGGGTGACTTATTTTGGTGGGTTAGAAGAGTATGTTGAATATGGTTTTTGGTTTGTGGTTGAAAGTGTGTTAGGATAAAAGTTAATATGGGGAGGGCCTATTTGATTGTTTGGGTGTGTGGTGATTTATTATAGGAGGTAAGTAATGAGTGAAGTGGTGGAAACGGAGTCTGATATGAGGGTTGTTCGGTGGATGAGGGGTAGATATTATAGAATGAATGGTGAGTGGAGCTTGTGACGCTGATTGAGTGAGGGGTTTAATCTGGAGATGAGGATTGATTCTGTGATTCTAAGGTCACCAATGTTTCTGACAGACGCTAAGATGGAGACATGAATATCACACTGAGTGTTTGAGCAAATCTCTGTGTGTTTGTGGAAAGAGGATATACGGGTATTCAAGTGCTCCTTTATGCGCAAGTGTAGCGGTCTTGTAGTGTTGCCGATGTAAAAATTTTTGCATTTATTGCACTGTAGTTTGTAAACACAGTTAGTGCGATGGCACAGACCTGTGTTGGGGATAGGGCAATTGGCCAGGGAGCAGGGTTCGGGTGTGTGGTTAGTATGTTTATTAGATAGATGTTGGCGTAAGGAGGTGCCAGTATGTGTTAGTTGTATGTTAAGGTTTTCCTTATGTATTGCCTTGCGGATGGAGGTGGTGATCTTATCGCTGAAGAAAGAGAGTTTTAAGAAGCATGTGTTAAAGAGGGTGCGGTGTCTACGTGTTTTGGGCTTATTTAGGTGGGCTATGGTGGGGGCAGGGTAGCCGTTAGTTTGGAGGGTTTGGTGGAAGTTTTTGGTGTGTAATATTTTGTCAGCAGCAGAAGAGCATTTATTTTGTATTCGGGTGATTTCATTATGGGCATAACTTAATTTGGCTTTTGTGGGCAGGGCAGACTTAAAGTGTATGAAAAGGTTTTTGCAGGCAGGTTTCCTATAGAAGTTAGTATGTATAGAGCCGTCTTCGGTGATGTTAAGGTTGAAATCAAGGAGAGAGAGTGAGCCGGACTCGTTGGAGTGTTCTATGGTGAATTGTATGTGGGGGTTGGTGTTGTTGAAGATGTTGAATATTTGTGTGGCTTCGTCTTGAGAGGATGTAAGGATTAGAATGTCATCTATATATCTGGAGAAGAATATATAGGAGAGGCAGGAGTTAAGTGCTCGTTGCTCTAACCGGTTCATGTAGGTGATGGCTAAGAGACCGGAAAGGCTAGAACCGATGGGGAGGCCGGAGATTTGTTTGAAAGTGTGCTGCTGAAAGGTAAAGTATGTGTTGTCGATGATGATGCATAAGAGATTGTGAATGTCAGTAGGTGTTAGTCCGAAGAGCTCTAGGTTGTCAGAGGAAGATATGTGGTCGGTGATGAGGTCTATGGCTGGGTGTGCGGGTATTGAGGTGTAGAGGGAGATTACATCTAGGCTAAATATATAGTTGTTTGTTTGTAGTTGTTGGCGTTGGAGTGAGTGTAGTCTGCTAATTACTTGGTCGGAGCTGCTGACATGTGCGGGGAAGGTGGAGAGTAGTGGTTTGAGTAGTTGAGAGAGAAGCCAG
This sequence comes from Sepiola atlantica, assembly GCA_963556195.1. Taxonomy (NCBI): domain Eukaryota; kingdom Metazoa; phylum Mollusca; class Cephalopoda; order Sepiida; family Sepiolidae; genus Sepiola; species Sepiola atlantica. The sequence goes on from OY744529.1 coordinate 75,946,291, forward strand.
GATATTTTATAGAGTGGTCCTTCAATACTAGAGACTATAGGTCTAATTTGTGTGTGTGTGTTGGTCTTGTGTGTTTTAATGAGGTGGTAGAAGGTGGGAAGTCTGCTGTTTTTGGTGGTGAAGTTGATTTTGTATTTTTTGGGTGGTTACGTGTGAGACAGATTTGGGACCAGGTGTTGTTAATGGAGTTTTGGACTAATGTGGCTGAAATGTTGGGGGCGGGGATGTATAGGTTGTTGTTGTTAAGGTGTTCGAGAGCGAGTGTGTTGTATTGTATATATATATATATATATATATATATATATATATATATATATATGAGAAAGGAAGGATGAAAGTAATCCGACGTAATGGGAAATGAAAAAGGAAAAACCAAGATATATATATATATATATATATATATATATATATATATATATATATATATATATATATATATATATATAATGGTATTGCATAAGATAAAGTCAAATCGACATGATACCATAATTTTTTAAATAAATCACAGCTGAAAAAAATCACTGACCCTTTTCAACTATAACTGAGGATAATCAGCGATTTTTGAACCCTCACCAACTTGAAATCGACGGTATCATGTTGATTTGAATTGATCTTCTGTAATACCATTATAAATAAATATTTGCTCTCATTTTTAATTAAAAGTTTTATTTTTATCTTTGAATGATTTAAATAATTGATCATATTGTTGGATTCTTTCTGTCAATCTTTGATCTAGGGTTTGAATCGTGCGACCGGCAGAGCAGTCATCCTCCCCACTGATGATTCCCGAAAAATGATGAAACACATGTACATTAAATGAATTAAATTAAATGAAAATATTTATCATAATATTTTTTATAGCCATCTTTAACACAGGATGAGCACTTTAAAAGAATTAATAATAGGCTAACCATTAAATGCATAATGCAAAGTTCTGTCCGCCTGAATCGTTGAACACTGTAATGACAGCCTACTAAAATAGGTTCATTTTTATAGACATAAATAGAGTTTAATTCTCCCTTTTCCCCATGACTGTTGGGTTGATCGTGTGCTAGAAGTTCTGACTTGAGAGTCAAAATTGACTTTGGTCTGGGGTTCAAATCGTGTGACCGGCAGGACAGTCATCTTTCACACTGATGATTCCCGAAAAAGGATGAAACACTAGTGTAAGAATTACATAAAAATATTTATCATAATATCATATATATATATATATATATATATATATATATATATATATATAATAATAATTGTAATAATCCAGGTAAAAGCATCCACAGGGTAGTAATCCAAAGAATTTCAACCGGGTTTATAAAAAGTGCTCAATATCAAATAGAGCTTCATATATGATTATTTTTATTTACACAGACATGTACAAAATCTGCGACACTGGCATGTCGATGTTATCGATCAACAGTTATTATGAACTGAGATCTCATCAGGCAGAGTTAGAATCCAGTCTTAACCTCAGATCATATTTGGAGAGAATCCATATATATATATATATATATATATATATATATATATATATATATATATATATATATATATATATATAAATGAAAATTATGGTAATTCCAACGTGTTGGAAAATGAAAAGGGAAAAGCCAAAATTATTCATATATTCATCACCGTTTCGTCTTTATTTCAAGACTTTTTCATGCATTTATGAAATGAAATGAATATTTTTGTTATTGTTGTTTGTTTATTTTTGTTTTGGTTTTTTGTTTTGGTTTTGTTTTTTTAATATCGATATGTTATGTACAAAGTTTTCTTAGGAATGTGGTATAAAATAGCTAACCTGGATCTAAATTCAAGTTCTGTTTGGTTAGTGTGAGTTTGCTGATTAAAGGAGATAAATTGTAGAATCCGTTACGTTGTAAAAGAGATATCAAAAATAATAATTCTTTAAATACACTATTCTCTCATGATCTTTCTTTTAACTTTAAACAAGCTAGACTCATTTAATTAATGTTAAATAAACTTCGGCGAAGACTTCTTGAATCAGCACTCATTATAAACTCTAACACAATTAAACAATATAACGGCTTCTACAATCTATCTCCAGAAACCAAAATTCGCAGAGAATTCTTATATTTATACTGAGCTTGTGTTTCGTCAGAGGGTGAGCGCAGGGCAGGATTTAAGCCTATTAGACAGTGGGTAGCACACTATTGTGAATTGATGTGCCCCGTATGTATAAAGTTACTTGATACAGTCGAAGAAGCCCCCTTCTCACAGAAGAGACGTTGTTAGTCTTTCTCTACTCTATCGTTATTTCCATGGAAGATGCTCGACTGAGCTCCAATCTCTAGTTCCTCCTTGTTAAAATTTCACAAGAACTCGTCCCACTACCACAACTGAAAAAAGCTTTCTCTTCTTCCCCCGTGTGCCTAGCACTAGACAGAATTTCCATGAACAGAGTTTCTTTGCAGGAAAAACACATTACCACAGGATTGCTTCTCTGCAGACTACAAAATGGTCGTCTTCAAATACAAAGTGAACAAATAATTGCCAGAAATCGTTCCCATAAGTAATCAAACTTTGTTCATTACATCCATCATTTTGAATTCTCATAATATTCTTCAATCATTTAACTGACAATCCATCCATCCATCTCATGAACCTTTATCCTCGGGTGGATTTTAGCTTTGATAAGTGGTGACTCATTAGTACAAGAAATATGGGTTAATATGGATTAAATATAAAATAATTTGAAGAAAGTTAATTAAATCTTTTTTTAAATTTTGATACACTGATAGGTATACCGATAGTCAAATTAAAAATGCTATAAGTTGAGTCCCTGGAACGGTACAAAAATCTCTTGTTAATAAAAGGAAGTGAAATCCTTTGTTTACCGAATATGGATGTACAATCCTTTGTTTGATAGACCGAGTATCCCATTGGCCAAACGAATTGTGATGTTTATCAGTTCCGGATGAAGGAACTTTCTAGAAATGTTAAATAATGGTGGATATGTTTACTCGTACAATTATTAACTAAATGTGTGTTTTATCTTCAGCCCGTCCTCATAGATATCTCTATGTTTCAGTGTTTTATTTGCTAATCACAGGTTTATGCGTTCTTTTAACTTTTAATTTCAGTTTATCGTCACCGTTTAGCTTTTTATGAAAAAGGCAATTTCCGAGATTGATCTGTTTGTAAAAAACCTCTGTGCATACAGTTTATGTCAGTGATTATATTGACTTGTAATAAATAAAACATTAAAACTTTCATATGATGGCCTTTCAATTTTTAGTATCTCATTTTAACTAATATTGGGGCGTTAAGCTCTCAACGATGTTTGCCTTGAACTTGTGTACTGCATGAAACATAAATCATCACTCTTTAGCTTTTATGGGGTAGATGGCTCACACTAACAAGTTTATAATTGGGCCCCTCCTCACGCACTTCATAGAACCGGCTTTGGGTGAGTGAGGAGATATAGTGTAAAGTGCTATTGGGTTTCTATTTAAACAAAAGAGATGAACAAAAGAGAACTAAAAAAGCCTTGTTTATGAAATATGAAAGGATTTATTTGTTTTGAGGAGTAATACACCAAATATGCACACATATCACGGATATATGAAAAATGGGTTAACCCATATTTTGTGGAGATCTTATCTGAAAAGTATGTAAACAAAGCTGGTTTAGACATAAAAAAAACAAAAACTTTCACCCTTTTTCTCAGTAGCCCCTTACCTCTACAGTGGCGGCCTGCCTTGTTTGGGGTGAACTATGTTAAAAATAAAAGAACAGTTTTGCACCACTTTTATGTCCCCTTATGAAGATTAAAATAAAGATATAAAAAATAACGGTCACTTAATTAGAATATATATATATATATATATATATATCAGGACCGGCGGGACAGTTATAAAAGTGGGGGGGGCTCTCCTAAAAAGTGGGGGCCCGGTTAAACACATGCATATATAACTTCATTATTGATGACCGTAAAGTGGGGGGGGGGCAAGGCAAAATGTGTGTGGGGGGGGGGGGATTGAGCCCCCCCCCTTGCCCCCCTCCCCGGTGCCGTCGTCCATGTATATTTATTTAATGTTTTTTTATCTTATTATGTTTTGTTAATTTCTTCAAATTTATAAAACATGTATCCAATGTTTTAAAATCCTTTCGGCTTATGTGAGATTCGAACTCGGGTATGGCAAGTGTTAAAAAATCGAAGTCAAGCATCTTTGCGAATGACCACGAATGATGTTTACAGTTAACAAAATTCGTCTCTCTCTTTCTTTTACTGTAGTAATGTGTACTCTGCCTATTCCTTTTTCTCAACCAATCATATGTTTTTGTTTGCATATGAACAGACAAACTTCAAAAACACCATCACTTTTTAATAGTACTAGGTCACATACTTTTTTTGTATTATGTTAATGAACATATATTACACTGACCCCCAAAGGAGGCAATAATGTTTGGGAGGATAGTTTCATGACAACAGAACAACTACCACATTACCCGTGCCCCCAAAAAGGAGGAAATAATGCCTGATAGGACGGTCTCATGACAACAGAACAGATACTAAACTACCCCACCCTCCTCTGAGTTGAGCATTGAAAGATAGTAAATACGTCTCAAATAGTATAGTAAACTGACTTGAGCTTTAAAAGATAGTGCAATAGTGCATTGATAGAAGTAATAGTATAGCTCCGGCTTCAGGCAGACAGATACTAAATCTGCATTAGTAATACATATATTGATACTGATGAGTAGGTGGTGATTGAAGCATAAAACGATGTCATTGTTTATTATTATCATTTTTTATTATAATAATTCAATATTTCAAACGCCCTGCGTTTTTCAGCGGGAATGACTAAATGCGTTTTAATATTCAACATGTCTTTGTAGATATCAACAAGGATATGCACGTGGTATTAATGTGCTAAAATTTGAACGATCATATCTTTTTAAGGGGTGGATATGTCGGCTAAGTGCTGCTTAAATGTGTTTAGAGGCTGTTTTTTTTTAATTATCTGTACTACATATAGATAGAGTATAAAGTGAATCTTTATCGAAATAAATGTATAAAAAGAAAGAAAAAGTGTCTCCAATAATAAAAAAAAAAATTGATAAACATGGTATTTGGAAGAAGAAAGTAAACTGGTTGGTTTTGTTTTCATAAGTATCGACGCTTAGAAGCGATTAATAATAAAAGACCCCCTGCAAAGTTAACAATAGAGCCAACCTAGGTGCGAAATGTCGATCTTATTTCAAACTGCTAATTAATAATGTAATCAGTGTGAAAAGTGTATGTTTTCATATAGATGTCCCTACAAGCATCTAACTCTATATAAAGTTAGGTATGTGTATATGTTTATATGTTTGTACGTACAGAATTCACTCCTAAACAAATGAATCGATCATTATGACTTTTGGAACACACCAGCTAAGCGTATGGGGTCCAAATGTGGGCTATATTTAGTTTTATTTAGTTTCATGCAAAGAGAGTAAAAAGGGGGGGGGGGGGTAAGCCCTTCTTAGAAACTTCCGATACCTCCTACTTTTGTGAAATTTTAACACTAGGTATTAGATATAAATCAATAAATATTCCCTAAATTTCAGTTTCTTAGGAGTATATTTAAGGGTTTTCAGGGAAGAATAATATGGACGAATTCAAATATTTCAGATTTGCATTAAATTTGATCCATAGTCATTTAGATACCAATTAAGCAAGATTCCCTGAATTTCAATTACTTCTGAAGACCCCCTTAAGCTGAAGCCTTAAATTTTAGATATTTTCTAAAATCAAAATCATGTAATGAATTCTGATCAAAATTAGAATAAGTATTCTAAATATAAGGTCTAGTAGCATTATATTTTGATGTTAATCTTCATAAGGGGCCATAAAAGTGGTGCAAAAATTATTCTGTTTAGGGAATTACTTTTACCCGTCCTGGGACGGGTACCCTGCTAGTTTATATATAAAAATGATTTGTTTAGTTCTTGACTGAGATGAAAATGTAGTATCTGTTCTTAATAAAAAAAAGTCGTTCTTTTGTGCATTTTTTGGCTACCTACTTCTTCTGTATTGTGTTGAAGGCAGAGCCGATGATTATGACCGGTCTTACAACTATTTAGACAGAATAGTATCTTTGCTTTTTAGTGACCATTTATCTTTTTCATCTTTTTCATTATCACTTCTATCGGTCGAGCAAAACATGTTTTATTCTAAATCAAAGATAGTTATGGAAGAAGCACACAACTTTTTTTCTAAACTTTACTCCTCTCCCCCCCCCACGCTCTTCTCCTTGTTCTATCCTCCCATCTATGACCTTGGTGTTACCTGCCAATATAGGAAACTAATCTTCGCATGGACTGTAAGGCCAACTCCTATAATGTTTTGTAACAAAAAGAGTCGTCAAATGAAAGGAAAACAAAATCCTTCTATAAACAACAGGTATTTATTTAAGTGACCTACACCGTTGGATGTAGGTTGGCGAAAGTTAAATCACTGCCACAGTGAAGAGAGTTATAATAAAGTAAGAACGTAAGAAAGATTCGGCGCCGAAGTTCTTCAAGCAGTATATATCCCAGTGGAAGATAGCCTTGTTTGGAGTTAAGTTGACCGGGGCAAGAGAGAAGACGTATTTCTTTGCTCGTGCTTGAAAGCTCTCTGTGACTATAAAAAAAAAATGATTGTCTCCCTTTTTCCTGAGTGGTTCTCTTCTTGTCCGCCACGACACCCCTCTTGTTCTGAAAATTCCCCTTTGATTGGCCAAGACGATTTTCCTTGACAAATCAACAGACACTTAATTTTGGCGGGCTGAATCAAAAAAAAAACATAATCTTGCTCTTTCTGAATATGATCCCGTCCTGACATCAAGTAAGGAATATTTCTCCTTATTTTGAATACGGCTATTGGAACCTGAGAAATTCAGGAGGCCGTCTAATTTTCTTGAAGGTGAAAGAACTTTCATTTTTAGTTGGACTTCTTAAAGCCGCAGACTCAATTAGTTTTGCAAGACTTTTCTGTCTTGTTATTTAATTTAACAATCATACATATTTCCCTTTATCTCTGTTTTCTGTGTCTTCAATATTTCTTTCAGCATTTTCCGACTTCGGCAAGCGAAACTGAACCGTTCTCTTGCTGAAACACTATAACTGCTGTGTAAATTACAAAGCGTCTGGAAGTAGTCCTTGAATAGTTTGGTCGAAATTAATAGGCCCTGAAGGCTGATTAGTTATCGTACGACTCAACCACCTCACAGGGGAAAGAAATGTTAATGTTTATGACTGCTACACCAACACTTCAAAGACATCTATGCAAACGACACAACTGTCTATGGCAACACTTCGAAGAACATCGGTGATCAAGGTCTTGCTGATTCTCTCGTCTGATCTGGAGCATATGGTGCAATGAGTAAAAAGTGGCTTGGTATTTTAACATCTCTAAAACCAAGCTTCTCTCCTTTAACCACCAACGCTCGGATCCTCGTTTTCCCTAAGTTGTGATGAATGGTTCTCTCTTTGAGAAAGCCCTTGTTTCGATAAGATCCTAGGACTGATCTTCACTCCAGACCTAAAATAGACTAACATTAACTGGAAAAATGGTTGGATCATTCTACCGATCCAAAAAGTACCTGACTTCTGACACAATCCTATACCTGTGTAAAAATCAGATGTCCTAAGATCGAGTACTGCTGATACATCTGGAGAGGTGCCACTCAGAGCACTCTTTCTTGCTTTGACAGAGTAAAAAATCGACTTTGCAATCTTTCTTTTTTATGGAAATCACTCCAGGCAAGGCATGAAGCCACTTGCTGTAAGGTGCTAAAAAAAAATACTACTTCAAGGTCAAAAACTAGCCAACGTTAGATGGATAGATTTCAACCCAGAAAACAGCAATTCTTCCCCCTTTTTCAGAAACATCGCTCATCGAATGTGAAGATTAAAGGACAAAATAAGGGAAGCGAGAGTTACGAGGTTGCCGAAAGTAAACCCAAGGTTCACCTTCTACTCTCCTTAATCTAGTGGAGATGAAATCATCTCTTTCCTACAGCTCCTTCCTTACGAAAGAGACTATGCTAGTCTCTCTCTGCTCTATCGTTATTTCCATGGAAGATGCTCGACTGAGCTCCAATCTCTGGTTCATCCCTGTAAAACGTTCCCAGCAAGAATTTGTCTCGCTACCATCACTGTAAAACACTTTCCTTTCTTACTCTCTGTACTTAAAACCAACAACTTCTCATCTGTGGGACAGAATACCACAAGACTGCTTCCCTACAGATTACAACATGGTCATCTTTAAGTCAAATATCAACAAATACTTGTCGAGCTGTCCTTTTAAGTAATCAAAATTTTGTCCATTCCATTCATCGTTTTCAATCCTCTCATAGTAATGTTCATCATCCAATGAACAATCTCATCTACCCTTATCCTTGAGTGGCCTTTAGCCTAGGCAAGTGGTGACTCATTACTCAAACGGCTCCAGTCCTCTGACATCCATAAATGTGGGAATTACTTGAAAGGATACACTGATGATTACCCAAGCGAATGAAGAGATGAGTCCACAGCCATCAGAGAAAAAACTCCTATACCAGAAGTTTGAAACCATCTACCGATATATTAAATATAGACAAAAAAAACTAGCAGCAAAGAAGCAAAACTTCAGAAAAAGGACTCTCCATCAGACACAATTTTAATGGCCAGGGAGTTGCTACATACCTGAATAGAGTGACAACGACATCCTCTCTTATTGGTATCACAAATAATGGTGGTGTGGCCCTACAAGATGAGAACCTAGATAATGCAGGAGGCCACATTACCCTCAACAGAAACCATAAACAACACTTCTCAGTTGAGTGAAACAGCCTATCCCACCAGCTGGGCAGTTGAGGTAGTCAACATGAACCTCGATTTTCTAGTTAGAGAAGAATTGGTTGGAAGCACAGAGTAAGGTCGAAATTAGTACGCCCTGTCTGGATTTGGTGTCAGAAGAGATTTTCCTTGAAGGGTAGAGCCGAGGCTTGTATGACATACAACTTCCCTCTGACCCTTTACCGATTGTTTGTACTTCCTGTACCTGGTACCTGGTGCGGCATTCACCATGGGTGGGTTGAGCTGGCTTCTTCTTAAGGAGGAAGTTTCTCGGAAATATTAAATTCACAAGCGATCCCCTGTTACATATATATCGCGCTCAGGGGAGATGACGTTGTTAATTTTTGCAGTTTCTTTGCAGAGAGGTGTTGCCCTCCTCCACATACAATGCCTTCAATTCTCAAATGGTTACCCATCTGGTACTGACCAGGCTCAACGTTGCTTAACTTCGGTGATCTAACGGGAACCGGTGTGTCAACATGATTACGCCGTTTGTACTTCCATTGTCTGTGACTAGGTTATGGACCTGTGAGCACATTCCCATCTTGCTTCTGTGGAGAGTAAGCTAATGTTTTGCAGAAAGGTCTGTGTCCAGCGTCTTATGTGAGGGTATCTTGTGAATAAGATGGCCGGTGAAAAATCAACCATACTCTTCCAATTTCATGTCCTTGTGCCTGGAATATCGTCGACATGTTGAGAGAGTAACATTTCTAAGTTGAACGGTGACAGAGAAATCTACATAGTAGCATAAGGTTAAGGCTGTCTTACCTAGACTTAGTTTCCGCCTGAAGGTCAAGCGCTGGCATAGACCAATGGTATGCCACTCAAGAGTCTTCCTCGGTCCAGTGACCTTTCTTAGTCTAGAAAGATACTATATAGGGACTTAGCAGAGAGGTTTCAGCTTCGGATCTCTATGAGGAGTGACTCAGATGCTCTCAGTGAAGATAGCCACTGAGTTTTCGGTATCTCAATAACTTTGCGTTTTCTATAACCTGGTGATCTGTCTGCAATGTGCTAGCCCTTAATGACTTAACATACTAGTGAAATGAATAATTTTGTGTTTTTAGATCTCTTTCAAAATTCCCACTCGCGACATTTTTTTCACCATGACCTCTTAATTAGAAGAACAGTAGAACAACTGTATGCCATCTAGAGATCAACCTGATGGTTTTGGGGTCTTTTTTGCTCATTTTAATTAATTTTATTTTATTCATTTATTTTATTTATCTATTTAAATCTTATTTATATTCTCATTCCTTTGTGTTACACAAATGTCTATTAATTCTATGACACTATTGTTTATGTAAATTACTTATATGCATTTAAGTTTATTGTTTATGCAAATTACTTATATGCATTTAAGTGAAGAATTAGATCGACATGTACAGTTAATTGATCCTTCATATCGACTATTTAATAAATTAGTTCTGTCGTAAAATGTCATAATAATTAGTTTTCTCCGCAACCATCCATTGAATTTCTCTGAAATTTTGCATGAAGTTGTAACTTTGGTCAGGTTAGAAAGTGACATTCTCAGATTTAAAAAAAAAATCTGGTTAGCCCCCCAGGGGGTCAAAAGGCCCCGAAATGGCAAAAAATGACATTTTTTGCTCCATAACTTTTCATCCATCCATTCAATTTCTCTGAAACTTGGCCAAAATGTGGGGGCAATTGTTCCTGATAGAAAATAATTATCGCTGACCTTGGAAAAAATCTGGTTCGCGCCCCCAGGGGGTCAAAAGCCCCCTAAAATGGCAAAAAATGACCCTTTTCTCCCATAACGTTTGATCCATCCATTCAATTTTTCTGAAACTTGGCCAAAATGTAGAGGCAATTGTTCTGAGTATAAAATGAGCATCCTTGACCTCAGAAAAATTCTGGTTCGCGCCCCCAGGGGGTCAAAGGGGGGTCAAAAATGCCCCAAATTGCCCAAATTTATTGCATTTTACACTCGCCACATCGAGTCACATACAGAGGGGGACCACGCACGTGCGGCTTGTTTTTTTCAGTAAGACAAAGTAAACATGGATAATTTAAAGACATACAAAATTTTCCATTTCACGACTGCTGCCTGGTTTTCGATTTTTAACACCCATGAGTAGTTTGATAATGACGTACACTTTTTAAGTCTATTGTTTGAGAAAGAGTGGATATGGTTAGCAAGCCTGGTCTTGAATTCTGAATTAGTGCTACATTTATAGATTTTTATTATATCTAGTTGTTCAATACTATTAATTTTAGTTATGTAAACTATGCTGTTTGATAAGCGGTTTCTGCCTAATACACAGTTATCTGGATTTTGGCAATTACAAGTTTGTTGATGGGATGCAGTTTGATTATTATACATAGTTATGTTTATTTATGTACTCACTAGGAGTTCTCATACAATTCATCATCAGTGATTACTCACTGATAATAGCCGGTGGTGTTCCCTAAAGTCTGAGTGACAACAAGTCTGCCCAAATTTCCAGTACTCTCCACTTCTTACGATAACCATTGCAAATTATGTTGCGTTATCACAACAGCCGCTTACCATTGATTTCTCATTGGCAACGACCATTGGTCTTCTCTGGGATTTTGGGTGGCAATAAGTCTCCCCAAGGTCCTAGTACTCTCCGCATTCTTCCAGTGGAGGTCTGGTTAGTGCTCTCTCTCCATGGTCTTTCCATCCTCCTTGACCCTTCACGACTATTTTGTGTGGTATCAGCCAAGACTAGTTCCATCTACTTTTTTTTTTGGAGGGGGGAGGGGGAGAGTAGTTGATAAAATTTCTTGCAGTTTCTGTTCCTTGAGTTCATGTAGTGATGTTCTTTCTGTGTTTTTGTTTTCTTTCTAGTCAACTTCCGTGTGACTGGTTAGCATTCATAGCTTATGTGGGTTGGTTTCCGCATTCAAGGGTTTTCCTTAAGATTTCAGCTGTTTTCATCATTGCCGTCCGTTGTATGATCTCAGTCTTCCATTTGATTCCAATTTCTCCCAGTCTTTTTCCAGGTTTTTCAGGAGTGTTCCTAGTACTCCTACAATTATTGGTATTATTTTGACTTTCTTCATACTCCATATCCCTTTCAATTCTTTGGCAAGTTCAGTGTATTTGCTTCGTTTTTCTGTCTCCTTGCTTTTAACCTTGTGGTCTGCTGGGACGGCAAAATCTGTCCTTGTCATACCTGGAATTAGAGAGGTTACTTACCTGTTTTTTGTCCGTGATCTTGTTCCTGAAATTAAAGAAGCCAACATTTGCAGGATGCGGACCAGGCCCCCCATGTTGGCCACCGAGGGAGCACCTACCCATCATGCCACTCAGATCTTTCTTCTGAGTCCCGCGGTGTTTATTTGTATTTGCAGACATTTATCATGGTTTGATGTTTGTGGCAACACCAGGCCCAGGCTTAGTTTACCTGTGATTCTGTCACAGGGATAGTGTTTCTCTCATTCTTATGAAGATCAAGGTACGCTATTACACATACATCAAGACACATTTACGGAAAAAAAAAGTTATATATATAGTATATATATATGTATGTATATATATATATATATATATATATATATATATATATATATATGTTACCTAATTACTTTATAAGTTTTCTAGTATACTCTTAAGTAATAAAAAAAATGACAATAGATTCCCCTCCCATGTTTGTATGATTATTATTATTATTATTATTATTATTATTATTATTATTATTATTATTATTATTATGCCTTTTAAATAAATTTTTCAAGATTAACCATACATGAATAACTGAGTTTTAATGTGTTTCTATTGAATATTTCTTAGGGTAGGTGGTTGAGTGAGAAGTGATAGTGAAATAATGTTTGTTTTAACATTAATTCATAAACACTTCCCACTCAACCACCTATTTTGAAAAATATGCAATAGAAATACACTAAAACTCAGTTATTCATGTATTGCCAGCACTCGGTGTAAAGTAAATATTATGCTCCTAACCAGTAAACCATTAACACTCCCAAGTCCCTTCCGCCAGTTCAGTATTGAACCTATTATCGATCACCAATGTATTTTACATACATCCTGATATAATTGAAACAAAATGTATTCAAAATTAGTACAAAAAGTTGAGTTTTAAAAAATCATAACTCCCTCCTTTTAATTTCTATTCTTATATATTTTATTTTACTAAACAGATGCTTTAAAATCCATGTGAATGCACCTTAATCGCTAATAACTGAACCTCTATGGATGAAAAATTATTTTTTAAATCACATGTAAATTGCAGAGTTATCTTCCCTTCCATGGGTTATTAAGTCATTTTAGTTTTAAAAGCAAAAATATCTGGCAGCCATCTTTGATTTTCCTATTAAGCTGCCTCAGTTTTTTCTCAATTTAAAATGGATTTTTCTAACCTTTATAACGTTCAACCCTGGAATTTTATCAATATACAAGGTTATTTGACTCTACTGGATTAACTCAAATACTTTTTTTTATAACTGACATGAAGAAAAGATTTGCCCAGTGTTGAAACCGGTCGACGATCTGACTTGTATTGATTTTTTTTGCATTGTCATCCTGTCTTATATTTCTGAAACGTTTGCATCCAGTATGATTTAAAATAATAAAGTAAATCCAAATGTGGTAAAAGTCCAGAATAGTTAACAGTCGAGAACTCATAAACAAAAAGCAACAAATGATTAGAGCATTAAATTCTCTACCTATCTGTATACTTTTAACCTGTGGAAACTGTTTGTAAGATTTTTTTTATTTCAGAATTTTATTTCGATGAAAGCTGTCTTATCGTCACACAAAAACCAAAATAGCAACCGAAAATAATAGCTTAACTTAAGTCTTCAGTTATTTTCATGCTGAAAAGATAGTAAAATAAAAAATGGCTTACCCTTCCACTAACCCTGAGTCCGAGTGGCAAACCCCTCCCCCCTTCAAGAAAAAAAAAACCCTCGTAAAATCACACATAATCGCCTAAGTTTAGCAAAGTTAAGCGATAATCTCTGCCGCCTTTGCTGTGTTTCATTTGTCGATGAGACAGTTTTCATTGAAATAAAATTCTGAAATAAAAAAAATCTTATAAAACAGTTTCCACATGTTAAAAGTATACAGGTCGGTAGCATTCAATAGTATTTAATTCTACTGCGTTTAATATAAATTATTTGTTTTTCCTTTTTTTTCTTTACGAGTTCTCAACAGTTAATAATTCGGTACTTTACCCTTCAGATGTTTTCGAAATTAAAAATTATGTTTTCAAATGCAGAAATTTGTACACAAGACATTAAATTAAAAATTTACGGCGTAAAAACACCCCCAAAAAATGTTGCCGCTAACAATATTGTGTCCGGCGAGATCGCCCCTTTTGCAGTTGCTATGCAATTCTATTGATAGAAACATTGCTGCAGCACTTCCAATTTAAATATTTAGATGGGGAGTCACCAAACATTTATTTTTTTTATAAGGTCGGATTAGAATATGCTTTGTGCAATGCCTATGGAAATGAAGAGAGGAGGGCAGTATTTGGTTCCAAGACTCAAGAGCTAAGAATGGCTTCATAGCAATCCAAATGTGGTGCTGATATCGATCCTGAACCAGTTTTCATGAGGTTCGGCTCGGAAGCGTTCGGCTGTCCTACGCAAACGCCCGAGAGTTGACGAGCCGATTTGTACCAGACGACAATTTTGATACGGTGCTGCGTCCTATGATAATAATGTTTTGCTTGTTTCGTTTTTTATTTTTGTTGTTAGGGTTAGGGTTAGAGTTAGGGTTTAGGGTTAGGGTTTAGAGTTAGGGTTTAGGATAAGGGTTAGGGTTTAGGGTTAGGGTTAAAAATATTTATTTGATAACAGTAATTTCGCTCTGTTTTGCTTGTTTTATTTGTTTTGTTGTTTAAAAAATTTCTTGCAACTATAACTAAAAATTATAGGACGCAGCAACGTATCAAAATAAAAAAAATATATTTTTTTGATGACAGTAACTTCGCTATGTTTTGCTTGTTTTGTTTTTGTTGTTGTTTCTTTTAGAAAATTTCTTGAAAATATAACTTACATTTGTTACAATACTGTAGGGCCCCATTATGCAAGGCACAGTAGGTTAACTAGTATCAAATAGCTAATTTTGTTATTGAAAAATAAGTTTTGTTTCTGGACTCAGAAGTGAGTTCAGAGAAGTGTTTGATCCAAGAATAGTCATAATAAATTTAGACACCTGACGTGACCTTTGAGTCAGAGATCAGAGTGAGTCGTTTTTGTCCCCATATCGTGCGTGGGAATGATGATTACGTCACCACGGAAAAGAAGAACTTAGCTTTTTAGAATCAGTCTGAGCTTAGAGGCGATACCGTTCAGACCGGGTGCGAGCATGTAGCCGGCAAACTGGTAAGGCCCCGCTTTGGGAGGGCAGAAGATATCCCAAAAGGAAAGAAGATAGCCTGAGTATGAGAGAGTCGAAACCGGAATCCCCCTGACAGCAAACGAACCAGGAAGTAAAAATTGTGTGAGAATAAAGAAACTTGTGTGAAATTTCCCTTCAAGAAAATTCGTGTCTCGTGTATTCATTCTGTCTGAGACAGACCTCTTCCTTCGATCAAGACGACACAGCCAGCGAAGACTAGACGAATCACAGGCCAAAGAAGAGAACAGAAGATAAGATAAACCTTGAGATTTATTTGAGAACTTTTAAGAACTTTAAGATACGTATAAATGAACAGAGGCCGTAATTGAAAAAGGCCTGAGATGCCGTGAACAGATTCGTGGTTTTAAAAAGGCCTGAAGGGCCGTAAATTGATACGTGAAGATTTAAGACTGTGGTTACAAAATGATATGAGTAGACATGTAGCGTGTATCGTAACACATTCACAGGACGCAGCACCGTATCAAAATTGTCGTCTGGTCCCATTCGGCTCGTCAACACTCGGGCGTTTGCGCAGGACAGCCGAACGCTTCCGAGTCGAACCTCACGAAAACTGGTTCAGGATCGATATCAGTACCCCAAATGTTTGTGTTAGTTTTTGAGAATATTGTTTACAATTCCAGCTAGGGTAACATCAGTGTGTGTGCTTTTCTCGCATCAACTTAACTTCGATAATTACATTTTGAATTATTTTTTTTTATTTACTATTAATCGAATATTTATTGAAATCAGAATTGCAATAGTGTAAACTAATTTTGAAATATCTTTCGTTAATATTCAATCTTTTCTTCCTTTCACTCACATACAAGGCAGACACTACATATCCAGTTTACTCTTCCCTGTATTCGTCATGCACCCCTCTTTATATCAGCATGCTTGCTGATTTGGAACCTCTGGAGTTTAGCTGCTTATCTATATAAAGTTAGGTATGTGTATATGTTTATATATTTATACATACAGGATGAAACGTTGATTAACTCAGCTTTAGTGTAATAATAGAGTATGCATACGCAACACAAACCATCAATATGTTGGTAGGCATATTTTTATGTTGCCATCAAAAATTACAAACGATACGCTAAACCGCCGACAATGAGAATGGTTAGATTGTTTCTGTGGTCTTTCGTGGTATGTAGAACATTCTAAAAGTACTAATTGTATTCTATACTTGCTGACTTTGCCAGCTCGCTATCGCTTCGTAAAGTTCACTATTTGAAACATTAATGCAAAATAATAAACATTTCACTCATAACTTTGTTGTAAACACGAAACCAAATCTGTCTCATTTATTAACATTTTTGTAATTTCAATACATTATTATTTATCTTTTAAATGTAACCGCAAGGAAAGAAAAAGAAAGAAGAAATCAATTTGCCTTTTTACTTGCAATTTAGAAATAGATCGCAACTTGTTAGAAAATGAAGTCAGTCCATCTAAAGAAAGGAACATTTGAACACAAATGCTAAATATTTGTCCAGGAAATATTGCGAAACTTGTTAGATTAAAATAAAAGCAATCACTGAATTAAAGAACAATAACAAATAATAGTTAATAAGAAATGGTGTTCTTGTTTAGAAAGCATTGTTTTTATGGTAATATAAATTATTAAAAATAAGAACGCCATACAATGCATTCGCTTCAACAACAGACGAAATTGAAAATACACCAAAAAAAGTGATGAGAAAAAAAAGAAGGTATTTTTATATATCTCTTTTTTTTTTTAAATCCTGATGATGAAGTATATCTTCGAAAATTTAAGTGAAAAAAAATAATTGGAAAAAAAAATTAATAAATTAAAAATAATAGTTAATTAATAAAATGTACTTTTACGAAACCAATATGCAAATTAGTTAAGCTTGTGACTGATATCGCATATACATAAGCAGTATATAAAAAAGATGGTGCGTGTCTTGTGCACAGTTGAATTAACTTGAAATAGTGCATTTTGACTTTATCGTTAGTGTGAGAAACGGGCCCAACTTTTGTATTTATTTCCTTTCAGGGAGGGCAGATTCTTTGATTTTCTCTGCCAGAATTTCGTTTGATGTCTTGCTCCACTTTGCAAACTTAGAGTATTATTTACCTCCTCTTCAGGAGGTTAGGCACAAGGCCAGTTTTATTTTATTCCCACAAGGTAAGATGTGACCCAAGGTCGGGTCGGGAAAGTGGGATTTGAAAGGCCAGCACCCGAGAAGGTGAGCACTCTGGCCAGTGGTAGCAAAACAATAGCACCTTCTTCTATGCAACAGACCCTAGCCGGGCTTTTAAGTCTCTTATTTTTCTTTTTTTTTAGTTGCTGCACATGATGAAGATAGGGGGTCAAGACCTTTTTATCAAGGCCTGATGGTAAACCCTTGTTGGCCTCTGTCATGGCTGGAGTGTCACTTTTAGAGGCAGAAAGGTTCACACCATTGCTTACCTCTTCTGGTGTATATATAGTTTAGAGCCCCTTTTTATCCTGGGTGCTGGCCTGCCAGTATTTAGTCTTTTTTGTTATTCATCTTTTTGTATCAGTTTCTCATTTTCTTATTTGTTATTGAAAGTTGCCCTGTATTAATAGAGGAGATGCCTCCCCTCCCCCATCCATAAGCCGGGTTAAGTGTTGGGTGGCTTGAAGAGACAGCACCACATTTTTTTAATGGTTAGTCAGGGTTTATTTCCTATGACAAGAATCCCCATGTCAGGGTCGCCTGATAAACCCTTGTACAGAGAGACCAAATACATCCGAGGGTGGTGTCTAATAGACATTCAGTTTAGATAACGTCAGCGAAACTAGTTTTAGTAAAACACATCTTTAGTTTCGAGAAAAAGGATCAGTTTTTTTTTATTTGTTTGTTTCTTTCATTAATTGTTTTATTATTTTTTTTTACTAATTAGCAGGGCTTTACAGAAAGGAGCGCGCTCCTTTTGGCTGCAGCCAAGGAATAGGAGAGGAGCTCGTTTTTTTTTTATCCAGCAGTGGTGAAGCAAATAAATGGGGACTTATTTGAAAATAATGGTGAAAGTGTGTTGAATTTTTCAACAGGTTATTTTAAGGTACAGATGTAGCAGGGGTGGGGGGGGGGGGGCAACCTCTTTTTGTAGGAACGGAAGCCGTTTCCAAACTAGTAGAAGGAGTAAATCTCTGCTAAAAGCCACTCGAGGGTAAGGGTTAACGAGATGTGGATTGTCAGTTGAATGATGAAGAATTTGTGAGATGATTGAAACTGATGAATGGAATGAACAAAGCTTGATTACATATGGGGACAAGTATTTTTTCACATTAGATTTGAAGACCCCCATGTTGTAGTCTGAAGGAAAGCAGTCCCTTTGTAATGAGTCCCACAGACGAGAAATTCTTGGAAAAAAAACAATGTTCATGGAAATTCCGTCTGAAGCAAGGCACATAGAGGAAGAAGGGAAAGTTCTTTGCAGTTGTGGTAGTGGGACGAGTTCTTGCTGTGAACGTCTTACAAGGAGGATACAAAGATTGAAGCTCAGTCGAGCACCTACCATGAAAATAACGATAGAGTAGAGGAAGACTAACAACGTCTCTTCTGTGAGAAAAGGGTTGTAGGGAAGAGAAGAGATCTCCACCCATTGTTTCTTAATTGTTCTCATTTACTTGCCTCCTCATAAGGGCAGAGTTAGACACAAGGTTGGGTTTTGATGTGGGGGAAAATTCAGCTCCCCAAAAAGGGAAACTCTGGATTGGGACAAAAATAAAAAAATTGTCTCAGGCTAGAAGAATTTCTCCTTCACTGGCCGAGGACAGAAAAGATTAAGTATAGTATCAGAACAGATACTACACTTTGCATTATTTATTTGCTATAAAGTAAAAATATATATATATACACAGTGAAACAAATTAGACACAGGGCCATAATGTTTTGTATTTCTTTTTAGAGTTTGATTTTAGTTTTAGTTCGAATAGGAAGGCTAACTCAGTTAAATAAGTGATATTCACCGAAGCGAATTTAAGGCTGTAATTTCTTTTAAAAAATGGTAAAGAAAACAGAAATTAAAAGCATACCTGTTGGTAGGATAAAACATTTCTTATTATAGCGACGAACGTACTTTCAGGATTCAGTAGAGTTGGTATCTTCGCTTGCCGTTGACAACCAGCTGATGTTTAAAGGAGGAGTGTGGGGGTGACCACTGGTTGCTATCCGGCGGCGAGGCGTGTATCACTTCATCATAGACACAATTTACACGTTATCCATCATCAGCTGAGACGAGGGTCGGTCGGGTGGGAAGATCTGGTAGCGTCGGGCGCTTTGTCTTTGCAACGGGACTTTGTGTATCGAACTCGATAACAGTGCTGGCGCCAAGTGTCTTATGGCCACCACTAACCGCATCAACCAGGGGTATTTTTACCCACCTAATAAACCAGTATCGTCCGGGCCTTTGGGTCTGGATTTACGCCGGTCTATTAGGGGTTGTTGGTCCTGTGCAGTTCTAGGAGGTGCACCCTTCCAGGCTTTGCCTCCCCTCTTTGGGGAGGATTAAGTTTATTGCTTACTGTCTGAGGCGCCCTACCGGGAATGCCGACGGGGCTGCCCAGGCAATTTTTAAATGGCCAGAATACTCACCTCGAGCCCTGGCTTATCTAATCCCACTTTCCCGACCTTGTGTCACATCTTGCCTTGTGGGAGGTAGATAAATAAACTAACAATAAGAAAGTACTCTTTATAAACAAAACGAATGTTTTGGGGTTTTTTTATTTAAAAAAAAAAACATATATATACAGTTTTAATGAAATTTTCAGCATTTAGTAAATAAACTAGTGCACCCCGTCCCTAAAAAGTGACGGAAACAAAAATTATGCTTTACCAGTGTTTGCACTGTCATATAAAATAACGTCTCGATCAGTGAAGTTAAAAGATATAAAAGAAAGAAAGCAAAACGTCTCCAACAGGAAAGTTAGATAAAAGAAGAAGAAAAATGTACATGAATATTAGTGCGAACATTGGAGAAGCATATTTTTCCCCGTAATTTTTGACGGAGAATGTACACTCGTATAAAATATTGCGTATATATATTTTCAGTATTTACTTTAATAGTGCTCAATGCGTGAGTGGATCTTAGCAGAGCAATTAGCCTGGTGATATTCTCCGAGAATGAAACATAAACATTTCTGCGTAGCTTACTTAATATGGCAAGTAAGCTACACAGAAACACAGTATATCTTCGTACTGTGTATGTGTGTGTGTGTGTGAGAGAGAGCGAGAAATTTGAATTAGCGGTTCAACACGGCGGATGTTAAAAGACATCAAAGACGTTTGCCGAAGATAATAAAGAAGATATTAAAAAAAACAAGAAAAAAATGTATGAATCTGTATAGAAAGCAGACAGGAAAAAAGAAAGAAAGAAAACGTTTCATGGAAATAGAGTGAAAATGGAGGGAGAAGGGTCTAACTTCCCTTCTTTATTCGTCGGACAGTGTTGTACTCACTAACTTTTGTGTGACGGAACATATATATATATATATATATATATATATATATATATATATATAATTATTTTTATTTATACAGACATGTACATAATCTGCGACACTGGCATGTCGATGTTATCGATCAACAGCTGTTATAAACTGAGATCTCCTCAGGAAGAATGAAAATCTGATCCTTCCTTGAGGTCATATTTGGAAAGAACCAAATGTTGAAGACCCCATGTTGTAGTCTGAAGGAAAGCAGCTCCTTGGTAATGTGTTCCACAGACAGGAAATTCTTGGAAAAAACAATGTTCATGGAAATTCCGCCTAACGCAAGACACATAGAGGAAGAAGAGAAAGTTCTTTACATTTGTGGTAGTGGGACGAGTTCTCGCTGTGAACGTCTTACAAAGAGGAACCAGGTATACGAAAGATTCTGTTATAATTTAATCAGGGATAAAAAAAAATGTTCAAATTTATCACAATTGCGATTTTCAAAAAGGCGGAAATTTTTTTATTAAATTTAAGTTTAGGGCCAGATTGACTAACGTGCGCAGTAACGTTTTCTTTTCATTTTTTTGTCAAAGAACCTCTAGAATAGGCACTGTCAATCTACTGTATGTAACGCATAAGTTAGAGATAGCATGTTCGTAGGTTTGTCAAACTTAAGTTATAAATAGCATTTTGAGGGGTCTGCTATGCTTAGATTGAAAATAGCATTTTTGTTAGTCTGTCACGTTTTAGTTTAAAATAGCCTTTTCGTCAGTCTGTCATGCTAATGTTTAAAATAGCATTTTCGTCAGTCTGTCACGCTTAAGTTTCAAATAGCCTTTTCGTCAGTTTCTCAAACTGAAGTTTTAAATCATATTTTCGTCAGTCTATCACGCTTAAGTGTGTAAACTGCATTTTCGATAGTTTGTCATGCTTAAGTTTCAAATAGAATTCTCGTCAGTCTGTCATGTTTAAGTTTGAAATAGCATTTTCGTTAGTCTGTTACGCTTAAGTTTGAAACAACATTTTTATCAGCCTGTCACATTTAAGTTTGAAATAGCATTTTCGGTCAGTTTGTCATGCTTAAATGAAAATAGAATGTTCGTCAGTCTGTCACGCTTAAGCTAGAAATAAAATTTTCGTAAGTCTGTCACGCTCAAGTTGGAAATAGCATTTTCGTCAGTCTGTCACGCTTAAGGTTACAATAGAATTTTCATCGGTTTTCCACATTTAATTTTAAATCGCATTTTTGTTGGTCTGTTGCACTTAAGATTTAAATAGAATTTCCGTCAGTCTGTCATGCTAAAATTTGAAATAGCATTTAGGTCGGTCTGTCAAGTAAACACGACGAAAATAAAAACAAGAAAAGAAAAGGAAAAAAAGAAAAGAGAAAAAGCATACAGTCTACGACCTTCTCTTTTTTTATTTTTCAAGTTGATATCAACCCAGCTGAGTTTTCTTTTTTTTCATTACAAAAATAATAGCGCATTGACGCCCACAAAATCCTCTTTATTTCATGATATTATTTCTTATTTAAATAAATCGCATTTATTCCTAAGACTTGTGTTTGTTATCGTTTGCCATCTTTTTACACTGCACTGATTCTGTGATGCCATAAAGTAGGTCGTCGTAGTCCATTAGAAAGACGATAGACTATAGACATCCATATCGAAGGTTCGATCCATGCTGATGACGGTTGTGTTCTTATAAATTACTTGTACGTATATGTATATATATTGAATATATATAAATATATGTAAATATAGTTATATATAAAAATATGTATATATATTTATATAAATATATGTATATGTATGTGTATATGAATTAATGTATATATGTATATATACGTATATTTATATATATATATATATATATATATATATTTATATCAATATATGTTTATGTATATATCTAAATATATGTATATATCTTAATATATATATATATATATACATGTATATATCTTAATATATATATATACATGTATATCTATATATATATATATACATGTGTGTGTATATATATATATATATATATATATATATATATATATATATATATATATATATATATATATATATATGCTAAAGGCGCTGGTGAAGAGACATTTTGGAGTGGCTTTGTTAATTTTTAAAAAAATAAAAAAATAAAATAAAGTATTTCCAGAATGTTTTGGAAACGACCGTACGCCATACTAGACTTGATGTTCTAATTCTTTGAACAATTGGAATGTTCTAATTCATTAAATCCTCTTATATATGTATATATGTATGTACATATTTATATAAATATATATAGTTACATATGTATATATAATTTTATAAATATATGTACATATATAAATATATGTATATGTATAGATATATGTATATGTATATATATGAGTGCAGGTTTTTATGAAAGTGTTTCTGTGGAACAGATCAGATTCGAACCCGGAACACTCATATGCTCAGTCCGCATTGTAAACAACACCACATACATATATATACGTATATATATATATATGTATATATATAAATATATGTATACGTATATATATATATATATATATATATATATATATATATATATATATATATATATATGGATGTATATGTATGTATATATATTTATATATATATGTATTTATATATGTATATGTATATATATGGGTATGTATATGTATATGTATATATGTATATGTATATGTATATAAATGTGTATATATATGCATGTGTACGTGAATAAATATATATGCATATATGCATATGGACACATATATATATATATATGTCTATACAGGACCGGCGGGACAGTTATAAAAGTGGGGGGGGGGGGCTCTCCTATAAAGTGGGGGGCCCGGTTAAACACAGGCATATATAACTTCATTATTGATGACCGTAAAATGGGGGGGGGGCCAAATCAAAAAGTGGGGGACTTTAGCCCCCCCCCCCTGCCCCCCGGTGCCGCCGTCCATGCTATATATGTATATGTATATGTATAAGTATATATATATATATATATATATATATATATATATATATATATATATATATATATATATAGATAGATAGATAGATAGATATGTACATATATATCTATGTATATGTATATATATATATGTATACCAACGCACACACAGACAGAATGCATCAACTCTTTCACTGTCTTACGCATACTCACACTAAAGACGACACACACACACACACACACTGCTTGAATCCACTTTCAATGTCGGCTGCTTAAATTTAACCATTTTAATATTTCCGACATTTCTCACTGAACTTTCTCTTATGAAAACAAATGATGATTGGCTCCATTTAATAACTTGCAATGAAATGTAATTTATTTAATTGAGTGAGGAAGTTTTTATTACGATTTCCTGTCAGATGAAATCGAAAGTCTTTCCAAAATTTGCAATTTCTCACAACGAAATTCAACGAAATATCGACCTACCTATCTATCTCTCTATCTATATATCTGTCTATAATTGGTGATTATATATATATATATATATATATATATATATACAGATTATAATGGAATTAGAATAATAAAACAATTTTTTTTAAACATAACTCAATACCATAACTAAATTACATTTTAGCATAGGAATAATAAAGCCTTAGAGAAAACAACGTTAATTAACTCACAGTTAATAAGTATATATATTAACTGTGAACAAATTTGTTCTCGTTTGAATTGTAAATATACACTCATCATAATTAAAAGAAAATATTTACCTGTGAATATTGGAAGAAACATTGATTAGTCAAACTACCAACTATATCAGTTATGAGAAGGCATTGTATTGAGGCATAGCCTTTACAAAAGTAGTGACATTCCATGAAAAATGCCAGTATACTGAAATCATATACCCTTAATAGGGTTAAGATGAAAATTCATATACACTAAACACTAAATGTACAAAAGCAAAGAAATTCCCAAATTTTTACACTTTTATTGTCATTAAGGGTATGCGAGCACAACAGGGCTATGTATTTTACTGGTAGGAATTTTTCTTCAGCGCAAAACATCGAACAAGAATTAATCGTTTATACAAAATCTCTTGGGCTTTTCCGAAGGGAATTCGGCTGGAACTCATCGTCTTCTTTTATTGACAAACGTTCTGATCGATCTGATGTTCTTATGGAAGCTGCCTGATATCGACTAGGTCGATCCAGTAAGAACTTAGACTTTGGCTGTAGGCTGATCATAGTGGAGAGATTCTCTTTTCAGCCAGTTTATAGAGCCTTCCTTATCTATATATTCCTTGGATACTTAGCACGTTGTTGGTTGGTCCATTCTTCCAGTTTTCTGGACTGAAAGGTCTTGGTGTATTTCTGGCGGCTTTTGCAAGCTATTTCTGTGGCAGGATTGTTGTCTGTTTCTGCCTCATTTGTAAGACAGTCCTGTCCAAAATGTTTGGCCAGTTTTGTGATAGAGGTTGTTCTGCTTGCTCTGGTTTCTTGATGTTGGCATACCATCATAAGGTTTGGGTTCTGGGAGCTCATCGGATATTGGCCGGTGCTCATAATAGTGGCTCGATGTTGATAGTCAATTTCTGAGAGACCCATACCCCCTGTTCCTCTTGGGAGATACAGCCTTGGTAAGCACTAGTTTCTGTACACTACTCTGTACATTATCAACATTTTTCTCGTTTTAGTGTCTAATCTATTAATGTCCTTTTGTGGCCAATCAATAATTCCAAAGATGTATGTTATCACTGGCATAGCTAATTGGTTAATAGCAGTTACTTTGTTTTTGTTTGTAAGCTGTGTTTTACAAATTTTTCTAACACGGCGTATATATTCTCTGCCAATTTTTTCTCTCATCTTGGCATGTTGAATTGAATCGTTTTCTTCTATGCCAAGGTATTTGTATTGTTCCTGTTCTTCAAGGTCTTTGATGTCAGTATCTTTATCAAGCTGTATGTTTTCCGTTTGGACCTTCTTCCCAACTCTAAGGGAGCACTAAGCACATTTGTCCAGGCCGAACTTCATTATGTGCGTATATATGTGTATATATTGATATATATGTATATATCTACGTATATATATGTATATATATAAATATATGTATATATCTACGTATATATATATGTATATATATAAATATATGTATATATGATATATATATATATATATATATATACAATTCTCTCTATATATATACTCATATTAATATATGTGTATCTATATATATATATATATATATATATATAAATATCGGGTAATATATATATATATATAATAATGCAAATATATGTATATGTACAAATATATATATATATATATATATATATATACATATATAAAAATATTTGTATATATATGTATATATATTCATATAAATATATGTATATGTATATATATAAATATATGTATATGTATATATGTTTATATATATTTATGTATATGTATATTTCTAAATATATGTATATATATATGTATATATATGAATATATGTGTATATATGTATATGTTTATACATATTTATATAAATGTATTTGTTTATTTTTATAGATATATGTATATATATATATGTATATATATTTTTATAAATATATGTATATGTATATATATAAATATAGGTATATATGTATATATAAATATATGTATATATATATATATAAATTTTGAGAAAATGAGGGGATTTGAGAATGGGAGGTATGGAAGAGTGAGGGTACGAAAGAAGTGGTTGAGAGGGGGAATGGGTGAGGGGGAGAGGGGAGATTTGTTGTGATAGGGTATGAAATATTTGAAATATTTGGAAAATGAGAAAGTTTCATCGGCTTGCTGTGTTAAAAATGTGAGGGAAAAAAGGAATGAGTTAGAAAAAGTAAAGATTCATGGAGAAAGAGGAAGGGTGTGAGTAAGTGGGAGAGTGTCATTAAGGTCAGAGATAAAAATAAATGTTATCTATGATCTGGCATGAGTTTTTGTTCAGTAAGGATGATCTTGCTTATTAAGGGTGATAGGTTAAAGAAGCCATTTCGTTGCTTGATGGTGGAGGAGGCGGTGATGAGTGCAGTTTCCAACAATCTTCGCCGAGATTTGTTGTGGATGTATTTTGTGATTTCGGCTTGTTCAAATTTGAAGGCATGACCATGTTCTAGTGCATGGGAGAAAAGTGCACTGAGAGGGTTGTTGTTTTTTATGTCCCTTTTGTGTTCATTCAATCTTTTCTTTAATTCACGTTGTGTTTCTCCCACGTAAAATTGATGGCAGGCATTGCATGGGACAGTGTATAAGCCGGCATCGGATGTGGGTTTTTTTGGGAAATGGCTTGATGTGTTTAATATTTGTTTTATGGATTGAGATGTGGTTTGTACTGTTGGAATGCCTAGTTTGTTAAGCGTGTTGCATATGGATGTGTTATTGGAATGCGTGGGTAAGAGAAGGGGTCTGTCTATGAGAGAGGTGTTAGGAGTCTGATTTTTTATGTGGTGTTTCTGGAGAATATTTGAAAGGCTTTTTTCTTGGCATTTAATATAAAATGTGTGGAGTATTGCAGTGTTTTTAGGGAATTAAAAATGTACTTTATTTCTTCATCTATGTGTTGAGGGCTACATATTCTAAGGGCGCGTAGGAAGAAGCCTATAATTATACCTGTTTTGATCTTGCTATGGTGGTGGGAGTAGAAATGTATGTAGTCATTTTTGTGAGTGTTTTTGCGGTGTACCTTAAATTCTAGTTTGTTGTTGGACTTAATTATGAGGGTATCTAGGAAGGGTATAGAGCCGTTTATTTCAGTCTCATGGGTGAATTTTATGGAGGGTTCTACTGTGTTGAGTCTATCTATAAGATTATTGATTTGTATGTCTGTGGGGAGGAAAATTAAAATATCATCTATGTATCTAAAGTATTCGATGTTAGGGGGTAGTCTATATTTGAAAGGGCCGGATTCTAAGAATTCTAAAAAGAGGCAGGCTAATACACCGCTAAGGGGGTTGCCCATGGGGAGTCCAAATTTTTGTTTGTAGAATACTTCGTTAAATTGGAAATATGTTACGTCAGTGATGAGTCTAATTATTTCTATAAAAGTGTTGGGGGAAAAGGTAGGTCGGTTTTGATTTTCTTTAGTTGTGTGTGAAGTAAATTTAGGCATTTTTTAACAGGTACATTAGTGTAGAGCGATGTTACATCTAGGCTGTGTATATTTTTATTTTCTACGTTGATGTTTTTTATTCTGCTAAGAAGGTCGCCTGAGTTTTTTATGTGGGAACGATTGATGGTGCCCATTAGTAGAGTGGGGATGTTAGCTATGGCCCGTGCGATTTTGTGTGTGGTGCTACCTATGCTCGATACAATGGGACGCATGGGGATGTCAGGTTTGTGGGTTTTGGAGAGCCCGTATAGTGTGGGAATGATGGGTTGATATTCAATATGTGATGCCCATTTTTTGTTGTTCTTGATTAGGTGTTTGAATGATTTGTTAAAATGTTCTATGTTTTTATCTATAGTTTTTTTGGTCAGTTTTAGTGTATGTGTTTTCGTCGGATAATAGAGTAGATATTTTTTGTGTATATATATATATATAAATATATTTATGTATATATAAATATATTTATATATATATATGTAAATATATATATGTGTATGTACATATTTAAATATATTTATTTTTATATATATGTATATGTATATATATATATGTGTATATGTATGTATATGAACATATATGTATATGTTTATGTATGTATATATTTATATTTGTATATATATATATATATGTATATATATGTATATGTATATATGTATATATATATGTATATATGTATATGTGTAGATATATGTATATATATGTATATGTATATATATGTATATGTATATGTATATGTATGTATATGTATATATATGTATATGTATACATATATATGTATATATATACATGTATATTGTATATTTTTTAATGCAACTCTAATTCCTATATAATTTTATTTCTAGCTACCATATTGCAGAATGGTTCTTGGGTGTAGTGTTTAGATAGTATTATTATTATTATTATTTTTTATTATTATTATTGTTATAATTAATGTTATTTGATATGCAAATTATCATATCATACGGTAGTCTTAAGGGTAATATATTATTATTATTATTATTATTTTATTATTATTATTATTATTATTATTATTATTATTTATTTATGTATATATTAGTGAAATTTTAAGCTGAATTATTTCGACACTTGATTATTGGGGAAATGGTAGTTTAATCAGTACCATTGGAGAGCCATGAATATTATAACTGTCCTGTTTTTAAATCTCCGAAACAGTTACATGGTAAACAGCTGATGATCACCGTGTTAATATTAGACGCTTAAGGTCTCCTGTTTTTGTTTCACTCTTAGATACTTAACCCTCTTTTTTATTTTTATATTTATTATTACTTTTTTTTTACTTATTTATTTATTTATTAATTTTCCAACGAATGTTAAGTCTGCAATATCTTGGATTTAGTTAGTTTCTCTGGGAATTTAAACTGCATTTTACTTTTTTTCTTCTTTTTTTTGTTGTTTAAAATGACTCAAAGCTTCTTTAGACTATATGTATATGTATATATGTATGCATATATGTGTATGTATATATACATGTATGTATATGTATATATGTATGTATATATGTATATGTATATATGTATATGTATATGTATATATATATGTATATATATCTATATATATATATATATATATATATATATATATATATATATATATATATATATATATATGATTGTGTTGTAAGACTAGCAATGTACACATAATGATCTTTTATATAATAAAGTGAATCCGGTCTATTTCTCAAAGATTGTCATCGATAGCCTTGCATCTAAAAAAATCGATATTTGATTAGGCATAGCCATTTTGTTTTTTTTCTTCCATCATGTTTTGTACAAAAAAATTATGTATTTTGATCTAGCTTTTTTCTAATACGTATTCCATTTAGTATATTGCTTAAATGAAGACATTGTTTAATAATAATCTAAACAGCAGCGCCAGCTCAGGAAAAAATTTTCTCCGTTGCTATATCTATTTTAACTACCAGATAAGCAATTATATGTGTTCAAAAATTTATTTATAAACTATCTATTTATTGAAATTATTTGTATAAATATTTTAATTTGACCATCTACTTACTACTTACATCTACGAACATGTACTTACAATGTTGTAAAAACTATTTCTTCTGGTTTCTTCTTTTACTCCAATACTTTGTTTTGTTTTCGCCTTGTTACAAAATAGACATGTTTCTTGCTTAATAATTGTACATCTGACGAGACTATGTATGTCACACGACATTTTACGTTTCGTGCACTCTTACCTTTTTTTAATACTTTAAACCTGTTCATCCGTCGAACAGAATAACAATGACTAATAAGGTTTTACTAATAAGGTATGATTTCTTTTCCTATTTTAGATTCAGTTTTTCTTAGAAATGATTTTATTTTATATATTTGCATCACTAGACGTTTTTTTTTCTGTTATTATTTCTAGGGTTTTGTGCACCACTTATAATCGTACTATGCGTTATCATTGGCACCTATATCATAGGTCGCCTATCCCGGTTCTAGAGTGTAGAAGAATGACAAATTATATCCATACAAAAGTAATTAATTTTTATTGACAACTTGTTAAAACAATGACAAATGAATGGTTGGTAAGGATTGAGAGTTCAAAGTTCCCAAGAAGGTCCGACATAAAAAGAGAGTTGTTTTGTCTGTAAGGAAAAATTAAGTACACATGTTCATTTCAGCTGTCGCCGTGTAAGTTGAGTTTGTGTGTGACAGTGTATGTAAAATGAGTAGGCATTGTAGATGTGTGGATATTAGTTTGCCTGTTTTGCCAGTGAGAGAATGAATATATGATCTTGTGTGCAAGAAAATTTGGTTAGTAGCGTGTATATGCTGGCGCTATGCAGTGATTCGTTTCTCTCTGCTTATTTTTATTTTACTTCAGTGTAAAGTCTCAGAAATCAAGGGGCCCCTTCCTGGGGCTAACACTTAATCTCTATATGAGATACAAAGATATCCGAGTGTTCAACTAAAGTTCTCTTTTACTTCTCAAACGTTGAGTTAGTAAAGAAGTGAAGAACATTAATTTCCTCTCCCCAATTGACCAGTTAACTATGTTATAGCATATATTTCTTGTGGTCTCTTGGTCTTACCGGATGACAGGATAAGAATTCATCTAGTCTGGTAGAGTATCCAGCTAAGTGCTGTTACTTGAGGTAACATCACTTGGAGAAGGTGCACCATATCTCGTATCAGCCAGTCTATAGCCGTGTTGATGGAATCTTATTTAGGCTTTGAATACTATGTTATTTTGAATATTTGGTCAGGGTTTACTTGTAAGGTGAAGTATCCTCATGTCAGGTTATCCTGACAAACCCTTATACAGAGAGATCGAAGACACCCGAGGATAGTGTCTAGTAGGTAATTCAAACTCGTGAATATCTTTCGGCTGGATTGTGACGCGTGTTGTCTGTGGAAGAAAAATACCGAAAGAAAGAGAGAGAGAGGGGGAAGGGGGTACGCTATGTTTTAATTTTATACTACACGCAAGATTTGGAAGTGACTATCTCTTGTACTGTGATTGGTCGAAAGAAACTGCTGATTTGAACTTTTGTCCAATCGAAAGTCGACACATAAAAAAAACATCCGCTGCCGCTGCCGCTGCTGCTTCTAATATGAGCGACGTTACAAGCTGCAGTCTACATCTACAAGTATGGTGCATCATGGAGTGAAAGTTTCTAAATGACGACAGCCAATAGTTGATGATCAAATAGATATTTATTGTGTATTACGTTTGTAACAATAATATTATCTGCGCATATGAATGTGCGTGGTATTATATCAATATTTATGTGTACGTGTAATCAGCCGGGCATACATGACTTTTTCTTTGTTCCTTCGGCGAGTTTGCGATCTTATAATGGACAACAAAGATTACGAGCCATTGTTGTCAGGAGAAAAATACAATGTTGTAAACAAACATATACGTTTTTTTTTTAGAGGAATATGTATGCAAAGTGGTCAATGGTATCATTGGAAGATATATACTACAATGAACAGGATATTATCGGACGCAGGGCATAGTATATGTATTATATCGATGTACGGCTCAATCTCTCTAACTCTCTCTCTCTTTCTCTCTCTCTCTCTCTCTCTCTCTATATATATATATATATATATATATATATATATATCTTTCCACACACACACATTTATTTATTTATATATTATATTAGAGAAGGTTAGAACAACATGGTACCGTCGGTTTCAAATCAACAAGTGTCCAAGTCGCATTGATTATCATCAGCCACTGTGGATTGTTGAAGATCCACAACAATGGCTGATGGTAATCAATAAGACTCGGACACTTATTGATTTGAAACCGACGGTACCATGTTGTTCTAACCTTTTAAAGTATAAATAATTTAAGATTTTAAAAAAATAACGCAATTTTAAACATAATTAAGTATAATTATTTATTCGTACCGTTTCATGTTTGAAACAGGAACAAGTCGTGATAATTTAGATAGAAAAACAAACCACACTATATGCATGTTATAAAACAAATAACATTTTTAATAATAAAATAAATAGATAAGTTAATCCATCCATATTCTATAACGTCAAGGGACGTTGTCGGGGAATCATGCAGATATTTTATTTGTCATAACTTTTCAGTAGGAATAATAGAACCTGGTAGGACTCATATCCTCTCCAGGCCACATATAGCACCTGGTATTCCCCAATGGTCATCACCTATTTAGTACTGGCCAGACTCAACGTCACTTAACTTCAGTGTGCCAATGTTATTATGCCGTATATAATAGATAAATAAATAATATAAATGGAGCACAAAATGAAAGTGCTCAAAATCGTTTGTGCGCATATGGCTCCATGCATACTTCCGGTTGAATTAACAAAAAAATAAATAAATAAATATATTTTGAGCCAATCAGAGGCGTCTGTGTGAATTTGTCGAATTTGCTTCTGTGATCCACCTCGAGCGCATAGAAGGCCAGATTTTTTACTTATTCAACCAGTTGAGCCAAAATTCCAAGGCAGAGCTAACATCTATATTACGCCTAACTTCCCTCGCCCCTTGGTGAGCTAGGGGGGAGCTAAATTTAGTTCTCAACTCATGCAGACAGTCATATGCATACGCACTCTAACAAAAAGACGACACACACACAATGCCTAATTCTTGCACACTGTCGCATACAGATGTTGACTGAAAACAAAGAAACACCTTCATTTTAACACTCAAAACCTTTCTTACCTTGAACTTTCAACCATGAAAACTATACATATCAAATAAACATTAACACTTATAAATAGCTGTAGAGACGAAGTTTACCCTTCTGTGCTCCAAAAATGAAAATGCTTAAACTCGTCTCTGCACAATCCGCTCGACGCACGTATTCGCTTGAATTAATAAAAAACAAATAACAATATTTTAAGCCAATCAGATGCATTTCTCTGAATTTATCAAATGTACCGTTTTGATTCATCTGGAATGCATAAAAAGACAGATTTTTCCTTCAACAAAATGTTTAGCCCAAATCCACGACAGAGTAAACATCGACATTTCTCCAGCACCCTCGCCCCTCTGTCGGGCTTTGGGAAAGCGGAGAATGCCTTTTCTAAACTCAAGCACACATAATCACACTGACACCAACGCACACACATACACAATGCATTAACTCTTTCGCTGTCTTACGCATAGGCACACTGCTTGTATCTCCTTTCAATGTCGTCTACTGATTGGAAACACATGCATAATACTTCATACATTTCTCACTGAATTCTCTACTATGAAAATAAATGAATATTGACTCTATTTAATAACTTTCAATGAAATGTAATTTATGTAATTGAGTGAGAAAGTTTTGATTACGGTTTTTCAGACCCGTGGATAATTCACAGCCCTTAAATTATCGCCCCAAGCTTCCTCGGTATCTCAACTAATGAATCCCCCTTGTTCTGCAAGGACACTCAAAATATGAACAATTATTCTTTGTTTTCGTATCTTTGTAGACTTCCATTTTAAACATATATCAAATATCTCTTTTGTAAATGTATGCTTTTTTACTCTTTATTTTGTCTGTTTATCATATAAAGTTTCTCTCGCTCTCTCACGCATTTGAATATTACTTAAAACAGTTTTCTTTAAAATGTTTCTATAAAACTGGTTCTACCCAAAATCTTCCCCAAAACTGGAACCTTAAAAAGGGTCCCTCCAAAAGGGTATGCTGTAACCCTCCTCCCATCCCTCTCTCTCTCTCTTCCTCTCTCTCTCTCTCTCTCTCTCTCTCTCTCTCTTTCTCTTTCTTTCTCTCTCTGGATTTAACCAATATTAGAAAACAGAACAATAGAATAGGAAATAGGAAGTAAAACCAACAGAATCTTTGTTCGTGAGAATCCCAACGATTGGCTAAGAGAACAACAAAGAATCTGATTGGTTAACTAGCTAGTTGTGTATATAAAAACACCCGGTAAAACTAACTCCATGCATTTTAGCCTGACGATGCCCCCGGGGATGAAACGCGGAAGCCTCTGTGTAACTTAATTCCCATAAATATATTTTCATGACTTACTACCTAGCTCTACTTACGTATCGAGCACTGCTGAAGTAAATACTGAAAATTGATACATAAAAATTATATCTCCTTATAACATTTTATGTGGATACATGAAATAGTAATATATATATATATATATATATATATATATATATATATATATATATATATATATATATATATATATATATATATATATTAATCCAGGTAGGGTAAAAATCCACAGGGTAGAAATCCAAAGGGAATCAAACCGGGCTTATAAAAGAGTGCTCAATAAAATATAGAGCTGTATTGTGAATGCTTTTATTCAAACATGTACAAGGTCTGCTACACTGGCATGTCGATGTTATCGATCTACAGCTCTCAAGAGCTGAGGTCTCATCAGGCAGAGAATTATTTTTTGATCCAACCTGGTTGCTGAATTCCAGGGAGAATGAAGTCTTCATTCTCCCTGGAATTCAGCAACCAGGTTGGATCAAAAAATAATTCTCTACCTGATGAGACCTCAGCTCTTCATTCTCCCTGGAATTCAGCAACCAGGTTGGATCAAAAAATAATTCTCTACCTGATGAGACCTCAGCTCTTGAGAGCTGTAGATCGATAACATCGACATGCCAGTGTAGCAGACCATGTACATATTTGAATAAAAGCATTCACTATATATATATATAAGACAATATTAGGCTATATTCCAGTGACCAAGATTTTATAATATTGCTCGTTTTTTTCCAATTTCAAACTTCAATATATATTTGTTATGGATCGTTTCGTTTATAGCCGATCTAGATAATGAAGCTATAAGATAATATGCCCGTGCGTATTTTCTCATTTCTCATACTTAGTGAAGTAAAATGGCCGCCCCTATGGCTAATAATATCTATGTTTTTAATCTCGAGAAGATGTAATCAGTGTGAGTTGTTTGTTTTTTATGAGTTCTTTGCTGCCTTACAATGTTCTTTAGAAAGAGAACTTTGATTTTCTGAGCCCATAGTCGGAAGATTCGGAATTGATATACTAATTTCGTTTGGTCAGCTATGAACGAAATGGTTCGTAAAAAATGTATCAAAGTTTGGAATTAGAAAAAAAACGGGCAATATAATGAATAAATTGTTGGTCACTGGTATGTAGCCTAATATTGTCTATTTATATATGCTCTGTTGTTATATATTAGCAATTATCAAGCTTTTTCTTTGAAAAGGTTGGTCTAGAGAAAAAACAGAAAGTATATGCACAAACATATTTTCCCCCAGATCTCCCCCCCCCCTCTCTCTCTCTCTCTCTCTTTATATATATACATATATATATATATATATATATATATATATATATATATATATATATATATATATATATATATAAAGCTCAAAGTTTACTTTTGGTTTATAGGTTCTATCTACTAAAAGTTTACTTTTGGTTTATATTTGATTATATATATATATATATATATATATATATATATATATATATATATATATATATATATATATATATATATATATTAAAGTGAAATATTTTGAAAATCAAACAATCGTACAATTTTAAATGAAAAATTAATTTATTTAATTTTTTTTTCACGAATGTTCGTTGTAAAAACAACCTTGTCAAGCGAGACTGTCTTATAGTGTTTTTTTTTTCTTCTTACGACGTTATGTTTTTAGTCCTGCCGATGTTTATACGCTGATTGGCGCTTTTTTTTAAGTAAGGAAAGGAAGTCAACATCTTAGAAGCACGGATTATAATGTATTAAAGTGAAATATTTTGAACCTGACGTATTTTCGATCCCTAAGGGTTAATACCACCAATATGAGGAAGAAGAAAAGAAAAGAAAAAAAACACTATAAGACAGTCTCGCTTGACAAGGTTGTTTTTACAACGAAAATTCGCGAAAAAAAAAAAAAAATAAATTAATATTTCATTTAAAATTGCACGATTGTTTGATTTTCAAAATATTTCACTTTAATACATTATAATCCGTGCTTCTAAGATGTTGACTTCCTTTCCTTACTTATATATATATATATATATATATATATATTTGTGTTATAGTGGAATAATTCCAGGAGGAAATCCGGGTATGAGAGCTCAATGTAGTAAACAGAGCAATAATAAAATATAATAACACGAAATCACATAATTGTCGATGCAATAATTTATTTCAACCGTTCGGTTTTTTCAAGCATCACTCAGACAATTACATTTTTGAGAGAGAGAGAGAGAGAGAGAGAGAGAGAGAGAGAGAGAAAGAGAGAGATTGTATAAGTTATCGCAGCATGTCATCTAGTTTCCAGACAAGATCCACAACAATGGCTGACGATAGTCAATCAGACACGACCATTTGATGATCACTTATTGATTTTAAACCGACGGTACCATGTTGTTCTGACCTACTGTAATATAATATATAAATAAATATTACACTCTTATTTTGAATTTCAATTTTTAATAATCGAGCATTCTGATTGGTTCCTTCCCACTGATCTCTCCAAAGAATCGAGAGATAGATCGATAGATTGATAGATAGGGCGTGTAATCTATTTGAGTACATACATTATTTCTACTACGGCAGGAATATTATTTGATTTTATATTTTCTATATTTCAGAATTATCGATGGCAACCGCTATAATTGCACAACAAATGAAAAGACACAGTTTTTTGTGACAATAAAGGCTGAGTATAGTAATTTAGAAATAGAACTACTTGATCTTTCGTTTATATAAAGTTTGAAAAGAGTTAAAGGTTTAAGATGGGAAGCTATCACCAGTATCAAAACGTAAGAAAAATTTTAGACACATTAATAGCAATATGATACCTGAAATTATATGGCAATAACAGCACACCGTGGGTGGTAATCCTAGAAGTTCCATGAGGTCGGTTGCAAAAGAACACAGTGTTTCAGAAAGAACAATGTGAAATGTTGTCCACAAAGACATCAGAGACATGTCTTATGTAATAAGTAAAATGAGGCATTTACCTCTCTCCCACCGCGGGAACATGTGACACAGGGCCGAAAGGTTGGAAAGCCGGCGAACAAGAGGTGAGTGCACTCTGGCCGTCAAAAAATGCTTGAGCAGCCGCATCAGCATTTTCTGGTAGGGTCGCCTCAGGCGATTAACAATAAACTTACCCCTTCTCAAAGCGTGATGGACCTCCTAGAACAAATGAAATACATCAAATGACACTATGAAAATCATCATTTTGTTGTTGTCCTCTGAATTACCAAAATGTCAAATGAAAATTATTTCTTTGGTTTCAGAAAACTAAAGGTAAAGGTCGCATAGCCTGGACGCGCACGAGCATCGTTGCTGACATCGCACACTGCCCATGGCCGTAGCGGCAGTGATTTGTTAAGAATCACCGTGTCTAGGGCACAGCATATGGAAGGCGGAGCCCATCCCTCTCGCTGCCTTGAACCTTCCCTGAGTTTTAGTCAGGTACCCATTTACTGCTGGGTGGACAGAGGGAGTTTTCAGACCCGAAAATTCGCATGCCGTGAGTGGGATCGAACCCGGGTCGTCCAGCCCAAAGACAAGTGCTATAACCACTCGTCCACAGGCCCTCCCTAAAGAAAACTACAGCCTCAGTAATTGCCGCCCGGAGGCGGGTAGTTTTTGCTAGTATATATATAAATGCGAAAGTTGTGCCCATTTTCTGTATGAACGGTGATGTCAAAACGCTCTATTAAAAGTTAATTCAACATATTCAATAAACGCACCATTTTTTTTATATATAGTGTTTCATGTATATGCGATATCAGTCGCAAGCTTAACTAATTTGCATATTTGTTTTAAGAAAGGAGGATTTTTTTTTTTTAATCTAATGATTGTTTTGATTTTAATATAACAAATAGTTCTGTTTCGCGATAATATTTGGTTTCATGCACAAATATTTTGCATTTTGTTTAAATGTTCCTTTCTTTAGAGGGAACGACTTGATTTTCAACAAATTGCAAGTGAAAAAGCAAATTGATTTCTTCTTTCTTCCTGTTATGGTACAATTAAAAGATAAATAAATCTGTTTCGAAATTACCAAAATGTTAATGTTTCGTGTTTAGAACAAGGTTATGAATGAAATGTATATTATTTTAAACGAGCAGAGATATCCGGTGTTGCTTGGGAGTTGTAGTAAGTAATTTATTTTTATCAATCACACTTGATTTCCTGCTGTTGTCACACGCGAGGTAAATCTTACTGTTGTAGCAGTTACCTCCTCCTTTCAAAACATAACTACACCGGTTTGCCGGTAGGTGTCGCCTTTTCACCGACAGGTGGCACTGTAAAGCGACACCAGAGTTATCTGCCCTTCTGACTATAAAAACCGGTGCATAACGGAAAATCACTCTTTTTCACCGATTAGCATCGGAGAACAACGCGGGCACCAGCGCTCTTTTTCACTCGCCTTTTGGCCTCGACAGAACGACGCTGACACTAGCGCTCCATCTCTCTCTCTCTCTTCTCTGGTCGGCAGAACGACGCTAATACACTAGCGTTTCGTCTCACGCTTTTCTCTTGAACTTGTCTCAGCAAAACAACTACCAACACACGTTTCTTCCGTCAACACGTGGGCAAACAACGGTAAGAGTTCTCAACTCGTTTTCTTTGCGTACGGCTTTCAAAGACTTTTCCTACGCCGGATTCATTTCTTCTTATACCTTTTCAAGAACTGTTTTTCCATCGACACACATGCATACATCACACACTTCATCATTCCACGTACACACACGTTCAATAAACCTTATTTGAACTACTTCATTTTTGTTTATTAATTTATTACTCTGTCTTTGCATGCAACAATTGCTTGATTTACTGAACACGTTTATAATCGGGGGAACACGACCCTCGATCCGAACACTGTAAAAACGGAAACAACTAATTGAGGTAAACCTCCCAAAAAAACAAAAAGCAAACAAATATGCAAGTTAAATGTTACTTAAAGAACAAATACGCGAGTAAAGTCTTACAAAAATAAAGAAGAAATATGCGAGATAGGTTTTACTCCAAAAAATAAACTAATCGCTATCTCCACTCTCTCTCTCTCTCTCTCTCTCTCTCTCTCTCTCTCTCTCTCTCTCTCGCTCTCTCGCTCTCTCTCTCTAATCTGTAAATAAGGCAAGGGAATATTTATGTGTCTATCAAAAGTGAAAGAAATTCTTTCCTTTATTTTTTATTATTATTTGTTATTTAGATTGTCTCCTCTCCTTTTCTCATAAAAATTAAAGTTGCATATGATTATTCTTTCCTTTCTTTATTATTATCAGTTATCATTAAGATTAAGCCTCCCTTTCTTTTCTCATAAAAATAAATTTGCATACGTGATCAGGACACACCTATGTTCACTTTTATTATTTTAAAATAATGTTTTAATATTTCAAGTAGCAAAGTTTGTGAAGTGATAGCAAACTGGCAGAGCCAGCTAGTATATATATATATATATATATATATATATATATATATATATATATCGAGGCACTAACTCGTCTAGGTCTAGCCGCACTGAAGAGCTGTGATACAGCGAAACAGTCTGTATGTGAATGGTTAAACACACATATATATATATATATATATGTGGGGGGGGGGGCGTGTATTTATTTATTATTAATTATTAATAGTCGGACTTTCAGGATTTAAGCTCAATAGATGTTAATTTTTTAACTCCAGAGCATGTATAAATAAATAATAGAAGGTTAGATTCCAATAACCATGTCTTTATTCATTTGTAAAAAGATAATTTCTTGATGGGCCGTTTCGTTAACACTTAGACAGCCAAAATACAGAGTTATATATCCTGTTTTTTTTTCTATAAGTGTAACTCATCAGAAGGAAAGCCACAAATGGTGTCCAAAACATCAGGAAATAAGAAACTAAAAATAATAATAATAATAATAATAATAATAATAATAATAAATATAATGTATATATATATCATCAGAAGGAAGTTCAAAACATCAAGAAATAAAAAAAATAAAAAAATAATAATACAACTCACATCACCAGAGCATTTATATGTAGGCTCAATTATGAACGCCATATTTGTCAACCAAATGATGAGTCACACTCATAAAAAAAACAGGATATATAACTCTATATTTTGGCTGTCTAACCATTAACGAAACGGACAATTAAGAAATTATCTTTTTAGAAATGAATAAAGGGATGGTTACTGGAATCTAACCTTCTATTACTCATATATATATATATATATATATATATATATATATATATATATATATATATATATATATATATATATATTGAAGGACGCGATGGTGGATCTTTTCCATACTTAGTTCTGTAGTTTTGTTGAATCTGCACATCCGATTTTGTCTCAATAAACCAGGATTGTGCCTTCTCTTGATGAGTAGCCATTTTATAGGGGGGTCACTTAGCAGTTTCCCTTCCATCAACAAAAATATCTAAAATACAAAATCTTATTGTAAATAAAAACTTCAATAAACACTGATTAAAACAAATATAATCTGGTCAAGATATCTCATCAACTGTCTTCGTAATCATTTTTTTTTTTAATTGAAAAGAGACTTTATGGACAACCTGTATATATATTTATCAGTTTTCATTAGACTATCTGGTCTGTTTGTTATTTTAACCAGGGTCTTTAAGGTTTTATTACAACGTAGACGCTGACCAAATCTAAATCCGGCTCTGACCAAAAGTCTTAGTGTGATTGCTTTTCGGGAGGTCAAATCGACTGGCAAATGTATGTTGTCTTCATTATCGATCTGCTTCGTAGCTTGTTATGTTTTAAGCCAGTTGTTCGTAATCGATAAATGATAAGTTTGCCTACACCCAACCCACATTGATTGTAGTGATTGGTGTTGATTCAACTTAAATAAAATATCAAAAACCATTGATCGATAATCTTGTCACTTTCTACTTCTTACTCGATTCTTCCCCTTAGAAGTACTTATTCATCAAAATCAGACCTTTTTAATTTGTGGAAGGCTTCCTTTCTAAAATATTAGTATTTCATTCTGAATAGCCATTTCCTTTCCTTTAGCGTTGGTCCATGTTATCAAAAAGTAAAACATTGTAATTCACTTTAAATTCTTTGAAAATGCTCAGAATATTTATCACGGGGAAATCATCTTTCTTTTCTACAGCAAATGTCAATTACAGATAGACGCCATCTTTTCTAGAGCAGCATATTTTACTATTAATACGGAATAGTAATTATTGCGTTTAATAATACTGTTAAATAATGTGAGCCACATTTTCAGCGGGTCTTAAAAGTCGGAGGTCACCCTCTTAGCTGGCGAGACTTGAATGAGGAAAAACGTGTTTTGCATGCTGCCCTAAAATGGGAACAGCACGTGTCGGGCAGCAGATGCAGTATAATCTCTCTCTCTCCCCCCCCTCTCTCTCTATCTATCTATCTATCTTTATCTCTCTCTCTTATGCATGTAACGTTTCTGTTTCTGTTCTTTTGAATAAACCTTTTTTTTTTAGTTTATAAAAATTTATTCTGAACTGAAACGTTGCATGCGCATGAGAGAGAGAGAGAGAGGTGGAGAGAGAGATATGAGAGATGAGATGGATAGATTTCACTATATCAGCCGCCCGACACATGCTGCCCCCATC
The DNA here is from genome assembly GCA_963556195.1 of Sepiola atlantica. NCBI lineage: Eukaryota > Metazoa > Mollusca > Cephalopoda > Sepiida > Sepiolidae > Sepiola > Sepiola atlantica. Next base: position 75,988,076 of record OY744529.1, read on the forward strand.
TTGGGGCAGCACGCAAAACACGTCTTTCTTTGTTCAAGTCTCACCAGCTAAGAGAGTGAGAGGGGGTCCCACCAGAAGTCATGTGACCCCCTCAACTTCCATCGGAGGTGACCTCCAACCTTTAAGACTCTTCTGAAAACGGAGCTCCCATTATTTAGCAATACGAAATAACTGATAAAAAGTTGATCTTTTCATTCGGATAGAAACTGCTACGAAAAGAAATAGTTAATATCTGAAAACTTTTCAATTTCGATGTTGAAATAGGTCATCATTCACAAACGGTGTCTTTATTACTCAGCACACCTCATATAATGAAAAGGGGGATAACTCATATTTGAAATTGAAGAATATAGTAGGAGTTGTCTACCTTGCAACTACAATTTTTTTTTTTTTTCTGTGTGAATAGAACAATTTGCAAACAAGTAAAAATTAAAGACAAAAAATAACTTTATTGCCTCCAGGGCAACGCCGGGTAGGATGAACGTCTGTGTGTCTGTTTGTAAGTCCATCCCTATATAACGCCTCCCCACGAGGGCTGGATGTGATACAATGTCGATTTAATTTAGAAGTTATCTAACTACCTAAAAAGAGGCACTCTTGATGAAACAAAAATTAAAATTGTCCCAATCGAAAAGGATTTCTCGTCTGAGAACAGAACAGTTGCTACATTTTGTTTCTGGCCTGAAAGCTAGGTAGTACCGGGTCAGTCTGTCTGTGAGTCTGAACATCTATAGGAAAACTCGGCCTTTTGGCTAAGATCAAAGTGTAGTATCTGTTCCGATGGATACTGCACGCCTGTTCTGTGCAGTTCTAGGAGGTCCACCCTCCCAGGCTTTGCCTCCCCTCTTTGGAGAGGAGTAAGTTTATTGCTTACTGTCTGAGGCGCTCCTACCGGGGAATGCCGACGGGGCTGCCCAGGCAATTTTTAAATGGCCAGAGTGCTCACCTCTCGAGCGCTGGCTTTTAACCCCACTTGCTCGACCCGATCTTGGATCACATCTTACTTGTGGGAGTAAGATAAAACTGGCCTTGTGCCTAACTCCGCGAGGAGTAAATAAATATGTTTTATTTATTTTTATGGGGAGCAGAAGTGGTAGAATCCTTCTTGAAAATAAATGTGGCCATGGATTCAAAAATTACACATGTATAAGGTCTGGGTTATTAGCACACTTTTCGATTTAAGGATGTCTGTAAACAAGACCTCATGTTGTTTACTATTGACCAATGGACCCTGTTGTAACCTGGGAAAACTTTACTGAACACTGACTTTAATAGCTGCAGTTAATCTGAAGTGGCTGTTCACATATGAGAAACGACTTAGCTTATCACATAAAAGACAACAGAACGATGTAGAAAACACACAAGAAAAAAACGAAAAAAATAATAATAAAAATGATTTTATTCATTTTAAATTGCATCAGTTTTGGTTTCAATTTTCTATTATAAATATTCATACATGCATGATGCTTCATAAAATGTGGACATTTCTTAATTCAAACACGTGTTACGAAGCACACATCACATCGCCGAAATTTGACTAATACCTGACGTACATTTTCTATTTTTTCAAAGTAAATACTCCGACAAACCTGATTAGCAACAAAATCCCACCCCTTCACTGTAGAGGTCCCCAGATGCCGGAAAACTTTCTACTCTAATAGCTTCTTTCCTCGACCCGCTTGCCTTTGGAATTCTTTCACAACTCCCTGTTTCCCCGACTGTACCAACATGCAGAAATTTAAATGTAATGTGAACAAACATATTGCTGCACAACTCCCCACTTAGGATGACCCTATAAATCTGTCCCCTAATTCACAGTAGTCGCTTACGTCTCAGTTGCAATATGCATTGTTTGGGGCGAATAAAAGTTAAAAACAAAATAAAATTAGTCAATAAAGCTGAGTTTTGTCAAAATATCAAATAGAGAATGAATATTGACTCTAAGAAAGAAAATCACATCTTCAAACAGACGACGTCATGTGACCAGAATTTCGCCGGCCACTTGAGAGATCAATTAATGTTCCAAGTCAAATTTGTTATTTTCTGAAATCTTTTTTTTTTCCTTTCAGAACAGTTTTTATGCATTCACACTTTTGACCGAACAGAAGACTTTCATTTACACCTGTCTCGAACCTAATTCCACTATATTATTGACCTATAAAGTAAGGTATATGTATATGTGTATATATGTGTATGTGTAGAATTCACTCCTAAACTAATTAACCGATCATTATAAATTTTGAAACATAGCTGTTAGATTAAGGACGGGTAATGTGGACTATATTTAGTTTAATTAAGTTTTATGCAAAGGAAGCAGAGAGAAGAAAGAAGCCTTTTGTGAAAATTCAGAAATCTTCGATTTTTATGAAATTTTAACAATAAATATTAGATATCAGTTAATAAATATTCTCCAATTTCAGTTTCTTTGAAGTATTTTAAAGGTTTTTAGGGGGGGGGCATGATATGGGCACAACCTCCCATTTAAAAATTCAGATATTTCAGATTTGCATTGAATTTGATCCATAGTAATTAACACACCAATTAAGCAAGATTCCCTGAATTTCAATTTCTTCTTAAGACCCCTTACGCTTAAGCCTTAAATTTAGACATTTTCGAGAATCAAACTCATGTAATGAATTTTGATCAAAATAGGAATAAGGATTCTAGACATTACGTTTAATATCATTATATCTTGATTTGGTGCAAAACTGTTCTATTCAGGGAATTAATTTTACCCGTCCTGAGACGAGTATTCTTCTAATATATATATATATATATATATATATATATATATATATATATACTAGCTGGACCCGATGCCCGGCGTTGCCCGGGAGAAAAATAAAAGAAGGAATTAAAATTTGTCAACATCCGAGAGAATGCAAATAGGTCACATCAGACAATATTTACCCACGAAAAAAAGGGTACTTCTGAGTTGAACAAAAATAGAAATTGCCACAGTGTAGAAGGATATCTCCTTCACTGACCGATTATGGAAAAGGTTACTTGTTTCGGGCCGGGCTGTTAGCTATTCTCTCGTTCGTCCTTGAAAGCAAATTCTTGTAGAATGTGTAAATATTTATTTATGTTAGTGGATTTTCGACACAGTATGAACTTACGTTGTGTCTAACTCTGTCCTCGTGGGTAGTCAAATGTGACTGAAAGTGGATCATGTGTAACGAATGTACATTTTAGTTAAGGCACGTAAGATAAATATATAATTAAAAAAACAAAAAAATGAAATCAATTTTGATCTGAATTGCACAAATTAAGGTGTTGATGAATTATTATTTCAACCACGTGTAAAATATGTATTATTAAAATGCAGAGAGAATGCAAATAGGTCACATTATCAGTAGCATTTGTAGCGACGCTGGTCTCACGACAGTTAAGTACAGGAATGTTATTCGTCATTATAAAAATATACTTTTAAAAAATCGACGAATGCTAATTTAAATCGTATGTGAGCAGAAAGAAATGCACGTAGCTTTGTAATGTTTATTGGCTGCGAAAATGTAAACATGTTATTTTAGAAATTGCTGCGAACGAAATATATATATATATATATATATATATATATATATATGTATATATATATATATATAGAAAGAGAGAGATAGGGTAGGTAGGTAGAGAGAGAGAGAGAGAGAGAGAGAGACAGAGAGAGAGAGAGACAGAGAGAGACAGAGAGAGAGATAAAGATAGGGTAGGTAGAGAAAAAGAGAGAGAGATAAAGATAGGGTATGTAGAATGTGAGAGAGAGAGGGAGAGAATAGAAGGTTATAATGGTGAAATGTAAAGAAGAAAAGAAAATGTCTTACGTAAAATCCCCCCCCCCCCCCAAATAAAAAAGAAGAATACCTAATGTGAAAAGGAAAACACAAATGTTAGGTTTGGTATGGATGGGCAAAAGTGAAATAATAAACTTGTGTTTTCTGTTAGTTAAAATAGTGTAAGGTTCGTAGATAAACTGTTATTGGTATCAACAATTGAATGTTGTCGAAATGAACACTGCAGTTCGTTTTACTCGGTAAGTATTTAGAAAAAGATTTTTAAGTCTTGAAGGTGTTATATTTTAAATTGTCAAAATTTTTAAGTAAAAAAAAATGAAATTATACCTGAAGAAAACGAAGACTGATAAGGGAAATGTCTGAAGTCGAATTGCTGAAGAGATGGTAGCCGCCATTTTGAATCACGAAAACTATAAGTAATTATGTTCGTTAAATATATTCTCTAAAAATCGGAATGAGTGTAACTGTATACATAATAGGTAAAATAAAGTTATCCAATATTCTCGAAAATTAGTGGAATTAGAGGGAGTGTCCATTAAATATGTGCGTAATGTATGATATTATATAGTAAATAAATTGATAGCAGACGAATAGTAAATAATAAGGGTCACGTTTTAAAAAAGTAGACGTTTATTAGTTCCCGGTGTCGATGGGGAGAGTGTTAGTACTAAAATTATAGGGAGAAAAGTTTTTGCTACCACCTATATGGAGAATGTTTTTGGGAGAGTCGAAGATGGTGGGTCAAAAGTAATATGTAGCGTTAGCTGGTGAAAATAATCATAAATTTACTATAACACCCTCGAGTGAATAAGCGTAATATAATGGTGAGTTTAGTAGCCTATGATGCATGTGGTTATTTTTCTATTCTTGACAAAGGTACAGGGGAAAATTGTCTTAATCTTATATAGAAGATTATATATATATATATATATATATATATATATATATATATATATATATATATATATAATCACGACCTGTGTACGTGACTAAAGGTATTTTGTATTTTTGGTCACTACAATGGCTTCGTCTATAATTTGATATCAATATCAATAAACTGCTGGTACAAGTATTACTGTCCGCGCTAGTAGACAAAATAAGATGAATTCGTCTTCAATTCCAATCCAACTGATAAGTATGTCCGAACTTTTCATAGAAGAGCTCTCTCTCTCTCTCTCTCTCTCTCCCTCTCTCTTTCTCTCTCTCTCTCTCCAAACACTTATTAAAATCCTTTAAATTGCTGCATGTGGTTTGGCTCCAGAACTAGGATAATCTATCAAATAGCAACTTCCATTTTCCTCTTATTGTTTTACGGTATCCATTTTCGGGAGCGCACCGTTCTAGTGGGGAAGAAAAAGAAAACTATATTCAGTATCTGCTGCCTCTCATCTGAAAGGAAGGGGGAGAAGAAAGAGAGGAATGAAATAAAGAAATGGTTCATCCGTGTATGCCTTTCTCTTCTCTTAGTAGTCGTGGCAAGGAAAAGAATACATGATAGCGATTTCTCCGGATCATACCAACTACGAATCAGTGGCGATTTGTGATCGGGGTTCGCGCCTACCGACCATTGAGAATTAGTTCCTAGACTGAAGATTGCGTTAGCATGAAACATCGATGTCTCTAGGTATTTAAATAATTAATATTTATTTATAAAAATATTATTGTTTATCAGGCCCCTCCCCTGGGCACTCTCGAGTAGCTTTAATAACAAGCAGTACAAATAGCTATATGCACGATCCGAACGCCGTTTCGTAGATCACTTTAACTGCCTGGTAAATAGCCGTCGATTTCGCTATTTACATTTAAAGTTCCTCTATATTTACTAACTAATTGGCTATGGCCGATGGATAAGATCCCCGACTACGAATCAGTGGCGATTTGTGATCGGGATTCGCGCCTACCGACCATTGAGAATTAGTTCCTAGACTGAAGATTGCGTTAGCATGAAACATCGATGTCTCTAGGTATTTAAATAATTAATATTTATTTATAAAAATATTATTGTTTATATATATATATATATATATATATATATATATATATATATACTGGCAGGGATAGTAGTGGCAGGATAACAGCAATTCAAGTTCAAAACATTGTATGCAATATTGTAATATACCTGCTTAAAATAAAACATTAAAATCAACAAATAGATATGTAAGGTATTTAGTAGTTCTCCTCCGTTAAAAGGAAAGGAAAAGAAATCAAGTGTCTGTTAAAGAAAATACGTGTATAGTTTCAAACAGAATTATCTCCCTTGCGTGATTAGTTATACAGACGGGAAGCAGCTTTTAAATTGGAATATAATGATGGGGACACGTTGGATCTAACTCTTTTTTTCTATAAACAATCCTCAGGTGATTTATAATAAGTATTGATTTTAGGTCTACATTGGATAGCAAAAGCAAAGAAAGTGAACAGGTAGACATAATCGGGTCCATGAATGTGATGAAACCTGGTGTCTTAAGGTAATCGATATTATTCTCTTCTTTTGTGTTGCTCAGTTTAGAAAACACAATCAATACCTTTGTTACTATCCATGTAACTACCTACCTACCTACGTACCTACCTATGCCTGGTACTGATAAAGATGCTTGTCTATATCAATAAAATCATGAGACAACTTCATGTATGTGTGTTATATAATGAGCGGATGGAGAAGAAATCTAACGGAAGTGACATGATGAGGAAGAGCAACAGAGTCACTTTTCGAGTATGACGTCACGAGGAAATCTCTTTTGTTCGGCAGATAGTATCTGATATAGACATACATATTGAAGGCTCAGGTGATTTCCGCCCCCCCACACCTATCCAAAATAAAACGCCAGCTTGAGGAGCAAAATTGGGAATTCATTACGACGACTAATTAACAAACATGGTACACAAAATCTCTGGCCCAAGAAATATAAAAAAATAAATCTGTGAACCGTAAGACAAATATTGTTGTTTTTTTTTTTTGATAAGATTTGTTTATATGTCGCCATGAGGATGATTAAAGATGGCAGCACTTTGAATAAATGCTTTAACTGTTAGATGTTTACAACCACTCATGGATGAATGAAGATGGCATCAGATGACGTAACAGACATCTTTTTTGTTACCAGTGACCAGCGTTTCTGGCATGAAAACATCTAAAAACAAATTACCAAGAAAAACAGTGTAAGATGCCCCCGAAAAATACCAAGAAACCATAAGTACGCCTGATTCGTTGTATGTAATTAAAAAAAATCACATACGTTGCATATAGTAGGATAGAAAAGAAAAAAAATGATAGTACATTAAAGAAAGGAAAAAAAAAATTTTTTTTTAAATTTAACTTTGAATTTTGCGTGTGAGAAAAGGAAGGATTATGGATGGAACAAGTGACAACAAGACCCAGTTACTTCCCTTTACAAAGGACATTGTTATACCTTCTTTACCGAGGAACATGATTAAGTTAATATATATAAGTTATTCTCTTAGTCATTAGCGTCCAGCCATTATTGTTGTATATCTCTCTCTCTCTCTCTCTCTCTCTCTCTCTCTCTCTCTCTCTCTCTATCTATCTATCTATCTATCTATCTCTCTCACACACACACACACACACACAAAGAATCGTTTTAAAATGTTTAGTGTTTAAATAGGAATTATTAGTTTCCGTCAATGATAGGTTTGGGGTCATTTGTTCCTACTGTGTCACACTTGTTGCATAAAAAAAAACTATTGTCTGAATGAATAACTCTTAAGTTTTGATCTTCTTGCAAAAGTAAACAAAAATAAAACATTATTTCAGCTTTTTATACATCTTTTTTTAATATAAAAAATATTATCGTAGTAGCTCCGCCATGATAATGCATTTTATGATACATTATCATAGTAGCCCCGCCATACAACATCATTAACAAGGCACATAAACATCCCTCGGAACAAAAAAAAGATGACAAGGTACAGCTGCACTAATCAGTGGCATTCAACCCACCATTTTCACTAAAACATACTTTAGATCGCATTCGTCACATCCCTCCCGCTCCACTTTTCGTTTTACAACACTAGGAGAATCTCAACGGTCGCAAATGGCACAAACTTCCTGTTCCTTTACACTGGAATTTTCAGGTTCTGGAGGAGCACGTTTGCGTTTTCGCACACTAAACGTAAATGGACGCAAATCAACAAGATCGCACGATGAAATGGCTATTCCTTGAGTTATCTTTGGTCTACGTTTTTGTGATGTTTTCTCCTTTGGCGAAATATAGTTCTCAACCATACCGGCAACCACATTTCCAAGAACTTTTTGCACTGGTTTAGCATTGGCAGGAAACATAAAATATGCTACAGGTGTACCATACGCATTACAGCCCAGTTTTAGTGGTCAAAGTTGTTGTAATAAGTAGCAAGGAAAAAGGAGACGGGTTTCCTTGTGTGACTGCTGCCTGCTGTTGGGCCCCGCTATTTAAGAGTAGTACGTGGACGAAGTTGTAGACATCCGGCTCCCAAACGATAGGGACAAAAAATGGTCTTTGACTCTAGAAAACTGTATTTCTTTTAAATCTTATTTTCGCCATAGCGAGCACGGCACATGAGTAATCAGCACACAACTTTGTGGTGATGTGCATGAGTATGTACTCCAACTCTGGTGCGATCATGGCGACTAGAGAACAGATCTCAGTGTACCTAATTCCACTTTTAAGCAGTTAGGAACCACAGAAATAAGACATACTTGGACGGTGAAACAAAATGAGATCTAAAAATTGTAACAAAGTCAATTAGTTAAAAGCGAAAAATACTGGTTGTCACAGGAGTATCATAGTAGCACCTAATGTCAAAGTAGCCCCGGTTGACGGTAGTCTATGGGAGAGAATCAGGTAAAAAAAAATGAGAGTAGCCTCCCTTTATTTGTTGAATTGTGAAAGAAGAGTTGATGATTTGCAAAGGCGTTTTTTATTCTTTTGTATTGTAGATTTTCAAATAGGAGGTGGTACCCATATTATGCCCCCTCACTCTAAAAGCCCTTTAAAATACTCCAAGGAAACTGAAATTTAGGAAATATTTATTAATTGATGTCTAATAGTTATTGTTAAAATTTCAAAAAAATCAGAGGTATCTAAATTTTTAGGAAAGGCTTCTACCTTCTTTTTACCATGAGGTGGGGAGAGATGCGATTCGAACGAATGTCAAAAAAATGACTTGCTTGAATGGCCACCCTCTTTCTTTCTCCGGTTCGTTTGGATACGTTTTCGTCTTCACTTCTAAAAGAAAAAAAAAAGAGTTTTCACATGTTGTCGCTAAATCAGAATGAGAATGAACCTTGCCTAATTTAAACCCGAAATATAAGAAGCCGATGCAAGATGGGAAACCTCAATAAAAGCGGAACAAGGAACTAACAAAAAAGCAGATACAACCCGGCGCTCCTCGGAACAGGATGAAAGAACGTATGCTCAGCCCACCCCGCAGGGGAGGCGAAACGAAAAAGAACACTTCAAAACTCACATACAAGCTCCATCATCTCGCGCAAAAGCTCAGGCAAACAGAAGACAATTGCTACCCACTCACACGCACTAACAGAACAAGGTGTCACGCTGCCTAACAGTGGCACGCTGCCATATACTCACATATGCATATTATTCACACATGCATATTCACACTAGCAAATATATAGACATACACATTTTTAGCCCTCATGTCTGCTGATTCACTGAACATTTTCCTCCCAAAACACAAGTTTGCATAAACCTTCCCAAATGAATATTTCTTCACAAAAAAATGACTTTTATATTCATGTAAACTTATAGTTATATAAATATTTTGTTATCTAATTATGTTTGCCTTGATTTTTCATCTACAAAACTGCTCATGTGTTAAGTTAGCACTTGCTAACTGATGATCCTAATATTTCTCAATATTTCATTCATTTCCATTTTAATATGCATGCACGCCCATTTAATATCCTTCATTTTCTTCTTTCGCCATTTATAACATTTATAACCGCATTTGTATCCCAATTTATATTAATTGTTGGCATAGTTCTTAGCAACCCCTAAATACACTACCGTCGTCCAAAATAACCCTATCCGAAGGCCAACACCACTCGCCATAACCCCTTTGGCATAAAACTAAATTAAACTAAATATATCTAACATTGCGACTCCTCACGCCTAGCAGCTGTGTGTTTCAAAATTCATAATGATCGTTTAATCGGTTTAGGTGTGAATCCTGTGCATACAAATATATAAACATATACACATACTATTTTTTTTATTCCTGTTTCATCTTCTTAAAACTAAAGTTGTCTTTTGGAAGGATCTCGCACTGCTGTGCAAGAGGTATTGCGCTGGTCTAATCCGGCACTGCTATAAGCCCAATGTTGTTGTTTTTTTAATTTATTTAGCCATTATTCAATCAGTAATGGATGTACAAAATGCTCTGGGTATAACGTTAAACTGTGAGTGTCTTGGTTCCCGGTTTTGGATCGGGTATTTTAGACGACGGTCTTGTCTTTAGCGATTGCCAAGCACCACACTAAACACTTAATCTTGTGTAGGTAAATTGGGTCCGATTCGATAACAACATATATGTTTGGCAAGGATCACCAGTTAGCGAGTGCTAATTTGAACAATATAATATTGTTAATAAAAAAAAGGAGAAACTATAAAATAAAAAATAAAACATTTATATATCAACAATTTTACAAAGATGTAAAATATTAGTATTAACAATAAAGTTTGTTAAAGGTTGGAAAAGATTTTGCATATGAAAATGACACGAGCGTTAAATATGTTTTCAAAGTTCAGTATGCGTGCGTGCGTGCGTGCGTGTGTGTGCGTGTATGTGTGTTTACATACTTGGGTTAAGCTGTTATTGGGGAGAAGGCAGCAGCCGTGCTTAAAGGATAGATTTTGTACTATGCACTTCAAGTGGTGTGATTCTTGTTGTTGCTGTCTCCATTGAGAGCCGAGGCACGTCCTTCTATGTCGCCAGGAACTCTGATTTCTTTTTTGATAATTCACTGGTTTTATAAAAGTTTATTTCGCACCTACTTGTTAAAAACATGTGTGAACACTTTTCACTGAGTTCACACTTTGGCCGCATCTGTAAGTACTTATTTTACGAGCAACTGATTCCCTCTTCAAGAAGAAAGAAAGAAATATAAAGAAGAGGAAGAAGAGGAAAGAAGAGGAGAGGATAACCCGAACGAAACTAAAAAGAAAAAGGGATAACTAAGCAGGCTAGCACTTTCCTTCAATGCTCATTCGTCTCATCGATCTATTGATCTACCATAACACTACATCCGATGATGGCAACCAATTTGGAAACTTTGGGATTGTGTAGTCATCTCTTAGGACTCCTAGGTCCATTCTGACCTGGAGTGGCTATCAGGGTCCCTTTTATGGGTTAAAATAGAATTTGTCCTGGGTTTGACATGAAACTGCATACAATGATATGCACACATAAAGTTGCATCATAAACAACAAACATGAATAAATATTTGAAGATATTAAGAACTTGAAGCATAATCACTTTAACCAAAATAACTATATCTAGCATTAAATAAGCCACAAAGGGTTGATATGCCATAAAACAAAACAAACCATGTGTATATTGAAGCGGTTAGCTCCCAAACAGACTGCCATATTTTAACAACTAGTTTTGTCTTTTTTTTTTTTCAAAGTGATGACAAAGCAAATGAGTCCACTGTGCAAATATTTGAAAATTATTAATTTGTTTTCAGATTTTTGCAGATTATTTTGCAAATATTAATTTGTTTTGAATTGTTTAAATTTGAATTTCTCTGGTGCCGTTGTATCAAACACAATTTCTTCGGCAATATTCTATATTGGATACATCATTATAATGATGTTTAATTTGTTCAATAATTCAATTAATATTTCAATTTAATTTTTAATAAACAATGTTTGATTTTAGCATTTGTTTCTTACAAACCAAAACATATCCTCCCTTAACCCTATAACTAACTCTAAGTCCGGGTGGCAACGCCCCCCCCCCCCAAAAAAAATCCTCTAATCGAACTGCAAAAGAAAGAGAGTTAATATTTTCAAAATAATTTGCAAAAATCAGAAAACAAATTAATATTTGCAAAATTAAAATTTAAAAAACAAAGACATCTGCAATAATTGAAAAACAAATTAATATTTGCACAATTTTGCACAGTGGACTAATTTGCCCTGTCACCGCTGTGTAAAAGAGACAAAAACTAGTCACTAAAATATGGCAGCCTCTTTGAGAGCTAATCGCTTCAATATACTCCAACCAAGATATACAACTGGAAGTCTTGTAAGATTTGCAGTAAAATAAATAGAAATCACTTATTTCCATCGGACAATGAAAGAAAGCTTCCCTCATCTGAGTCTTATGTACAAGCATTTATTTACGAATATCAGCTTTTATGGCTATGGACGGACAAAATAACCTATAATTTGTATCCGTATCTCCTGAATACTAGCCCAGTCCTATAATACTAAAACAGCAGTGACAATTTGGGTATAGACGTAGAATATAAAATATTCATAGACATGAAAGAAGCAAATAGACACTCCACAAAAATAATTTATACATAAGGAAATTGACAACATCTTTGAAGCACACATGAAAATATATTTAAGTGAAATTTTGAAAACCAACACATGGTGCAATTTAAATGATAAAATCATTTATTTAATTTCTTTTTTTTTTTTGAAAGCTTTCGATGTAAAACAACTTTGTCAGGCGAGACTGTCTTATAGTTTTTTTTTTTCTTTTCTTCTTCTTCCTCATTTCGATTGTATTAACCCCGAGGGATCGAATTACGGTAGAGGTAGAAAATTTCAAAATTTCACTTAAATAATTTATACATGCTTGAAGTTTCTGCTTCCTTCACTGACGGCTAGCACTCAGAGCTATACAAAGCAACAGTAAAAGTTTGAAATATCGATACTTTACACTAATTGACATTATTTGTGTTTCAGATATATATATATATATATATATATATATATATATATATATATATATATATATATATATATATATATATATATATCACCATTTAAGTATGACATCGGCTAAAGAGCATTAGAATTCTCAGTTTCAGAGGAACCATATTATAAGTTAATATGAAGATGGACTTAATCAAGGTCAAATCGCTGCAAACCTCAGAATCCACTATTAACCGAGTGATTGTCTAATTCATGAGCAAGCGAAAATAATCAACATTATATTGCCTAGGTCCATCAGGACCCTCTGACAGCAGTCTTCATTATTAATAATAAGGGTGTCTATTTACTTGTTTCATGTCTCTATTGATTTAAAATAAATGAGAAAGAGAAAAACAGTTCGAAAAAGAAGAAGTGAAAAATGCAAGGATATAACATTGAGAGCATACGTATATGCTGTTGTCACTGCTGGTTAAGTATCATTAAACTGGGCTTGTGTTCTGGAGAGCTGGAGAAACAGATTATATGTTATTGACGCCTTCTGTAACTAGAAATGTCCGATTTTCAGAAATAAATACTTGCAAAGGTGTTTGTTGAAGAGAGGACATTATCAAATAAAATAGTGACAAAGTCTACCCATACAAAAGTAGTTAATTTTATTGACAACTTGTTAAGACAATGCAAAATAAAGGGGTCCGCAATGAATGAGAGTTCAAAGAGTCCAAGGAACGTTCCAAGTGAAAGAGTTGTTCAGTATGCAAGAAGGAATTGTATACACATGTTCATTTTAGAGGTGCTGTGTATGTTTACGTGTGTGTAAATAAGAGAGGCTTAAGCATGATAGACTAAAGAAAATGCTATTTCAAACTTAAGCGTGATAGACCAGAGAAAATGCTTTTTAAAACTTAAGCGTGACAGACGAACGAAAATGCTATTGTTGAAGTTAGTACATAATCAAAAGAAAGAATGACAAGAAAGAAGACAAAATTATTTATTTTATTGACAACTTGTTAAGACAATGCAAAATAAAGTGTTGACAATGAATGAGAGTTCAAAGAGCCCAAGAAAATTCTAGGTGAAACAAGAGTTGTTATGTCTGTAAGAATAAAGTGAGTACATGTGTTCATTTCAGCTGGTGCCGCATGCATTTGCATGTGTGTAAATGAGATAGGCATGAAGATGTGTGTGCATATTAACGTGTCTGTTTTGCCAGTGAAAGTGTGTATGTATGTACTTATGTGTATGTGTGTGTTTCGCTGAGCGTACAGTAGTTCGTGAACGCCTCTCGTCACATGTGTGTTATTGTTGAAGGTCTTTCGCCACAAAGGGGCTAGGCTGGATTGCTACATCTGCACGTGTGTTGTCTCTGAAAACAAAAAAAAACTACCAGAACAGACATAAAGAAAACACTGTGTTTTGTTTTTTATACTATGAGCAAAATTTTGGGAGAGAATATTTATTGTGCTCTCATTGGTTAAAAGAAACTGCTGATTTGAGCTTTTGTCCAATCAGGAGTCGATGTGTAAAAGCAACATTCACTGCCGCTGCTGCTTCTAACAGGTTAATTTATTTTAGAGCTCCACCCATAGATTGGTTATCGAAAGCTGTAACATTGCTATGAAGACAAAAACTGTTGGAAATTCTTCAACTGTTAACTAAGTATTATCAATATTTTTTGCGTAAACTAAATAATCGCATTCGCCATTTTTTCATTTTTGTTTTTCTTTAAAACTTCGATTAGAAAGAGTAGGTCGCCTTAAAATCATAGACTCGTGTGAGCTTGACCACCTGACTCCGATAAATAGATAATGATAAATAAACATGTTGTCAAGATTGTGGCTGCCGCCAGATTTGTCTTTCATCGGACAACATGGGTTTACGAATCACAATGCTTAAATATCAAAAACTTAACTGTTCCTTGCCAAATTTCTGACCATAAAATAAATCCTAATTATGAAGTCAAAAAGGTAGAGAGAAGATTGTTTTAGCGAGAATAACAATGTAATGACAATCTATATATTAATACGCTAAGGTGTACGTACGTGTGTCACGCTCCTAAAGAAATTCAATAAATAAACAACACATAAATTGGACGGAGAGACTTGGAATTGAAACCGTAACATATACATGGAAAGCGGTGACTTTAGAACTGAGCTAACTAAATGAAGTTGCTGAATAGATCAAAATTAACTTAATTAAACCATTAACTGACCCCGCTCGCTACTGTCGCTTCAGCGTGGAAGGAGGAGGACATTGTGGAAGGAGGAGGAGATGCGGAAACGCTTACCGAATGGACCGGTTTCAGGCTTACGATATTTATTTATTATTATTATTTTTTTTTAATATTTAAAATTTCTTCTCCTTCTTCTTCTTCTTCTTCTTCTTCTTCTTCTTCTTATTATTATTATTATTATTATTTATATATTAATACGATAGAGTGTGTGTTATTTATTTTGTGTGTCACGATCTGACACTCCTATTTAAGATTTGCTCTTAATAGGGTTAAGATGAAAATTCATATACACTAAATGTACAAAAGCAAGGAAATTCTCACATTTTTACACTTTTATTGCCATTAAGGGTACACAGTATAAATCTCTATGCATGAGTGAATGAAGTGTGTGAGGTGCGCTTAAGAAAAATTCCTACCAGTAAAATGCATAGCCCTGTTGTGCTCGCATACCCTTAATGACAATAAAATTGTAAACATTTGGGAATTTCTTTGCTTTTGTACATTTAGTGTATATGAATTTTCATCTCTTGATTAAACCTTATGTCTAGAATGCTTATTCCAAGTTTTATCAAAATCCATTGCATGATTTTAATTCTAGAAAATGTCTAAAATTTAAGGAATTGAAATTCAAATTTAATGCAGATCTGATATGTTTGAATGTACAAATAGAAAATTGTGCTCATATCATGCTCCCCCCAAAAACGTTTAAAATACTACTAAGAAAATGAAATTTGGGGAATACAGGGTGACCCCCAAAAAACGGGCCCCAAATCTAATTAGGCCCCGTTTCTTAGTGTTTCGTCCGAATGAAATGAATTTTGGGGTATAACTAGTTTATTATATTCACAACATCATATCAAAACACTAGGGTCTTTGGCCTTTTTTTCTCCGTTCTACAGCATGTGTTCTAGATGGACTCCTTTTAGCTCCGTGCATATTTTGAGGTGCAGAACGAAGTTGTCCATGACGTTCTTACAGACTGAATTGGAAATGGCTCTCATCTCCTCCCTGATGGCTTCCTTGAGTTCCGTGATGGTTCTGGGTTTCCCTGCGTACATTCTGTCCTTAAGATAGCCCCAAAGGAAATAATCTGGGGGGCTTAGGTCCGGGCTATGGGATGGTCACTCAAAATTAGTCTTGAGACTGATCACTCGACCTCCGAAGTTCTCTTTCAGCGAATCTCGGGACAGGTTTGAGGTGTGAGAACTTGCTCCGTCTTGCTGGAACCAGAACTTGCTCATGAGCCACGGGTAGAGGGTCTGGAGCTCACTCTTGAAGGTTTTGAGTACCTCCACATACCGCTCCTTGGTGAATGTCACTGCTGCGCCAGATTCTTCGATGAAGATTGGTCCAATGATGCCTTTGACCGAGATTGCAGCCCACACCGTGCAATTAGGAGAGTGCAGGGGCTTGGTGGCTACTTCATTGGTCTGGAGGACCCCAAGAAGACATTTGTCTTGGAGTTTGCCTTTCCGTCAAGATGAAAGTGGGCTTCATCTGAGGTCCAAAGGAGGTTAAGGAAACCTGGTGTCTCCTCGATCTTATCGAGCATCTTGACTGCCATAGCGCTCCTCTGCTTCTTGTCTGAGGCTGTAAGGGTCTGCAGCGTTAGTATTCTGTATGGGTAAGCCCTGATATCGTTCATCAGCACTCTCCTGCAAGTCTCACGGGAGATACCGAGGGACTGACTTCGCTTACGCACAGAGCGTTTCGGACTCTCCTGGAGAGACTCTCACACTTTCGACCAGCTCGGCTGTCCGCTTCTTGGAACGTGCCGAGTGGCTTGGACGGTTCTTCTCGAAGTGGTCCAGCCAGTTCTGAATTCTGCTTTTGGGTGGAGCCTTTTCACATCCGAACTGATGCATGAAACTGTCCTGGGTTTTCTTAAACGAGCCTGTCTTGTAGTAAAATTTAACACAGTGTATTCTTTGTCCCAGCTTCCACTTAGGTCTTGGTGTACTCACGGTTGTTGATTTTGCCATGTCCTGTAAAATAAGGGCAATCGTTTTTTTTGAGTCACCCTGTATTTAATAATCGATGTCTCATACCTATTGTCAAAATCTCACAAAACTCAGAAGCATCTGAATTTCCACAAAGGGCTTCCATCCTTTTTTGCCCCCTTTGTATGAAAATAAATTTTTTAGGTTCGGTCCCCCATTTTCGGTTTGGTCCCTCTCTTAAGATTCGGTCCCCCTCTTTAGGTTCGGTCCCCCACTTTCGGTTCGGTCCCCCTCTTTAGGTTCGGTCCCCACTTTCAGTTCGGTCCCCCACTTTCAGTTCGGTCCCCCACTTCTGGTTCGGTCCCCCTCTTTAGGTTCGGTCCCTGTCTTTAGGTTCGGTACCCCACTTTAGGTTCGGTCCCCCACTTTAGGTTCGGTCCCCCACTTTCAGTTCGGTCCCTCACTTTCAGTTCGGTCCCCCACTTTGGGTTCGGTCCCTCTCTTTATGTTCGGTCCCCCACTTTAGGTTCGGTCCCCCACTTTAGGTTCAGTCCCCCACTTTCAGTTCGGTCCCCCACTTTCAGTTCGGTCCCCCACTTTGGGTTCGGTCCCTCTCTTTAGGTTCGGTCCCCCACTTTAGGTTCGGTCCCCCACTTTAGGTTCAGTCCCCCACTTTCAGTTCGGTCCCTCACTTTCAGTTCGGTCCCCCACTTTCAGTTCGGTCCCCCACTATTGGTTCGGTCCCCCACATTCAGTTCGGTCCCCAACTTTCAGTTCGGTCCCTCTCTTTAGGTTCGGTCCCCCACTTTCAGTTCGGTCTCCCACTTTGGGTTCGGTCCCCCACTTTTAGTTCGGTCCCCCACTATTGGTTCGGTCCCCCACTTTCGGTTCGGTCCCTGTCTTTCGGTTCGGTACCCCACTTTAGGTTCGGTCCCCCACTTTCAGTTCGGTCCCCCACTTTGGGTTCGGTCCCTCTCTTTAGGTTCGGTCCCCCACTTTCAGTTCGGTCCCCCACTTTCAGTTCGGTCCCCCACATTCAGTTCGGTCCCCAACTTTCAGTTCGGTCCCTCTCTTTAGGTTCGGTTCCCCACTTTCAGTTCGGTCTCCCACTTTGGGTTCGGTCCCACACTTTTAGTTCGGTCCCCCACTATTGGTTCGGTCCCCCACTTTCGGTTCGGTCCCTGTCTTTCGGTTCGGTACCCCGCTTTAGGTTCGGTCCCCCAGTTTCGGTTCGGTACCCCACTTTAGGTTCGGTCCCCCACTTTCAGTTCGGTCCCCCACTTTGGGTTCGGTCCCCCACTTTCAGTTCGGTCCCCCACTTTCGGTTCGGTCCCCCTCTTTTGGTTCGGTCCCTGTCTTTAGGTTCGGTACCCCGCTTTAGGTTCGGTCCCCCAGTTTCAGTTCGGTCCCTCTCTTTAGGTTCGGTCCCCCACTTTTGGTTCGGTCCCCCACTTTGGGTTCGATCCCCCACTTTAGGTTTGGTCCCCCACTATTGGTTCGGTCCCTCTCTTTAGGTTCGGTCACCCACTTTCAGTTCGGTCCCCCACTTTAGGTTCGGTCCCCCACTTTAGGTTCAGTCCCCCACTTTCAGTTCGGTCCCCCACTTTCAGTTCGGTCCCCCACTTTCAGTTCGGTCCCCCACTTTGGGTTCGGTCCCTCTCTTTAGGTTCGGTCCCCCACTTTAGGTTCAGTCCCCCACTTTCAGTTCGGTCCCCCACTTTAGGTTCGGTCCCCCACTTTAGGTTCAGTCCCCCACTTTCAGTTCGGTCCCCCACTTTCAGTTCGGTCCCCCACTTTCAGTTCGGTCCCCCACTTTGGGTTCGGTCCCTCTCTTTAGGTTCGGTCCCCCACTTTAGGTTCAGTCCCCCACTTTCAGTTCGGTCCCTCACTTTCAGTTCGGTCCCCCACTTTGGGTTCGGTCCCTCTCTTTAGGTTCGGTCCCCCACTTTAGGTTCGGTCCCCCACTTTAGGTTCAGTCCCCCACTATTGGTTCGGTCCCTCACTTTCAGTTCGGTCCCCCACTTTCAGTTCGGTCCCCCACTATTGGTTCGGTCCCCCACATTCAGTTCGGTCCCCAACTTTCAGTTCGGTCCCTCTCTTTAGGTTCGGTCCCCCACTTTCAGTTCGGTCTCCCACTTTGGGTTCGGTCCCCCACTTTTAGTTCGGTCCCCCACTATTGGTTCGGTCCCCCACTTTCGGTTCGGTCCCTGTCTTTCGGTTCGGTACCCCACTTTAGGTTCGGTCCCCCACTTTCAGTTCGGTCCCCCACTTTGGGTTCGGTCCCCCACTTTCAGTTCGGTCCCCCACTTTCGGTTCGGTCCCCCTCTTTTGGTTCGGTCCCTGTCTTTAGGTTCGGTACCCCGCTTTAGGTTCGGTCCCCCACTATTGGTTCGGTCCCTCTCTTTAGGTTCGGTCCCCCACTTTCAGTTCGGTCCCCCACTTTGGGTTCGGTCCCCCACTTTCAGTTCGGTCCCCCACTATTGGTTCGGTCCCCCACTTTCGGTTCGGTCCCTGTCTTTCGGTTCGGTACCCCACTTTAGGTTCGGTCCCTCTCTTTAGGTTCGGTCCCTCTCTTTAGGTTCGGTCCCTCACTTTCAGTTCGGTCCCCCACTTTGAGTTCGGTCCCCCACTTTCAGTTCGGTCCCCCACTTTCGGTTCGGTCCCCCACTTTCAGTTCGGTCCCCCACTTTGGGTTTGGTCCCTCTCTTTAGGTTCGGTCCCCCACTTTCAGTTCGGTCCCCCACTTTGGGTTCGGTCCCCCACTTTAGGTTCGGTCCCCCACTTTGGGTTCGATCCCCCACTTTGGGTTCGGTCCCCCTCTTTAGGTTTGGTCCCCCACTTTCGGTTCAGTCCCCCACTTTCGGTTTGATCCCCCACTTTCGGTTCAGTCCCCCACTTTCGGTTTGATCCCCCACTTTCAGTTTGATCCCTTAATTTCGGTTCGATCTCTCACTTTAGGTTCGGTCCCCCATTTTCGGTGAGTAAAATATGTGCATATTTCTAGCCACCGGATAATATTATAACCAGTAAATTATACAGATTGATGTAGAAAACACTGTGGAATTTCCACAGGGTCCCGCTAGTTAATATAAATACATATAAACAGAATAAGTAATTTGTGTTGTATGTAGTTTTAAAATGAAATTAAAGTACAGACCCCAACAACCGGGTGATTATTTCACTCAGTGAAAAGATCAGTAACCCTAGGCGAAGGGATATGGTGAGCGAACGAACCCTGTCTTTTGAGATTCGCCTCTTCAGGTTGCTTTGTCGTTCGTCCAGCCTGCTCATCGTCCAAATGTAACATTTTAGTTTTCTTACGAGGTAAGAGAAGAAAATTTCTATGCATATTTAAATTGAATGTAGGATTTACTGTTTTTGTCCAGTACCTTCATATTAGAATAATACTAGGATTCTCGTTTCTAACGTAAAGTCAGTTTGCATAGATAAGAAATTGTGCCCCCCCCCCCCTCCCAACGTCTTGTTTTGGTTAAAATCCTGGTCCGTGAAGAACTAAATGTTTTAATCCTTATGTTATTTTGGATAAACGTTACAATTGGCGTCACAAACTATTTTAAAGGAAATACAATTGTGAAATTAACCAAAAACAATATGTTGGTTTACTTACTCATTAGTGACCTATTTGCGTTAAAATAAGATATAAGTAGAAGTGGGTACCAATATGGCGAAGGGTTAAACTTAACATGTGCATAGTAAATAAAAATGGGAATGAATTGAAAGGAAGGTAAGATTATATTAGAGGAGAAATGTTTGGGTCACCAGTGAGCAAGTGTCCGCTCCACATGTGTGGCGTTTTGTGAATTAACGAAGGAATGGTAAGACTACAAACAGGAATAAAATCTAAATGGAAGAAAACATTATTATAGCAACAAACATTTTTTAATTAACAAACAATTTATTTTAGATCAAGCATTTGTAAAGCTACAAGTTACCTGGAATATAAGAGTTGGTTTTAATGAGTGAGAAGGTTCTTTGGTAAAGTATATACTTTGTGTTCGTGTTATAAATGTTCATTCAGCTCGTGTCCTTTGTTCTTCTACTGTGCGTGTGGGTCATGGAAAGCTTATGCGTGACTTTGTTTGGGGGTAGATACGTTCTTTGTTCTGCTACAGTGTCTGCATAAGGGTTCTTGCTCTGCTACTGTGTGTAAGGGTTCTTTGTGCACGCGAGGAAGGAAAACTTGTACATACTTTTTGAAGAGTTCGTTTTTTTGTCTCCCCCCCCCCCCCCCCCCGATCAAGAGGCTGGAGGGAGTGGACGGCGAATTCCTCGTGTGTCTTCATGGTTTGTCTAGGTGAAAAGAGAAAGATGCGAACCCTCCTCGTTCCTTTTCTAGCGGCTAGCGGTCACAAAGTTTGTGTTGGTTATCAACGTGTCGGTTTCTGATTGGCTGGAGTTTTCAGTTAACACGTATCTGCAAGACTTTCTTTGTCTCTAGTGAGTGACAAAGAAAGCGTATCAAAACGACGCAGAGAAAGAAAGGGAGTAGAAATTTACACCATTTGCTTTTTAGCTTCCATTTGGATCGCATTATTGGTTCGCCACAAAATAATTTGTAACATAAAATAACATATAGTTTTGTTTTCATAGAAATATATTCTATATTTCACTTGTATATTTTGGCAGTCACATTTCGTATTTTTTGTCTCAAATCTATCTGGTGTTTCTGTCATATCTATCGTTTTCTCTCATTATATGTGCTTCATTTATTTGTAAATATTGTAATCACAGCTGCATATGTGTATTCGAAGAATGAAATATCCTTAAACATAATTCACGCAGTTTGTCAGTTCTCTCATGCAAAACAAGAAGGCTAATGGATCACAATGATCATCAATATCGATGTAACTTTGTAATATTTTGAAGAAATTTTTATAACTTTTCTAATAACGAAATGATTACAAATTAATTGGTCTACTTCCGGTGAAGTATATTTTAAAATCCCAATGTTGTGAATCAGTAGATTTGAATAAATTAAATGCAGTAAACTTATTTAGATGCTTATTTGTCTAAATTAATAAGCCAGAACTCTAAAACAAACAATATTGTTTCTATTTACTTGTTTACCGCCAGAGCAAAATATGGCACAAGACCAGAAGGCAAATATAGCAAACTCAGCTCCCCTGAAGGGGCACTCTGACTGGGTACAAAAATAGCCAATAACAGACCTGTCAACATTACTTGGTAGGGGTACCTCAGGCGATCGGCAATAAATCAACCCCTCCTCAAAGAGAGGTGGTACTACCTGGAAGAATGCATCTCCTATGACCAAGCTGAACCATACTGCATTCTGACAAAGTAATGTCTGGTACTGCCAAGGCAGTCCATACTCTGTCAGATTAAGTGCTGAAAACGTGTTGGATACTCGGGTCGTCTGAGGTGTGTATAATCCATTATATACACCGTGGTTCGTACCCCGTATCGTCATAGTAGTCTTGATTAATTCACATGGACACATGAGGCTTCTTGTAAATGGAGGATTTATTAGCTTGAGGACAGAGTGACAATAAAGCTATAGAGATCAGAGAGATATATGTATTAGAAAGGTGCTCATTGAGTGTGTGAAAGAGTAAGAGAGAGAGAGAGAGAGATAGAGACGGCTTTAGCCGCTATTTTATGCCATTATTCACCTGCCCCATCCCCACCGAGGTTTTGGGACGAGCAATGTTTTCTCGTAACTGCTCACTCAAGAGACTGGCAAGAACTAAGGCAAAATTAGCTTTTTGGGGAAATTACATCAAACCTTAACTTCAGCTTACCCACTGAAGTCGTTTATTAACCCCTGATTCGTCAATCATTCCAACATTCCCTTAACTCGAAAGATAGCCTCATTATATAACAAATGGATGATTGGCCAGTATGAAAATAGCCAAAAGTGACAGTATTGTTTGTTACCTTTAAAATCGTGTAGCATTAATAATAGTTGTTTTGTACTGACAACGCGTTAGTTTCAAAGCAGAATTTGGAAGATGACATTCTTCAGACATCTTTCATTTTCAAAGAATTCTAGTTAGGGTTAAGGTTGAACATTTATCACACCATTTTTATCATAATTATGCAGATTGTCTCTTTGAAGTCAGCAAGCTGGACACTTATCCAACATACAGTTACATATTAAAAGTTTTAGCCATAAAAAGGTTGTGCTGTTATTTTGTCTTCACTCATGAAAAAGAATAAAATTAAAAATGAGAATATCTAAAATTAAAATGAATATATCCAATATATATATATATATATATAACACAGGACCCGGTTTTATCATATTTCAGAATCTTCGAATCTAATCTTACAAACTCCTCATGCATCTTCAATGGTGAACTTTGCCTACATAATTTATACTCTCTTATATTCTTTTATATCTTCATACCTTTTCAAATGTTGACATTATCGTAAATTTTATTTTTATTTTACTAACTTATTAGTCGAATCTCCTCGTACGATAAGATTATGTCTTTGAAAAGCCATGTAAACCATGGCTTTTCAAGAAGCAATAATAAAATAATTTTCTCATATAAATTCCTTGTTTTGAACAATTGATGATTTAATAGATATTGCATTTTTCACAATTTTTATTCTCATCACTTACTTTATATATATATATATATATATATATATATATATATATATATATATATATATATATATATATATATATATAAAGTAAGTATTATTAATATTATATGTACATAAAAGTAATGTATTGGGCACATGTTTTCAGCTAACAGTCGTCATTAGCATAGCTAACTTTTTAAAACAGTTTTAAAATTCACTGTCAGCGATAAGAAGCTTGGGTTGGGGGAACAATTAGACGGCAGGTAGGAAAGAGATAGGGGTGGGATGCCAACAAGTTTCAACTGTGTCATATTGGCATTATCGGAGAAAATTAACCTAATTTTTACTTGCGTTTTTTTATGTATATTTAATTTTTTTTAATAATATTTTTAATATCTTCTCTAGAAAAAGAAATACAAATAAAGTTATTTTTTATCGTTTCCTTGTGGAGAGGTTAATTTGTTCTTTTTATTCCAGTAGTTTTTTTTTTCAGAGACAACATACATGGACATGTCGCACAATCTAACCTAGCCTCTTTGTGGCGAAAGGCACAATAGCACAATGGTTCGTTTTCTTACTTGTTAATATAATTAATTGAAGGCAAAAATATGTTAGCAAAAAAATATCTAAAATGTGCCGAATTCATGGAGAATAAAAGTGATTTTTGTGCATTGCTTTTTTTTTACATTTGATTTTATGGAAATATATCAATAGTTGTAAGCTGCTTCCTAATAATATGTACAGTTGCTAATTTACTGAACATTACTAAAAAATTCTTTTACTAAAACCTTTCTCAGTAATTATTATTTAGTAGTACTTTTGGTTATCACGTGTCCGCCCCCAATTGTTTTTACTTGCGATAGAAACAGCTGTTTTCTTAGTATTTTTCCACTTCCCAAGCGGTAAAGGCTTACAGCTAGTGGCAGTGTTCCGGAAATAGCATTCTGAATAGGTACCATAGTTTGTGCTTTACACGTAATTGACACATTGTTTTTATGTCACAGATGAAGAGCATCATAATTTTTCATGAAAAAAAAAGGCCACAATGTAAAGCACAACTTAAACTTAACTTGTCATATTTGGGGTGGTGAATCTCTGTCCCATTTGAGGGTTGTTGATAAGGTGCAGAAACGTATCTGTAATTTGATTGGCTCCACCCTTTCTTCTTCTCTGCGCCATCTCTCTCACAGATGTGAGGTTGCTAGTCTCAGTCTTTTCTATAAATACTATTATGGCATGTGTTCTTCAGAATTGTGTGATCTATTTCCTGCTCCTTTTGTTCCAGCTTGTTTGACTCGTTGATCTAGTGGTCTCCATCAATTCGCTGTTTTGATACTTTATTGTAATACAGCTTCCTATTCCAGTTGCTTCTTTCCAAGAACTGCAGGCTTGTGAAATTCTCTTCCTGCTGACTGTTTTCCTCCTACCTATAGCCCTGGTCTTTTCAAGACTAAAGCCAATAGGCATCTCCTGTCTTTGTGATCATCATATTTCGCTCTTTTTAGCTTCTTACATCAAGTGGCTTCATGCCTTGTCTGGATGATTTTCATTAAAAAAAAACCCCAAAAAACGAAGATTAATTAAAAACAGAGATATTTAATTTATTAAAAAAATTAAAATCGCCTTTGAAATCTTAATTTTAGTTTTAACTAAGATAATGTAATACTCACCTGACACAGCTTGAGTTCGTGTGATCGTACCAAGTCGAGGATACGTCCTCGACAATCAGTCTGACAGATAGTGGTTTCTTCTGGTCCTCCTCTATCAGACTACGGTATAGTTGTTCAGTCTCAAGACGTCCACCCTCCCAGGCTTTACCTTCTCTTTGAGAAGGAGTTAGTTTATTGCTAATCACTTGAGGCGCTCCTAGCAGGGAATGTCGATGGGGCTGCTCATGCATTTTTAGGCCAGAGTGCGCTAATCTTAGTGTGCTAGTTTTTCAAAAACCACACCTGAGCAGTTCCGGTAGGGGCGCCTCAGGAGATTAGCAATAAACAAACCTCTTTTCAAAGGTAAAGCCTGGGAGGGTAGACCTCCTGAGACTCAGTCCGAAAGAGCAGGGCTAGAAGAAACCACAACAGCTCACCCTCTGTCGAACTGATTGTCGGGGACATATCCCTGACTGGTACGAACACCTACTTAGCTGTGCCAGGTATTTGGAAAACCGTGTATACCTGCAAAAAATCCACTCCATGTCTCTGGACTGGTTAAAAGTATATAAATATGACTGATTTTTGTTCATGCAAATATACATAGAGGTTACAGATGCTGGGCAAAGCCAATGAAAGGAGAAAGCTTTCTTAGATGGGTTTAACTTGTCTCATCAAACACCTATTCGTTTTTAATAAAATATTGGGCGCTACTGCAGAGACGGGGCCACTGTTCGATCGATGGCGGCAGAAACTGCCGACTCCTCTTCGGGAGAAATCGTCCGAAAACGTGAGCGACGGAAAGAAATTTGATTTTGGGGAAGATAACTGTTGAATTGTTGAATTGATAAGTTAAAATTATGAACATTTATTTATTGAAACAAATTAAACATTTGTACAACAAATAAATAAATAAAACTTTAATAAACATTATATACATCAAATAAATAATAAAACTTTCAATTGAAAAAAAAAAACGAAATAAATAAAACTTTGATTTGAAAACAAAAAAGTAAACATAATTGACTGAACGTTTTCGGACGATTTCTCCCGAAGAGAAGTCGGCAGTTTCCGCCCCCGTCTCTGCAGTAGCGCCAAATATTGAAATGGATTTCACTGATCCTTGTTACAAAGAAAACGGTGAGTAGGATTTACTGTTTTTACAGTTAGTTGACATGGTGGGAGAATGAAGAAGAACCCCACATCTGACTGGTTTTCTGTGTACATTTTAATGCATCAATTTTTATCAAACAAAACAAAATGACGTAGGACATGTTGCTATCAGTATCTCTGCTCCCAAGCATTAATTCTTCCTTGGGGAAGGGTAATGTAGTATCTGCTCTGTTGTCATGAGATCATCCTCCCAAGCATAACCTCCTTGGGGGAGGGAGTAGCATACGCCAACAAGAAATTGTCTCAATCAACTGTTCATTATTATATATATCAATAAAAATATGCGACCGGAAGGAGCACATTTTTGTTAGTAGACAAAAAAAAAATTTGGGTATTTTTTACGACGCTCAGCAGAGTAAAAACGCTAAAAAAAAACAAATATACAACAAATAAAAGTAACTGTAGGCTGTAAAAGTTATTTTCAAACTTGCCTGTGGCATTTGTTTGTATTTTTAGACCGTTACAACCGCTATTTATTAGAAATCAATAGTTTTGTCACCGTAACTTGGGAAAAACATGGCCGCTTTGGGGGGGGGGGCATTTGGTAAGAATGCACCTGAATCGCCATCTTGAATTTTGTGCAAGCCTTTGGGGGAAAAAAAACAATACATTTTTTTTTTTACATCTAATAAAACCCCATTTATAATACGTAAAAATAAAAACAAATTACATAGGTAAAATATCTATTCTCGTCGCAGGTCAATTTCACTTGTTGCAAATTTATGTTTTTAAACCCTTTCTCGTTCTTTTTTGGGACCCCGTTCGCGACTGTGCTGAGCGTCGTAAAAGATTCCCAAAAATTGTTTCAAGCAATAAAAAAAAATAAACACCAAAAACTAACTCTATCGTTAAAAAGTACATTGAAGTGATCCTCATTCAACCACGAGCAACGTCGGGTCACCTTGCTAGTATCTTATATAAATAAAAATAAAAGCTGTCACCGGTATCTTTTTAAAGTGAGGAGTCGAGAGAGAGTTTAAACCCGTAATTAAAATCAAATCATTTAAACTAGTTTTAATTTGTTTTCTTTGTGTACATATATTGTCGCCTAGGCACTAATTTTTTTCTAATTTTTGAAGAAACTGTTTAAACCGTCGATCTGAACATTTGCCCGGGCGATACAAACAAATCGGCACTTTTGTTTTTTTTACGAACAACCTGCAGACACGGCCACCGTGTCTCCAGTGTTAGAACCTGGAGACACTTTAAATTCGTTTCGTTTTCGCTTTCGTCAGACACCGTTTTTTTTTTTCGCTTTCGTCTTGTTAAGTTAGTGTATTTCACGAGTTTTAAATTAGCGTATTTTAATCGGGCTATTTTATGAAAATGAAAGTTGGAGATACATTTTTAAATTATGCGGAATATAAGGCACAACTCAACGCATATGAGGAAGAAATATGCATAAACTATTTCGTAAGTGACTCCACATCCATAAAAAGAGCTAAAGTAAAACCGGCAAAACAAAAATTCAAGTATATACATTTATTTACTATTACTTAAAGTAGGTATCCCAAACTACCCAGTTTTAAACATTGATGTGAACTCGGCAACGGAAAACTCGGCAACGGAAAATTACGTAATATGGTATCTTTTGTTTATTAAATTGTTAGGTGAAAGTACAGAATAGTTAACAAAGCCCCCTCACCCCATGTTAAGAATGGCTTTCTAAATGATGTTATTTGTAAATCACTGTGAGAAAAAGTGGTTAATCCATCGTTTCACAACTAAAATGACAGACAATGTATTTTTCTGATTTCTTTTCCGACCATTAGGGACCTCCAATTGCATGTGAAGAACGGTGACGTCACTATTTCATGTGTACGTTAAGAAGTCATACATTCGTTTTGCTTTACCGATTGCAAAAAAAACTCTCTCAAATAAAGTTATACTTGTTTTAAAGTAAAATAGTTTAGTTAAAGGTTACATTATCAAATTCTGAAAGAAACCCTTCTTCATTGTCCGATGAAACTACGAAATTTTCTTGTTTTACGACACACGGGGTAGTGTTTACTAAACATCGCGTGAGACATGGCAAGATATTATCTATGTACGGATGAACAGAAGTGAAACAAATTACTTTACTACTATGGTGTAAACAAAATTAACGGTTTGTTTTAACCATTTTTTTCTTCCTTGAGACAGATTATTACTTTTCTTATTAGTGTTACTGTTTACAAATTAGCGTGCGGCGTGCACCAATTTTACTCTAAAAATGTATGCGCATGCGCGTGGGACAATTTCACTTTAAAAATTGACGTGTTAATTATGGCTAGTATTGCGTTCCATAGTTGCGGCAAAATCAGTTAGTGCAAAAAATTTTTCTTACTTCTAGCAAATGAAGTAGTTTTTTCCAAGTACATAATATGACATCCGCCACAACTTTTGTCTTTTACGATTCATAATACTTCGGGCTATATTATATTAAAATATTTTGAAAAATTTCGAACACGAATATGTTCAAAAATGATGTTTAAAACCGATAAACTCGATCAATACGATCAAATGAATAAATGTCTCTGAAAATAAAAATTATTTCGTAAAACTTTTTTTTTTTTTGCATTTCAATAAATCACAGTATATTTTATTGAGAAAAGGTAAAAAAAAATTCAAAACATAATAATATTGCTTTTATTTCCACTTTTTATTTGTGCATTCACGGACCAGTTTACTAAAACAGTTTTCGTAAAATTTAATAAAATTAATCCAATGTGTTTTTTAAAAGAGTTTAGTTTTATATAAGAAAAAAAAATCGCCGGATGACAATATATTTCGTTCAATATTTCATAAAATGAAACAGGGGGGGGGGGAATCACGTAAAAAAAATATTTTCCCTAATATATTTTAGGAAAACAGCATTTTAAAGATAAATTAGTCCTATAATGAATAAGTATTGAAAATTTCGTGAAGATCTGGCCATAACTTGATTTATGCGAGATTTATTAAAAATGTGCCTATCACAGCGCACATAAATGCTTATACATAAGAACGTTAGTTTATCACGTAAAAAAAAGTACACAACATTTTAACTTCACATTTTCATGAGTTTCGTATGCTGGAAAAAATTCTAAAAAATCATCAGCAGTTTATTTAATGTATCCTCTTTTGAATGGTAAAAAAGTTTTGTTGATAATCTTAATCTAAATTAAAGTTACATCGTGTTATATATAGGGGGGGGGGTAAATAGTTCACAACCAATTGGAGGTCCCTACCGACCATACAACGATTTATTTGAAAAAAGAATTTCTTCTTTTTTTTTTTAAGTATTAAATAAAGTTGTTAGATAAAACAAGTTTTAGGCAAGATGAAAAAAAAAACACTGAATTAATGACCATTGGTGCTTATTTGTTTTATGGTGCTAATTTACTGTAGGACCCGCGCTACCGTTTTTTTTCTTTTCTTTACCCCCTTTTCGTCTGTTAGCTGTTATTATAAATGTCCTACAGTAAATTAGCACCACAAAACAAATAAGCACCAATCGTCATTAGCAAAAACTCAAAATCGCACTGAACAAAAAAAAAAAAAAAAAAACAGCTAACAGAATAAAAAAGGGGTAAAGAAAAAAAAAGGTAGCGCGGGTCCTACAGTAAATTAGCACCACAAAACAAATAAGCACCAATCGTCATTATCAAAAACACAAAATCGCACTGAGCAAAAAACAAAAAACAACAGCTAACAGAACGAAAAAGGGGTACAGAAAAAAAAGGTAGCGCGGGTCCTACAGTAAATTAGCACCATAAAACAAATAAGCACCACTGGTCATTATCAAAAACTAACAAAAAACAAACAAACAAACAAAAAAATGACTACGAAAAGAAAAAACAAAAGCAGAATTATTCCAAGAATTTTTAAATAAATAATTTCCTAATTCTTTTTTCGGATCAAGAGAAGAATAAGGACCCCAGATCATTAACACAAGACGCGGGACATATTTTCAAATCACCGGTTGACCTCGCAATACACGTGGTCTCTATTTACAAAACACTTGTAAATAGATCTTTTATTTATGTTAATATTTATTTTAAGGCAGAGAGTTCATAAATAAAACAAATAAATATTAACATGTTTTCTTTTCTTTTAACATGTATACGCTTTTTTAAAAATCGGCTGACTTGTAATCTGTCGTTTTGCAATAAACAAAACAATTTATCATTTTTTTTTTTACTTTTATTTACTAAATAAAAAACAAATTTTAAACGCAATTCTATATTTCGTGTTGTGTACTTTTTTTTCTTTTCGTAGGGAGGCGAGTAGCGAAGTTTTATATATTTGTTTATAATTGTTGCTTACAGAAAAAAAAGGAAAAAACTTCACGAGGGCAGAAATGGGGGGGGGGGGTATGAAATATTTATCACCGTACTTAAGTAATCTTTCGTTTTGTAGGGAAAAATCAAGCTTCCCAAAAAGGGGCACTATGGATCTTACCTCAGTTTAGAAGGATTTTTCCATACTACACATTGCTCCTAGCCCGAGGAGGCAAAACGGATGATTACGCAAGTTATTTTAATAAATAAACGAAATATATACGCCTTTTAAAAAATCGGCTGACTTGTAATCTTTCGTTTTGCTTCCCCACGAGGGCGGAGTTAGACTTCAAAAATCAGTTTCTAAACGGAAGCAATTTAAAATTTATGAAGTTTTTTCCTTTTTTTTCTGTAAGCAACAATTATAAACAAATATATAAAACTTCGCTACTCGCCTCCCTACGAAAAGAAAAAAAAGTACACAACACGAAATATAGAATTGCGTTTAAAATTTGTTTTTTATTTAGTAAATAAAAGTAAAAAAAAAAATGATAAATTGTTTTGTTTATTGCAAAACGACAGATTACAAGTCAGCCGATTTTTAAAAAAGCGTATACATGTTAAAAGAAAAGAAAACATGTTAATATTTATTTGTTTTATTTATGAACTCTCTGCCTTAAAATAAATATTAACATAAATAAAAGATCTATTTACAAGTGTTTTGTAAATAGAGACCACGTGTATTGCGAGGTCAACCGGTGATTTGAAAATATGTCCCGCGTCTTGTGTTAATGATCTGGGGTCCTTATTCTTCTCTTGATCCCTTTTTTCTTCAATAAAAGTTCTATGAAATGACAAAAAAATCCTTTTCGGAGAAATTACGTACTTAAAAAAGAGCGAAAGAGAGCGTTAGCGATTTTCTGGAGGTTTTCTTTCCAGATTTAGCGGGTTTTCAAAATCGCTAGCGGGTTTTGAAAAGTTTGAAAAGTAGCTCATTTACCGATGACTATTCTATACAATTACCAAAAGTTGTCATTCATTGTGTAATTAGAAAACCGCGTCGTATTATTTCTGCAATGTTATTTAATTCGAGAGCTTAATTTTTCTTAGAGTTATACTGATTTAATCAATGCGGAATTAAGGGATTTCTTTTTCATAAAATATGATAACTATATTTTAAAAGATATTTTTTTACGAAATAATACATTTGCACTGGGCTTTCTAATAAAGTAATAGGTTAACCGGGTATATGTTACGACGCTCAGCAGAGTAAAAACGCTAAAAAAACAAATATACAACAAATAAAAGTAACTGTTGTCGATAAAAGTTAATTTAAAACTGACCTGTGATATTTGTTTGTATTTTTAAACCGTTCCAACTGCTATTTATTAGAAATCAGTAGTTTTGTCACACGAACTTGCAAAAAAAAAATGGCGCTTGCTCGTAAGGAAGTGAGCACAAGACGCCATTTTGTCTAGAAAAAAGTACGAGTTAAAATGTGATGGTTACTGAATAATTTTGATTATTTTATTATATAAATAGATAAATTCATAAAAAATAAACTGTATTCTAATATAATATCTGCTAATATAACACGTCTATGTCTTCTATTATAGCAAGTCTTCTTAAAACGCGTTAAAATACGCTAAAGAAATACTGGCGGTGTCGTAAACTGAATGAGTTTTATTTTGTGTACATGCCACCGTGTCTCTAATATATAACGCGGCTGACACTGCAGACACGGTCGCCGTGTCTGCAGTGTTTGAACCTGTAGACACGGTGGCCGTGCCTACAGGCTCTGCCTTTTTTTTTACTTTAAAGGTGGCAAAGTAAGGGAGATAACTAACAAAGATTTTCACAATTGATTTTAAAGTCTATTTTCATGTTAAGAAACAATGAAACTGAAAAAATATTAATGGACAATAAACTGAAAAAAATTGTTTTCCTTTAACTATACAAAAGTTTTTTTTTCATTTTTATTCCAATACATTTATTTTTAAATGTTTCTTTTTGTAAATAAAAACCAAATAATTTGTTTAAAATAAATTGTTGACCAAAAAATATCTAAAAAATAAGGTGAGATAAATTATCTCCCTTACATTGCCGGCCTACTGTAAAAAAAAGGGAAAAAATCTAGAAGGGAGATAACTCCAAGTTTTATCTTGAAAAAAAATTAAGAGTTACATTTTCTAGTAATGTTAATAAGTCGAAATAACACGTAAGTAAACAAAGAAAAACATTATTTCACCATATATTTTTAATAAATAAAAAGGTAAACGTTACCATTGGCAACATAAATTATTTCAAAGGAAATACAGTTTGGAAATTAATCAAAAACATTTTTTTTACCTACTCATTAATATTTAATAGTTATAAGCATTTTATGTTACGTAATTATTGGTTGTGAGTAAAGTAATAAGGGGTCCGGTACCTTTCTTTAGTTCATGTTGTATAATAGGATTTCGTTGGTGGTTTTGTTTTACGGCATATCAACCTTTTTCGGATTATTTAATGCCAAATCAGGTCATTTTGGTAAAAGTTTTTATGCTTCAAGTACTTTATATCTTCAGATATAAAAATTCATGGTGTTTGGTTTAGTGGTTTTGTTTTACGGCATATCAACCTTTTCAGGTTATTTAATGCCGAATCGGGTCATTTTGGTTTTGTTCTTCAACTTCTTTATATCTTCAAATATTTATTCATGGTGTTTGGTTTGGTTGTTTTGTCTAGGAAAACGTTGTTTTTGTTTTTAGCTTTGCAGAACATGATTGAGTTTTGCAAAGGGAAAGGAAAAAACAATAACATCAATGTTTGGTGCAGCCTGATAACATGTATAATGGGAGATAACTCATCTCGATTTTGATTTTCGTTAACATCGTTTGTTGGTTTTACAAAATCAAGAAAGTTTGGTTCTTGCGCATGTAGACACGGTAGTGAAATATGTCAGTTAAAAATGAAATGAGAGGAAAACTTTAGGAAATACGTACTTGTTATTGAAAAATATTAGTATTACACCGAGTTACAGGCCGGACAGAAAATTCGAAAATGCAGACGATCGGAAAGTAAAGATAAACAAATTGAAGGCAGCAGACGATATCAAAATAAAACATGTAACATAAAATTAACTA
The DNA here is from genome assembly GCA_963556195.1 of Sepiola atlantica. NCBI lineage: Eukaryota > Metazoa > Mollusca > Cephalopoda > Sepiida > Sepiolidae > Sepiola > Sepiola atlantica. Next base: position 76,021,710 of record OY744529.1, read on the forward strand.
AACCAATCTATTACAAAACCATATCGTCTGTATAAAATTTTTAAAAAAATGATAACATTAAATATTATTGCAGTTATTGTCTTCCACACTTGTCTAAATCTCGGTGGCCATTTTAATAACTCTCTTAAAATGACTGAGTGGGAATCTTTTACGACGCTCAGCAGAGTCGCGAACGGGGTTCAAAAAAAAGAACGAGAAAGGGTTTAAAAACATAAATTTGCAACAAGTAAAGTGGACCTACGTCGAGAATATATATTTTTCTACTTACCTATGTATTTTGTTTGTAGTTTTACCTAGTAGAAATGGGTTTTTATTAGATGTAAAAAAAAATTCTTGTTTTTTTTAACATCGAATTTGGCAACACAGAAAATGGCGCCTGTCCTCTATGTTATTAGATCCCCTCCACTATGCGGCCATCTTGGATTTGTGCGATTTTCGCATGCCAATACTTTAATTTCTAATAAATAGCAATTTAAACGGGTTAAAAATCTTTTTAATAGTTGGAAATGACACAGACAAGATGGAAAATAACTTTTACAGCCTACAGTTACTTTTATTTGTTGAATATTTGTTTTTTGAGCGTGTTTACTCTGCTGAGCGGCGTAAAAGATCCCCTAATTCAGTATATTTAGACTTTAATTTACTATTTATCTTTGAAATAGTTCCAGAAAACTGATATTTATCTTTCAAAAGATTTTAAAATTAATTTCTTAAAATTTAAAATTTCACTGAATTTATGTGTTTTAGCCGCTGTCAGTACAGTTTTTGTTTTAATATTTATTTTCAGACGTAAAATACATTTTTTAGAGATTAACCTGGCGATATTATCTTTCAAACACAATCAAATTTTAACTGAAACGAATAATCAGATATTATGATAAATCCGTTTTAAAATATATAGTTTGTATAAGCCACGTCCACTTTTTCACAGTGCAAAATTATATCTAAAACATAAACAATTTATCAAATTAATAAAAATGCTTTGTTTATATTTTAGATATATTTTTTCGTTAGAGAGAGAGCTAGGAAGTAATAATTTTCAATGTTAATTATTTTTTAATGTTTGAAAAGAGAACGGGAGGTTAGGGTAAAAAAATCGTAAATCTATTTGTGATATGTAGCATTTACTTGAAGCCTACTGATTTCCGCTCAGAGGATTTAGTGCCAAAGACAAATCAGTTCCCAAGTAGATTTTATGTCGACAAGATCTATCCTGTTCTCGTCCTATGCCAGAACCGGCCAGGCGAGACGTGGAACTCCAGGATACAGCATTCGTTTATCGACAAAAGCCAGCCGACGTACCAACTCTCTTTATGCTCCAGTGTTCCCTTTGAATAAAGTTTATTCATATTTTAGTAGAGATGTTGGTGTTTTCATAGAAGATGGTGACCCTTTTCTTATTCAATATTCAATTTCGGTCAGATGTGTCCAGACACGGTCAACTCTACAAATTGACTTTCTTCATCCAAACCAATCATCCCGCAACTAAACATACTTAATATTTGAGAATTAAAAACATTTGGTGCTTGTGTAATAAAAAGCCGAAAAAAAGTTTTTTTTTGTCTTTAGTGTTGGAGAGGTAAATAAGGGGCAGGTAACTTTTCACAACTGCTCTAGCTTTCGAACAATATTTTTTTAACCCTAACCCTAACCCTTTTATGTCTGATCGACGTTCTCCTTGCACAGTAGCCACATGTACAACGCCAATTAAAGCCATCAGTTTTGATTACTGGAAAATTGTGTTTAAAATTCGTTGTAAGAGTTACCTGCCCCTTATTTACCTCTCCAACACTAAAAGACAAAAAAAACTTTTTTTCGGCTTTTTATTATACAAGTACCAAACATTTAATAAATTATTAATCAGACATTCGATTGTTTTACACGCATAAAATTGAGATAAGTTATCTCCCTTACGTTGTCAGCATTAAAACCGGTCATAGGAAGATGACATACAATGCCTAGCATTCCCAAATGGTCACCCATCTGGTACTGACCGGGCTCTACGTCGCTTAACTTTGGTGATCTAACGAGAACTGGTGTGTCAACGCGATTATGCTGCAGCATTACACAACATGAATTTTTTTAAAAATGACCTTGGTATGTTACTTCTGTTAATAAGCAAGATGTCTGACGCCTTAATAATTACAGAACTTAAAATGCTTCTAACTTCTATTAAATATTAATTTTTAACGCAAATACCTCACAAATGAGTAAGTAAACCAAAATAATTTTTTTTTTACTAATTCCCGAACTATATTTCCTTTCACATAATTTATGCCGCCAATAGTAACGTTTACAATTTTTTTTTAAAGTTGTTTTGGAGCTTTGGCAAAACCTGAATTTAGGTAAAAATGGCACCAGAAAAATGGCACAAGTGGATAAATACGAAAAATGGCACAAAGAAAAAATTTTACACAACCTCGGACTCAGAGGAAGACTTCCACAATTTATCAAAAACTTCCTAACAAACCGAAACTTTAAAGTGCAAATAGGATCTACCAAATCAGTCCAAAAAATTCAAGAAGAGGGTGTACCACAAGGCAGTATCATTTCAACCACCCTCTTCAACATCAAAATAAACAATATCACAAAAGAACTCTCAAACGACACCCTTGACTCCCTATATGTAGATGACTGCTCAATTAGCTTCTGCTCCAAAAACATTCACACTTTAGAAAGAAAACTACAAAATAACATAAATAAAATCAACAAATGGGCTAAAGAAAATGGCTTCAAATTCTCCAAAAACAAAACTAAATGTGTCCACTTCTGCAATAAACGCAAACTTCATAACGACCTCAGCTTATATATTGATGGTGAACACAAACATCTGGGAATCATTCTTGACAGGAAACTAAATTTTATACCCCATATAAATTACGTTAAAAAAAAATGCAGCCAAACATTGCAGCTCCTGCGAGTCGTGGCCCACACAGACTGGGGGGCAGACACAAAAACACTTCTAAAAATATATAGAACTCTAATCCGCTCCAAAATGGATTTTGCTACTGTTATTTACCAATCTGCCAGAAAATCTTATTTAAAAATACTAAAAACAATACACCACGCTGGATTAAGAATAGCACTGGGTGCTTTCCCCACATTCCCAGTAGAAAGCCTATACATCGAAGCAAATGAAACTCCTCCAGAACTTCGATGCAACAACTTAGCCTTAAAATATTACACAAAATTAAAAGCTAACCCTACCAACCCAGCACACAATAGCACCTTCAACCCAAACTACAAAAACCTCTTCCAACAAAACGATAACATAATAAAAACCTTTGGTTTACGAATGGAAACCATAAATAAAGAAGCCAATATACCACTAATAAAAATCCACAAAACAGCATCTATTCTTGGAGTTGCGATTTTCCAGGGGGGTGTTTTACACCCCCCTGGAAAATCGCAACTCCAAGAATAGACCTAAGTCTCTGCTATTTAAACAAAAAAACAGCTCACCCTCTAACATTCCAGGAAAAATTTGAAAAAATCAAAGAGAAATACCCAGAACATACACATATCTACACAGATGGATCCAAACCCACAGCTAGTGCAGCCATAATCGATAAAACAACCAAAAAAACAAAACATCTTCCCAAAGAAACATCAATCATCAATGTAGAAATCCATACAATGCACCTAGCACTTGACCGTGTCTCGGAAAGTAAAAACTCCAAACACATCATATTCTCTGACTTTCAATCTGCCATAATAGCAATAAAAAACAAAAAGACCAACAACCCCCTAATTGAAAACCTACTCGAAAAATGTAACCAAATAGAACACAACAAAGAAATCACACTCTGTTGGATACCTAGCCACACTGGAATCCACGGAAATGAACTAGCTGACACAATAGCAAAAACTGCCCAACATAACCCTATAGATAAAAACTTTAAAATTCCACACACAGACCTCAAGAGATCCATCAAAATCTACACAAAGCTCAAATGGCAAAACATCTGGAACAACTTCCTCAACAATAAACTTCACGCTATCAAAAAACAGATAGGAGAAACCCCCCACATCAAAATGACAAGAAAAGAAGAAGTTGTCCTTACAAGACTCCAAATAGGACACTCCAACATCACCCACTCCCATCTCCTCAAAGGGGAAGAACCCCCTTACTGCATACCCTGTCAGGAACCATATACTATAAAACACATACTATCAAACTGCGAGGACCTGAAACGGATCCGACAAAAGTATTACAAAGAAAACAAACTAATCAACATTTTTCTCCCAACAAACCTAAATAAAATCTTTGAATACCTAAAAGAAGCCAATATCTACAACAAAATTTAACCACTTTCTCCCTACTCATACCCCTCATCCTCATTCTCAAACATAAGCACTTATACAAACTCTAAAATGAAAACAAACTAAACAATATTGTTCTCCCAACAAACCTAAATAAAATCTTTGAATACCTAAAAGAAGCCAATATCTACAACAAAATTTAACCACTTTCTCCCTACTCATGTCCCTCATCCTCATTCTCAAACATAAACACATATACAAACTCTAAAATGAAAACAAACTAAACACTCTTATACTATAAAATAACTCAACATATCCTTGTGAACAATTCTCCCCCAATAACAACCAAGAAAGAAAAAAAAAAGAAAATAAATAAACACATTTTCCGGCATTAAATAACCAAGTAGTTGATATGCCGTAAAACCCAATCAATCAATCAATCACATTTTTTTTGTTTGCCTGGGAAGCTTCCGATACCTTGAAAGCTGTCAGGGTATTTATTTGCCGAATCTTCTATGCGTTTCATTGGTCTTTTTTCATCAACTGTTGTTACGCTACTGTTGATTTGTACCAACATCAATTGTATGCACGGTCTTAGGCCCAATATCACTGTGTCGTTCTCGCGGATAAAAAATTTAGCATTTATGGTTAGTGAATCTTTGTGTTTGATTTTTAATATTATTGAGATTGTTGTATTTTCGTGCCGTTTAAGGAACATATAATAGTAATCTCCCTTTTAACATTACTTGTTTTTGTGTTTTCGTCAATATTTTGGGGGTATATTTTTTTATAAATTCTGACTGATATTATGTTCCCATTTGTTCCAGTGTCTATTTTCATTTTTATTTTGTGTTTCGCTTTTTCCGAATTTTCACAATCTATATTAGCGAATATTTCCTCTCTGTTGTCACCGTTCTCTTTATTTACGGTGCACAGATATATGCCCTCTTCTTGATCAGATCCGTTCTCTGCCATGTAAGTATTATTTACTCCTCTCCAGGAGTTAGGCACAAGGCCAGTTTTATCCTACTCCCACAAGTAAGATGTGACCCAAGGTCGGGTCGGAAAGTGGGGGTTGAAAAGCCAGCGCCCGAGAGGTGAGCACTCTGACCATCAAAAATTGCCTGGGCAGCCCCGTCGGCATTCCCCGGTAGGGGCGCCTTAAGCAGTAAGCAATTAACTTACTCCTCCCCAAAGAGGGGAGGCAAAGCCTGGGAGGGTGGACCTCCTAGAACTGCACAGGACAGGCGTGCAGTATCCATCGGAACAGATACTACACTTTGATCTTAGCCAAAAGGCCGAGCTGCCATGTAAGTGGTGTTTACATTTTTCTTTGAAGCGTTTAGCTTTCTATATCTGTTGTTTGAACTCTGATTTCTGGCTCCATACAAACTTCCTTGTCTCATTTTATGTGGACCGTTTTTTTCTGTTTCGTGATATGTGTGTTGTAGTGAGGCAATAATTTTCAAAATGGTGTAAGCCATGGCATCTTCTGCATTCTTTGTTCAAGGCATAGAAGTCTTTTCTTTTTCCGTGGCTTCTTCCACACCTTGTACACTGTTTAGTATTTCTTACCTCATGATAGATTCCAGTTTTTATTTCACTGGCGTCCTTATAAAGTTTTATCTTTTATAGTAGCTTCGTATGGCCTTATACTTTCAATAGCTATCTTCAGTGTGAGATTCAGTTTACTAATAAGATTTCTCCTTTCGTCTGCACACTTCAATCCTTTTACAATTTGTTCTAGGATTCTTTCATCCTTATTAGTCCCAAATTCACATCTCTCTGCTATTTGTTCAGGGGGTAAGCAAAGCATTTTTTATAACTTCTCGACCCTTTGCTCCCGTGCTCAATAAAATATAGTTGTGCTTTAATTTTTCCTCCACATTGTTGATAACAAAGTACAACGAGATAAAGTCAACCCATTCAGCGAATGCTTCATGTTTATTTTCATTTGCCCAATCTAGAATATTTGAAACCGCCATTTTTTTTTTTTTTTCTTTTTTTTTAGAGGGAAACTTTTCACATATTTATCGCGATGTACTCACTTTTGTGATGCTTTTCTATTCACTTTTCTTCTTCTTCCTGAGGTTGTTTTAATGCATGTCACTCACCACTGCCACCATGTAATAGTTTATACTTAATCAGATAAGAATTACTACGAACACAGGTTAAGATTCTATGTTTAAACTAAGGGTTCAAGGGAAGTAACTTTTAATCTTGTCACACTACCACTAACCCTAAGTCCGGTGGTTGCCAGTAGGACTGGGTTAGTTGTAAAGCAAGTCATTTTTTTTTTTTAATAACTATTTTTCAGAAATGAAACACAAACAAGCACATATTGGATTCTTAGCGTCTTCAAAAGACAGATATCGACGAAATCTTGGTAATCTTTTAGAATATGTGTGGGGGATGCTAACGCATTCTATTCCTCTTAAATATTGAAGAAAAACGAGCAAGAAAACGTCAACATTCAACACAAATGAAGGGCAAATAAAATATCCAATACTCAAACATTTATATTAACAACAACAATTTATTTTGCATTTTTACACATAAAAATTATATGCCATATTTGACGAAAGTCTTTTAGTGTCTTTTGGATAAATGTCTCTTTGACGGCTTGAAAGAAATAGTGTCTTTTTGTTATTTAAAGCAATGTCTCTTTAAATAAGTTTTGTAAGAAGAAAGACGCACGTGTGTGCGTGTGTGCGTGTGTAATTGAAAAGAGAGAAAGAAAGTGCCAAGCTTACTATGTGTGTCCAGCAGTCAGAAAAGGGGAGAAGGAATGATTTGACGCGACAGGTAGTCGTCGCATCGTCTTGCGACTGGCCGATGGAGCGAAACAATTCTCCCTGCTGTGTCTGAAGAAATTCTGGAGGCAAGAGACCGGATCCGTCGCAAACGACGTTTATATATGTCCTAATCAGCAGGGGCAGTGACCGGAAACATATGATCCCTATTTTGGCGTTTTCTGCGGGGTGTTGAAAACGCCTGTTGACTGCTGTTGAAAGGTGAATTCCATATATGCACCCTTGAATAGTTGTAAAAGGTTGTGTATGAACTCGAAATGAGTTGAGTTTTCAACAGAATAAAAAATTGTTTTTTTTACCCCTTTCAGTCCATTGACGCTTTTCAAGTACATGGCAGATGACATTGAGGAAGAAGAATAAAGTTTTTGCCAATGGTGCATTATAGTTAACAAGGAAAAAAAAAGGGTGTAAAAAAAAAAAATGTTACCAAAAGCAATAAAGGTTACTTTGTAAAGAAGGGGACGTTGTCTCTATCTTATGTTTAAGACACGAAATGAAATAACAAAACCTCTTTATAGCAACCACGAAAAGAGTTTATTCTTTAAAGTTACCTATACCGTTTGGTATAGGTAGAAAAAAAGTTGGACAGTTTCCTGAGTGAGGAAGAGGGAAATAAGCGTTCTTAGGGCTGCCGAAAGTGTAAGCAGTGATCTCCGGGCGAAGATGGTAGTTGCTGGCACGTCCAGTGGACAGGGCCAGGAAAGAGAGAGAGAGACAAAAGTGTTTCCTCGTTGCTTGCTGACCGCTCGTGATTCCCAAAGGGGCTGAAATAGTTCTTCAGCCGACAGAAGGAATCCATACGCCCTGCCGGCTGATTGTTAAGTGTGTGACCAGCTCACTCAATGGGGACTTTTTCGGAGGGAGAAAATAGGTCTATGTTTATGACCGCTACAACTTTTCTACTTCCCTGAATAATTTTTGGTGTTTTAAAGAGTTTTTATTTCAATGTAAGATTTCGTTCAAATCGAAAATCAGTACCGTCAAAATCGGAAATCACCGAAATCTGATTTTTTTTTTTGTTTGTATTTGCTCTTTTCAATTAGGCAGAAAAGTACATTTTATTACGTTTTGAACAGTTATTTTTTTTGTTTTTGTTTTGTTTTTGTTTATTTTTACTTAAAAAGACGAAAAACCCATCTATCAAACTTAGGTGATTTCCGGAAAAGTGCTCGTCCACCACTGAAATACCTATAACTGTTTCTGATTTGAACAAAATTTTATATTGAAATTTAAAAAAAAAAAAAAATTAAAAAAACTCTTTTAAAAAAATATGCAGGTAGGTAGAAAAAAAAAGTAACTTTTATTGTCTTTGGTAACAGTTATTTGTTTTTTCGCCCTTGTTAACTAGAATGAACCATTTCCCAATAATAGATATCTGCAATGCAGGACAGCATATCGGAAATTTAAAAGATCGGCATGTTTACAATTTTTAATTTTACTTTTTTTAAAGCGTTTGAATGGTGTCAAAAAAACAACTTTTCGTTCCGTTGAAAACTCATTTCGCATTTTAACAAATCAAGAGTGTGTATTCTTAAAGATTACGATAAGGTAGATAAAACTTTGTTTGGTAAACGTTTTTTTGTATATTTTGTTTGTTTCCGATTTCTCGGCTGTTAACTATACTGTATGAAAAAAGGGGCATTTATAACGACAGCTAACAGAACGAAAAAGGGGTGAACAAAACAAATAAATATTACGCAAGGCACGATAAGGTACTCTTCTACCTACCTGGATAAGTTTATTTGTGTTTTAACTTATTTTAAAGCGTTTTTAGTTCGATTTAAAAGTAGTATCTCGACGCGCTGCTAAAATTGAAAACACAAAAATCGCCATATTTTATAACGTGACATCTCGATACTAGTTTTAAATCAAACTAAAAAAAAAACGCTTTAAAATAAGTTAAAACACAAATAAACTTTTCCGCGTAGGTAGAAGAGTAACTTATTTTGCCTTTGGTACCATTTATTTGTTTCCTATTTGTTTTGTTGTTGTTTTTGTTCACCCCTTTTTCGTTCTGTTAGCTGTCGTTATAAATGCCCCCTCCAAGTTAAAACTGGGTGCTTGTGCATATCAACACAGACATGTTAGACCGCTCTTAAAAATAAAATAGCTAAAGAAATGTATAAACTTTGTTATGTACTTACGTGATAGATGAAAAAAGACTGTACACCAAAAATTATGCAAATTTAAAACGATTTTATCACTCGGTAGATATTTCCACCATTTTCCAGTGGTCAACGACGATAACTCATATTTTCACGATTTCGGGGTTTGGGGTCTCCATTGTTTACAAAAATGTCAAAATGTACGTAAAATCATTTTTTTTCTTTTTCTTATAATTTAATGGATGAATTTGGGTAATTTTTTCTGTACAATCTTATTTTCAGCTAACACGTAAGGACATAATAAAGTTTATACATTCTTTAAATATTTCAATGTCAGGGTTGATATGCACAAGCACCTAAAACGGTTTTCAAATCCAACACGGATACCAAGAGTTCATGACTATTCGCAAAAGATCTTGGCCAAAAGGCCAAGATCAAAGTGTAGTATCTGTTCCGATGGATACTGCATAGACTGGTATCATCTTGGCCTTCGGGGCTTGATTTACGCCGGTCTATGTGACGGTCCTGTGCAGTTCTAGGAGGTCCACCCTCCCAGGCGTTGCCTCCCCTCTTTGGGGAGGAGTAAGTTTATTGCTTACTGCCTGAGGCGCTCCTACCGGGGAATGCCGATGGGGCTGCCCAGGCAATTTTTAATGGGCAGAGTAGTGCTCACCTTCTCGGGCGCTGTCTTTTCAAGTCCCACTTTCCCGACCCGAGCTTGGGTCACATCTTACCTTGTGGGAGTAAGATAAAAACTGGCCTTGTGCCTAACCTCCTGGCGAGGAGGTAAAATTTTTTTTTTCGGTCATTAGACAGACAACCTGTTTATTATATTGAAGTCGCAATTGTACAAAGCAAAAATGAAAACAAACTGATTTTATTTTATAAGAATCGGATTTTATTGCCAAACAACCGCACGTACTTTGGACGAAATTATAAACAAAACAATTGTCTGAAACGTTTAATTAACCAACAATTTCTTTTTTTTTAATTATAACTTAAAAAAATAAAATAAAATAAAAAAAATTTTTTTTTTTTTAAATCGATATTTACCTAGTTTAGCGGTTTTTTATTTCGAAGATTTTATCATTGATATTGGTTATTTTATATCCCCTTTATAGCTTTCATTAAAAATAAATTTTTTAAATAGCTAATACAAAGAAATTTTTTAAAAAAATTGTAAAAATCAATCTTTGATATATATTTTTTAATTAAAAAAAAAAACAAACAATTTAGCGATTGTTAATTTCCAACAGAAAAAAAAATCGTCCACAAATAACTGTTACCAAAAGCAAGAAAAGTTACTTTTCAACTGCCTAATTTGTGTTTTAAAAGGCTTTCATTTACATTTCCCCCGTTACCTTCTGAGTCTTGTAAACCCGACGTTTTCAAGATGGCGCTGAATTTTACTTGAAGTGAAACCTCGAGTTTGTAGAACTCAAAAGTCGAAAAGTAAACAAAAATACAGCAAATAACAATGCAGATCATCTGAAAATTAATTTTTCGACCGATTAGTGGCAGTTATTAGCTGCATTTTATGTAATTTTCGATTGTTGAGTTGTTCTACATCGAGGTTTCACTTAGAGTAAAATGCGGCGTCATCTTGAATACGTCGAGTTGACAAGACTCAGAAGGCATCGATAAAAAATGTAAATAAAAGCGCTTTAAAATACTTTTAAAACACAATAAGCAGGTAAGCAGATAAGTAACTTTTCTTGTCTTTGGTAACAGTTATTTGTTGACTATTTGTTTCGTTCTCCCCCTTTTTTTCTCTGTTGGAAATTGTTAACAATCGCCAAAAATGTAATATGAATGGGGGGATAAAATAAAAATGCTGAACATCAATAAGATTTCGGGAATAAAAACTAAAACTAGGAAATTTACCCTTAAAGTAAATCAAAAGTTTTTTGTTGTTGTTGGTTAAATCCTATTTCAGTCAGTGAAATGAGTTTCCGCATTACTCCCAAACAATGATAAAAAGAAAATAAGATCAAAACATTATCATAGCGAGTTTCATTGTACACATAAAACGCGGAAATTAAAACTCAGCCGGAAAATATAGTTGCCATCTTTATGATCATGTCGAGAAAGAGACTAAAGGCGATTTTTAAGGACATATACAAAAGCTAAGAAAAGCATTATTATTTTGGGGTTGAAGATTTAAAAAAAAAAATAATTAAAATGTTTTTCTTTGCTTTTGTATTTATCCTATAAAAAAAGAAAAGAAAAAGTATTATCAACATGAGTTACGTGCCCTTAGCCTCATAAAAATGGCGACTATATTTTTCGGTCAAGCGAAACGACGCCCTACGTAAACTATAGCCGTGACGAAACCCATTTTACTATATGTAATAATTTAGATGACTGAAATTATAATTTACTTCTTTTTTTAATAAAATAATTAAAAAAGATTTTTTTTACATTTTTTATTTGTTTACATGTATAAACAGTTCCAGCAGAAATTAAATTATTTTGTCAATTTATCAATTTTTGTAAACATGTGAATGTGTTACTATTCAAAATAAGGCATCATAAAAATAATTGCTGGGAGGACCTGCATACAGTGCCCGATAATACAAGACTGTAAATGCGATTCGTTGTAAATCATAATAAACACCAATAACAATTGGATTATTCGGTGGTGTCTTCTTAAATATAATCTTAAATGCCAAGAACTTTGCAATAAAAAAGTATGCGCCTGTTTCACAAATGTTTGATTGAAAGACTTAAAAAATGAAACTTAAAATAAAAATGAAGTCAATCAAGACAAGATGTCACATGACCGTCAAATGTGAATTTTCAAAAATAAAATGAAACATCGGTTATGTTTTTTTTCTTTAAATTTATAATAAATTGTATAGTTTTATCGATCTTTAACTGAACTATAATTTTCCTCGGTTTCTAAATGGCATCTCCTCACCGAAAATATGCAAAATGTCTAGTGAGGATTAGTGTACGTACGACGATTGACGAGCCCAAATTTGAACTTTTAACAAAAACAGCAAAGAAAACTATTTTGGGCTCCTATTTCAGTCACCCAAATTATTTAGAACGAAATGAGTTTCAATATTATTCTCAAGCAATTTATGTGTGCTTAAACCAGGTGTTGGTTCTTTGAATAAAATTGAAAACGCCAAGTTAAAGTGAATTTTATCGTACACGTGAAACGCCAAAATAAAAATTCGGAAAAAAAAGATAGTCGTCATCTTTATAAACAAGCTAAGAGCGTTTCACTTAAGTTCATAATTTTCTGGTTAAAGACAGGGAACCTTTCGTTTGAGTTGAACATTTTTTCATTTGGGTGACTTAAGTAGAATTTAACCAAAACACAAGCTACTTTATTTTAAAAAGATGCCGAGAACTGGTAACACCTTAAGATAAATCGCCAAATACCAATAAAAGGTATTAGATGTTCATTATTAGCGATAATTGAAGGGATTTCGAGATTTATTATTTCTTTCAGGACCAGAGAGACACCTTAATGTAAAGGGCCTTTACATTAAAGGTCTTAAATGGTAAGTTTTTTTTGTTTACATTAGTTTAAAAACGGTAGCTTCTTTTTCTTTTTTTGCAAAGCAGAAACAGTCCTAAGTTTCAAGAAAATTATTTTTCAATTTTCTCAGGTTCGGTTAATAAAAAAATAAAGTTCATGATTTTTTTTTTCTTGGTTAAAAAATAAAAATGTTCATACACTTCACCCTCTAAATTAGTTTAAGTTTATATATTTATAAAAAAATATTTTGCAAGATTAAAATAATAATTTGAAAAATAAAAATGTTCATACACTTCACCCTCTAAATTAGTTTAAGTTTATATATTTATTAAAAAAATATTTTGCAGGATTAAAATAATAATTTGAAAGAAAAAATCTTATTAAAAATGAAAACATTTGATTATTTACTTTTAGCAGTTGAAATGATTTCAAAGGAAAAGGAGTTGGCCATTATGTAAAAACAACTTATTTTTTGCGTAAACTCGTGACTTCGTTTTTGTTTACGTAACACTAAATGGATAGAACGTGTTTTTCAACAAAATGTACAACAATATTGAGAACTATCCATAATATATTGAGAATTACCCATAATCTAATAAGATTATGGGTAATTCTCAATATAGCAACGGAAACATACGACAAAGTAGGTGGGGTATCTTTTACAATAATCCGGAGAGTGAAAACGCTATAAAAACAAATATACAACAAATAAAAGTAACTGTAGCCGATAAAAGTTATTTTCCAACTTATCTGTGACATTTGTTTGTATTTTTAAGCCGTTTCAACTGCTATTTATTAGAAATAAATATTTTTGTCACACGAACATTGGACAAGCGATGGGGGGGGGGGGTATCGAAAGGTTCCCGGACATTTTGTTTTAGTAAAAATACGTGCCAAAAAAAAAAAAAAAAAATTTTTTTTTTTTACATCTAATAAAAACCCATTTATAGTACGTAAAAATACAAACAAATTTCATAGGTAAGTAGAAAAATATCTATTCTCGACGTAGGTCACCGGCACTTGTTGCATATTTTTTTTTTTTTACCCCGTTGGCGTTCTCGTTCGTTTTTTGGACCCCGTTGGCGACTCTGCGGATTATTGTAAAAGATACCCAGTAGGTGCATAAATGTATACCGTTTTAACAACAAAATCACAAGTTTAAGAAAAAAATAAATGCTTTTTAACCAATATATATTCAGCTTCATTTACAACTCCCCACCTTTTTAAATGCGGTTAATGAATTACCAAGGCCAACAAGGATCTTCACAATTCTGCACATACGTTTCAACGTGTCCAGTTTCAGCTTGCATAACGGTGGTGTAGGTTGTCAGTTTATTAAGGACCGGTATTGTGCTCAACACATTGAAAAGTCCACCAACTGCAAGTTGCTTTTGTCCAAGTTTCTTCATGCAGATGTTTGCCGGAGTCCTGCGGTCATCAACAAAAAGCGGTTTCTTCCAGTGGTCATAATTAGTCTCCAAAACAAACCAACCCCCAGCTTTGGACATTTCCCAGGTATCGTCCGTCGATGTTCGTGAACGGGTGATGACACAGCCTTCGGTTGAATTAACTCCACCAAGAATAAAGTAAACGGGCGCGAGGAGTTCTTCTTCGGACAACATTTTCTTGGCCTCGACGTAACTATTTGCGGCGGTTAAGGTATCTCTAGTCATAAACCCAGTCCATTTGCCCGTGCGGGATCCAATTAGCCACTTTAAGATGCCCATGAAACCTCCGTCCATTCCGAACCGTTCGTTTAGGGTTAGAGACATCACGCCTGGCTTGACACCAGTCAGGACACCAATGTAACCGGCGAAGTTGACAGATTTGAACATGGTTTTATTGTCTTTCTGGAAGTCAAGATTCACGATCATCGGTCGCAGGGCTTCGGAGATGAGCCAGGTGTTGTTGTGCCTGTCCCAGCCCATGAAAAGACCAAAATCCAGATTTCTTCCATGGTAGAGGGTCCCGTTGGCATCTTCGGCGATGATAGAAGTGCACACGGTGAATACTTCGTAGAAGATGTTGTAGAGGACCAGCTCGCCGCCATTAACTCCAGTGTATTTAATCAGGCCCTTGAGTTCTCCCTTGTATGGGTCGGGTAACGTGTCACTTAAATCACCAACGTAGTTGTCGACAAAAGCAATAATGGCCTCGCCGATCTTGCCGAACTGAGAGATAAGACTCTTGAGGTCCCCGATCAGGGCCTTTATTTTATGTTTATATATCAGTGCCACTTCTTTCCATCTCTCTTCGGGGGCCAAATCCAGATTGATGATCATGGTCGGTACTTGAGTATTCTTCGTCGGGGGGTAGGCATCTTCGCTGCAGTTGCCATGGAAGGATTTTAAGGCAGAACAGGTGGCGATAAAAAGAAGAAAAACGAAACACTTTGCGAGAATCATTGTCCTTCTTCGTGTGTGTCTTGATGCTCGGTTAAAAGCAATGGCTATGAAATACAATTACAACAGGACACAAATTCTTTTTATATCCTGCTGGTCGTGACGTGACTCATATCACATGATTTGTGTTGTTGTTGTTATCGTAAATTAGTTAGTGGCGATCAATTCAGTAGACCTACTCGTAATCTAATGCTTATCTTTAAACAGAAATTTACCCAAGTTGAAAATGTTACTAACAAAATAAACAAGGTTGTTATGTAAGATTGTTTGTTTTTTTCTCAAGACGGTACGGTGACTTAAAACGGTGTCAAGTGAGAAAAGTCCCCAGTGCAATTAAAGGACATTTTTTATGACTCAGTTATACGGAGAATAGAAATTTCAGTAAAAGTCCAGAATAGTTAACAGTCGAGAACTTGTAAAGAAAAAAAGAAAAACAACAAATAACTTATAGCAAACGCAGAAGAATTAAATTCTCTACGTGTGGAAAATGTAAGATTTTTTTTATTTCAGAATTTTATTTCGATGTTCGTGTGCCTTATCGACACACGAACATCAAAATGGCGACCAGGGTGATGGCTTAACTTCGGTTAACTTCATGCAGAAAAGACAGTAAAGAAATGTTTACTTGCCTTAAAACTAATCCTAAGCCCGAGTGGCAAGTCACCCCAAACAAACCGCCTCGTAAAACCACACTTAATCGCTCCAAGTTTAGCAAAGTTAAGAGATATCTCGGTCGCCATGTTGTTTTTCGCGTGTCTCATTGACACACGGACAGCATAATAAAATTATGAAAAAAAATTCCTATAAACAGTTTCCACACGTTAAAAGTATACAGGTCGGTAGATAATTTAATTCTACTGTGTTTGTTATCAACATAACGTTTCTCATCAATGCAACAAACATGGTCTGGAAAAGAGTTATGAAAACGGGAATACAAAATATGTTGAGACATGCATGTACTATACAAGTGAGATTGAGTCTGGGTCTATCATCCTGCCTCCGGTCTAAGTCCAGGCGAGATATATATGACGCCTTGTTAACTTGACTCTCAAAAACTTACTGTTCAAAGAGAGCAAGAAAAGGGTTTGGGCAGAAGTTGCCTTCCACATAGTAGGTGCTCTTACTGAACAACGTATAAATCACTCCACGAGTGAGAACATGCTAGTGCAAGAGAAAATAGATTGTCATTATGTAACTGCTACACCCTTATGCTGGGAATGGAGTGGTGTATCATCAGTACTCAGACTGGAGGGGGGGGGGTAGACCTCCTAGGACTGAAAAGAACTATACCTCAGTCTGATAGAAGCAAGACCACTGTCAGACTGATTGTCAAGGACGTGTCTTCGACAGGTATGAATGACATTTAAAAAAAACAAAAAACTAAGACAATCTGATGAAAATATATGGGAGTAGGACATGCTGTTTTCGAATCCTATAGGACCACTATCACTACGTTCACTAGTGATATTGTCACCCTTCACGTGGTTCCTTCTGTGAGTACCTTGATTCTAGCAGAGAAATTAATATCAACAAAACAATTAAACGGGTAAAAAATCGTAACTTGCAGATTTATACGAATTGCATTTGAATGATCAGTCGGAGTCTCTATTTACTCGCCTCCTCACGAGGGCAGAGTTAGACACAAGGCCGGTTCTTAATGTGGGGTAAAATCCAGCTCCCCAAAAGAGGGCACTCTGGATTGGGACAAAAATGAAAATCGCTTCAGTCTAGAAGGAGTTCTCTTCACTGACGGAGGACAAAAAAGATGAAGTGTAGTATCAGAACAGATACTACAGTTTGCTCCCAGCCAAAAGGTCCAAGGGTTGGAGTCAGCAAAATAGTTGATTGTGACTGTAAATAAGTATCACTTTCTTTTTAAATGTTTTGGTTCAGAATTGCATTGTATTTTTTTTTAAATACTTGACAAACCAAGATTTTAGCAATCTATATTGATGAAATTCTGAACTACATTTGTATGCTTTTTTCGCGTCAATGTAACATTTATAATCAAGGGAGGCGCGGAATGCTGTATCCCTTAATAGACTTCACGAATGGCCTATGCTGGAAATCTCATTTCTTTGATCAATCATAACTCAAAAACCAGTAAACCAAATTAGTTAAAACTTTGCACAAAATTTTTATTTGATAGGTTCTATAAGTGTGTAGAATTTCAGCATCATTAGTCAAGGCAACCCAGAGATCCAGAAAGTTCAATCATGAAATCATGTTATCTGTGTGTATGTACGTACGTACGTACATATGTGCCACCCTGTAACTCATCAACTATTTGATAGATTCAGCTGATTTTTTCGCAGAGATAGAGGTTCTAGGGTCTAGTTGATGGCATTTTATTTTCAGTTTACCATTTACCTTAGTTTTCCAGAAAATTCCAAAAAACCTTAAAAGTGACTAGTATTCATACACTTTATTCTAGATCTTATCGACCATTTGATGGATTCAGCTGATTTTTGGCAAAGATAGAGGTTCTAGTGTCTAGTTGATGGCATTTTAATTTCAGTTTACCATATACCTTGATTAGTCAAGCTACCAACTATATCAGTTATGAGAAGGCATTGTATTGAGGCATAGCCTTTACAAAAGTAGTGACATTCCATGAAAAATGCCGGTATACTGAAATCATATGCCCTTAATAGGGTTAAGATGAAAATTCATATACACTAAATGTACAAAAGCAAGGAAATTTCCAAATTTTTACACTTTTATTGTCATTAAGGTTATGTGAGCACAACAGGGCTATGTATTTTACTGGTAGGAATTTTTCTTCAGCGCACCTCACACACTTCATCCACTCATGCATAGAGATTTATACTGTAGTGATGTGATAATGAAATGGTTTGGTTGATATGTAGTCATACCCTTAATTAATGACAATAAAAGTGTAAAAATTTGGGAATTTCCTTGCTTTTGTACATTTAGTGTATATGAATTTTCATCTTAACCCTATTAAGGGCATATGATTTCAGTATATTGCCATTTATCATGGAATTATTATTTTTATGTATTTACTTTTAATCGAATATTTATTGAAATCAAAATCGCAATAGGTGTAATGTATTAGAACGAAATTTTAAAATCCGAATCAAAGAATAATTTCGTAAAAATCCACCAGAATTTGAGACCATTTTGATAACAATATGATAGCATGGAATTTTGTGTTGGGCGCAAGTAGACACAGAGTTGTTGATTCATTCCTGGGCAACGCCGGGTATCAAATCGAATAACCGATAATACCACTTAAAGTGGAAGTTTATGGAGAATACAAATTCACATGCAATCCTAAGTTAGCATGTATATCACAGTTAGAGGCGATGACATCAGCGCCTAGTATTTCCAAATGGTCACCCATCTTGTACTGGCCAGGTTCACTGTTGTCTAACTTTGGTGATCTCATGGGAACCAGTGTGTCAATGTGATTATGTCGTATTACGCTGGGTACACCTGCTAGCAAATTAATAGATAAAAACATTGTTAAGCAGAAGGTTGTAAAAAAGATTAAACTTTTTTTTACGTCACAAACTCCAAAATCTTGATAAAAAAAGCTAAAAAAACCCAAAAAAACCCTCTAAAATGAAGAAGAAATTGAATATAAAAAAAACATAATTATGAGCACCCAGAACTATGTGGTGCGTCTCAAAGCACTTTTGTTCAACTACAGTCCGTAGTTAGCCTATCTATAGTGAATGCTTGTTCTCCGTGGTGAAGAGTCACCCCCTTCACAAGATAACCCTGTTAATGTGCATGAACACAGCGGATCTAGAGCAGTCTAACCTCGAGAAAAAAAAAAATCCCTCTATTCTTTATCGATATCGTCAACTACCATTAGCTGTAAGGCATAGCTCATTGGGTAAAACTAATTCAAGCTTCCGGCACTTGACAATGTTTACATTGAGATATCACTTACAATCAGTCAGTGTCGTATGATAGCACAGGGGAAGAGGCGCTGACTGTCAGCTCGACGGTTGAGTTTCAATCTCAGTTTGAGGCATTGACTGGTCTAGCCGCACTGAAGAGCTCTGATACAGCGAAACAGTCTGTATGTGGATGACTTTATATATATATATATATATATATATATATATATATATATAGTAATATCAAATCGCTGTAAATATTCCTTATTTGCATATTAATGTAATAAAGTATTTATAATAAATTAATATTCTGTAATATACATTTTTAATTTATATTGCCACATTTTCTTATATATACTCAATAATTTTGTCGATAGTAATATTATTATAATTGTTAATAAAATTAATTAGAGCGATTTAATAAAAAAAAAAAAAGGATAGCGTTTTAAAAACTTTCTTAATATTTCATTTTCAAGAGAGATAATTTATATGAAAACATTCTGTTTAAACTTACGGCATTAATAAAATGTCTGATGTCGCTGGATGTTGAGAACAGATACTACATTTTGAATTATTTATTTGCACAAAATATAAAATTTTACATTCAGGACAAATTAGGCACAAGGCCATCAAAAGTGTGATCGGACATTTCTTCTTCGAGCATATTAATAATATTGTAGAGACGTAAAAATACACTTCAACCAATAATTTTTGGTGCTTCTTTACATAGCACTCCCACGTAAATATGCTACTTAAAAATCAAATTTCTGCAAATACTTACCTGTTATGTTGAAAACAAGTAATTTTTTTTATTATTTAAGAAATTCAGTTGCTATCTTCGGATGAGTTTTTGAGTTAAGAGAGACGCTATTTTCTTACTTAATTTATATATAAATACTAGCGGGACCCGTTGCCCGGCACTGCCTGAGAGTAATATAAAAGAATGAATTAAATAGCCGACAGAACGCAAATAGGTCACATCTGGAACAAAAATAGAAATTGCCCCAGTTTCCTAAAGATGTCTACTATATTTGTGTGTTCAAGTTTTAATTTCGGCGTTTTGTATTACCCTAATCGTAAACTAAGCATAACCTATGGATTAGTTCAGCCAAAGTCGGTTATCTCACGGTACCAGTTCGAATTCTGTAGAAGCACTGGTTGTTTTGTTTTGATCCGTTTTTGTTTTTTCTGGTTCAAAAAATGTAGAAGCACTGTTTTTCTTGAGTTTTGTTGGATAAGCACACATTTTGGGCCACTTTATTTTCAAGAAAATGTATTTTTCCCTAATCTGAAAGAAATGTTTTTTTAAGTTATTGTGCCTGACGCTTCATCTATTCTGTCGATGTAGACTGATGCAATTTTCATTTCTGTGTAAATCATGTAACTGTATTGATTGAGCTGGATTTTCCTCACATTTGTAACCGACCTTGTGTCTAACTCTGCCCTCGTGGGGAAGAATGTAAATAGGGACAGTAAAAAAGAAACTGTAAATCCCCCCCCCCCCAAAAAAAAACTACACAACACAAATCACTTTTTTTTTAACACTTTGTTGCCCTCTTCATTCGTACACAGTGTTAATGAAGAATTATTATATCTGCCTCAGGAACATCGTTTCTTGCTTTGCAGAAGGTAAGAAAATTAATAATCCAGTTTATCAAAAATAGGAATATGTCTTTACAGGGTTTTTCTCTAAAATAAGGTAAAATGTCATTTATTTACGATAGGTGAAAAACATTAAAATAGTAATATTTTATGATATGCTAAGATCGATCAGGGTTGTAAAAAGAAAAGAAATACTTATCCATTGAATGTCTAATAAATCGTTCGTTTATCAAAGTATTATTTTGGTGTAAATCATTTATGTACAGTTTCAGCATCCTAAATGTGAAATGAAATTGTGTGTTTTGGCAATGATTTGATTCGAATGCACGTAATATATAAATATTATGTTGTGAAGTGTGTATTGAATGTTAATAATGAAACGATTTATTTATGGGAGAAAGTTTTTAAGGAATGTCTGTAAATGACTAACCTCAGGCAAAGCACGATGCGGTCGGGATGAATTTGTCTGATCGCTGATTGGCTGTTTCACAAATTCTAAATCGGTGAAAGTGGATCGAATTTCCTCATAAATTAATCACAAAGCGGTGTCTGAGGAGTGTAAGAGTTAATAATTCATAGAGAGAAATTAGCATGCTACCCTCCCTTTGGAGCATGCAGTTAGGAGATTTAGTTGTATGGGATAAATAATAGGAATTAATTTTATATGTTAAAAATATGTGTAAGTTGCTGGAAACACGGTCGAGGTACGGCTGTATAGGTAGTGTGTATTTTAGATGTGTTTAATGCATTAGTTTCCTTGCCTACTCTTACTGATTTGGAAAGGGGTAAAACCAACTCTATTATATATATATATAGATCAAGAAGCATACCACCTTGCGAGATAAAAGAGTACTAATTAAACAAAATGGCGTCTCTCAACTCAAAAACTCAGGCGAATTAAATAATTGAATTTCTTAAATAATTAAAAAAAACAAAAAACTATTGGATTGCTTTCCGTAAATTTTGGTTACCACTATTTTTTTTACCATCACGTTAAAGTATTTCTAAAACTTTGATTTTTAAATTGCGTATTCACCGGGGAGTGTTATGTAAAGAAGCACCGAATTTAAAAAATATTTAGATGTTACTTCGATTATGAATTTAATTAGAGGCCAAAATATGTATTCTAATCTTTATTCATCCTACAATAGATTGCTCACCGAAATTTCTCTCTCTCTCTCTCTCTCATCATTGTTTTAGCATTGTGATTTTGTTTACTTATTGTTTGCCTATATGTAACCTCTCTCTCTCCTCCCTTATAAACATACACACACATCATGTCTTTCCACACTAGCACTGTCTCAGCTACACTGCTTTATTTCTAGAAAAGAGAGGATTATTTAAATATTGATTATAGTATGCAATATATTGTATGAGTATGAATAAGTATATTATTTATATTGGTTATATTCCACACCACCCACAGACGATCCGGCACTGCCAAGGACATCAAGGATGAACTCCAGATTCCTAATCACTGAACTATGGCGACACCTTTTTCAACTTACGTCACTTGGTAGTTCAAAGTGGCCATTCATTTGAATACTGACTGAGCTTGACATTGCTTAACTTTGATGATCGAAAGGAAATAAATGTTTCCATGTGAAATATTTTAAAATAATAATGAAATCACAAGATACAGCTTGATGTTATCTGCATATTTTGATTTGGTTTGCGTGTTTTTAGTCATTCAATGCCAAAACATAATATCTATTGTCATCGATTAGTTGTATAATATTAGTTGAACACAAGGCAGTATTTAACCCATAACTGGTGGGAAATTGTAGGCTCTTAACTACTTTTCTCAATAGTATTAGTACATAACTGAATCTTTAGAACCTGGCCATGGATATAAGATCCGCTATTTTCCAACTCTACGAGGAATAATAACCACAATTCTTGAACATATCCGTATATTTTATTAATGTAATAATTACTATATCTCTATTTATCTAAAGTTAGGTATGTGTATATGTTTATATATATTTGTATGTACAGGATTAACTCCTAAACCGAGTATTATGAATTTTGGAACAAAGTTGCTCAGTATAAGGGGTCGTAATGTGGGCAATATTTATGTCTTCTGCAAAGGGGGTAAAAAGGGGATGGAAGCTCTTTGTGAAAATTCTGATGCATCCGATTTTTGTGAAATTGTAACAATAGGTATTAATAAATATTCCTCAAATTTTAGTCTTTTATTTTAAAGGGTTTTAGGGGGCCATAATATGGACACAACCTCCCATTTGAGAATTCAAATATATCAGATTTGCATTGAATTTGATCCATAGCCATTAGACACAAATTAAGCAAGATTCTTAAGACCCCTTTAGCTCAACCCTTAAATTTGAGACATTTTCTAGAATCAAAATCATGTAATGGATTTTGATTAAAATTGGAAGAAGGATTCTAAACATAACGTTTAGTATCATTATATCTTGATTTTAATCTTCGTAAGGTGACATAAAAGTAGTGCAAAACTGTTTTTTGGGGAATTAATTTTACTAGTCCTGGGACGGGTATTCTTCTAGTATTGTTATGATTTTTTTATCAACTCATCAAATGGTTTTATTGATAACTCCAAAAGAGACAGACTGAACGCTGAACATTAATTTCTGAAGAAAGGAGTTTGGATGTATCTTGAGTTAAGTGTTAACTCAATCATGAATACCAGTGAACTTCCGGAAACGTATGTAAAATTCTTGTTCGTCTAAGGCTTTTCATTCCGAAATTGGATTTAAATAATGTTATATATTTTATTATATATGATGTTATCAGTCGTTCAACATATGTCATTACGCTCAATTTACTATATATTTTTTTAATGGAAATCGCTCCAGACAAGGCATGAAGCCACTTGATGTAAGGAGCTAAAAAAAAAAATACTACTTCAAGGTCAAAAACTAGCCAACGATAAGTGTTAGATGGATAGAGTCTGACCCAGAAAACAGCAATTCTTCCCCCTTTGTTAGAAACATCGCTCATGGAATGTGAGGACTAAAGGACAAAATAAGGGAAGCGAGAGTTACGAGGTTGCCGAAAGTAAACCCAAGGTCCACTTTCTACTCTCCTATATAAGAAATATTGAGCTTCGAAACGACAATTTGGATCTGATTTGTATAGCTGATCCTAAAGTTTTCTTATTAGACGAATCTACATTTTATTATATAAAATCCGTTTTATATCATTAACATTTCGGTGCTTATTTACATTAGGACCCACGCTAACTTTGACCCCCGTCGTTAGCGTCAGGGTGGGAGTTAGGATTAGAGTTAGGGTTAAGGTCATGGTCAAAGTTAGCATGGGTCCTAATCTAACAAAGTACCAACATTTCTTTTATATATATATATATATATATATATATATATATATGCAAAGTTCCAAATACGTTCGTCGAACACTCTCGACTAGTCTTCTATCTGTGCCCACTTCTAGGTACATATAGATTTTAATTTCCCTTAATTACGTGACAGTTTCCGGTTGCCGAGTGGATATAGCGACTGCTTGCAGATTCTAGGCTGACTCTGTGAACCGGGTTTGCGCCTCCTGACCGTCTGAAATTGTTACTTTCCTGCACTGATGAGAACAATAAGCTTGAAATACTAGCGTTTGAAGGTATTAATAATTTAATATTTATTTATAAATATTATAGATGTGTGTGTGTGTGTGTGTGTTAAAGCTCAGCAAGTCTATTTTTGTTTCCTAAAGTTTTTTTTATGTATATTTTAATTACACAGAATACACACTAAAATATTTTAATTACACAGAATACACACTAAAATATTTTAATTACACAGAATACACACTAAAATATTTTAATTACACAGAATACACACTAAAATATTTTAATTACACAGAATACACACTAAAATATTTTAATTACACAGAATACACACTAAAATATTGCTTACTTCAGAGATTGAGTTATGTTTGAGAAAAAAATTCCATTTCAATTGTTCTAATTAGCCATAATTTGCAATTAATCTCTTACTAAGTTTTTGTCTATCACTCTCACTCCATGTTATATGTTCTTTTATAGTGTCTATCACTCTCGCTTCCGTCTCTCTCTCTCTCTCTCTCTCTCTCTTTCTCTCTATTTATTAACAGTCAAAGGCAATAAAACTCACGATAGAAATAGTCCATTGTTTACATCAACGAAATGAAATATTACCACAGTAGTAATAGTATTTAACCCGTAGCTAGCTAGTGTGTGTGTGAGAAAGAGAGAGGGAGAGAGAGAGCAGAAAGAAACTATATATACTAGAAAAAAAACGTGAACAAATATACGCTCCCATATGGGGGCATCACACTGGTTAAGGGAACAATGGTTCCCACCTAACATTAAGGTAAATGTTTTTCCTTAAATATAATTGAATACTTTCATATATCAGTATCACAAATAAAATTAAAATATAAATGACATAAATGGCAACATTTATGAGTGCGGTACACCTCTCCCACTACTGGCTTAGTGGTAGAGCGTCGGATGTAAGTCACTGCGGTCCCGGTTTCGAATCTTGCTAGGTCTAACCATGCTGATGAGTCGCAGAGAACGAAACACGTGTCCGTGGATAACTATATATATATATATATATATATATAAATAATAAATATTTGTTATTGTTTATTATCTATATACGTATACGTTTCGTCCTTAATAATCGGGACTCGTCAGCATAGAGATATGATTATTCACTACCGGTCATGCGATTCGAAACCCCGGATCACGAGTATTTTGCGACTCAAATCCGACGCCTTAACCACTCGCTCAATTTTGAACAGCGAATAAACGGTGATAATTTTAACACTTTATACGGTGGCTTGGCATCTAGAGCGTTCGACGTCATCCTGTGTTAATACTACACTTACAGTGCTCTACTAGACGGGCTTTTCTAGGAGCTACAAATAATAAATATTTGTTATTGTTTATTATCTATGTACGTATACGTTTAGTCCTTAATAATCGGGACTCATCAGCATAGAGATATGACTATTCACTACCGGTCATATATATATATATATATATATATATATATATAATTATTTTTATTTACAGCCATGTACAAAATCTGCGACACTGGCATGTCGATGTTATCGATCAACAGCTATTACAAACTGAGATTTCATCAGGCAGAGTTAGAATCCGATCTTATATATATATATATATATATATATATATATATATGAGAAAGGAAGGATGAGAGTAATCCAACGTAATGGGAAATGAAAAATATTATCATCCTGAGGTAGTCTTACAATAAAGACAAAACGTTGATGAATATATAAAAAATATCTCTTGGTTTTTTCCTTTTTCATTTCCCATATATATATAAATAATCATTTTATTTTGCAATAAAACTTTCAATATTAAAAAAGATTTTTTGTCTAAATAGAACAAAGTGATAAATATAAAGAAGTCTTATCACCTATATTATCTATTGTGTTTGAAACAGGCATGACAGGTAAACATGATAAATAGCGTTTCTGATAAGATTCATTTATTTGTTAAAGATATTATCATTTTATATATACATATATATAACTAGAAAAATACCAATTCCAGGACGGTTAAAATTAATTTCTCAAATAGAACAGTTTTGCACCACTTTTTTGTTTTTTTAAGATATAATGATACTAAGCCTTATGTCTAGAATCCTTATTTCAGTTTTTATCAAAATTCATTACCTGGTTTGGATTTTAGAAAATGTTTAAAATTTAAGCCTTAAGAAGGAATTGAAATTCAGGAACCCTTGCTGAATTGGTGTCTAGTGACTATGAATCAAATTTAATGAAAATCTGATGTATTTCAATTTTCAAATGGGAGGTTGTGGCCATATTATGTCCCATAAAAATCCTTTTAAAGAAACTAAAATTTGGGGAATAGTTATTAATTAATGTCTAATACTAATTGTTAAAATGGGAGGTTATGCCCATATTTCTCCTAAAACCCCTTTAAAATACACCGAAGAAACTTAAATTTGGGGAATATTTATTAATTGATGTCTGATACCTGTCGTTACAATTTCACAAAAATCGAAGGTATCGGAATTTTCACAAAGGGCTTCCACACCCGCTTTGACACCTTTGCATAAAACTAAATTAAACTAAATATAGCCCACAGTACCCACCTTTACATCTATGAACTGTGTTCCAAAATTCATAATGATTCATAATAATCAGTTAATTAGTTTATGGTTTGAATCTTGTACCTAAGAATATATAAACATATACACATACATAACTTTATATAGAGATAATAATAATAATAATAATAATAATAATAATAATAATAGACAGACTCTACATGAAAAAGAACAAAGGGGGAAGAAGACTGGTAAGTATAGAAGATTGTGTGGAAGATACAATAAAAGAGATCGAGAAATACATAACCCAGAACATGGAAAGGCTAATCACCACAGTAAGAGACACCACCCCAACGAACAACTCGAGAAGCATAGACACCAGAAACAAAAAGACAAGATAAGATAAGTGGGAAGAAAAACAACTACATGGACGCTTCTTATAAGAGAATAATCTAAGGAAAATAGCTGGGCATGGCTAAGAAAAGGACACTTGAACAGGGAAACGGAATCTTTATTGACGGCTGCACAAAACAATGCAGTAGGACAAACTATATTAAAGTTAAAATATATAAAACCCAGGAAAACAGTAAATGCAGACTGTCTGGGCAAAGAGACGAAACAGTAAATCATATAATAAGTGAATGCAGCAAACTAGCTCAAAAAGCATACAATAACAGACATGACTGTGTGGGGAAAGCAGTACACTGGGAACTGTGCAAATGATTGCATTTTGAACACGCAAACAAATGTTACAAACATAAACCAGAGTCAGTACTAGAAAGCGAAAAACACAAAATCCTCTGGGACATTGGTATACAAACAGATAAACTCATACAAGCAAGGAGACCGGATGTCATAATAATCGACAAGAAGGAAGAATCCTGCCAAATCGTAGACTTCACTGTTGCAGTAGACCACAGAGTGAAGATCAAGGCGACAGAAAAACAGTCCCCAAAAACCTGGAGAAAAGACTGGGAGAAATTGGAATCAAAGAGATCACTGAGACTATACAAAGGACGGCGATGATCAAATCTTGTTTTTTTTTTCACACATTTTGTCTACCACGACATTTCATTTTTTTTGTTTTACTTACTGCCTTATTCTGTTCTAAGTTTCCTTCGCTAAATAAGATTAATATTTAAATTTATTTGTTTGTCTTTAAGTTTAGAAATGGTTATCTTGTTTTTTTTTTCACACATTTTGTCTACCACGACATTTCATTTTCATGACTTATCGTGTACCTTCCCTCATATATATATATATATATATATATATATGTGTGTGTGTGGGTGGGTGAGTCTCTATGTGCATTTATGTTATAATTATATAATTTTATAAAACTGCCTCTACTTTTGACACCCTTCTAAATATAAATTTAAATAAATTAGTTCATACACTTATAAAATTAACTAAATTTTGATAAAATATATCGCTTAATATAGTTTCTTAAGACATGAGAGTTAATTTGTGGTGAACACCACAATTAGGTACTCTCTCTTTCTTTCTTTACTTACTTAGTCTTTCTTCGTCTCTTAGTTGGAGAACAGGGACTGATCTGGCAAGATCTCGCAAAACAACGTGGCCGAAGGATTTCGGCCAGCTTGACCACGCGAGATTTGAAGTCAATAAAAAAACACGCATTCCTTTTCTCCCTCTCTTTTTTCCCTCAACGTTCTGGGACGAACGCACACAAAGAACGCTCGTCGACAAACTCCACCCCCACCGACGGCCTCGGTCGAGAAGGTGGGGGAGGAAGAGAAAGGTAACCCATTTCAATTCAGAAAGTTATCTTCAATCCAAACGAACTCTTATTTCTTCATACGTATTGCATTCTACACACAAAAAAGACATTCATCTCGCTCGTATACATATCGCTTACAAAAATGTTAAGTAAATAAATTGTTTTTGTTAAGTATAAATGTTTTACGTTTTATTCACTTTATAAAAACGCCTATTCATATATGTCGTTTAGCTTCCTCATTCCTTCGCTTTCTTTAAAGTAAGTTTAAATAATATTTTCTTCCTTTCTTCTTTGTTTGTCTTAACTGTTTTATTTAATCTACACGTGGTCCGATGGTGGAATCCTAACAGTGAGATTACAAAGGCATCTATCACTACCTATGGCCGGGATATTCATTATCGCAAAACCATTTGACGGCATCCTTCGCCACTGTGGTTAATATCCATAATCCTTTGTTCTTCCTCCGAATCTCCCGCCATTAACACTACTTCCACCCCGGCTATAATTGGTGACCTTTCCGACGTTAATACGCAAAATAAAAATCTTTCTGATAATATACAATTTTAAGATACAAATAAATAAAAAAAATTAAGATAACCATTTCTAAACTTAAAGACAAACAAATAAATTTAAATATTAATCTTATTTAGCGAAGGAAACTTAGAACAGAATAAGGCAGTAAGTAAAACAAAAAATCAAAAGTTCTAAAACACGAATATGCGAGCTCGTGACACAAAAAAAAAATTCATATACGAAGAAAACAATATAAAGAAAATACGAGTCTACGAACTTAACAAAAAAAAAATCCTTTCACTGTTAAACAAAAAAAATAATAATAATAATTACAAAAAACGAGCGTTTCACATCACAAAAAAAAAATCTCTTTCAACAACAAAAAAAAAAATCCTTTTCATAAAACAAACAAAATCACTTTCAACAACAACAAAAAAAAATCCTTTTCACGAGGCAAGGCAAGAAAATCTTGAAAAACAAAAATCATTTCTAACGAAAAGAACAAAAATCTTTTTACAAAAAAACTTCTTTCACGAAACAAATTTTAACGAAACAAACAAAAAAAAAACATCCTTTCACTGAACAACAAAAAAAAAAAGAAGCGCTTTTCGCGAGACAAGGAGAGATGGGTCTACAAAAAAAACAGGAATCCCTTTACAAAATAATAATAAAAAAAATCTTCCCACGTGGCATAAATGTACTGAACAATGAAAAATCCCGCCAAACGCCATTTTTTTAAAAATGGAGCTACAAATAGGCAAATACAAAAAAAAAAAACTATTTTTTTTAAAGAAAAATTAATGACGTCAACCCGACAACCAAAAAAAAAAAAATAATAATGGTCTTATCAGTCGAGGAACAAAGGAAGCGACAAAAGGTGCCAAGCGTTGAATCTCCCAAGTCAAATACAGCTTCGTGTAAGAAATCTACAACCTGAAAAAATCTGCATCAGCCCAAGAATACTTGCATGAACGTGCCCAAAAATTTCAACGCAGCCTCGAAATTAATTCCTAACAATACCCAGCTTCATACTAGAAACATTTCTTGCACCTGACATTTCATCAGCCCAGGAATCTCTAGTGTGAACGCTAAGTTCCAGCAGAAAAACACACATCCGAAAGCCAAAACTACAAACATTACCAGCTTCGCGTGGCAGAAAATCCCAATGTGCACAAAAATTAAAATTTTGCCCGCGAACGCTAATTTTGCTGGAACAACCATATAACTTCAGCTTCATCCATCCAGAATGAACGCTAAATCCTCGCTAATAAAGATTATATTTTTATAAAAAAAAAAGTTTTAATACAATTGGCAAAACGCCAAAATCGGACAAAAAAAAATGGATTGATTCTATACAGGGATAGCAAAATGGTTACAACTATTTAAAAAAGTTCTATCATAGGCTATCCCCTGTACGAATTACCAATCAAATGCCTAAGTCGGTTTATTTGCTGCTACAAAAGGGAAGACTAATTACAACAGATCCATCAACTCTGTACTCGGTAGGGAGCTTCTGTGGTGAACTCCACAATTAGGTACTCTCTTTCTTTCTTTCTTTACTTAGTCTTTCTTCGTCTCTTAGTTGGAGAACAGGGACTGATCTTGCAAGATCTCGCAAAACAACGTGGCCGAAGGATTTCGGCCAGCTTGACCACGCGAGATTTGACGTCAATAAAAGAACATGCGTTCCTTTTCTCCCTCTCTTTTTCCCCTCAGCGTTCTGGGACGAATGCACACAAAGAACGCTCGTCGACAAACTCCACTCCCACCGACGGCCTCGGTCGAGAAGGTGGGGGAGGAAGAGAAAGGTAACCCATTTCAATTCAGAAAGTTATCTTCAATCCAAATGAACTCTTATTTCTTCATACGTATTGCATTCTACACACAAAAAAGACATTCATCTCGCTCGTATACATATCGCTTACAAAAATGTTAAGTAAATAAATTGTTTTTGTTAAGTATAAATGTTTTACGTTTTATTCACTTTATAAAAACGCCTATTCATATAAGTTGTTTAGCTTCCTCATTCCTTCGCTTTCTTTAAAGTAAGTCTAAATAATATTTTCTTCCTTTCTTCTTTGTTTGTCTTAACTGTTTTATTTAATCTACACGTGGTCCGATGGTGGAATCCTAACAGTGAGATTACGTGCCGTTACAAAGGCATCTATCACACTACCTATGGTTGTGGGATTCAGTATCGCAAAACCATTGGTCCGGCATCCTTCGCCACTGTGGTTAATATCCATAATCCTTTGTTCTTCCTCCGAATCTCCCGCCATTAACACTACTTCCACCCCGGCCATAAATTCCTGTACATCATTACTAAGCTATTATTTAATTAAAAGTTCTGAATGAGACGTGTAAGCGTCAAAACGTAAGTTAATCCGCATAGACTGTTTCTAATGTTTATTTAATTTTACTTATAAAAGCTCTAATTTATATTGAGCACTTTTTGAAAAAATATTGGTTTTAAGTTCATGTTATCAATATATTTGAACTTATTTAATTAATATACATATATATTTTTAAATTATTTTTTATATTTTTTATTTTATTTTATTATTATTATTTTTATTTTTATATCTCTTTAAACCTCCTCCGGTTTAAATCTCAACTGTTACTCCCCCCCCCCCTTTTTTTCAAACCTTCCTTACACTAAATTTAAATTTAAATTTAAACAAACATACACAACGCTCTAAGCAAATAACGTGTCCAAACGAGAGTGACACGTGACTTCACATTTCCGAAACAGATGACAACAGAAGCTGAGGAGAGCCGGATGGCTAAGTCCTTCCGTGTTTGAAACCGACGGTACGAATGTTGTACTAATTTTTCTGTACCAAAATAAATAAATATATATATATATATATATATATATATATATATATATATTACAACATTACCATAACATAATCAGTTATAGTTTAATTACAGTTTTTTTTTTATTAATTTATACATTACTGATCTGACAAATAATTTAATAACAAATAAAACAAAAATCTTCTTTCCAAGTACGTTTTTAGAATTTCAATAAAAAAAACGGCCCCACTATTTGTTTGTTTGAAACTCAAACTTTATAAACATACTCAGTCTTTTTCGGCACTTTTCCCATTTGTTTGAAATGTGCTTCGGTTTTTTTGAGAGAGAAAGAGAAAATTGATCATCTCGTCTCATCTTACATGTGCTAAAACTCACTTCACATGAATCGTTACTCGACAGTTAATAAAAAAAAAAAACATCACAAAATTACATACAAAAACGTTTTTTTTCACTGTAGATAAGCAAAGGCTGGAAGTTAGAATATTTTAACTAACCTCATAGTAGGACACTGAACATAAAAAAATGAAAGATAAAAATGCTAGGTAGTGAAATTCCATATGATTTCAATATAAAATTAGAGACAATTGACTTAGTAATTTTCCTTAAGGTTCATGCCCATACCATTTGTCTCTCATTTCATATCCATATGTTTTAACAAAGTTGCAGGTGTTATGTTCTAAGGTCACGGGAGACCCCATCAATCATCTTGAATAAACAATTGTACCTGAGAACTATCTCTACACTTGACTTCAAAAGTATTGATCACTCCAAAGGGGTACACAGCACCATTAAAATATGTGAACAACTTCATTGGCTTTGAGGTTCAGTTTAAGATAATGTCTCAACATGATCCGGATTTTAATAGATTTATCTTATTATTTGCTTTATCTCCCCGACGTTGCCCGGGAATTTTTTTACTTTCATTTTTGTTTCTCTTATTGCATCTCCTACCTGTCACTTTTGTCTTTTCTCTTAACTAATTTCTTGTGAAATAATATTTACATTTTTGGAAATATAATTCAATAAAGGATAATGTTATTTAAAAAATAGGCATTGCAATAAAATCGATATGTTGAAATTTAAATACCATAAATATTTTCGATTTTTTTTTCTTTTAATAACAAAATAGATAAGGTACGAAATAATACAGTCAAATCTCTACATACGAATTTAATTCTCCATCCCGTCGTGAGTGCTGCCGCATAGTGGGCTAACCACGAAATTTCGACGTCGTATGTTGGATTTTTCATCGGGTGTAGAGTCGATAATTTGATCGAATTTTTTTTTGTCTATTTTTTTTATAGTAACAGTTTATGTGTAAGTATTTGTTGACATTGGATTTAAATACGACCATGTTGTGATCTGCAGAGAAGCAGTCGTGTGGTGATGTGTTCTACAGACGGGAAGCTCTGTGCATGGAAATTCTTTGGTCTATGAAGATTTTAGTTTGTTCTTATAGATTTATTATGTGGGAGAAGGGAAAGGAAAGAGAGTGAGAGACGGACGGGACGAATTATCGAAGGTAATTCGTAGAAATGATATAAACAAAATAAACAAAGTAAACTCTCAATTTACAAAAGGAAAAATATTTATTAAGTTTTAAGGAAACTTTTTCATTGAAAATGATAGTTCTTTTATGAATGTCTTTTGGTGAACAAAAGGGGAATGAATTTGAGATATCGAGGAAGACTGAATCGATAACTCAAGAGCTGTGAAAAATCCACTGGTCTGAAAAATCGAGAAAACTTCTCACTCAAATATATGAAATAAATTTTACTGAGTCAATGACTGGAGAAAATTAATCAAAGTATAAAGTTCAATGAGAAGTTTTTTAAATAGTTATTTTCATAAATTTACTTTTAAAGAAGCAGACGATAAAAAGGGAAATGCAAAAGTTTGTTTTTGTTTCTGTGTCTGTGTGTTCGCCTACCTTGGCTGATTTGCTGACTGCTATATTGAGAGTGTTGTGTAGTCTTGTTTGAGTCGAGTAGAGTTGCAGACAGCAGACTTATTTTCAAACACTATCTCTGAATTTTTAATCAACTCGTCTTTTTGGAAAATACACATCTCTTTTAAAGGTTTTCATCGGCTCCCACAGACACAGAATTCCGGACCAACTTGGAAAATCATCTGATTGGTCCAAAATAAATTTATTGAATTTTACAATTTTATTTTGTAAAAACGCGCGTCCAGCCGCATGCGCAGAAATGCTTCGGGGCACTTGAACCTTCGGCAGCGAAAGAGTGAACATCGTAGCTCACCATAATTCTGCCTGACGCTAAGCACACTTAATAAGAAATGAAAGCATTCTTCCATTGTGATAGAAAACGAGTTCTTGCTGTGAAAGTCTTTTAAGAAGGAACCACCTTCCATTAAAATAAGGATTGAGTAGAAAGAGACTAGCAACGCCTCTTCTGTGAGAAATGGCTGTAAGGAACAGAAGAGATCACCCCCCCCACACACACACACACACACTAAATATAGTCTTTAATTGTTTACACGAAATAAACTTTGGAACAAAATTAAAAATAAATAAAATACTATTGAAATTAATAATAATGATATTATTGGGCAGATGTTAAAAGTTAGTTGTGTACATGCAATAAACTTTGGAATAAAGATGTAAAATAAGTAAATAATTGAAATACTATATTAATAACTAGCATGGATACACGGCGTTGCCTGGGGGCATGGACAACAAAATAGAAAAGTAAAAATGTATCATTTTTTTTTTTAAATCTTCCCTGTCTCTCCCTACTCCCTCTCTATCTATCTTTCTCTATTTCCGCTCTTATGCCCCTCTCTTCTCGTTCTCCCTCTCTCTGTCTCTCCTCCTCTCTATCACCTTCTCTCTCTTTCTCTCTCTCTCTAACCTTCTCTCTCTCTCACCTTCTCTCTCTTTCACCTTCTCTCTCTCTCTCTCTCACACCTTCTCTCTCTCTCTCTCTCTCACCTTCTCTCTCTCTCTCTCACCATATATATATATATATATATATATATATATATATCACCCCCTCTCTCACTTTCTCTGGTAACTGGGAAAAATCATTGAGGAATTGTATAACTATACCGCCCCTCGACGACCATCGACCCTCAACATTCATGTGCTGTGGTTTTCTCTTCGTCTTCATCTTCTTATTTTTCTGGATGTGTCAACTCTAGCGTAAGGCAATTGAAATGTCTGCCTTTAATAGTCTCCACTTCCTTTATATTCATTCAAGGGAAGTAACTCATCTGTCACTTCATATTAACGGGGAGGGGGGAGTCTTGTTTGTTTTGAAGAAGGCTAGAAAGTCCAACAGTTGAAATGTTGTGAATATAACAACCTTGATGAAAGAGAGGGGCATAAGAGCGGAGATAGAGAAATTGTTTAAATAATATAAATAACATCTCATTTAAAAAATATCTTCAATCTTTATTTTCATATCGATTTTTCCACATGCACATAACTATTTTACGGTATGTCAACCTGTCGTGTTATGCCCCATTCTTTACGAGTCCCAAAATACTTAAAGTGTTGCAATAAATTGGAACACTCAAAACAAGAATGCTTTACAATTAGCTTATAATTAATTGTAGTAGAATTTCAACATTCTCTTTATACACTCCTGCCTTACAGATGCAGTCAACTCCCCAACTCCAGCTTGAGGGAGCAAAAGGCGGAACGTCCACTCAAGTCTCATTCTGTTGTTTTTTTCCGATTCTCTCTCGACCAGTGACATAATTCTGGAAATTGTTTTTAACAGATTCCTCAAATCGGCATACCTTAAAATACAAGTTTCGTCTCAACCTTGAAATTATCAAAAAAATCACAGTCGCATTCCAAACCCATTATAAAAGAGTCATTGTATAGAATCAATTAGACACAATTTGCTATTTTACTCATCGCTGAAGTGGGGGGTTGTAAGTTCATACCTTTTCCAACAACATTAGTGTGTAAATTATTATTAATATTTTCATTTTTCGTCTTCTTGTCTCATGGTTAGACGTTTCGTGAATGACTTCCAACTTTTTTTGTCTGTTGTCATTTCGCTTGTGCCGCCCGACAGGATCAGGTCGTCATCAACTGATCCCCTCCATGACACCAAATGACCATAATAAATCCACAGGGATTTTAACTCAGCATCGCCAATTTCATAGTCTGTGATTGCAACCATTGGACCAATCAAGCACACCCCAACCGTGGTGACAGCAGTAAAAGATTTACAACAAAAAAAAAAATGATAATACTGATATGTGTAATTGATTGGTGGTATGAAAGAATGAGATATTTTCAATGGTTCTTGCATATGCACACACCTTGTTCTTTCTTCCTTATTCGTATTTTGTCTGCTGATTTGACCTTGTCTTACTTATTTTGCTGGAGTATTATTTACTCCTCTCCAGGAGTTAGGCACAAGGCCAGTTTTATCCTACTCCCACAAGTAAGATGTGACCCAAGGTCGGGTCGGAAAGTGGGGGTTGAAAAGCCAGCACTCGAGAGGTGAGCACTCTGACCATCAAAAATTGCCTGGGCAGCCCCGTCGGCATTCCCCGGTAGGAGCGCCTCAAGCAGTAAGCAATTAACTTACTCCTCCCCAAAGAGGGGAGGCAAAGCCTGGGAGGGTGGACCTCCTAGAACTGCACAGGACAGACCCATAGACCGGCGTAAATCAAGCCCCGAAGGCCAAGACAATACCAGTCCATGGGGTGTAGTATCCATCGGAACAGATACTACACTTTGATCTTTTGCTGGAGTGCTTTTATCAATCGACCGCACCCTTTTATTTCACACATTTACAATAACAAGCACACAAACCTCCTTCATATCTGACACTAGCTTGGAGGACTTCTCTCAGCACATTCCTTATATAACTCAGTTTCACCATGAGATTGTAGAATAAGCGGCACCTGTGCTTTGTTGACTTTTCCCTTCCCACAAACAGAATTCTCCTAAAATGAAAACAATTAAATTGCCGGGGATGTTAATATGTACAAGTGCTGAATAAGCCAACGAAATCCACCGCATTAAAAAATAGTTAATTAATAAATGAATAAAACATGAGTTTAATTTTTAGTAAAATACCATATTAAGAGTGTCACTTATTTACAATTAAGTGGGTTTCGATATTACTTCCCAAGCAACTTATTTTTACTTAAAATCATGTTTTAGTAAAAAAAAAAAAAAATAATAATAATAATATCAAATAAATTAGTTATAGCAAGTTGAAAGTCGACATTTTATAAAAATACAATATGGCTTCCAAGAATATTCGACAAGACGTCAAGGGAGATAACTCTAAATTTGTAACCCAGAGAGATAACTCCCAATCCTTTATTAAAAGAAACAACATAAGGGGGGTGGGGGTGGGGGGATCTTTGTGTGAATAATAACGAATAAATAAAGATTCTGAAAATTATAGACCATTTAGATTATTCAGACAACTATTCTCATCTTAGATGTTATTCTCATAATGTTTCGGACGATATAACCCTCGAAATTCTTCTTATTGACCATATTTTCATTTTGTTTTGTTTTTTGTATGTATTGTGAAAAAAGAGGTGACGATACTCACGCGCACAGAAAAGGAGGACCCGAAAGTGAAATCCGCTGACTTCGAAACATTTATACGAGTAGAGAAGGCAGCCAATGGTTATAAAATCTTCCTCACTACCGGAGAGCACTAGGCTTTTTGGCTAAGATCAAAGTGTAGTATCTGTTCCGATGGATACTACACCCTATAGACCGGTGTTGTCTTGGCCTTCGGGGCATGATTCCGCCGGTCTATGGGTCTGTCCTGTGCAGTTCTAGGAGGTGTACCCTCCCAGGCTTTGCCTCCCCTCTTTGGGGAGGAGTAAGTTAATTGCTTACTGCCTGAGGCGCCCCTACCGGGGAACGCCGACGGGGCTGCCCAGGCAATTTTTAATGGCCAGAGCGCTCACCTTCTCGGGCGCTGGCTTTTCAAATCCCACTTTCCGACCTTGTGTCACATACTCCTATTGTGGGTAGGCGTTAAATACTGGCTTTTTTGCTAAGATCAAAGTGTAGTATCTGTTCCAATGGATACTACACCCTATAGACCGGTGTTGTCTTGGCCTTCGGGGCATGATTCCGCCGGTCTATGGGTCTGTCCTGTGCAGTTCTAGGAGGTGTACCCTCCCAGGCTTTGCCTCCCCTCTTTGGGGAGGAGTAAGTTTATAGCTTACTGCCTGAGGCGCCTCTACTGGGGAATGCCGATGGAGCTGCCCAGGCAATTTTTAATGGCTAAAGCGCTCACGTTCTCGGGCGCTGGCTTTTCAAATCCCACTTTCCGACCTTGTGTCACATTCTTTGTGGGAAATAGATAAATAGGGGGAATGCGACGGAGCTGCCCAGGCATGTTTTGACGGTCATAAGTGCTCTTCCTCTAGAGTGCTGACTTATCAATCCCCACTTTCCAACCTTGTGTCACATTTTACCTTGTGGGAGGTAGATAAAAACCGTCTACATTGGGACTTGCTCACAGCCACACCTCTGTTAATCTGTTCGATATTATCACTTTATTTGTTACCAAGCTTACAGCTACCCTCCCCCACAAGGATTATCCATTATTTGTTACAACTCTGTTAATTGACTCCCCGCTTTCGGCGGAGAGTTGCGAACCGGCAGTATTTCGCAAGACTACAACCTTCAAGGACTAATTATTACTGCACTTCTCCTATTCACCATTTTCCTTTCTAACAGCCGAAAGATTTTTCGACAGTATCGACGCATCTCTATAAAAGACTCGATTAGTCGATAAGTCCCTGCTTGAAATAGCATATTCGTTGGTATGTCATGCTTTAGTTTGAAATAGCATTTTCATTGGTTTACTAACATGTCTTGGTTATTCGTATGTGATTTTGATGCCTTTAAGCTGGTGATTAGAAAGTAATTGGTTTCTGTAATTAAAGTTTAAAGTCTTAATTCAAGTATTATGTTATTATGCTCCTAATGAAAGAAAAACAAGTAATTTTCTCATGTGCTCTTCTGGTAAAAAGGTAAACGTTACTATTGGCAACATAAATTATTTTAAAGGAAATACACAGGAAGTAAACAAGTGTCTAAACAAGATGGCTAATTTGCTTAGAACCGATATTTACGGTAACTTAAAAATGCTTATATCTTATATTAAATATTATTTTTTTTAAACAAATGAGTAGGTAAACGAAAATAAATTGTTTTTGACTAATTTACCAAACTGTATTTTCTTTAAAATAATTTATGTCGCTAATAGCAACGTTTACCGGTAAAAAGAACCAATCTTTTAAAGAAAATAATTCTCTTTCATTTTAATTTCCTTCCTTTTTATCTATTTTGCTCCCACTCTCTCCCCATCCCTCTCTCCCGCTTTCTCTTGCTCTCTTTCATCAGTTTGCATTTTGACATAAAACTTCATAAATTCAAGCTTAAATTTCATTCTATTCGTCTGTTTAAAAGCTTAAATTGCTTTCGAAAAATATAATAGTAAATACTTCAGCCAGTTTGAAATCTATATAATAATACGCCAAGGTAGTTCATGTTCGTACGTACGTTATCACCTTTCACACACATTAAAAATAAATAAGATCGTCCAATCAGCAAAGATTGTGTTTTTACTTGCATTATTCCGGACATGGAATTTGAAAAGATTAAATTACAGAAAAGATTTTCTATGAAAAGCTATGCTTTAAAAATAAGGTATATAAAAGAAGAAAAAAAGCTAAGTTTAGAAAATAAACGTGTCTCGAAAATGTTCATTTGTTGTGAATGGGGACGGGCGGTTATTATAGGTGTGTGTACGTATGTATTTATCTAGAAGTTTAGACGTTTTGACAATTCGTCCTTTGTTTTTAAATTACTTGAACTAATTACGATTAAAGCAACACTCGTTGATCTGGTGATCAGCCCTTCTCAACTCTGGGATATAAGAAACCTTGACATCTCCAAAACATGGGAGCCTGATCTTATCCCTTAAAGAAATGTGGTCACGATCATAAAGACGTCCCACAACCTGTTTCTCTATCAGCAGCCATGCCTTGACTTATCAACAATCGCATCTTGTATATCTTCTATCAAGTCTGACAACAACCAATCGATCGTCATCCAGCAAGAGCACATTTCTCGCAAACACTCAGAAGGCAATTCTATGACGCATGCAAAATAGCAACTCAGATTTTTGCAGATGCAAGTCGCAACAACTCCTCTGTCGTCATCTGCCAACAATGCACCTTTCTTTACCAATCCCTCAATAAGGTCAGTTTCCTTCTAACGTGTAAAAGGTCATCACCCCCCCCCCCCCCCCACAACTAGGTCCATTTTCTGCACATACGCAAAGGGGGCTCATCACTGTTACTAATATAAAAGGAAGTACTTCTCTGCACTGATTAACATCATCATTATATAAATTTATAAACTTTGTTTTCCCCTTGTCATTTCATCCCAGTTCGCTTCTATTAAATTATTCAAATCTATAGTTCGGTTATTAAGTGTCTCAGTTTTAATGCTGACAACAGTCTGAGTTGTTTTTGTATATTCAAAACTCTTGACTTCTAGAGATATTATACTGATCCCTGCTAAGTGGCCAAACCTTGCCTCAAAGTTGTCTGTTTGGAACTTTCCATGTAAAATATAGTTCATGTTTATATTTTATAAATCGGGGGACCTATGTTTTGAGGCATTTCCGTCTGTTCATCCGTCCGTCCGGATTTTTCTCCGCAACCATCCATTGAATTTCTCTGAAATTTTGCATGAAGTTGTAACTTTGGTCAGGTTAGAAAGTGACATTCTCTGATTTTAGAAAAAAAATCTGGTTAGCCCCCCAAGGGGTCAAAAGGCCCCAAAATGGCAAAAAATGACATTTTCTGCCCCATAACTTTACATCCATCCATTCAATTTCTCTGAAATTTGGCCAAAATGTGGAGGCAATTGTTCCTAATAGAAAATAAGTATCGCTGACCTTGGAAAAAATCTGGTT
The DNA here is from genome assembly GCA_963556195.1 of Sepiola atlantica. Classification (NCBI taxonomy): domain Eukaryota; kingdom Metazoa; phylum Mollusca; class Cephalopoda; order Sepiida; family Sepiolidae; genus Sepiola; species Sepiola atlantica. Next base: position 76,062,368 of record OY744529.1, read on the forward strand.
CACGCCCCCAAGGGGTCAAAATGGCAAAAAATGACCCTTTTCTCCCATAACGTTAGATCCATCCATCCATTCAATTTTTCTGAAACTTGGCCAAAATGTAGAGGCAATTGTTCTGGATATAAAATGAGCATCCTTGACCTCAGAAAAATGTTGGTTCGCACCGCCAGGGTTTACAATGGGGGTCAAAAATGCCCCAAATTGCCCAAATTTATTGCATTTTACACTCGCCACATCGAGTCACATACAGAGGGGAACACGCATGCGCGGCTTGTTCTCTTATGCAATACTTAATCAATTCTAATTCAAGCCAGTTTAAGCGGATGACGATATACAATTGAACACTTTGCTGAACTACAAAAGAAAGACGTAGTTCTTATTTAGACTGAAATGTCTTTTTTTGCACTTCAACAACTTGTTATGTTGTTCAACTACAGGATTCATAAACGTTGATAAGGCTAGTCTTCTGATGGTCGAATAATTTGGTAAAATTAGTTTTTTATTGTCTCTTAATGGTCTGTACTCTAGGAGAGCAGTTATATCATCGTCATTTGGTTTAACGTCCATTTTGCATGCTGGCATTTGTTCGATGGCTTGTACAAATTTACTTCCAAACTAACCTATCTCTGGCCGGGTCTTTATTTAAATTGCACAGCCTGAAGTTCGACAGATTTTCTCTGGAAAACATTTCATTAATTGAGGCAATATTTTTATAGGCCGGTAATGAGGACGAGTATTTTTATCGAGACACCAACCCTAGGTGATTGCCGTCAACGCTAAAGAGTGCTTCGCCTGCCCTATAAGGAAGAAAATATCATTTCACTCGAATAACTATACTCATTCAGTGTCATTAGGTTTATCTGTTCATATATGAATTTGATGCAGTCATAGGTTTCGATGGACTATTTTCTCTTGATGTAAACAGACAAGCCAACAACCAATAGAATAGCTTAGCGTATGAATAGTTTGTTGGACTAGTTTCAAAGTCCACACAATATTTTTCCTGCGACGCAAACAGTTGGGATTCAGCAATCGTACAAATCGGATGTCCTGTGGCATGGCTCCTATAACTCACCAGTGTTCGGATCGAGGGTTGTGTCTCCCGATTATAAATGTGTTCGTATAATCAAGCAATGTTGCATGCAAAGACAGAGTAATAATTAATAAACAAAATGAGGTAGTTCAAATAACGTTTATTGAACGTGTGTGTACGTGGAATGATGAAGTGTGTGATGTATGCATGTGTGTCGATGGAAAAACAGTTCTTGAAAAGGTATAAGAAGAAATGAATCCGGCGTGGGGAAAGTCTTTGAAAGCCGTACACAAAGAAAATGAGTTGAGAACTCTTACCGTTGTTTGACCACGTGTTGACAGAAGAAACGTGTGTTGGTAGTTATGCCGAGGCCAGTTGAAGAGAAAAGAGAGTGAGAGACGGAGCGCTAGTGTCAGCGTCGTTCTGTCGAGACCGGTTGAGTAGACAAGAGAGGGAATTTCCGTTTGCACCTGGTTTTATAGTCCGAAGAGGCAGATAACTCTGGTGTCGCTTTCCAGCGCCACCTGTTGGTGAAAAAGCGACACCTAACGGCCAACCGGTGTAGTTATGTTTAGAAAGGAGGAGGTAACTGCTACACCAGCAATGGAAAATGGCGGCTTACATTTTGTGAAGTTTACTATTGTCTGTCTTTTCAATTCGGCCGAAATAGAAAGTTATTTATTACATAACAATACTGTTGCCGACTTTCGTATCGGAAAGACATGTCATTTAATTGTTTCTAACATAGTCAACAGTCGTCGACCTCTACAAAAGTTCTTTTGTATGGTGGTCTTAGATATCCAGTCGCCTTCACTTCATTCTAACCGACAATCTATACTAAAAATTGAATTGCATTGAAATATTAAAATGACTCATCTTGCATTAATAACAGAAGTGACGAGATCAATTTTAATCTACAATAATCAAAGTGTTCCAGGTTTTCCCAAATTGAAAGAGTTGGGTAGCCTTATAGTTTTTTTGTTTATAAATGCTGGTGGCTGCTGCTGCTCTAACTTTATTTCTATCTTCAGACCCTAAACCTGTATAGATTGCTCGATGTATTTCTCTCTAAGTGCTCCAAATTTATATTTGCTTTCAACGGTAAAGTCTTTTTTGTTTTCCTGTCTACGTGTGAGGTCTAGTTTTAGTTTGGTAAACATTGACGCTGGAATACTCGAGTACGTCCCCTGATTATTTTAGAAGAAATTAGTCGAAAACAATTTATTTTAGTTTATCTACTAATTTGTGAGCTATTTGCGTTCAAATTTAATGTATGTTTATAAGCCTTTAAAGTTATCATAAATACCGATTCTGAGCAAAGTAGACACCTTTGTTTACATTATTGACACTACTTCCTCTGACTAAAGGGTGTCTACTTACTCAGACCAGCAACTTAAAAGACTAATGAACTTATATTAAATATTATTTTTTTAAATTTTTAACACATATAAGTGACAATTGAGAAGGGTCACAAAATTAAATTGTTTTTGAATAATTACCCAACAGTTTTTGATTTAAAATAATTTATGTCGCTAATAGTAAGAATCGAAAGCTACTGCTTGCTGTTATGCCGGACCGCTGTAGAAGTAAAATAACATTTGAATATGTTATTAACAGTCATTTCTTTCTTATACATAATATAATATGGAATACGGTGCTGAAATACTGCTTCCATATTGGAACATTCTCTTCACTCGAAAACGGCTGTATCATATTAGCATGAAATTTTCAGGATTTCTCTAATGGCAATCAATGACTAAAAAGCAGTTTGCCCCCTTTTTGTTAATAAAACTCTATTTACACACAACCGAATCTCTTACTTGCTCACTTTGCCCTTGTCATACTTTCCTTTATTTTATGTTACTAACCCCTTTTGTTACCCTAAAGTCGAATTTTGCTAACGACCGCAAAATTTTGAAACTCTGCTTTTTTGTGTTACCAATTCTCGTATGTGTGAACTATTACATCGATACTCTCTTTTCAATATTCTCGCCTTCGTGTGTGGCTACGTTCACACATGATACTTAATTTCCCCTTTATTTAAGCCCTTGAGTGAGGTTCAGTGTTTCAATAGGGGTTTTGCTAGCTGCTATGTTCTTTATTTTCATGTGGATTTTGAGTGGCATTTTTGTATGTTGACTTCCCTCATTTTTATCCTACACTGCACAGCCATTTTGTATTTTCCCGTCCTTCTTGTAGCCGTCACTTTATAGTTTCCCGTCTAAGACGCCATTTGAATTTTTAGAAAATACGTATAAAGTTCAAACATTTTTGGCGTGTGGATTTTCCCGAAATATTTGCATTACGTTGCAAATAAATTTTTGTTAAATAATTCGCATATTTCATAGACAAATTTTATTTTGGGAGCTATAAATTTGGCATATTCCCCCATTTTCTTTTTGTTCACCCAACATGGCCATTTTGTATTTTCCCGCCTTTTGAACGTGCCATTTTCTCCCCTCTATTTTTAAGTCGCCATCTTGAATTTTTGGGAAACGCATAAAAAATTCCAATATTTTTGGAATTTTCCAAGATGTTTGCATTGAATGGCAAATAAATTTGTTGTTTAATGATTTGCATTTTTTAATTAATTGGGGTAACTGAAAATTCAGCATATTCCCCCATTTAAAAAAAAAAAGAAAAAAACTTACATTTCGTAAACCTTTTTATTTTTCCCCTGCTTCCCTTTTCCCACCCTTGGGAGGACATTTTTGTTTCCTTCCATTCTTTACCTTCTCCCCGCTCCGTTTTTTGGCACCATCCCTTTAGCCCCTGCCTTGGACGCGATCTTGTGTTTTCGTCACAATGTTGTCTACCCCCACTGTTAGTCTCGTTTTGGAGAGGCGAGATTATGTCAAGAAGAATGTGAATACTATTCTTGAAGCCCTTGGGGCTGGCAAAGGACTGAACCGTAATTTAGTTTTGTGTCAAAAGGCCAGAGCGATGGAGCTTTTTGCTTCTGTTGATTCATTCAATGAACAGATAACCAGCGCCTACCTCGAAAATGAGGCTCGCAAAGAAATTTCGAGTCTTCATTGTATCGTTTTCATGTGGATCAATGTTTTGTTGAACTTGAGAGCGTATCGAAGGATGAAGGTTCTACCCCTCTTACTGCGGATGCGGGAGGGTTAAAATTTTCTCATTATAACGTGACCCCTAAACTGAATTGTCCAGTTTTTGACCCTGAAAGTTTGGATGACGATAAACTGGCCTACCTCAACTTCTTTAAGGAGTTTGAGAATTGTGTGTTGAGCGTTCCAAGTAAGTCCCTGAAATTGATAATCTTGAAAAATCACCTCAGGGGCTATGCTCACAAGATAATAAGGCATCACTCTATTTTGGATGCCAATTTTGATACAGCCATGGAAATCCTTGACCGGGAGTTCTTAGATAGGAAATTTATAGTGAATTCTATTTTTAAGGACATTAATGCGGCTAAACATCTTAGGGAGTCTGAAATTGACTCTGTGAAGATGTTTTTAACAAATGTAAAGGCTCAGATATATGAGCTTAAGAATTCGTTCGGATTTCCTAGAGGAGGATGCTCTCGGCAATCAGTTGTTGAGTTGCATCGTTTTTGAAAAGCTCCCTACATTGTTGAGGCGTGAGCTTATTCACGTAGTGGGTAATAACTACCCATCTCTGGGTGAGATCCTGGAGCATTATTCCGATGTGATTCGTACATTGGAGATTACGAGACCTGGGGTGGTCAATTTAGTAAAGCCTGTCGGCAAACAGAGAACCTCAGGTTCTAATAGATTCAAACCCACTAATGTTGGCAGGAAGCCCTCCACATTGGAGAATTTTTTTGTGATGCCTGAGCCTGCTCGATTTAGGTGCTTCCTTTGCAGTGCTGACAATCACAGTACTTACTACTGTAAGAAGTACCCTACACTTAAGGATCGTTTGCAATGATGCAAAGTAGCTAAATTGTGTGCCCGGTGCATTAGCCCTTTTCATGCAGCGGAGTCGTGTCCTGGTAAAAACGATCGCCTCCGCCAGTGTTGGAGGTGCAAAAGTTGCGAACATGTAGGTGCCTTGTGCCCAGACTTGGAGAAGTCTCAGGTGCATACTAACCCTTGCCTGCAGATGGGGGATGTGAATCTTCTATTGCCGATAATAGAAATTAGGGTAGTTAGTGGTGAGGTGGAAAAGACATTTAATGGTCTATTAGATTCGGGTAGCCAGCGATCTTATTTATCAGATGGAGTACTGGATATTTTGAATTGTTGTTCTGCTCCGATGAAGAGGAGGGACTTCATTATCAAAACCGGTTTTGGTTCTGCCCGGAGAAGTCTGAATGAGCTCAAGTTGCGTGTCAAATTACCGAACTCTGAGTGTGCTGTTCCCTTTTTAGTGGACGAAGGTTTGGACCTTCAGTTTCATGTCAAGGGTCTTACTACCGCTATCGAAAGTATTCTTGCTGGAGGTAACAGGTTGGCTGCTGACATTTCAGGTATTCGTAATGATTGCATTACGGTGCATGGATTGGTAGGTGTGGACCTACTGAAATACATGGGACCTATGCAACTGACTACCTTTATGAATGGATCTGCCTTTGAGTTTCCTCAAGGTATAGTGCTCTTTGGTGATGTGTCGGATTTCATGAGCCCTATGGTGGAAGAGACGGATGCAATCATTAGTGGTATTAATTACAGCCTGGTTGTTCCCAAATTTTCTCAGTGTCCTGTGACACATGTTTATTTTGTCCTCGACCCGAAGTCTGAATACTTCGATCCATTGGATAGCTTTTCTGAATCCTCGGTAGAGAGAGCTGTAGATAAGCTCCTTAGTTTGGAGACGTTAGGTGTTACGGAGGACTCTGTTAGTGATTACGGCTGAGATAAGATAGCTTCATTCCGCAATTCAATCTCATACCGAGACAATTGCTATTATGTTAATTTACCCTGGGATGAATACAAACTGCCTTCTGTACCCTCCAACCATCGAGTAGCGTTGAACGTGCTTGATAGGGTTGTCACCCGTTTGACAAAACAGGGTCTGTATGAGGACTACTGTCAGGTTTTCTTGGACTAAGAAAGGGAGGATATCATTGAAAAGGTGCAGGTGGATCTGGAGGATTTTACCCATTACACTTGGATTCCTCACCGACCGGTTGTGAAGGCCGGTGTTCAACTGTTCTTTGCGAACAGGTAGGCACCCCTCTTTGAACGACTGTGTATATCTGGGAATTAACCTCTTTACGGATATGCTAGATTTATTATTAAAGTTCAGGATGGATCGTTATGGTCTTTTGGCAGACGTGTCCGTAAGGCCTTTCTGATGATTCGGCTGGAAAATAACAGGGAAAAGAATCGTTTTTGCTTTTTTGTGAAATTTGATGATAAGCGTGTGTGTTATCGCTATAAAACACTCATCTTTGGGTTTGTGGCCAGCCCCTTTACCTTCAACTTTGTTATTAAACACCATGGTGAGAAGTACCTCCCTAGTTTGTGTAAGGATATGCTGCTTAGCAATTTTTATGTGGATAATCTTATAAGGACCCACAATTCCCCTGATTTCTTGCTGGACCAGAATGCTATGAGCATCATGCAGGAAGGTAATTTTTCCCTGAGGTCCTGTAACTCAAATAGTGAAGTCTTGACTGATGGCAGTTTTGTCACCCATGATTCTCCATTGGAAAAGGTGCTAGGATATTTATATGATCCTGCACAGGACGATGTGCATGTTGCAATCAATTTCTTAGAGGTTGCAGCTGATACCAAGAGGGGCATACTGTCTCAGAATTCTTCCATTTTTGACCCGTTGGGGCTTTGTTTGCCTATCACTATTAAGGGGAGAATACTCCTCAGTGAAATTTGGAAGACTCAAGTGGTTTGGGATCAAAAGATACCAGTGCAGTTGCAGCTCGTTTGGAACAAGCTGTTTCAAGATCTAGTGCGTCTGCACAGTTTGATGTGTTGTGGACTCCTCTGCACCAGCTTCGCTGTTAACCTTTTGCGATGCTTCTCAGCAGGCCTTTGGGTTTGCTACCTACATCTTTCAAGATGGGGCGGCTAAATTGATATTTTCTAAGGCTAAATTACCCCCCCCCCCCCTGGCAAGGAAGACCTTGCCTTCTCTTGAATTGTTGTCTGTCTTTCTGGCAATAAAGTGCATCCCTAACATTTTGAGAGTATTTCCGCGGGATTTGGTGAAGAAAATTGTGGTGGCTGTAGATTCTCAAGTGGTGTTTTATATTTCTCTCTTTTATTGCAATTAGGCTGGACATAGAGTTACTGAGATAATGAATTTTTCCTCGTTAGATTCCTGGATTATTTCTAGTGCCATCTTGATAGCTTGCAATTCTGCGGTATAAATTAATGATTTCCCTATGAGTAAAATTTATATCCGAGGGCTCTCTTAAGGATAGATGTTATTCTTTTTTGGGCTGCTATCTATACTTCCCTACAGTTTGGTCTTCCTAGGATTGTTTCTAAGTATCTTAGATTTTTTTCACTAGACCAGTTGCCCCCACTACAACCAGTATGATGTTTATTTCATCGAGGGACCATGTTATTTTTAAATCATTTCTGAGGTCTTGGTATTTTGTTATTTTTTCCCATTCGGGTCTATTGAGGCCATAGTTGCTTGGGACCGTTACATCAATGATGAGAGCAATTTTTTCTGGTTTGTTCCAGATGACAATGTCTGGTTCTCACTACTGTGAATAAGCATGTGTCTTTTTAGGTCGCCCTTCCGTGTAAATCTCTGTGAACAAATATCACAGTGGAATGGCTTCTCTCTACTGTGAATAAGCATGTGTTTTTTTAGGTCGTCTTTCTGTGTAAATCTCTGTGAACAAATATCACAGTGGAATGGCTTCTCTCTACTGTGAATAAGCATGTGTGTTTTTAGGCTTATTTTATGTGTAAATCTCTGTGAACAAATATCACAGTGGAATGGCTTCTCTCTACTGTGAATAAGCATGTGTTTTTTTAGGGAGCCTTTCCGTGTAAATCTCTGTGAACAAATATCACAGTGCAATGGCTTCTCTCTACTGTGAATAAGCATATGTTTTTTTAGGTCGTCTTTCTGTGTAAATCTCTGTGAACAAATATCACAGTGGAATGGCTTCTCTCCACTGTGAATAAGCATGTGTCTTTTTAGGCTGCTTGTCTGTGTAAATCTCTGAACAAATATCACAGTGGAATGGCTTCTCTCTACTGTGAATAAGTATATGTGTTTTTAGGCTGATTTTATGTGTAAATCTCTGTGAACAAATATCACAGTGGAATGGCTTCTCTACACTGTGAATAAGCATGTCTTTTTAGGCTGCTTGTCTGTGTAAATCTCTGTGAACAAATATCACAGTGGAATGGCTTCTCTCTACTGTGAATAAGCATGTGTGTGTTTTAGGTTGCTTGTCTGTGTAAATCTCTGTGAACAAATATCACAGTGAGATGGCTTCTCTCCACTGTGAATAAGCATGTTTTTTTAGGTTGCTTGACTGTGTAAATCTCTGTGAACAAATATCACAGTGGAATGGCTTCTCTCTACTGAATAAGCATGTGTTTTTTTAGGTTGCTTTTATGTGTAAATCTCTGTGAACAAATATCACAGTGGAATAGCTTTACTCTACTGTGAATAAGCATGTGTTTTTTTAGGTCGCCTTTCCGTGTAAATCTGTGTGAACAAATATCACAGTGGAATGGCTTCTCTCCACTGTGAATGAGCATGTGTGTTTTTAGGTTGCTTGTCTGTGTAAATCTCTGAACAAATATCACAGTGGAATGGCTTCTCTCCACTGTGAATAAGCATGTGTCTTTTTAGGCTGCTTGTCTGTGTAAATCTCTGTGAACAAATATCACAGTGAAATGGCTTCTCTCTACTGTGAATAAGCATATGTGTTTTTAGGCTGATTTTATGTGTAAATCTCTGTGAACAAATATCACAGTGCAATGGCTTCTCTCTACTGTGAATAAGCATGTCTTTTTTTAGGTTGCTTTGATGTGTAAATCTCTGTGAACAAATATCACAGTGGAATGGCTTCTCTCCACTGTGAATAAGCATGTGTCTTTTTAGGCTGCTTGTCTGTGTAAATCTCTGTGAACAAACATCACAGTGGAATGGCTTCTCTCCACTGTGAATAAGCATGTGTTTTTTTAGGTTGCTTTTATCTGTAAATCTCTGTAAACAAATATCACAGTGGAATGGCTTCCCTCTACTGTGAATTAGCATGTGTGTTTTTAGGCTGATTTTATGTGTAAATCTCTGTGAACAAATATCACAGTGGAATGGCTTCTCTCTACTGTGAATAAGCATATGTGTTTTTAGGTTGCTTGTCTGTGTAAATCTCTGTGAACAAATATCACAGTGGAATGGCTTCTCTCCACTGAATAAGCATGTGTGTTTTTAAGCTGATTTTATGTGTAAATCTCTGTGAACAAATATCACAGTGGAATGGCTTCTCTCTACTGTGAATAAGCATGTGTTTTTTTAGGTCGCCTTTCCATGTAAATCTCTGTGAACAAATATCACAGTGGAATGGCTTCTCTCTACTGTGAATAAGCATGTGTTTTTAGGTCGCCTTTCCGTGTAAATCTCTGTGAACAAATATCACAGTGGAATGGCTTCTCTCCACTGTGAATAAGCATGTGTTTTTTTAGGTTGCTTTTATCTGTAAATCTCTGTAAACAAATATCACAGTGGAATGGCTTCTCTCTACTGTGAATAAGCATGTGTGTTTTTTGGCTGATTTTATGTGTAAATCTCTGTGAACAAATATCACAGTGGAATGCCTCATCTCCACTGTGAATTAGCATGTGTTTTTTTAGGTTGCTTTTATGTGTAAATCTCTGTGAACAAATATCACAGTGGAATGGCTTCTCTCCACTGTGAATAAGCATGTGTCTTTTTAGGCTGCTTGTCTGTGTAAATCTCTGTGAACAAATATCACAGTGGAATGGCTTCTCTCTACTGTGAATAAGCATGTGTGTTTTTAGGCTGATTTTATGTGTAAATCTCTGTGAACAAATATCACAGTGGAATGGCTTCTCTCTACTGTGAATAAGCATGTGTGTTTTTTGGCTGATTTTATGTGTAAATCTCTGTGAACAAATATCACAGTAGAATGCCTCATCTCCACTGTGAATTAGCATGCGTTTTTTTAGGTTGCTTTTATGTGTAAATCTATGTGAACAAATATCACAGTGCAATGGCTTCTCTCTACTGTGAATAAGCATGTCTTTTTTTAGGTTGCTTTGATGTGTAAATCTCTGTGAACAAATATCACAGTGGAATGGCTTCTCTCGCTTAATGTTTAATTTTACTTCAGTCGAAGTTCTCAGAAATCAAGGGGCCCCTTCCTGGGGCTAACACTTGATCTCTATATGAGATACATAGATACCCGAGTATTCTATTAAAATTCTCTTTTATTTCTCAAGCATTGAGTTAGTAAAAAAGATAAGAATAATTTCTTCTCTCCCCAACTGACCAGTCAATATGTCATAGTATATCTTTCTTGTGGTCTGTTGGTCTTACCGGATTCCAGGACAAGAATTCATCTAGTCTGGTGGAGTATCCAGCACGTGGTGTTACTTTAGGTAACATCACAAGGAGCAGATGCACTATTCCTCGTACGAGGGGATCTTATTTGTGCTGCAGGTACTATGTAATTTGAATATTTGGTCAGGGTTTACTTGTAGGGTAAGTATCCTCATGTCAGGTTGTCCTGACAAACCCTTGTACAGAGAGACCGAAGACACACGAGGATAGTGTCTAGTAAATAATTGTGAATAAGCATGTGTCTTTTTAGGCTGCTTGTCTGTGTAAATCTCTGTGAACAAATATCAGTGGAATGGCTTCTCTCCACTGTGAATAAGCATGTGTGTTTTTAGGCTGATTTTATGTGTAAATCTCTGTGAAAAAATATCACAGTGGAATGGCTTCTCTCTACTGTGAATAAGCATGTGTTTTTATAGGTCGCCTTTCTGTGTAAATCTCTGTGAACAAATATCACAGTGGAATGGCTTCTCTCTACTGTGAATAAGCATGTGTTTTTTTAGGGAGCCTTTCCGTGTAAATCTCTGTGAACAAATATCACAGTGGAATGGCTTCTCTCTACTGTGAATAAGCATGTGCGTTTTAAGTTGCTTGTCTGTGTAAATCTCTGTGAACAAATATCACAGTGGAATGGCTTCTCTCAACTGTGAATAAGCATGTGTGTTTTTAGCTTGCTTTTATCTGAAAATCTCTGTGAACAAATATCACAGTGGAATGGCTTCTCTCTACTGTGAATAAGCATGTATGGTTTTAGGCTGATTTTATGTGTAAATCTCTGTGAACAAATATCACAGTTGAATGGCTTCTCTCTACTGTGAATAAGCATGTGTTTTTTTAGGTCGCCTTTCCGTGTAAATCTCTGTGAACAAATATCACAGTGGAATGGCTTCTCTCCACTGTGAATAAGCATGTGTGTTTTTTGGCTGATTTCATGTGTAAATCTGTGAACAAATATCACAGTGGAATGCCTCATCTCCACTGTGAATTAGCATGTGTTTTTTTAGGTTGCTTTTATGTGTAAATCTCTGTGAACAAATATCACAGTGGAATGGCTGCTCTCTACTGTGAATAAGCATATGTGTTTTTAGGTTGCTTGTCTTTGTAAATCTCTGTGAACAAATATCAGTGGAATGGCTTCTCTCTACTGTGAATAAGCATGTGTGTTTTTAGGCTGATTTTATGTGTAAATCTCTGTGAACAAATATCACAGTGGAATGGCTTCTCTCTACTGTGAATAAGCATGTGTTTTTTTAGGTCGCCTTTCCGTGTAAATCTCTGTGAACAAATATCACAGTGGAATGGCTTCTCTTCACTGTGAATAAACATGTTTTTTTAGGTTGCTTTTATCTGTAAATCTCTGTGAACAAATATCACAGTGGAATGGCTTCTCTCTACTGTGAATAAGAATGTGTCTTTTTAGGCTGCTTGTCTGTGTAAATCTCTGTGAACAAATATCACAGTGGAATGGCTTCTCTCCACTGTGAATAAGCATGTGTTTTTTTAGGTTGCTTTTATTTGTGAATCTCTGTGAACAAATATCACAGTGGAATGGCTTCTCTCTACTGTGAATAAGCATGTGTTTTTTTAGGTTGCTTTTATTTGTGAATCTCTGTGAACAAATATCACAGTGGAATGGCTTCTCTCTACTGTGAATAAGCATGTGTTTTTTTAGGTTGCTTTTATTTGTGAATCTCTGTGAACAAATCTCACAGTGGAATGGCTTCTCTCTACTGTGAATAAGCATGTGTTTTTTTAGGTCGCCTTTCCGTGTAAATCTCTGTGAACAAATATCACAGTGAAATGGCTTCTCTCCACTGTGAATAAGCATGTGTTTTTTTTAGGTCGCCTTTCTGTGTAAATCTCTGAACAAATATCACAGTGGAATGGCTTCTCTCCACTGTGAATAAGCATGTGTTTTTTTAGGTCGCTTTTATGTATAAATCTCTGTGAACAAATATCACAGTGGAATGGCTTCTCTCTACTGTGAATAAGCATGTGTTTTTTTAGGTCGCTTTTATGTATAAATCTCTGTGAACAAATATCACAGTGGAATGGCTTCTCTCTACTGTGAATAAGCATGTGTTTTTTTAGGTCGCTTTTATGTATAAATCTCTGTGAACAAATATCACAGTGGAATGGCTTCTCTCTACTGTGAATAAGCATGTGTGCTTTTAGGTTGCTTGTCCGTGTAAATCTCTGTGAACAAATATCACAGTGGAATGGCTTCTCTCCACTGTGAATAAGCATGTGTGTTTTTAGGTTGCTTGTCCGTGTAAATCTCTGTGAACTAATATCACAGTGGAATGGCTTCTCTCCACTGTGAATAAGCATGTGTCTTTTTAGGTTGCTTGTCCGTGTAAATCTCTGTGAACAAATATCACAGTGGAATGGCTTCTCTCTACTGTGAATAAGCATGTGTTTTTTTAGGTCGCCTTTCCGTGTAAATCTCTGTGAACAAATATCACAGTGGAATGGCTTCTCTCTACTGTGAATAAGCATGTTTTTTTAGGTCGCCTTTCCGTGTAAATCTCTGTGAACAAATATCCCAGTGGAATGGCTTCTCTCCACTGTGAATAAGCATGTGTTTTTTTAGGTTGCTTTTATCTGTGAATCTCTGTGAACAAATATCACAGTGGAATGGCTTCTCTCTACTGTGAATAAGCATGTTTTTTTAGGTCGCCTTTCCGTGTAAATCTCTGTGAACAAATATCACAGTGGAATGGCTTCTCTCCACTGTGAATAAGCTTGTGTTTTTTTAGGTCGCCTTTCTGTGTAAATATCTGTGAACAAATATCACAGTGGAATGGCTTCTCTCCACTGTGAATAAGCATGTGTCTTTTTAGGCTGCTTGTCTGTGTAAATCTCTGTGAAATAATATCACAGTAGAAATGGCTTTTGTCCACTGTGAATAAGCATATGTGTTTTTAGGCTGATTTTATGTGTAAATCTCTGTGAACAAATATCACAGTGGAATGGCTTCTCTCCACTGTGAATAAGCATGTGTCTTTTTAGGCTGCTTGTCTGTGTAAATCTCTGTGAACAAATATCACAGTGGAATGGCTTCTCTCTACTGTGAATAAGCATGTGTGTTTTTAGGGTGATTTTATGTGTAAATCTCTGTGAACAAATATCACAGTGGAATGGCTTCGCTCTACTGTGAATAAGCATGTGTTTTTTGGCTGATTTTATGTGTAAATCTCTGTGAACAAATATCACAGTGGAATGCCTCATCTCCACTGTGAATTAGCATGTGTTTTTTTAGGTTGCTTTTATGTGTAAATCTATGTGAACAAATATCACAGTGGAATGGCTTCTCTCTACTGTTAATAAGCATATGTGTTTTTAGGTTGCTTGTCTGTGTAAATCTCTGTGAACAAATATCACAGTTGAATGGCTTCTCTCCACTGTGAATAAGCATGTGTTTTTTTGAGTCGCCTTTCCGTGTAAATCTCTGTGAACAAATATCTCAGTGGAATGGCTTCTCTCTACTGTGAATAAGCATGTGTGTTTTTAGGCTGCTTGTTTGTGTAAATCTCTGTGAACAAATATCACAGTGGAATGGCTTCTCTCCACTGTGAATAAGCATTTGTGTTTTTAGGTTGCTTGTCAGTGTAAATCTCTGTGAACAAATATCACAGTGGAATGGCTTCTCTCTACTGTGAATAAGCATGTGTTTTTTTAGGTCGCCTTTCCGTCTAAATCTCTGTGAACAAATATCACAGTGGAATGGCTTCTCTCTACTGTGAATAAGCATGTGTTTTTAAGCTGATTTTATGTGTAAATCTCTGTGAACAAATATCACAGTGGAATGGCTTCTCTCTACTGTGAATAAGCATGTGTGTTTTTAGGTCGCCTTTCCGTGTAAATCTCTGTTAACAAATATCACAGTGGAATGGCTTCTCACTACTGTGAATAAGCATGTGTGTTTTTAGGCTGATTTTATGCGTAAATCTCTGTGAACAAATATCACAGTGGAATGGCTTCTCTCCACTGTGAATAAGCATGTGTTTTTTTAGGTTGCTTTCATGTGTAAATCTCTGAACAAATATCACAGTGGAATGGCTTCTCTCCACTGTGAATAAGCATGTTTTTTTAGGTGGCCTTTCCGTGTAAATCTCTGTGAACAAATATCACAGTGGAATGGCTTCTCTCCACTGTGAATTAGCATGTGTTTTTTTAGGTTGCTTTTATCTGTAAATCTATGTGAACAAATATCACAGTGGAATGGCTTCTCTCCACTGTGAATAAGCATGTCTTTTTTTAGGTGTCTTTTATCTGTAAATCTCTGTGAAGAAATATCACAGTGGAATGGCTTCTCTCTACTGTGAATAAGCATATGTCTTTTTAGGTTACTTGTCTGATTAAATCTCTGTGAACAAATATCAGTGGAATGGCTTCTCTCCACTGTGAATAAGCATGTGTGTTTTTAGGTTGCTTGTCCGTGTAAATCTCTGTGAACAAATATCACAGTGGAATGGCTTCTCTCTACTGTGAATAAGCATGTGTTTTTTTAGGTCGCCTTTTTGTGTAAATCTCTGTGAACAAATATCACAGTGGAATGGCTTCTCTCCACTGTGAATAAGCATGTGTCTTTTTAGGCTGCTTTTATCTGTAAATCTCTGTGAACAAATATCACAGTGGAATGGCTTCTCTCTACTGTGAATAAGCATGTGTCTTTTTAGGCTGCTTGTCTTTGTAAATCTCTGTGAACAAACATCATAGTGGAATGGCTTCTCTCTACTGTGAATATGCATGTGTGTTTTTAGGTTGCTTGTCCGTGTAAATCTCTGTGAACAAATATCACAGTGGAATGGCTTCTCTCCACTGTGAATGAGCATGTGTGTTTTTAGGTTGCTTGTCCGTGTAAATCTCTGTGAACAAATATCACAGTGGAATGGCTTCTCTCCACTGTGAATAAGAATGTGTCTTTTTAGGTTGCTTGTCCGTGTAAATCTCTGTGAACAAATATCACAGTGGAATGGCTTCTCTCCACTGTGAATAAGCATATGTTTTTTTAGGTTGCTTGTCTGTGTAAATCTCTGTGAACAAATATCACAGTGGAATGGCTTCTCTCCACTGTGAATAAGCATGTGTTTTTTTAGGTCGCCTTTCTGTGTAAATCTCTGTGAACAAATATCACAGTGGAATGGCTTCTCTCCACTGTGAATAAGCATGTGTTTTTTTAGGTCGCCTTTCCGTTTAAATCTCTGTGAACAAATATCACAGTGGAATGGCTTCTCTCCACTGTGAATAAGCATGTGTTTTTTTAGGTGGCCTTTCCGTGTAAATCTCTGTGAACAAATATCACAGTGGAATGGCTTCTCTCTGTGATTTACCAGGCATTCTTTATGGTTTTGTAACTCTGTAAATATCTTGAGATTTGCATCTATGTAAAACAAAAAAAAACATTTCCTTGTATTACTTAACTTAACAAATAAAATTTTCACTTTTTAAAACTTTTCATCATGCACTTCCCACACTTATCAAAAATTTTAATATTTTATAATCAGACTGTTACGCATATTTTCTCTCTTGGATCAATTAAATTTTTTTTTTTTAAATAGAACCCGATTCATTCATTCTGTTTGCAGATATTTTAAATGTCTATCTTGTATAAATTAATAACAAATCATTTTGTGGTTGTTGTAAATAATATTCCAATTTAATAAATTAATTATTAATGGTATTCTAATCTCACTTTACTTTTTTTTTCCTGTGATTTTTAAATTAAGAATGGAATCTTTCATTCTTTACTTGCTGTTGGGAATGCACACACATACGTCTTTTCGACAATTTCTTAGACTATCATTTCAATTTTATGTATGATCATCAATCTATAAAATTAAGTCTGCCTTATTTTCGACCTTAGTTTCTGTCCTAAAATATGAAAATTTCTGTCTGAAATTTCCTTTCTTTAACAGATTTGAATTGAAGTGAAGAATCCTATTAGAATGTGATGAAAAATGGAAAGACTTTTTTTGGGGAGGAGACGAGGAGAGAATTACCTGGGATTGCTGTTTGAGTATCTTTAATTTCAGTCTGTTTCTTCGATGAAGAGATACCCATATGCCTGGCATAGTCATCGCCATACCAAACCAGTAACTCCTCGTCTATTGGCACACGTCTTAACGTCTTGTAGTAGACTTCATCCAGGAATTGGAAAGCAAAAAGATTTTGTTCACTTTCATTTCTCGCACAATTAACAAATCGCATCCAATTTGAAATCTTTGGGTTTTGAGCATCAATAAAATGGCTCGCTTTGCCAGCATCACTGTAAATCTAAAAACAAACCAAAAATAAGGATACTTCATTACTAGGAAATCACAACAATAAAATACTATGGAATTGATTCTTATTTACAATCACTTTTAACCAACAAAGATCATTTTCATAACTTGTGGGCAAAATGATTTTGACGAAATGTAAAATATCAAAAGTTGCACTTACTTGCCAACTGTATCCCGACAACTGAGCCTTTTCTTCATTTCGACTGATCTCTCCCTTGTAAGGCCCAAATTTTGCCCGGTCAGGAATTGGCTCGCTCGCAAATACTCCGAGGCCAGCATTCGGTATACATGATTTTTTAATCACCACACAACTGGGAGCTGTCTTCTCGGCATATTTCGATGTATGCTGTTTGACCTGATAAATGAATTGCAAAAAAAAAAAAAAAAACTTATTTGACGCTTCAACCTTTATTTTAAAATGAAACGAGAAATTATTGTTGAAAGTTGCAAGGCGGAAGAAACGACTCACCTCCGTGTCTGTAATGGTAACAAACGGACCGTGGGTGGGGCAATTATGTACATGCTCTTCCTTACAATCTTCACAATCTGAATACAAAAAAAAAAGGTTGAATTTAATGTTAGAAACAACAAAAGACAAAAGTGGCCTTTATTTCGCACACCCCCATAAATATATGTTTCTTCCTCTCTTTGTTCGCCAACATCAATTTTCAACTCTAGACCGGATGTGTCTGCTTTCCTTTGTACCCCTACACACCCTAACTTTTCCATTTTTAAATAGGAAATCACTTCAAGGACAACCCTTCGTCCCTTTTTTAAACGAAAGTCAACATCAAAGTCCCAATTCTTCAATACTTACATATGAAAGAATCCTCGGGCAACACTTCTAATTGCATGCACGTTGCCGGCTTTTCTCGTAAAACTCTTCTCGCAGACGGAATCGGCTTAACCGGCGTCCGTTTCTGAAACTGAATACAAAGTAAAAAAATCAGTCGTTAGCGACAAAAAAAATATTCATTTGTATTAAAAGACTGAATTACTTACAACTAACAATAAAACATGTAGAATTACCTATTGAAGACAACAGAAGTGTGGAGGAGGTATCTCCCGGGAGGTATGCTCTCACACCACTCTGGAGGCCTCTTTAGTTTTTGTCTTTCAAATTTTGTCACAAACAAATTATATAAAACCGTAATAACTGAAAAATGTTCTCACTTTTATTTTGGAAAATTGTTTTGATAATAAATTGAAAAACTTGTTTTATTTTATAAAATTATTTTCAAGGGTTAGGGTTGAAGAATTGAGACTTTGACGCTCACTTTCACTTAAAAAAGGGACGACGGGTTAGGGGTGAAGAATTGGTGAAATTTTTTGATAAAAGTTGAAATTTTTTTTGATGTTTCTTTTTACAAAAATTAATTTCTCCGTGGAAATGGGGGGGGGGGGGGTATCAACAATCATTAAGAACGGAGTTTAAATTTTAACTGTTACCTTCGGAATCTCCGCTTTACTTTTCTGAACAGAAACTTTAGTTTTGCATCCTGTAAAGAGAAAGATGAAAACAATGTTTGTTTTTTAAATTTTAATTAAATTTTCTTCTTTTTATTCGATTCGATATTGAGGACGAACTTTGACGAGTGATCAGTGAATATTAGCACTTTCTTCCTCAATCACGATTGGAATTCTAAAGTTTAAAAAAAAGTTTAATTGTGAATAGTTTTAATGTTTTGTCGTTTTATATTCTTTGCGATTTACATTTAGTTTAAAATTCTTTAATTTCTCGTATTTCATATGAATTTGGATTCATTTTTTTTTGTTTGTTTTTATCCGTTATGAAATTACAATATCTCAATTTTTTTTAAAACTCATCGGATTCACGGAGATTATTTTTTATTTAACTATCAAATCTGATGTCACTCGAATGTGAAGAAACTTTTATGGATCAGACAAATTTGGAAAAAAAAATGACAGAATTACAAATTTGCAGCTGATCCTCGTCTCATATTTAATTAATGCGGAAATTGTAAACAAAGAAAAATAATTACCGGTCGAAGGTTTTTTCTTTTTATAACTTGGCAACCATTCCGCATCCTCATCCTCTCTTTCTTCATCCTCCTTTTCAAGTTTTTTCTCCATTCTTTTCTTTTCCTTCGCAGATTTCATAAACTCTGGTTTCTCAGGAAAACAACCTGAAAATCAAAACATTCACATTTGAAAATCATTTATTATTGCAAAATACAAGACAATTTCATTAAAATAGGGCTTTCAAATGGAGCACTGTCCAGTGGCTGATAATGTTTATTTAAAGCATTCAAATATCACTTTCCCAATAGCATCTGCCTTGTGGTTAGCATCGGCGACTATCAGCCAGATGGTTGTGGGTTCGATCCCGGCTTAAGGCGAGTGCTAATCTAGCCACAACTCACACGATGATAATTCCAACCATTCTTACCCATCATTAAAAGAGCTTCGTAATTGCTCCGCATATTCCGCAACGCTTTCTTTTCATATTCAGACATTTCCTGCATTTCGTCCGCTGTGAAAAATGGTTCAATGCTCAAAGAAATGATGCTGGCATCAATTTTGAAATTATCGCTTAAACAATCCATTTCCTAAAACTGAAAGGAAAAAAATGAATAAAATATAAAAATTAATCGAGGGTTAATTAAAACTACCGAAAGAAAATTCTTAAAAAAGAAAGAAATTACAAGAAAATCATTCTGATTGCATTTATGTTTGGAATACCGACCAAATATCAACTCATGTTTTCACAAAGAAAATTTTTTAAGTTGTTTTTTTAGTTCAATGAATTTAGAGTCGGACACGGATCAAAGAAAATTCTTAAAATTTTTTTTTTTTTTTTTAAACCCGTCTCTGTCGGAGTTAACATCTTCAACATTGCCATGTTATTAAAAAGACGATTTTTTTTAAAACTGAATATTTACTTTTGGTGTTTCGTTACATTAGAACCCCCCCCCCCCCACACACACAAAAATTATTTGTGTTTTAACTTATTTTAAAGTTGTTTTATTAGTTCAATAAAAAGTAGTGTATGAATTTAGAGTCGGATACGGATCAATTTCGCGTATGAATTTAATGTAAAATGATCATCCACGTCCGGGCCATCACGCAATTTCTCACGTAACCTAAAGTGAATAACTAATCTGAATAAAGGGTCATTTGGCTGATTGAAAAGTTGATGCTACAAGAATTAGGGATTACATGTAAATAGCCGGAATTGTTTGGCGGCAAAATTTTAAAGATTATAGGCTCTATTTCTTAACACTACAACTAACCCTAAGTCCGGGTGGCAATGCACAAAAATACAAAACATCTTAACATATTTATTCACAATTGATTTAAAGATATAAAGAAAATGGTAAATAAAAATTAATTTATGTCCTTAAAAACGCTAGTCGATGATCATTTTACACTAAATTATATGCTAAAGTGATCGTCCACACTAAAATAATGGTTTGGTATTATTGTACATTAACACCCTCCACTAACTCCCCCAAAATGAGATTCTACTTTTTTAGGCGGTTATATGTGAACATCTCGGAAAAAAAACAAATGGCCGCCAGCGATGAAAACATTGACAGGCTGACCTTTTATTTTTGTTAAAAAGGTCGTTAGACCAGTACAAAAAAACAAAAAAATATATAATTTCTTGGCGATTTTACAATTTTTAACAGAAAAATAAGTGAAAAACAAATAGTCAAGAAATAATTGTTACCAAAGGCAAGAAATGTTACATTTCTACTTATCTGCCTATTTTATAGTTTGTACTTTAAAGTGCTTTTATTTACATTTTTTTATCGTTGTATTCTGAGTCTTGTAAACCCGCCGAATTGAACACGACGTCGATAATCGCCCGAAAATTAAACAAAAATACAGCTAAATCGGATGAACATTTCATTTTCAACCGATCTGTACATATGGTAAATGATGAGATCGCTGTCCGAAACAAAATGCTATCAAAAATTGTGAATAAGGCGATCAAAATGGTTTTATGTTGTTTTTGTTTTTTTCAGATAATTACATCAATCATTTCGAGTTAAAATCGATTTCGTATTTACGCATGAAATCGAAAGAAAAAACACGTTGCAAACAAGAAAATGATTGTCGCACAGAAAACAGCTATGAAATTCATTTTCGCTTTCGTCTGCCAACTATTGGAATTTACTCAATTTAAAAGTAAATTTGTCGTCTGCTCCTTCTCGAGCGTTCTGATTGGCTGATCGTTTCGGCATTTTCCGTCAACAGCCGGAAGACGCCGAACAAAATGTCGGTTTTGCCTCGTTCAAAAGCTGCACCAGTAACAACATTTCAATCTTTCTTTAGCAAAAATTCTTATTAAAATTAACAGCTTTTTTTACAAATTATAAAAACAAATAAGTCAGCTTATTTAGTTGACAACAATTGGCCATTTTAGGTAATTATTACAAATTAACGCTCGAGAAGGGGCAGACGAAAGCGAAAATGAATTTCATAACTGCTTTCTGTGCGACGATCATTTTCTTTAGAACGTGTTTTTTATTTCGATTTCATGCGTAAATACGAAATCGATTTAAACTCGAAATGATTGATGATGTAATTATATGAAGAAAAAAAAAACAGAAAACCTTTTTGATCGCATTTTGTTTAGGACGGCGATCTCATCATTTACCATATGTACAGATCGGTTGAAAATGAAATGTTCATCCGATTTAGCTGTATTTTTGTTTAATTATCTGGCGATTATCGACGTCGTTTTAAAAGGGGGATTCAAAGTTTTAAAAGTGAGATAACCGTAACTTCAAAAACCGCTCCATTTGATCACGTGACGTCGAGAGATACATTGAACTTTTGCCATTTTTTAAATGAAAAACACAATAAAAAAAAAACAGAATTTCTGAAAGATAACAGACGTACTATATAAGGCAAAATGAGATACATTGAACTTTTCCCCCTTTTAAAACTTTCAAAATGGCTGTCCTCTTCGTACATGGCTAAAATTTAATTTTCCTTTCTATATAATAAAAACCACTACATTATTTTACGTGCTTTTTGGCATAGGATATATTCAACCCGTGACAGGTACGTACATCAAACAGATATTCCTCAGTTTGTTTTATTTAAAGTATCCGCTAAAGTGTAAAAGCATCAACATTTTTCTTGTATTTAAAACCATTTCTGATTAAAGGGTAGTTTAGAGTTCTGAACATAATGCGATAAATATTGGGGTATCTTTAAGAATGATCAGTACGCTGAAAACGCTAAAAAAAACAAATATACAACAAATAAAAGTAACTGTCGTCGATAAAAGTTAATTTAAAACTGACCTGTGATATTTGTTTGTATTTATAACTCGTGTCAATTGCTATTTATTAGGAATCAATATTTTCTTCATAGAATCATTAGCGACGAACAAAATGGCGATTGTCTTCCTGGAATTCATTTCCAGGGTTGTTTTTTTTACTGGGACTCATAATCTATTTTTTTTTTTTACGTATTCCAAATCAAAGAACGAAACGAAAATACATTGAAGCAAAAGGAATAATAGTATTAATATATATATTTTTTTATTGGTAAATTTATAGAAGTGCACCTTTCGTATTTCGACCCCTAAAAAAAAAAGTTTCTACTTTTTTGGACAAATTACATGTTATAAGTTATACGTAAAGTGAGCACGCATTTCTTGGCCACCGAATCTCACCTCTCGTAAATTACATGTAAACAGCCATTTTAGATGTTAGGAGGGGTGGGGGATCACTTTCGTATATAAGTTATACGTAAAGTGAGCACGCATTTCTTGGCCACCGAATCTCACCTCTCGTATTTCGACCCCTAAAAAAAAAGTTTCTACTTTTTGGGGCAAATTACATGTAAACAGCCTCAACAAATATCTGTTGAGGCTGTTTACATGTAATTTTCCCCAAAAAGTAGAAACTTTTTTTTTAGGGGTCGAAATACGAGAGGTGAGATTCGGTGGCCAAGAAATGCGTGCTCACTTTACGTATAACTTATATACGAAAGTGATCCCCCACCCCTCCTAACATCTAAAATAATAAAAAATTTCGGCACTTCTGCATTCTTTATGAAGCCGCAGCCGATTAAGAAATCGAAATTGAAGAGTTCCGTTTTTTTTTCTCCAAGTACCATTCATTCATAATTCACCGGAAGTTGAATTTACCGGGAGTTGAAGTAGAATTTAGTTTTTAGAAAATGGAGTTAAATGAGTTGAATCTTCGCGACATTGGTAATTTAATTAACCAGACGCAAAAAACAATAGATTTTTTACAGGCACATCGCCTGATTTCTTGCAGTCGGACATGCCCGTCATGTCAAAGACAGATGCAGATGGCAAGCCACAATGGAAGTGATGGATTTATTTGGAAATGCTCACGGAGAGAAAATGCGTTAGAAAATAGAATGTGGCACCCACACGCAAATGGTGGAGTCTTACTTAATGGAATTTATGTGGCGGCAGAAGTTTTCTGCTAACCCCATGGGAGCCATTATAAATCAAATTGCAGAACTTTATCCTGTTCAATAAAAGAAAAAGGACTAAAAAATACAGTCCCCCACCCCAATGAAAACTTTTCATTTAGATAAAAAAATCTCACCAAGCAAAACTTTTCAACTACAATATATTTTTAAAAATAAAAGCAAAATCAATGTTGACCAAAAAATTCATTCCCCCCCCCCCTCAATCAAAACTTTACATTTTTATTTATAAAATTTTTAATTCATATAATAAAAAAAAGAAATTGTTAATTGTTTCTTGTTACCCAAAAACAAATCAGTCTTGCATTTTTTTTTTAGGTTGTAAATAAGTCACTTCCGGTTGAATTACTTCCCTTATTTTCAGTAGAAGGACAGAAAATCTGCGGCTTCATAAAGAATGCAGAAGTGCCAAAATTTCATTTTTATTTCTCCGAAAATGGATCCACTTTCGGAGAAATGGTGAACTAAAAAAAGAGTTACTTGCACCATTGGAACTATTCTAAAATATAACAATTTGAGAAAAGCAACAGTATAGTGATAGAACATTTATTGAAGAAAAATAAAAATTTGAGAAAATCAACAGTATATATATAAAAAGTCGAAAAAAGACGTTTTGCTTATGAGTCCCAGTAAAAAAAACACACACACGCCGTACCCCGTGACCTCAAGATGAAGGCTGCGACGAAATCGGTGGCCATTTTGTCTGGTACAAATACATGGCAAAAATGAACAAGAATTTTTTTTTACATCTATTACAAACCCATTTATAGTACGTAAAAACACAAACAAATTTCACAGGTAGGTAGGAAATTATCTCTTCTCGACGTAGGTTGAACTCACTTGTTGCATATTTATTTTTATAACCCCGTTCTCGTTCGTTTTTTGGACCCCGTCCGCGACTGTACTGATCATTCTTAAACAAACCCAAATATTGTTTCCTGTTATTTTTGTTAAATATTAGTAAATGATGAATCATTTCGAGTTAAAATTTAATTAGTTTTACGCATGTAATAAACAAAGAAAAACACGTTTTAAATGTGTAAATAATCGCTAGAAGAAAAAAATGGAGTCTTCAAAACATTACTTCTGTTATTATGAAGACGACTCCATTTTTTGCCTCTAGCGGTTATTTACACATTTCAAACGTTCTTTTCTTTTCAATTGAATATTAAAAAAAAACATTAACTTTTGGCTTTCTTTTTTATTATTAATTTTTTTTAAAAAGTAGATTAAAATAAAAAGTCATGGGTATATGTTACGACGCTCAGCAGAGGCGCGAACGGGGTCCAAAAAAAGAACGAAAAAGAGTTTAAAAACATAAATTTGCAACAAGTAAAGTTGACTTATGTCTAGAATAGACATTTTTCTACTTACCTATGTAATTTGTTTGTATTGTTACGTAGTATAAATGGCTTTTTATTAGATGTTAAAAAAAAAATTCTTGTTTTTTAAAACATCTACTTTTTCAAATTTAAATGGCGGCGATTGGCTCTATATTATTACGTAGAGCGGCCATTTGTAATTCTTCGAAAAACCTCTGTCGAACATAAATTTCTAATAAATAGCACTTCAAACGGGTTTAAAATACAAACAAATAGCACATGCACATTTGAAACTAACTTTCACAGCTTACAGTTACTTTTATTTGTTGTAAATTTTTTTTTTAGCGTTTTTACTCTGCTGAGTCTCGTAAAAGATGCCCGGAAGCTGTTTGTGTTTTTCTCGCATCACGGTAACTATTAACTTCAATGATTCTTTTTTATTTAATATTATTATTTGTTTATATTTGTTGAATATTTGTTTTTGAACGTTTTTACTCTGCTGATTATTGTAAAAGAAAGGTTCGAATTTTATTCTATATACATAAAAAAAACAATAACAGTAATAATAAAAACAATAATAATAATAAAAACAATAATAATAATGTAATTAAAGTTTGATTTTCAAAACTTTCAAAGCTAAATTCGTATTTTATTTCAGGAGAAAAAATAAAATTGAACACCAATAAGCGATGTTATCTAAACTTTGGCAAGTTTCCCTCTCCATTAGAAATACGATATGCAGTAGTTCGAAAATTGTATTTCTTTTAAATTACGACATGATAAAAGTATTTATTTATCTATTTATTACGGCGATGTTGAAGTATCTTATTCAGTGGCCGTTATTCAGAATTCATAAGTCTAACGCGCCATCAATAAACTATTTCTCTTGTTCGGTCATATTTAAAAAAAAAATTTTTTTTAAGTCACATGGAATCTTTTCTAGGTAAACTTTTATAATTAAATTTTCTGGTATGACTTTTTTAAATGAAAATTAAATATTAAGTAAAAATGGTATTTTTACTTGATTAGTAAAAATCGAATTAAAAATAAATCGATTTTTTTCTTTAATTTAATTATTTTCACTTTTATTTCTATCGATTTCAAACCGTCAAATTAAACTTAAAACGACGTTCTTTGTGACCGTTTGCTACAAGAGAAACACACTTCACTGATGGCGGCTTACTGATAAATAATTTTTTTTTAAATGAAGAAATAATTGTCTTTAAATGAAGAAAATAATTATTAAAATATATATTTTTTTTAAATGTTAAATCAAATACTTATATCCGTGTGAAGAAAACTTTCAAACCCCAAACAATTTTTCAGGAAAGATAAATATGATGTTTGTCAGTCGCGGATTTTTTGGCGCCAGAATGAATAGGATTTTCAAATCAAAACTTAATTTTTTATTTTATTTTATTGTTTAGTCATTAAATTCATTAATTGAACCAAATTCTTATAAAACTATGACGAATTGTAAAGATAATGTTATTTTTTCTCTCGTTTTATAAAACTGTTTAGTTTTCAAAACTTTCAATCGTTCAATACATACAAAAATGTAAATGCTTTCAAATTTCAATAAATAATCGATTAAAACTAAAAATAAATGTGTAAATCACGTAGAGGCGAGAAACACAGGCACACAATTTGGTAAAAGAACAGAATAGTTAACACTCAATAAATCATAAACAAAAAAATATGTAATTAATAATAAATTTAAGAATTTACTTTTAAAATGGCCATGTTTCATTTTTATTGAAAATGTTCAGTGATAAATGTTTGTACGATTCGTTTTTAACGAATTCAAGTTTTGGTTCAACGGCGCCTAAATTGTGGCAGACGACAATTTTCATTACATTTCAGTGATTGACTCAGGGTCATCATCTGATTGGTCAATTTGAGTGACGTGTCAATTTTTAAACGTAAACAAAGCAGACGACAATTTTGAAACAAGAAAATGATCGTCGCACAGAAAAACAGCTATGAAATTCATTTTCGCTTTCGTCTCTGCCACCTTAAAAGTAAATTTGTCGCCTGCTCCTTCTCGAGCGTTCTGATTGGCTGATCGTTTCGGCATCTTCCGTCAACAGCCGGAAAACGCCGAACAAAAAGTCAGTTTTGCCACGTTCAAAAGCTGTACCAGTACAAACATTTCAATATCTTTTTTTTTTTAGCAAATATTCTTATTAAAATTAACAGCTTTATGACAAATGAAAACAAATAAGTCAACTTATTTAGTTGACAAAAATTGGCCATTTTAGGTAATTATTAAAAATTAAATTAAATAAATCAAAAGTAGAATGAAAAAATTTCATTCAAATTTTTTCTTGTCTTTAAAACAATTTCTGGTTAAAGTGTAGTTTAGAGTCCTGAACATAATGTGATAAATATTGTTTCCTGTTGTTTTTGTTTAATATTAGTAAATGAGGAATCATTTCGAGTTAAAATTTAATTCGTTTTACGCATGTAATAAACAACAACAAAAAAAACACGTTTGAAATGTGTAAATAATCGCTAGAGGAAAAAATGGAGTCTTCAAAACATTACTTCTGTTACTATGAAGACGACTCCATTTTTTGCCTCTAGCGATTATTTAAACATTTTAACCGGTGTTTTCTTTTCAATTGAATATTTTAAAAAAACATTAACTTTTGGCTTTATCTTTATTTTTTAAATTAATTTTTCGAAAACATATAGATTGAAATAAAAAGTCATTAAAAGATTCTAGATGAAAAGATAAAATTTACATTCTTAAAAAGTTTTGTTTTTTTTTCAAATTTAGGAAAATGTTTTTTAAACATTTAAGTTAAAAAAAGAAAAAAGATGGAAATTCCCGCGCAAATTCAAAATAAAATAAAATAAAATCACTCACAAATAAACTTTCTGTCTTATCTTTAAACTCGACGTTGCCCGGGAGTCTTTTTAAATAGGATGTTGAAAGTCAACTTTAATTATTACGTTATTATTAATCCAACTAAATTATATTCAAGCTAAAATTAATTTTATTTAAGAAAATATTTTTTCAGCCTGAAATAAGCGACCACCTGAAAAGGAAAACAATAATTAACTTATAAAATAGAAAGCTGTTTGTGTTTTTCTCGCATCAATGTAACTATTAACTTCAATGATTCTTTTTTATTTAATATTATTATTTCAATATTGATTTACGATATCTTTTGTTTATTAAATTATTAGGTGAAAGTACAGAATAGTTAACAAACCCCTACCTCCCCATGTTAAGAATGGCTTTCTAAAGTATAACGTTATTATTTCAGTCCGGTTCGTAAACTGCAGAAGTAGCAACGAACTTTTTAAATTTCAAAAGAAAGAAATTCAGCGCTTTTTTGTAATATTCAACCACCCGTTTTTACGGACAAATTATTTTTCTTTTTTCTGTCATGTCGATAAAGAATTCCTGGTTTTTAAAGATTAAAAGAAATAATAATTTAGATTTCAGGAGGGGGATAAGTTTCTTACATAAATTTTATGTAAATTGATCACCCATTCCGAGTGTTTGGAATTTTTTAAGGTAAATTTTTACTATCCATTCCCAGCGCAGTTTACCCCTTAAAAAGTTCAAATTCAACTTTTTTTGTGCAAATACATTTAAACAACCTAAAAAAATATCCGCAAAGAAGAAATTAAAAAAAAAAATTAAATATTTAAGATTTTAGAGTGGGGGTTCACTTTCCTTTATAAATGTAACGTAAAATGAGCACCAATTTTCTGGCCAGTTAGCGTCAAACGAGACATGTAACCGACTTGAGTTTTTAATAAAAACACGTAAAAATTTAGCGATTTTCGTGTTTGTTTTGGAGGGGGGTGGGCAAACTTTGACTTGAGTTCCCCCCCCCCCTAAAAACCCAGAAAACTAAATTGGCTAAATTTCTACGTGTTTTTATTAAATAAATAAATACTCCCCACCCCAAATAGGCTAAATTTCTACGTGTTTATTTAATAAAAAAACCCACCCTAACCCCAGCCCTAACCCTAACTCTAACCCCAGCCCTAACTCTAACCCCAGCCCTGATCGTAAAAAAAACAAAACAAACGTCGCTTTGATTATGAGTCCCGGTAAAAAAAAACACACACACTTGACAACGAGAACCTGAAACGAGGCTAACAAAACAAGACTGTCGACGCCATGTTTTTGCTGTAAAAATCCGTGCCTAGAAATTTTTTTTTTCATGTCTAATGAAAAACCGTAAAAACAAATGGAATAGCTAACTAGGAAAATCTCCAGTCTCGAATTAGAAACTCAAGTCGGTTACATGTCTCGTTTAATGTTAAGTGGCCAGGAAATGGGTGCTCATTTTACGTTAAATTTATAAAGGAAAGTGATCCCCCACGCTAAAATCTTAAATATTTAATTTTTTTTTTAATTCCTTCTTTGCGGATGTTTTTTTAGGCTGCACAAAAAAAGTAGGATTTGAACTTTTTTAAGTGGTAAACTGCGCTGGGAATGGATAGTAAAAAAATACCCTTTTTAAAATAATTTTTTTTCATGTGAAATCATTTTTTTCATTTAGGGACAATTTTTTATCATGCAACTAGATTGTTTGGAAATATAACATTTTTTTAAAAGAAAAAATTAAAATATTTGAAAATATGAAATTGAAAAAAATTAATAATTAAAATATTTTCTTTAAAATCGAAGAAATTAATAATTAAAATATTTTTTTAAAAATGAAAAAATTAATTAAAATATATCTTTTAAAATGTGAAATCAAATACTTACATTTCTGTGTAGAAAATCTTGAAAAAATAATTCGGATGAAACAAAGGGACAATTTTTTTCACGAAGGATAAAATTATTAAGTTATTTTGTGGCCGATTTTTGGCGCTCGAAGAAATCGAAATCAAACGGCGATTTATATTTATACAAGTTCAACCTAATCCGACGTTGTCCGGGAGTTTTCTTTGGTTTTTTTTTTCAATTATTATTTTTATTTCGCTCCGCCCATTTTTCTCTTTCTTTTCTTTTCTTTGTTTTCAACCTTTTTATTTTATTTTTCTTCGTTCCGCCCATTTTTTCTTTCTTTTCTCTTCTTTTTTTAACAATTTCGTTCGTTCTTTTCAAAGCAAAATCTTATTTTGTTTTATCGTTTGGTCATTAAATTCATTAATTAAAACTACGACGAATTCACAAGATAATGTTGTTTTTCTCTCGTTTTATAAAACTATTTTTGGTTTTCAAAACTTTCAATACATGAGGATTTGCTAAGAAATTTAAAAACAAATTTCTATGCAACAGTTTAAATGCTTCCAAATTTCAATAAATAATCGATTAATACTACATAAAAATAATGTGTAAGTCACGTAGAGGCGAGAAACACAGACACAATTTGGTAAAAGAACAGAACTAGTAAACAAAACAGCAACACATAATTTGTATAAAACGCATTAGAATGAAGTTCTCTACCGAACCCGCCTAGTTTTCACGTGTGAAAACGTCTTGTATTTTTTTTTTAATTCGTACTTCATTTGCTATTATTGTAGATTAACACCTCCAATCAGATTCTACTTTTTTAGGCGATTAAGTATGAACACCCTGAGAAACTTTGCAGAAAGAAAAACACAGCAAATAAATTATTTCAGAATTTAGTTTCGTATATGAATTTAAAGTAAAATGATTCCCTATTTTCGGGCTATTATAGCGTATTAGAACATTTTTTGTGCTTACAAACATATGAAAAAACGCAATTTTAAACAAAAACTATTGTTTACACTTCGTATTAGGCAAAGATAAGTATTCTCACCAAAAATTAGGAAACATTATCGGGGGAGTGTCGGCATTCGGCGGCTCAGGCCAATCTGGGGAGGGGAGGAGGGAAATGTCGGCATTCGGCGGTATGAGCGATCGCCTGTGGGGCGCCTCAGGCGAAATTTGGGGATCGGGCGTATTGGCATACGCCGGTGAGGCAGGCGAAATTTGGGGAAGGGGGAGTGTCGGTATTCGCCGGTGTCAGCTCCTCAGGCGAAATTTGGGGGGAGTCATCGGTGAGACAGATCCCGACCTTGGGGGTATATCAACCGGTACTTTAGGGGAGAGGAAGTGAGCTAAAGGAAAAGGGATTAAAAAATAAAATGATAATCTGATTTTTGATTCGACAGTGTAAGATCGACACCTATCGGATAGGACTAGATATACACTTGATCTCAAGGCAATAATGCCGAGAACAGATACTACACTTTGATCTTAGCCAAAAGGCCGATTTATTTAGGCAGGTGAGTTCCTTTGGACAACCCTCATCTTTATCTACAGATGAAGATTTTACAAACCTTGGGAACTCACCAGACCTTAGGCATAGTGCCCGTTATGTAGGGGGGGGGGGGATAAGTGAGACAAGCTGTTCAATGTTTTTTATTTCACAAAATTTTACAAACAACATAAAAAAGAACATTTGCTGACTCTAAACTAGATTCTTGCACCAAAATACCGCATTCACTCTGTGGGTTGATCCCTACTTAAAATATCCTAGATAGAGCTACTGTAGTGATAGGTTTGGAAAATATTTTAACGCCATCTTCGTTCCCCTTTGGACTATTTGGCAGATTAGAAGGAGAGAGGATACCTAAGTGATTTCAGTAGTGCTCAGGAGGCCTCCTTGATTATCAAAGTACTCGGCGTTGTCCGGGAGAAAAGTGCTCAATGTCCTTGATCGAGCTACTGTAGTGATAGGTTTGGATAATATTTTAACAGCATCTACGCTGAAAAGGATGGGGGAATCGATAAGAGTTATTTCAGTAGTGCTAAGGAGGCGTCTTTGATTTTCAAATATTCGGCGTTGTCTGGGAGAAAAGGGCTGAATGTCCTTAATAGAGATACTGTAGTGATAGGTTTTGAAAATATTTTAACGCCATCTTCGTTCCCCTTTGGACTATTTGGCAGATCAGAAGGAGAGAGGATCCTTAAGTGATTTCAGTAGTCCTCAGGAGGCCTTTTTGATTTTCAAAGTACTCGGCGTTGTCCGGGAGAAAATTGCTCAATGTCCTAGATAGAGCTACTGTAGTGATAGGTTTGGATAATATTTTAACAGCATCTACGCTGAAAAGGATGGGGGAATCGATAAGAGTTATTTAAGGAGTGCTCATGAGGCCTCCTTGATTTAAAAATTACTCGGTGTTGTCCGGGAGAAAGTTGCTCAATATCCTAGATAGAGCTACTGTAGTGATAGGTTTTGAAAATATTTTAACGCCATCTTCGTTCCCCTTTGGACTATTTATCAGATCAAAAGGAGGGATACCTTAGTGATTTCAGTAGTGCTCAGGAGGCCTCCTTGATTTTCAAAGTATTTGGCGTTGTCTGGGAGAAAAGTGTTCAATGTCCTTGATCGAGCTACTGTAGTGATAGGTTTGGATAATATTTTAACAGCATCTACGCTGAAAAGGATGGGGGAATCGATAAGAGTGATTTCAGTAGTGCTCAGGAGGCCTCCTTGATTTTCAAAGTACTCGGCGTTGTCCGGCAGAAAAGTGCTCAATATCCTAGATAGAGCTACTGTAGTGATAGGTTTGGAAAATATTTTAATGCCATCTTCGTTTCCCTTTGGACTATTTGGCAGATCAGAAGGAGAGAGGATACCAAAGTTATTTCAGTAGTGCTCATGAGGCCTCTTTTATTTTTAAAGTACTCGGCGTTGTCCGGGAGAAAATTGTTCAATGTCCTAGATAGAGCTACTGTAGTGATAGGTTTGGATAATATTTTCAGAGCATCTACGCTGAAAACCTATTTAGCATTCGCACCGCGACAGCAATAGGTACGTATTTAGCATTCAGCGGTGGCGATAGGAAGTATATAGCATGTGCACATGGGCGGCAATAAATACGTATATAGCATGCGCATCGGGAGTATAAAAAAAATTGGGGGGGAGGCAAAACATTTATTTTGTCTTTTATCTTTTTCATTGAAAATATTTATGTGTATGGGGGAGAATGAAAAAAAAAAATTTTCGGGGGAGGGGGCTAAAAAATTTTTTTTTTTTTCTTTTTTTAAAATAAAAATATTTCTATGTATGGGGGTAACATAAAATTTTTGGGGTGTAAGGGGGTCAAAAATTTTTTTTTTTTTTTCCTTTAAATTAAAAATATTTCTAAGTATGTGGGAGGATAGAAAAAAATTTTTCTTGTGGGGAGGCAAAAAAATGTATTTTTTTCTGTTTGTAACTAAAAATATTTATATTTATGATAGTGACAATACATAAATGAACACTATTTTGTTTTTCTAACACGACAGGGCCGAATAAATATAAGTTCTTACGTATGCGAACTGGGCTGGAGATTGGTACATATATAGTATGTGTACCCTTGCAGAGATAGGTAAGTATGTAGTATGCGCACCAGAGCCGCGATAGGTACGAATATAGTATGCACACCGGGTCGGCGATAGGTTTATATATAGTATGTGTACCGGGGTGGCAATAGGTACTATATAGTAGTGCATAGGGGTGGCTATAGCTACGTATTTAGCATTCGCACCGGGGTTGCGATAGGTATGTATTCAGCAATCGCACCGGGGTGGCGATATGTACATATTTAGTATTCGCACTGGGGCAGTGATAGGTACATATGGTGTATGAACACCTGGGCGACAATATGTACGTATTTAGCATTCATCCCTGGGCGGAGATAGGTACTTATTTAGCATTCAGCGGTGGCGATAGGTACGTATATAGCATGTGCACATGGGCGGCAATAAGTACGTGATAGGTATGTATTATGCATGCGCACTGGGGCAGCGATCGGTTCATATATAGCACGCGCACCGGGGCGGCGAAAGGTACGTATTTAGCATTCACACCGGGGCGGCGATAGGTATGTATTTAGCATTCACACCGGGGCGGCGATAGGTACGTATATAGCACGCGCACCGGGGCGGCGAAAGGTACGTATTTAGCATTCACACCGGGGCGGCGATAGGTATGTATTTAGCATTCACACCGGGGCGGCGATAGGTATGTATTTAGCATTCGCACCGGGGCGGCGATAGGTATGTATTTAGCATTCGCACCGGGGCGGCGACAGGTATGTATTTAGCATTCGCACCGGGGCGGCGATAGGTATGTATTTAGCATTCGCACCGGGGTGGCGATATGTACGTATTTAGCTTCCGCACCGGGGCGGCGATAGGTACGTATTTAGAATTCACACAGGAGCGGCGATAGGTACGTATTTAGAAATCACACTAGGGCGGCGATATGTATGTATTTAGCATCTGTACCGGGGCGGCGATATGTACGTATTTAGCTTCCACACCGGGGCGGCGATAGGTACGTATTCAGAATTCAGGGGTGGCGATAGCTACGTATATAGCATGTACACATGGGCAGCAATAAGTACGTACATAGCATGCGCACCGGTGCGGCGATCAGTACATATATAGCACGTGCACCGGGGCGGCAATAGGTACGTATTTAGCATTCACACCAGGGCGGCTATAGGTACGTATTTAGCATTCGCATCGGGCCGGCGATAGGTACGTATTTAGCATTTGCACCAAAGTGGTGATAGGTACGTATTTAGAAATTCGCACCAATGCGGCAATATGTACATATTAATTATTCCCACTAGGGCAGCGATAGGTACTTATGTAGCATGCACACCGGGGCGGCGATAGGTACTATTTAGCATTCGCACCGGGGCGGCGATAGGTACTTAAATAGTATCTGAACTGGGGCGGCGATAGGTACGTATATAGTATGTGCACTGGGGCGGCGATAGGTACGTATATAGTATGCGCACCGGGGTGATGATAGATACGTATATAGCATGAACACCGGGGTGGAGATAAGTACCTATATAGAAGGCGCAGATAGAGGTGTTACTTTTTATAGAAATATATCATACTATTGCCCTGGGCAACGTAGGAGAAATTGTGGGGAAAGAACAGCTTTCGCAAAAGGCAAAATTAGAAAGTAGCGGTGAAATGCGGCGACCAGGGAAGAGAAAGGTAGAAAGAAAAAGAGACGGCTATAGAGAAGGGGGGGGGGGGGAGAAATAGAAGTTTGTATATAAAGATGTTACACACACGATTTTTCTTCAATTATATGTTTTAATGACCCCGAGCAACGCCGGGTAGCCCCGCTAGTTAAAAATAAAAATCAGTTTTATGGTATTTTGCATACCGCAATTCATTTATTACTTGTTTATATGAATGTAGGAAACTTCGGAGCACTTCTGTCGTATATATGAAGCAGCAGATTTTCTGTTCTTCTACTGAAAATAAAGGGAGGTAATTCAACCGGAAGTGATTTTTTTACAACATAAAAAAAAATGCAAGACTGATTTGTTTTTGGGTAACAAGAAACAGTTAACAATTTCTTTTTTTTATTATATGAAGTAAAAAAAATTTAAATAAAAAACCCTAACCCTAACCCTAAACCCTAACCCTAAGAAATCAGGCGGTGTGCTTGTAAAAAATCTATTGTTTTTTGCGGCTGGTTCATTAAATTACCAATGTCTCGAAGATTAATCTCATTTAACTCCATTTTCTAAATACTAAATTGAACTTCCGGTGAATTCTGAATGAATGGTACTTGGAGAAAAAAAAAACGCAACTCTTCAATTTCGATTTCTTAATCGGCAGCTGCTTCATATATACGACAGAAGTGCCCAGGGTCCCTGTAGAAAATTATTTTCATGTAAAATCAGTATTTTGTACTTACTCAGTCATAGTTTCTCACTCACGGTACGAAAAAGAATTTTAAAATATCAAGTAGAATTTTAATTAGAACGATTTTTCCATTTCCATAAGGGCGATATACAACGTCTATTCGCCGACATTTTGGGTGTGGCCGATTGATGGAATAGCTAACTAAGGGCAGGCAAGTGTCGCGAAATTGCAGAACGGTACCCAGTGTCGAAAAAATCTTTCGACTGGTTGAAGTGTAAGAATAGTAGAAGTGCTGTTGTCTTGCGAAACACTGCCGATTCGCGACTTCCCACCGAAATCGGGGAGTCAGTTAACAAATAACTAAAGATGGGGAAGGGGGTAGCTGTAAGCTTGGTAACAAATCAAACGATTAACTGATAACTGGTTAACACAGAAGCAAGTCCAAAATGTTAATTACCTCTCCGGTATTAGAGGAAGACTTTATAACCACTGAATGCCTTCCTTATTAGTATAAATAGATGGAAGGCATCGGGTTTTACCTTCCGGTCTTCTGATTTTCTTCACGTGAGTATCGTCACCTCTTTTTTTCACACACTCCCGAACAAGAGGAAGGAAAAAAAAAGAAAGAAAAAAAGAGGTGAGGTAGGCTATAGTTTGAAGTCGTACTCAGGACCTTTAATTTATGCTGGAAGTAAGCTGGGTCTACCACGCCGGCGTTTGCTTGGAACGCACTCAGGACAGTACCATTTCTGTCTCTGCGGTGGAGCCCTTTCCACACCCGCGCATCTAAAATGGAACCATTCGTTGCACCGATCACAGGCAATCATGTCCTCCTCTCCTTGAGGGGAATTGCATTTTGGGCATAACCACAGTGTGGCCTCCTCTCCTATGGAGCTGCTCGGAATGTTGGGAGGGGACGATGAGTCTGCGGTTTGTCCAGTCTCTTCCGGTGAAAGGGAAAGCTCCAATGGAAATAGATTCTTGAGAGAATGCACCACCACTGCACCATCACTCTGCCTGATACGTACCGATCTGACGACACCCTTGTCAGATTCCAAAAGTTCTAAGACGGACCCCAATAGCCAAAATGGTCTTGGTTTAAGGGGGCTCTTGATGAGGACAACATCATTTACCCTTATTCGGTTAGTGAAGGACTCCTGTGATCGGCCTTGAGGCCTCTCTCTAAGACAGAGGAGATATTCCTCATACCACAAATGCCGGAAATTTTCCAACCATTCATTCCGCAGCATCATTGTCTCAACTAATTTTCTGCGACCAGGGGGAGCTGTATTTGTCAGGTCACTTGCTCCTAGCTTCAACATCAATCCAGGGTTTTTCTTGGGTCCCAGGAACATACTAGGGGTCACAGCTTCTAGTCCTCGGTCTGCAAATTCCCAGTAGGTTAGAGGACGATTATTGACTGCCCTCTGGATGTCCGAAACGATAGTTATTAGCGAGAAGTAATCCACTCGTCCCCTGCCTATGGTTTTGTGCAGGCATGTTTTGACAGTTTGTATGCATCTCTCCCACACACCTCCATACCAGGGAGAATACAGAGGAATAGTGCGCAGCTGGATATTGGAGGTGGCAAATTTCTGCTGGTATTCGTGAAACAGGGAGAGTCGGGAAAACAGTTTGCCGCTGCCTACAAATGTCTTAGCATTATCAGAATAAAGTGCTTGAGGAACACCATACAGGTTAGTGAACCTAACCAAGGCCTGCACGAAAGATAACATTCCCATGTCAGGAACCACCTCCACATGTATAGCTCTGATGGACATGCAAGTAAAGAGTAAAAGGTACACTTTTTCTTCCGTAGATCCGCTCTTGATCCAAAAATGTCCAGTAAAATCAACTCCAGTGTTTTGGAAAGGCTCCGTGAACTCGACCCGAGGCACTGGAAGACTAGCCGAATTAGTGGGGAGAACAGCTCTTGAGTTGTACCTCTTACATAAATGGCAAGATGCCAAAGCCTTAGTGACCGCCTGTCTCCCTTGAGGAATCCAAAACCCACAACGCCTGAGCTCAGCTAGAGTAGACCCCACTCCTAAATGGGCGCTCCGGTAATGACAATCCATAATAATGAGTCTAGTGACGAGGTTGTCCTTGCCCAATAAGATGGGGTTTTTTACCTCGAAACTGAGGTGCGGTGATCTGTCTATTCGGCCTCGAGAACGGATGAGGCCATCCTGGTCCAGAAACAAGTCAAGAGAATGGATCAGTGGGGGGACCGATTTTCCAGAGGGATCCTGCAAGTAATGCAATTCCACCACGCAGGATTGGGCCTGCAAGTTTTTTAACAGATATATTTTGGCCTTTCCTCCCGCATCTTCATTGCGCCCCCTAAGCCTATTGATGAACGTGAACACCAATGTAACCACTCTGAGAAGGCGGGAAAATTGAGAGAAACGTCCAAAGTCGATGCAGGGAGTACATTCTGTCTCGAGGGCCACGGAAACACCTACACAAGCAGATGCCATTTGTTGGGAATGTTTGCTGAGACATGGCATATCCTGTACCGGCCAGGCAGAACTTCCTCCCCCAACCAAGAGGGACCATGACACCAAAACTTGAAAACTGACTTGAATTTCCTCAAGGACATTCCTCTGGTAATGAGATCAGCTGGGTTTTGCGAGGTATGTATATAACGAAACACCGGTTCGAGTCCATGGAGAGTAGCAAATTGACTCCTCATATGAAGAACATCCTTGAGCCGATTTTGAGCAAAAACATTCTTACTTGCCATAGATTGTGACAGAATCCATGACAAGACCACTTGTGCATCCGTTGCCACATATAACTTGGTGAGGATCAAATCCCTGCAGCCCAGTAACACTGAGGGCAAGCATTTTAGAGCCAAGTATATGGCCATTAGCTCCAATGTCGGGAGCGACTTCGTCTTAGAGGGGGCCACTTTGGCTTTGGCAAAAATCAATCGGGGACAACCCTGCTGTAAGACGTATGCTGCAAACCCATACGCATCTGCAGAGGCATCACAAAAAACGAATAACTCTCCTTCTTGACCTCCCTGGAAGGCGCAACGGTCAAATGGTAAGTCACTCAGGTCAGACAGGTCCCGAGCAAGAGTCCTCCATAGCATCTGATATTCACCTGGGATTTGTTCATCCCATCCTAATCCTCTTTTCCATAATTTGGCCATTAATACTCGGCTCCGCAGGGTCACAGGGAGGCAAAGAGACAAAGGATCGAAGATTTTAGCGGCTTCAGCCAGTATTCTTCGCTTAGTCGAAGCATCCGACTGGCATTTCACCGGGTTGACACTCATTTCTTCTGTAAGTGGAGCATAGCGATAACCTAATACTCTCTCCCAACTGCCTCCATGGGTGCTGAGAGTGCCGTCCTGACTCATTTTTTCTCTGAGGGTGGCACAATTGGAGTTGCAGGCCTGCAACTCAAAACCTCCCTCCTGCAGGCGAGCTTTGGAGGTAGAATACAATTCGGTAATGATTCCTGGTTCTGTTCCTGTCATTACCAGGTTGTCCACGTAAAATCGATCCTCCATCATAGATCGACAACGGTCCTGAGGAAATCGTGCTGCATGGAACTTCAATATGCAACTCAGGATGAAGGGACTTGACACAAACCCAAAAATGATCGTTGTGTATCTGTAACATCGAAGTCGATCCCCATCCCGGAGGAAGAAGCAAAACTTGTTTTTATCAGACTCCAGTTTCAGACGAATCATCAAAAATGCCTTTCTAATATCTGCTAACAACACATATTTGTTAGACCGAAATGCAAGTAAGAGATTCAGCATATCGCAGTTCAGATTAATCCCGGGATAGGCTGCCTCGTTTAAAGAAACAGAGTTTCCAACCTTTAAACTGCAATTAAAGACAGGTCGAATCTTCGTAGTACAAGTTGGGTCTGTCTTCATGACGGGTCGGTGAGGGATCCATATGTAATCTTTGAATTGGTGAGGAAGTACCTTGATCTCCTCAATGGTGCCATCTAGCTCCTGTTGACGAAATACCTCCCGGTACTCTTCATACACACCCTCTTTCGTTAGTTTCTTAACTACCCGGTCCAAAATGCGGAGAGAGACAGCGTGATTGGAACGAACACGAGATAATTTCTCCATATGCCAAGGCAGTTCCACATAATATTTGTTGTCCTTTAGTATAATGGCCTCCTGAAAATATTTTATCTTCTCCTGGTCAATTTCAGCAAGAGATTCCTCATTGGGGAGCCCCAGCGATTCCATGCTGAACATGAGCTCCAATCCCCTCTGCACCTGGCTGTCCGGGAAGAAATCTCCTAAAGGATCTGTATAAGTTGATTCAGACTCCAACGCAAAACACAAAAGAGATGACTCAACATTCTCCGTAGAATCCAATACCCTGCGGAAAGAGAGGCCTACATTTTCCTGAAGAGATGGGTTTTGCTCGGGGAGGAAAGCATCCTCTCTTCCAAAAGGAATGAGTCCGGATGGCACTGAAAAGGCTTGGCCCCGAACGCAGGGCACAATTTGAAGGGGTCTCAAATATTGGATGACATCCAGTCCAAGAATACCTTCAATTTTAATTCTGTTGGTGCCCCTCGCGAAATCTCCGGCTAGTGTATATCCCATTCCCCTGAAATTATCCAACAGGTCATCCAGGTGTTCCAAATGTGACGAAAGATCCAAGTTCTCGTGAATTAGAATGGGTAGTATCAGTAGTTGTTCTATTCCCAGACTGGTCTTCAGAGCGACCTCTCGATAGCACTTCCTATGTTGTCCCTGGAATGTGGTGAGCGAAAGCTCATACTCGCGACCCTCAGAATCAGGGATGTACAGAGGCTGTAGAGCTTCTTTCGAAACAAAAGTACGCCCACTTCCGGTGTCCAGCAGGCAGTTAACTTGTACAGTCTTGCTTCCCCAAGAGAAGGAAACGCGCATGACAGGAGGAATACTTCCTATGGTTTCAGTCGAGGTAAGGAAGGAGGTATCTTTACGAGGGGTAGAACCTCCTGGTTTCCGTGAGGGGGGACCTTGAGAGCTGTAGAACCTCGGGAAGGTAGGACGGGTGGATCTGCCCTCCTTGACACACAGTCGTTTGATTGCTTCTCCAGTGTCACGAAGTAAAGAGGACAAAGTAGGGATTCTACGTCCGGTTAGCAGGATAACTTCACTCTTTATTTCCTTGGGGAACTTGATGAATAGAATCTGGGCCATTAAGCGAGCACCTGCTGAATGATCATCGGTAAAGTCACAACCAAAGGAATCTGCCAGTTCAGTGAGGAGGGCAGCGGTTTTTGCTAGGAATTCCCCTAAATCCATAGAAGGGTCATCACGTCGAACCTTATAATCCAGGATATCCTGAAATATTTGCTGTATGATTTCCTCTTCATCCAAATACTCCGACTTAAGGATGTCTACCGCTGTTTTGTAGTTCAAGTCGCATACACTCAGGTGTTTGATGAGCAGAAGAGGTCGGCCAGTTACCGAACACTTAAGAAAGTTAAGTCTTTCGGCATCGTTCGCCATTCCTGCGACGCAATTCTCAAATCGAGAGAGAAAGCTACGAAAGCTCATAATGTCCTCTCCCATCTCTCGACCACTAAAGGTAGGCGCGTTTACATGTACCTGAGGAGGGTTCACTACAAAGGAAGAACGAGTCCTGCGAGGAAAGGAGTCAGATGGTGGAGAGTGTGGAGGTAGGCCAAATGCGTTATCAGAATTGGAGGGGGGATGAGTTATACGGAGTTGGTGGAGAGAATCCAAAAACCCTGCGTATTCAGAAGACCAACTCTCCATCTCGTCACGAGAGGAGGGGTCGTGAAGTCTTATGTGGCTAATGTGAGAGTCAATCTCCACCAGATAGTTAATAATCTGTTCCTCGAACACGGAAAATGTAAGTGAAGAAGTCCTTCCAGCATGCAAACTTGCAAGTTTCGTCTGAACCATATCCTTAATGACCGAAATTTTGTTGCGTACTGTATCAATAGTTTCCGCCATTTCGCCTAAGGGGGTGATAAGTAGCTGTAACGGTAAAAAAAAAGCTATGAATGGGCAGTAATCAGACAACCAAAAAAGGTCCAGCCAACTTCACACTGTTGCAGAATTGTTTCGCAATGTGTCGAAAAAATCTTTCGACTGGTTGAAGTGTAAGAATAGTAGAAGTGCTGTTGTCTTGCGAAACACTGCCGATTCGCGACTTCCCACCGAAATCGGGGAGTCAGTTAACAAATAACTAAAGATGGGGAAGGGGGTAGCTGTAAGCTTGGTAACAAATCAAACGATTAACTGATAACTGGTTAACACAGAAGCAAGTCCAAAATGTTAATTACCTCTCCGGTATTAGAGGAAGACTTTATAACCACTGAATGCCTTCCTTATTAGTATAAATAGATGGAAGGCATCGGGTTTTACCTTCCGGTCTTCTGATTTTCTTCACGTGAGTATCGTCACCTCTTTTTTTCACACCAGTTACCATGTAAATAATTAAAAAAAACAAGAAAGCAATAAATGTACATTTTATTAATCTATAAAATTATATCGTGGAAAGTACACCGGTGAAGAAATCAAAAATAATTATTTAATTTTCATTTTTTTTTATTTAAAAAATTTTGGCTATTCCATCGATCGCTCACACCCAAAATGTAAGCGAATAGACGTTGTACATCGAAATGGAAAAATCGTTCTAATTAAAGTTCTGCTTGATATTTTTAAATTCTTTTTCGTACCGTGAGTGAGAAACTATGACTGAGTAAGTACAACATACTGATTTTACATGAAAATAATTTTCTACAGGGACCCTGTTCTAAATAAGCACCGAAAAATGCTCTATTTAAAAAAAATCACCAAAATGGAATTTAACTAGAAAATCCTATCTAAAAAATAGCCCGATCCGTAAACTGCATAAGCGCCTAGAATGCTCATAACTTGTATTAAATATTCATTTTTAACGCAAATAGGACACAAATCAGTAGGCAAAACCTAATAACTTGTTTTTAACTAATTTCCCAACAGTATTTGCTTGAAAATAGCGTTATCTTGTACAATAATCAACACAACGAGAACGGGGTCCAAAAAACAAATATACAACAAATAAAAGTGACCGTAGCCCATAAAACTTATTTTCCGACTTACCTATGACATTTGTTTGTATTTTTAAGTAGTTTCAATGGCTTTTTATTAGATATCAAAATTTCTCTCCATTTTACGTTTTTGTCTTGTATGCATGTGGTAGCAAGCAAAGACGTGTCTCCCATCCCCGTCAGGCCGAAGAAGAAGAAATGAATTATGACACCATTGCTTCCAATGTCATCCTATGTGTCTTCTTAGCCAGATGTTCCCCGCCTTCGCATGCAACTGATTGTTGAGCCTTGCGACTCCACTCAGTGGCAGGAGTAAAACAAGCTGCAAATTTCCTCTCTGGCAAAAGCGAACGACTTGTGTCATCGTCGTTCCATCATCGTTGTACGAATATCGCTCTCTGTTGTAAAGGTGGTCGTCGTCGCTGTCCGTTATAAAGGGGATCGTTGTTATTGCTGGTAGGGAGCCCTGTTCTTCGGTGTTTGTTGGTATGGTGTGAGTCGTAGAGTAGAATCAGAAACATTCTTAGCTGTGTGGCTAATGTACTAATAATTTTTTAATGGTCTTGTCAGCCAATCAATTTTGTTCGCTGGCTCTTGATTACTGCTTTTTCCCCGCCGCGAAAATGCTCAATTCGTCGGTGTTGAAAGGTTTGCTTTACGACAGATAAAAGTGTGGTACAGAGCTATGCGCTATCAGCAACCCATTGCCGATAGCAATTCTATCCCTTCAAACACAATTCTGCCGCCCTCGGGATGAAACGACCCATGCGGAACACTGTGAAAGAAGGGTAGAATAGTAGGTTGTATGTCTGCCGCTGCTCCAACTGTCGTCGCCTTCTCATCTCGCTCGCACTCTGAAGGTGTATCAATAACCAACACCTCGAACAAAACACAAAAACCAAATACGCAGGATGCCGACGAGATCTGTTGAATGTGGGTTGTATTAGCTCCGCCAGCCACCAAGGATGTTGAAATCTGTCACCTCACACACACACACCGGATTACTGCTTCCATTTCGCTACTGAAACATATAACCCGATCCTGTACGTATCATCATCATCACTGTCATCACTTACTACAGCCAGATAAGTATAGTATCACTTTTATCCTTTTACTGACACTCGGTTGGCTTTCAATTAACTCTGTTAATATCTCCAACTTTTTTCACAGGCAGCCGGAATTGGAGCAACATGACGACAATGAGACAGCGGAACTCCCCAGCTGGAATTGGAGCAACATGACGACAATGAGACAGCGGAACTCCCCAGCTGGAATTGGAGCAACATGACGACAATGAGACAGCGGAACTCCCCAGCTGGAATTGGAGCATGTCAATCGTCTCGTTTCCAATACAAATCCAACCTAGAACGCAGTATAGTATCACTGTTATATCCTCATTTTCCTTACTCACATAATAAGCTCAGTTTACTTTTCCGACATGAATTTTTTGTTAATGTTCTAACCTATACCCATCTGTCAACCGCAGGTCGTGCTGCCTTCTATACCATCAGCTACAAGTCTGTTCCTCATCCTCATCCTCCTGCTACTAGGTGCGAGTGGTCGTCGCAGCTGCAGCAACCGAATATAGAAATTGTACGTATTTTTTGCTTTCTTCCATTTGTGTACTTTTCATTTTTCAGAGCCTCCTTCTGGTTACGACGATCAAATTGTACTATCAGCTCTTGCAAGAAATAGATTCAAATTTGATTTCTGTGTTAGGTATATCTCTTCAGTCATAGCAGAAATGTTGTTCCAATCTACAGTTCCCCCCCCCCCGTGTTTTGTAAAAAAGATGATACAATTTAATCGTGGCCAGAAAGAAGGCAGCAGCAGCACTGATCCCAGCATGTGGTTACCACAAAAGAATAATACAATCAAGTAAGTGTTTCTTCTTGAGTTTCATGGCCTCCACCTTCTCGTTACAACGTTCAAACTGTAATACTATAAGCTGTTATGAAAATATTATGTTCGAATAACTGTTAATTATAATAATAATGAATCCAAAATCCCCTTTTTATATAAGATAATCTAAGGATAATAACATCTTATTTGATCCAAATTAATCTTCTCCACCCCTTATATAATTAAATGATTATCAGCTAAAGATAAAACAAATATTATTTAAACATAAATAAATTATTAATATACAAAAAACAACAAAGTTCTGTTCCAATTCATTTAAAAATAATAAAATATTAGAATCTACCTGTAAAAAAACAACTCAAATTGACTATGTCTAGATTATGATTACATCAGAAAACAACTCAATTGGTAGTGAAAAATCTTATGATTAAAAAGGGCAGATAACTCCAATTGATTCCGTCTAGATTATGATTACATCAGAAAACAACTTTGTTGGTAGTGAAAAAGCTTATGATTAAAAAGGGCAGATAACTCCAATTGATTCCGTCTAGATTATGATTACATCAGAAAACAACTCTGTTGGTAGTGAAAAATCTTATGATTCTGTTTAGAATTTGTAACATCGTAGTCGATCGATACTATATATCATTCAAATATTACATATATTTCAAAGTGTTTTCTGTTCAGATAGAGCACTGTAATTTTTGTCATTTAGTTTTTTTAATCTTTCACTATTACTCAATTGCATGACTT
The DNA here is from genome assembly GCA_963556195.1 of Sepiola atlantica. Classification (NCBI taxonomy): domain Eukaryota; kingdom Metazoa; phylum Mollusca; class Cephalopoda; order Sepiida; family Sepiolidae; genus Sepiola; species Sepiola atlantica. The sequence continues at coordinate 76,107,227 of OY744529.1, forward strand.
GTTGTATGAATCTTTTGTGTAACATCGAGAGATTTTTTAAAACAAAGTTTTAAAAATAATCTCTGATGTGTGATAATATAAAAAGACAAATTAGTTTCTATAGTTAAGGTCGATTGTTATGAGAATCCAATTTCAGAGCAAAATGAAGTTCAATATCGAAATCTTGAAATAGTTATTTCAAAATTTGTAATAGAGCTATAAAGAAATAAATTGACAGAACAATGTAATGCCATACGTATTTATTGTCAGTTTCGCGGCAAAGAAAAGCTAACACGTGTTTCTAGGAGAATCCAAAACATTTAAACAAATTGAGGTAGTAAACAAAAAAAGAACTCCCGTCTGCAGAGCATTGTTGTCAACTGAAAACCGTACACCATCGAAGTGAAACTTGATGCCAAATATCTTGAAATGTCCATGAAAACATCACCAAAAACAGTGTAGTAATGGAAATTGACATTCTTCAGAAAAGATTTCAATTAACTCAAACTCAAATGTTCAGAAAAGATTTCAATTAACTCAAACTCAAATGTTCAGAAAAGATTTCGATTAACTCAAACTCAAATGTTCAGAAAAGATTTCGATTAACTCAAACTCAAATGTTCAGAAAAGATTTCAATTAACTCAAACTTAAATGTTCAGAAAAGATTTCAATTAACTCAAACTCAAATGTTCAGAAAAGATTTCAATTAACTCAAACTCAAATGTTCAGAAAAGATTTCAATTAACTCAAACTCAAATGTTCAGAAAAGATTTCAATTAACTCAAACTCAAATGTTCAGAAAAGATTTCAATTAACTCAAACTCAAATGTTCAGAAAAGATTTCAATTAACTCAAACTCAAATGTTCAGAAAAGATTTCAATTAACTCAAACTCAAATGTTCAGAAAAGATTTCAATTAACTCAAACTCAAATGTTCAGAAAAGATTTCCATTAACTCAAACTCAAATGTTCAGAAAAGATTTCAATTAACTCAAACTTAAATGTTCAGAAAAGATTTCAATTAACTCAAACTCAAATGTTCAGAAAAGATTTCAATTAACTCAAACTCAAATGTTCAGAAAAGATTTGTTTGCACATTGAAAACGACTCTTAAAAGTACGTACAAGATTCAGTTAGAATAACTAAGAGAAGATATATAAAAAATAAACTCTTACATTTGGTATTCGAAAACTGATACTTTCTTCCATTCGGTAGAGTTTTCAAATCGGGAGAGTTAAAAAGACAAAGGCAGATGATACAATAGTTGAACGATTGACGATAGAGGGGAGGTAATCCAGGTTGATCTTGTTGAACCGGTTTTAAAAATGGAGAACTACAGAAATCAATGTTATTTTTACAGAGAATATAATAGTAAATAAATAGCATTATATGAAATAACTACTGTTTTGATAGCTCGTTTATAATACATCTTCCTATTCCAGTAGCTTCTTTTAAAGCACTTCAGGCTTATGGAACTCTCTTCCTGTTGACTGTTTTCCTCCTACCAATAGCCTTGGTCTTTTCAAGACTAAGTTCAATAGTCATCTCTTGTCTGTCGTTTTTTTAGCTCCTTATATCAAGTGGCTTGATGCCTTGTCTGGAGCGACTTCCATCAAAAAATGTTTATGTACCTATGTAGACGTAAGGGGCTACTGAGAAAAAGAGTGAGAGATTTTTTTTGGGGGGGGGTCGACCTAAATTAGGAGCTGTGCAGCGAGATGTCTGTTTACATTAGTTTTAAATTTCTACATGTCAGTACCATCAGGAAAACAGGAAGCAGGGAGGGAGTTCCAGAGTCCAGCAGCACGAGGAAAGAAGCTTTTGGAGTAGAAAGCTCTTCGGCATCTGGGGACCTACACAGTGACTGGATGGGATTTGGCAGATTGTCGAGTTGGTCTACTGAATTTACGTCGTCGGGGCACCAGAGCAGCAAGTTGATCAGAGCACAATCCATTGAAGTACTTGTAAAACAAGCACAAGGAAGCAACATTGCGGCGATGGGACAGGGGCTGGAGCCTGGTGGACAGCGAGGGACCTACTAAGTTGGCGACTCTTTTTTTAACCTTGTCTAAGAGAGAGAGAGAGACTAGTGGATGATGCACCAGCCCAAATGTGGCAACAATACTCCATGCATGGGCGGATGGTGGCTTTGTAGAGATATAGGATAATGTCAGGTGTGAGACGTTTACTAGCACGGTAGAGGGAGCCGACCTTCTTTGCAGCAGCCCTGGCAATGTCTTCAATGTATTTGTTCTAATTCATGTTATCTGTGAAAGTTAGGCGGAGGAGTTTGAATGATTAACTCTCAGGTAGGGTGTTATTTGCCATGACAATTGGAGGTTGAAGAGGTTTCTTGTAGTTATTGAAGGAAAGTAGCTTTGTCTTTGCGACATTAAAAGTTACCATCCATTTTTGACAGATATGTGCGCGTCGGTTTTGCCCACATGACGAGAGTAGAGCGTGGTGTCGTCAGCAAATGTTCCTATCTCAGTCTCAATGACATCAGGGAGGTGATTTATGAAAATTAGGAACAGTAGAGGTCCAAGGATGGATCCTTGGGGTACACCAGTATTTATGTCATGTTGCTTAGATGAACGGTCATCGAGGACAACCTGGATCTTTCATTTTGTTAAGAAGGATTTAATTATATTAAATATTTGTCCAGTAATACCACATGAGTGCAGTTTTAGGAGAAGCCCTTCATGCCAGACCTTGTCAAAGGCCTTAGATATATCAAGCGCTACTGCCCTAGCTTCACCAGCCTTGTCCAGTGTATGATATATGCGGTAGTTTAGAGGATCAGTTCTATCTCCAGAATTTTTAAATACAGGTACCACAGAGGCAATTTTCCAACTATCAGGGAAACAAGATTCAGCAAGGCATTTGTTGTATAGTTTGGAGAGGACAGGAGCCAGCTCAGCAGAGAATTTCTTTATGACTATTACTGGTATAAGATCAGGCCCACAGGCTTTGGAGGTGTCAAGGTTTTTTATGATGACTTTGACCTGAGATGGGGTGATGACCAGTTCTCAAGTGTGGCTTCAGTCCGCAATGGGAATTTAGGGAGGGGGTGATTTACTGAGTCCAAAGTGAAGTTTAAGGCGAAATGCTTGGCCAGTAGTTCAGCCTTATCAGTTGGCGTGCAAACAGCATCGTTGTGATTTGATAGCGGGGGAATTGTCGATTGTCCAGAAATCATGAGTACCTAGTTTCTGTGACTGAATGCGTTTTTTGGTTATCTCTGTATACCTTCTCTATGCTTCATCTATCACTACTTTGCCTCTATAAAGTTCTGTCTATTCGTAGTTGACTTATGGCGGCCGAATTTGCGAAATGCCTTCTGCCTCTCAGCAATAGTAGCTGCACATTCTGAGGTGAACCATTGAGGAGAGTGGGGTTTGCTGAAAAATTTTCGCGTGGGTACATAAGCATCAATGCCTGCTTTGACCCATTCGATTAGCTCGTTTGCACACTGATCAGCAGGGAGTGAGAAAGTGTCACTCCATTAGGCGTCGCTGATGTGATCCCTGAGGGATTCAAACTCAGCCTGCTCATAGTTTCTCGTCATTTTGAGCAACGGCTCTTCAGCTTTTGGACGAGTTTTTAAGGTGATAAGTATCATTACCACAACATGATCAGAGTTTCAGAGCAGGCTATAGGCATTCGCCACACAAGCATCGGGTAGTGAGGTCAAGAACAGGTCGAGAAGTGAGGCTTGCTGGTTCGCACGATCAGGAAGGCGGGTCGGAAAAGTGACAGTCTGTGAGAGTTCGTGAGCTGAGGAGAAATTAAATGTAGAGTTCCCAACTGCATGAGTAACGCTGGAAAATTTCAACCAGTCACATGTATTTGGGCATTCGGGTCGAGTGGGAGTGCTCTATCTAAGGCGTAGAGTTCTAAATAAATTAGAGAATGAACCAAGCCTTACGCTGCAAAAGTTGGCTGAGGACTGTCAAAGATTTGTAAATGTAAAACAGGACTCAAAAGACATTGAATTGTCCGGCATTGCGCATATAAAAAAGGTACATCAAAAAACAAAAGCTCAACCTTATAGAAAAATAAGAAATAATAATTTTGATGTAACAAAGACAAACCAAACGAGTAAAAAAATAAATAAATTGCCACCAAGCCCTTGTTCACGCTGTGGTAATCCACATTGGTACAATGAGTGCCCATTCCGTTTTAAAACCTGTATGAAATGCAAAAAAGTTGGACATAAAAGTTCGCACTGCAGAACGGGCAGAGGAAATAAAATGCGGATTCAAGCCACTAGGACAAAGAAGGAAAAATGCATGAACATAAGAAAATATGTACAGGTGAAAATCCTGGATAAAAATATAAAATTGCAATTGGATTTTGGTTCAGACGTTTCCATTATAAATTTACATACATGGAGGAGATTAAATAAACCTACTCTATCAAGAACAAACAGGCTGGCAAGCACAGTTACTGGTGAAAGAATTACATTTGAAGGAGAATTAATCACAAATGTGTCCCTAATGGGAAATACTAAAAAACTCAAACTACTGGTACTGAAGGATTCGAATAATCTTTTTGGTTCAGATTTTATGCAGGCATTTGATTTATGGAAGTTGCCGATAAATACATTTTGTAAAAAAATAAATAGTCGCGCAACAGAATCGGAAAAACTACAACGAGAATTTAAAAAATCGTTTCCAGAGGTTTTTTCTGGCGGTCTTGGATGCTGCACTAAAATGACTGCAAAATTCCGTCTAAAAGAAAATGTACTGCCGGTATTTAGAAAAGAAAGGAAAGTACCCTTCGCCTCGATTGAAAAAATAAACGCTGAATTAGACCGACTGGTAAAGATGGGTATTTTATCAAAAGTACAACACAGCCAGTGGGCAGCACCCACGGTTTATGTAAAGAAAAAATCTAATGAGATTCGTGTATGTGCAGATTTTTCAACAGGACTGAATACTGCCCTCGCGGACTATCACTACCCACTCCATACCCCGGAAGAAGTGTTTGCAAGCTTAAATGGAGGAAGATTTTTTTTCAAAAATAAACCTAAGTGAGGCATACCTACAAATACCGGTGGATAAAGATTGTTCTAAGCTGTTATGTATAAACACACATCGTGGTTTATATAAATTCGAAAGATTAGCGTTCGGAGTTAAGGTCGCGCCAGCCATTTTCCAACGAGTAATGGACACAATGCTGGCGGACTGGATTTCGCAATAGCGTATCTCGATGACATCTTGATTAACAGCAAAGATATCGAACAACACCAAAAACATGTAAATCAAGTGTTTGCGAGAATCCAAGATTATGGGTTCAAAGTAAAAGAAGAAAAATGTGATTTTTTCCTGGAGGAAATAAAATATCTGGGTCATGTGATCGACAAGGACGGCAGAAGACCAGACCCAGAAAGGGCTACCGCAATAAAAAACATGCCGGCGCCAGAAAACGTCATGACATTACAGAGTTTTCTGGGCCTAGCAAATTACTACCAGGCTTTTATCCCAGAAATGCATAATTTGCGTGCTCCATTAAATGAGCTATTAAAAAAAGGTAAAGCCTGGGTATGGACACCTGAATGTCAGGATGCATTTAATAAAATCATAGAAAGACTTACGTCAGAGTTATTTCTAACACATTACAACCCAGAATTGGACATAATCGTAGCTAGCGACGCTAGTTCATATGGTTTAGGAGCATGTATCCTACACAAAATGCCTGATGGAACCCATAAACCCATTGCACATGCATCAAGGACCTTGCTCCCAGCGGAAAAACAGTATTCTCAAATCGAGAAAGAAGCCCTAGCAATAATATTTGCAGTAACAAAGTTTCACCGATACATACATGGTAGACAATTTACCTTACAGACAGACCATAAGCCGCGAATTACAATTTATGGATCTAAAAAAGGCCTACCTGTATATACAGCTAATAGACTACAAAGATGGGGAACTATCTTATTAAACTACAACTTTAAAATGCAACATTTGCATTCAAATAAAATCTATCATGCAGATGGATTGTCGAGATTAGTGCCAAAACAGAGAGAGACTCTAGAAGACACAGTGATTGCGTCTCTTCAAACAGAAGGAGATTTTAAAGAGATTTTGTGCAACGCAGTGAGAGAGCTCCCGGTAACACTATACGAGATAAAAAAAGAAGCTCAAGAGGATGAATTTATCACAGAACAAAAATGAAATTGGTAGATAAGGATTTACATGCGGCAAAGAGTTTCTTACTCTGTGATGACGTACTCATGCATAACGAAAGGGTGGTCATCCCAGAAAAACTACGAAAGCAAATTCTGAAAGATTTTCATGTTGGCCATCCAGGGATAACCAGGATGAAGGGGTTAATGAGGAGTTTTGTGTACTGGCCAGGTATGGACAACGACATTGAAAAAGCAGTAAAGCTGTGTAAAGGCTGTGCCTTAGCGGCAAAAGCACCGCATATAAAGCATAGCCCATGGCCAAAGACCGACCGTCCATGGGAAAGAATTCACGTGGATTTCGCGGGACCATTGGAAGGATTTTACTACTTAATCGTAGTCGACAGTTTTTCAAAGTGGCCCGAGGTACTACGTTGCAAGAGTCCCACGTCAGAGGTTACGATAAGATTCCTACATGAACTATTTGCCCGTTTTGGGGTAGCGGATTGTTTGGTGAGTGATAATGGGATGCAGTTCACGTCATCAGATTTTGAGGAGTTCTGCGCGACGTTTCAAATCAGACATATAACGACGCCCCCGTATCATCCTAGGTCAAACGGCCAGGCGGAACGCTTCGTAGACACATTAAAAAGAGCATTAAAAAAGGTCGGTGATACTCCTTAGGAGAAGGCTTTACAACAATTCTTACAAGTATATAGAATTACAAAAAACATGAACATAGCATCATCATTATCCCCCGCAGAGATGATGTTTGCGCGGAATGTGAAGTCCGTGTTTGATAAATTATTACCTAAACATAATAATTATGACCGAATCTCTACGGTACCGAAGAAAAAATACAACCCAGGAGATAGAGTACATTTTAAGATGTTCAAAAACAATGCATCGTTCTGGGAACCCGGTACAATTGAAAAGAGGATCGGATCGATGGTCTATATCATAAAAGGACCACGGTTCTCGCATAAGAGACATCTAAATCAGATCAGAAAAAGACTGTCAGATGACACTGACAGTGCCCCACAAGGAGAAGACATGATGGACGTGATATATGACACCTTCAACTTACCAGCACCCCAGGTAGTCACACGTAAACGACAACCAAAAAGAAAACGAATGGCTCCAGACTACCTAGAGATAGATCCGAAAAGGAAACGTTATTAAGACTCCTGAGGAGGTAAGGCTTGGAAGGGGGGTGTTATGGTGCCGTACCTACCTACGGAGAACTAATGGACTCGTCCACCTTATAAATACGGGAAGCACGTGACACTTGTTCTCTTCTTCCCCGGCAAACCGGCAATGGCGGTTGAGAGCACCATCTCCTTGTATCTCTTTCTTTCTATTATATAATATATACCTTTGTTCATTTAAACCATGTGTTCCTGTGTCATTCATTCGGCCTTACCTAGGTCCACAACAGTAGCGAATTCAATAAATATAACTCTTATATGACTGTCATTGAGACCTTTAAATTCATTTCAATAAAACATTTCAATAAAACATTCATTACAAATTATTCATGAGAGGTAAATTATTATTTTACCTATAACTGGAGGAAGGGGGGAATTCATACCTTTCCCAATGATAGTAGTATGTAAGTGAACATCAGATATTCGATAGGAGGTGTAATATATATATAATATATATATATATATATGATGAATTTATGTACGCACTCATATAATACATTTTATATTTACATACAAAATAGATACTTCTTATATATTCTTAGAACATAACTCTTAGAAAGAGAAAAAGATACGCACACACTCACACACATATATATATATATATATATATATATATATATATACATAGTGTGTGTGTGTGTGTCTATAAAACACTTCATGAAGAGAAAATGTGTAATGTATAGATGCACAGATGTTCACTCATTATAAAGTTCTATTTTGTATTGAACACATTTGAAATAATCTAAAATCCACCCATAATGATCTCTTGTGTGTGTCTATATTTTAGTGGGACAAATATTCATACATCTACAAATTTTTAATTCAATGTATTTCCAACGGATGAATGAACCTCTCTTCATATAATTTACTACACAAATGCATAATAAGTAAATATGCAAAGAAAAGAGAAAAAATTATTAAATTATTTCGATTAAATCAATTTTTTTTCTCTTTTCTATGCATATTTAGTTGCACTTATGTAAAAGTAATTATATAAAAAGTATATATTTTAATTAGTTGGAAATGCAATTAATTAAATTTTGTTTGTGCACAAATATTTTTTTCTCCCTGCTATATACAGGGTGAGCAAAAATAAGGGTCCTATTTTTAAAAATTCATAACTTTTTTATTTATTGATTTTTTTTTTTTTCTTTTTTAGAATAAGTAAAGGACCCCTTCCGAAGCAAGCATGAGTTGTATTAGCCCTAAGGAACGTACCCTCATTTAGAAAACATTATTTTTGCTTAAAAAACTCAAAACAGTGTAAAAAACAATACTTTAGTTTTTGTAAGTTTTAAGAAGTGTTTTTCGGCTAAAATTTGTTTTGTTTATTTCAAAATATCTCGGAAGGGTCAGTCTACACACACATAAAGTTTGGTGAGTTTAACTTTTATTTTGTGGAAGTTATTCAAATTCAAATTTAAAGATAGGACCCTTATTTTGGCCCACCCTGTATATATATATATACACACAATTAAACCTATATAGATCAAAATGATTCCTGAAGGGATAGTTTGAATTACAAAAATTCAAACTTAGCATTAAATAGAGCTTATACATATATATTTATTTAAAAAATATTTATTATATCATTTTATAATAATTCATACCGAAACCAAGTCATGCAGTTTATAATTGTTTCAAAACATCCGGATAGTAAACAAAAAGTCCAGGTAGTTCCCCATAAAGAACACATTCTTATCTTCAGAGCCAATACGTAAACTCTTTGACTCTACTTGGAAATGGGAACTTTAATGTCGATAAATGCTGCCATATTGCAGTGGGATCTCCTGACTCGACTCTTACTCTCGGCGGTGACATAGTGTGGAAATTTCTAGACGTTTTTCTAAGTAAGTCAACGGTTACTTCCCTTTGTTGAAGGGTAGGGGGGGCCTACGTGCAGGTCGAAGGTCATATGGATATTGCGTAGGTGTTAGGCGGTGAAGGCCATGTTGTGTCACGTGATTTCTATTTTTAGCAATGATGCAATTTGTCGTGTCTGGATATATCGGCGCGAAATTTAATCAGAACAGATTTGAACGTTGGGCAGGAAAGAACTGCGTACTGTTTCTCCGTCCACGTGGGGACGTTAAATTTGCAAGAATTCTACTTGAAGAAATTTAAGAGATATGATATCTCTTGGATGAATTACATGTTGTTTATGAAATATTTTCCCCTCGGTCAAGAATATATCCTTGGGAAGTTGTTTCAAGCCAGAGACTTGAAATAAGGAGATTGGAGTATGTGAACGAGACAACGAGATAGCTCCGGGAACGAAATTGCCTATGTTGAAGAGATTGGCTCCCGAGAAGTGAAATACTTTGCTGTCGACAAGATTCTAATCAGAGATTAAGAATCATTGAGATTGATCGTCTTTGCACACAGATCGATTTGAGATGATATTCAACTGTGCCAGTTGAATCAGTCACATACGCGCGTGTTCACCATTCAAGACGAACGATGGAAAATAGTGAGTATTGTGTTTATTTGAAATGTGTACTGTTCTTGTGCCATACATATTGCATCGGATTTGCTAAAAGAAAATATTGAAGAAAAAGAGGAAGAAAAGAACTTTCTGACAGACGTTTGATAAAATAAAAAAAAGAGTTAATTTTATCGTGGAAATTATGTTGGACTTCGACACGGTTTGTTAATTTTATTTCCTTTGATTGTAAACTTTGGTGTAAAGAAAAAAAGAGACTTTTGATTGATTTGTAAGAATACGGACTTTATAGTAAGTTCATGTTTTAAAAGGATTTATTCCTTAACTTTGATTGTGTCAATTTTTGTTGTATCTAACCTTAATGTTCAGAGATACTGATGTTGTATTTTTTTGATTCTTATTTTTTTTGCATGTTATCCAGGAATAATTTATTTATTCCAGCTTTGGAAAAAAAAAGCAGTCCAGGCTATCTTTTTTTGTAAATAAAACTATATTTTAACTTTTACGAACATCTTGTATTGTCACATTCCTTATATCTTGTTATAATTTTTTTATGATAATTTTCCTAGATAACATAACCATCGTTTAGAGCGGTTTTTCGTTAACGACACGAAAATTCCGACATTCTGCTTTTTTTCGTTATTAACGGCCATTCTTTTTTTGGTCCCATTTTCGTTTTACAATGAACGTATTGAAACGATATACTGGAATAATATCTATTTCTTTCTATTAAAAGCATTCTGCTTTTTCTATCCTAGATTCGTTTGGGTGAACGTATTCAGATGATGTGCTGGGAATAATATAATAATTTTCTTTCTATTAAAAGCATTCTACTTCTTGTTTCATATTTCGCGTGTTGGAAAAAATACTCGAAAATGTGCTACTAGTTTGTATTTGGATTGGGTTTCTTCTTTTGCTATTTTTTGGTACTAAGTCAATGAGGGAACTTACTTCAAGTTATAATCTCCTTTCTCCCTTTGGCGCCAAGTTGCGTGTGACAGACGTGTTGCCCGGAATTCGGCAGCCCATCATTACAATTAAAACGTAGTCAAATACGAGATGTTCAGGTTTTAATACTGTTTTAAGCTGACTGTTTTTTTTTCTTTTTCTTTTATGTATTTTATGTGAAAATTGCATTTTTTAAGAGTCTGATCGCCATTTTTGTCCGCCACGTGGAGTCATTTTTGTGAATTTCCCGCGTATTCTAAGTCGCCATTTTTGTGAACTGTTGAATGTTGGATATTGAATGATTTTGTGTAATTATTTTTCCCTTGAGAATTTTGCTTTGATTGATAAGTAGAATTGTTAGAATTACATTTGAACGACTTTGGTTAACTAAGGTACAGCCTTTTTCCATTTTTTTGTAGGAATCTTACTTAGATAATTTTACGTTGTCATTTTCCCGCCATTGAGAAGACGTTTGGCGCCTATTTTAGGTTAGCCCACACCTGATCGCCATATTGTATTTGTTCATAATGGCGTCTACCCCCACTGTTAATCTCCTTGTAGAAAGGCGAGATATTGTAAAAATTAAAGTTGATACTATTATTGATGTTCTTGGGGGTGGCGAGGGGGAGAACCGGGAATTTGTTTCTTCCCAGAAGGTTAGGGTTAAGGAACTCTTTGCGTCCATTGATTCGCTCAATGAGCAGATCACAAGTGCCTATATTGAGAGTGAGTCTCGCGAAGAGATGTCTGAGAACTGTCGGAGCGAAACGTTATATCGTGTCCAGGTGGATCGACGTTTCAGCGAATTGGAGAGCATGTGGAAGGATGAGGGCTCCCCACATAATGGAGAAGGGGAGAAGTCTAAAGCGTCCCTTTGCGGTGTGACACCAAAACTTGTCTGTCCTGTTTTCGACCCCATGAGTTTGGAACGCGACAGATTGGCGTATCTCAACTTCTCGAAGGAGTTCGAAAATTGCGTGTCAAATATACCCAGTGAGTCCACGAGGTTGATTATTCTGAAAAATCACCTCAGGGGCTATGCCCACCGAATAGTGGGACATCTTTCCATCTCGGATGCCAACTTTGAGGCAGCGATGGAGATCCTAGATAGAGAATTTTTAGATAAAAAGTTTATTGTAGACTCTATTTTTAAAGATCTCCATAGTGCTAAGCCTCTTGGGGATTCAGATACTAACTCGGTGAAGAGCTTTCTAACTAAGGTGAAAGCTCAAATATACGAGCTGAAAAACTCCTTTGGTATGGATTTTCTAGAGAAGGAGGCCCCCGGCAATCTGTTGCTAAGTAGCATTATTTTTGAAAAACTTCCTTTTTCTGTGAGACGGGAACTGATTCATACCGTCAAGGGTAATTACCCATCTCTGGGAGATATCCTTGATAATTATTCTGAGGTGTTGCGCACGTTGGACATCGTCAAACCCAGGATGGTTAAAACGGTAAAGCCCGTCGCCAAACCGCGTTCGTCTGGTTCCTTTAGATTCAGGCCCGCTAGTGCTGTTAAGAAGCCCTCCACTTTGGAGAACTTTTTTGTAAAAACTAAACCCAGTCGACATAAGTGCTTCCTTTGCAGTAGTGACTGCCATATTGCTTACTATTGCGGGAAGTATCCCTCTCTAAGGGATCGGTTACAACGATGCCAATTGGCTATGTTGTGTACCCGTTGTACTAGCCCGTTCCATAACGCCGAAGCGTGCCCCGGTAAAAGTGGTCGTCTCCGCCCCTGTTGGAAATGTAAAAGTTGCGAACATGCAGGTGCGTTATGCCCTGACTTTGACAAGTCTCGGCTGGATACTAACCCCTGTCTCCAGGTGGGAGAAGTGAATCTTCTCCTGCCTATAATTAAAATTGACGTGGTCAATAATGGAGTTGTAAAATCTTTCAATTGTCTGTTGGATTCAGGAAGCCAGCGCTCCTATTTGTCTGATGTAGTTCTGGACCTATTGAATTGCCGTTCTATGCCTGTAAGGAGAAGGGACTTCTTTATTAAGACTTTTCTCGGAACGGCCAGAAGGAGCCTAAATGAACTTGAGTTGCGGGTCAAAGTGCCGAACTCTGAGTGTGTTATACCCTTTTTGGTGGACGAAGGCTTGGACCTTCAGTTTCACGTCAGGGGTCTGTCTACTGCTATTGAGAGTATTATTGCGGGTGGGGGGAAATTGGCTGCTGACTTTTCAAATGTTGAGAATGATTGTATTACTGTACATGGTTTGGTAGGTGTTGACCTACTGATGTATTTGGGACCCATGAAGTTGTCTCCCTTCATGAATGGGTCTGTTTTTGAGTTTCCTCAAGGAATTGTGCCTTTTGGAGATATGTCCAATTTTGTGAGTCCTGTTATGAAGAAAACGGATGCCTCCGTTGTTGGCGCGAATTACAGCCAAGTTATGTCCGAACACTCACGGTGTCTTATGACACATGTTTATTTTGTGCTTGAGCCGAAGTCTCAATATTTCGATCCTTTCGATAGTTTTGTTGATTCTTCTGTGGAAAGAGCCGTGGACAAGCTCTTTAGTTTGGAAACACTAGGAGTTACTGAGAACTCTGTAAGTGATTATGACAAGAATAAAATTGATGCCTTTCGCAGTTCGATCTCGTACCGAGACAGTTGCTACTATGTTAGTTTGCCATGGGACGAGGGAAAGTTGCCTTCTGTTCCTTCCAACCATCAAGTGTCGTTGAATGTGCTTGATAAGGTTGTCACTCGTTTGACGAGGCAGGGTCTATATGAGGACTACTGCCAGGTTTTCTTAGAGCAGGAGAGGGAGGATATTATTGAGAGAGTGGAAGTGAATCCAGAGGATTTCACTCATTATACTTGGATTCCTCACCGTCCGGTTATTAAGGCTAATGGTCAGAGTACCACAAAGATAAGGCCGGTGTTCAACTGTTCGTTGCGAACAGGTGGACATCCCTCTCTAAATGATTGTGTCTATCCGGGAATTAACCTTTTCACGGATATGCTAGAGTTATTGTTGAAGTTTCGTATGGACCATTATGTCCTGTTGGCTGACGTCCGTAAGGCCTTTCTCATGATTCGGTTGGAAACCGAAAGAGATAAGAATCGGTTTTGCTTTTTTGTGAAATTGAATGATAAACTGGTATGTTATCGTTACAAAACATTGATTTTTGGGTTTGTGGCCAGCCCATTTATTCTCAACTTCGTCATTAGACATCATGTTGAAAAATACCCTCATAGTTTATGTAGGGATATGCTTATGGAAAATTTTTATGTGGATAATCTTATAAAAACTCACAATTCTCAGAAAACTTTGTTGGACCTATACATGAGTGCAATGAGTATCATGCAGGATGGTAATTTTTCATTAAGGTCCTGTAATTCCAATAGTGATGTTTTGACCACTCGAATGAGAGCTGACAAAAGTTTTGTCACCCATGATTCTCCTCTGGAGAGGGTGTTGGGTTATGAGTATGATCCTGTGCAGGATAATTTGCATGTGGCGGTCGGTTCCTTGGATGTGCCGGCTGATACAAAAAGGGGCATCCTATCGCAGAACTCTTCCATATTCGACCCTTTGGGGCTTGTTTTGCCTGTGACTATCAAGGGAAGGGTAATACTCAGTGAGATATGGAAAACTCAGGTGTCATGGGATCAGAAGATACCGGAGAGTTTGCAGCTCACTTGGAACAAGTTGTTTCCTGAGCTGATTAATCTGCATAGTGTGAGGATCCCCAGAAGTGCTGTTGATTCCTCTGCGCCTGCCACGTTAATAATCTTTTGTGATGCTTCACAACAAGCCTTTGGCTTTGCGGCTTACATTTTCCAGTATGGGGCTGCTAAATTAATATTTTCCAAGGCCAAGTGGCCAAAATTTATTTGATTAAGTTGGAGCAATCCTTGCTTCTTCCCAGGGAAAAGTCCTTTTTGTTGAACCCCTCCAACCGTGAGATTCCTCCGTTGGTGGCGAAGTTGGATCTTTACCTGGATGATAAAAGTTTGATAAGGTCTGGGGGAAGGATTGGTAAAGCCAGCCTTTACCCTCCGGAAATTTTACATCCGATTTTGTTACCTCGAGGCAGTCATATAACTGATTTGATTGTTATGGACTGTCATCTCAAATGTAATCATTTGGGTATTGCAGCTACCCTCAGCAAACTCCGTTTGTCAGGTTTCTGGATACATAAATCCAGGCAGGCAGTGAAGTCGGTTATCTCTGCCTGTGCTCTGTGTAAAAGATACAATGCCGTATCTTTCAAATACCCCAAGGTAACCAATTTACCTAAGCACAGAGTTAATTTTGTGAAGCCCTTCAACCATACCGGGATAGACTTTACTGGTCACTTGTGGGTTGAAGATGAAAGGGGACCGCAAAAAATGTATATATTACTTTTTGCGTGCTTCAATGTGAGGGCGGTTCATTTGGAGTTAGTGAGTGACATGTCTACTCACTCAGTGATATTATCATTGGTGAGATTTTTTAATATTTATGGGGTGCCTTCCCATATATACTCAGACAATGCTAAATCATTCGTTGCTGGATGCGGTTTGATTAAGCAAGTGCTGGTGTCTGACGAGTTTGAAGAGAAGTTTAGTACCTTTGACATCAAGCACCAGACGATACCTTTATATTCTGCTTGGTTCGGCAGTGTTTGGGAGCGTCTTGTTAAGACGGTGAAGGTTTGTCTTTATAAGTTAGTGAGTTGGCAGAAGTTGGGTTATTTTGAACTTCTTTCTGTGTTGTCTGATATACAGAATGCCATTAGCTCACGTCCTCTAACTTATAGATGTTCTGGAGATGATGGTTTGGATATTATATCTCCAAACGCGTTTATTCGCCCGTATTGTAATAGTGCTGTTTTTATAAATTCTGAAGAATGTTTTCTTGAGAATTCTCCTCCTTCTAGGAGTGACCTTTTGGAGAAGCTGAAACAAAGGGATCTTCTCTTAAAGAAATTTAAGGTTTTATGGTACGAGGAATACCTGCTCGGCTTGAGAGAACTGAGTGGTGATCTGTACCAATCTGATTTTGGTGATGTCATCGCGATAGGCGATGTGGTTCTTGTTAAGAACCCAGCCAAAGCTCGCCCATATTGGTCCTTGGGTAGAGTGATAGGTTTGACTCCAGGTGATGATTCTCATATTAGATCTGCCCTGATTAAGAAGGCAGATGGTTCCTCTCAGGAACATTCTTTGAGACACCTTTTTCTGATGGAGTTGTCGGTTACACATTCCCATCAGGCCTCGGAGGTTCCTGATGTGGTCCAGCCGGATGTTGCTGGAGGAGATCATTCCTCGACTTCCAATTCTAGACCCATTCGAACTCGCAAGAAGGTGAGTGAACGGGATGATGATTATTTGTGGTATTGATGTGTACATGAGACTTGTATAAACATTGTACATTTTTTTTCTTTGTCGGGAGAGTGTGGAAATTTCTAGACGTTTTTCTAAGTAAGTCAACGGTTACTTCCCTTTGTTGAAGGGTAGGGGGGGCCTACGTGCAGGTCGAAGGTCATATGGATATTGCGTAGGTGTTAGGCGGTGAAGGCCATGTTGTGTCACGTGATTTCTATTTTTAGCAATGATGCAATTTGTCGTGTCTGGATATATCGGCGCGAAATTTAATCAGAACAGATTTGAACGTTGGGCAGGAAAGAACTGCGTACTGTTTCTCCGTCCACGTGGGGACGTTAAATTTGCAAGAATTCTACTTGAAGAAATTTAAGAGATATGATATCTCTTGGATGAATTACATGTTGTTTATGAAATATTTTCCCCTCGGTCAAGAATATATCCTTGGGAAGTTGTTTCAAGCCAGAGACTTGAAATAAGGAGATTGGAGTATGTGAACGAGACAACGAGATAGCTCCGGGAACGAAATTGCCTATGTTGAAGAGATTGGCTCCCGAGAAGTGAAATACTTTGCTGTCGACAAGATTCTAATCAGAGATTAAGAATCATTGAGATTGATCGTCTTTGCACACAGATCGATTTGAGATGATATTCAACTGTGCCAGTTGAATCAGTCACATACGCGCGTGTTCACCATTCAAGACGAACGATGGAAAATAGTGAGTATTGTGTTTATTTGAAATGTGTACTGTTCTTGTGCCATACATATTGCATCGGATTTGCTAAAAGAAAATATTGAAGAAAAAGAGGAAGAAAAGAACTTTCTGACAGACGTTTGATAAAATAAAAAAAAGAGTTAATTTTATCGTGGAAATTATGTTGGACTTCGACACGGTTTGTTAATTTTATTTCCTTTGATTGTAAACTTTGGTGTAAAGAAAAAAAGAGACTTTTGATTGATTTGTAAGAATACGGACTTTATAGTAAGTTCATGTTTTAAAAGGATTTATTCCTTAACTTTGATTGTGTCAATTTTTGTTGTATCTAACCTTAATGTTCAGAGATACTGATGTTGTATTTTTTTGATTCTTATTTTTTTTGCATGTTATCCAGGAATAATTTATTTATTCCAGCTTTGGAAAAAAAAAGCAGTCCAGGCTATCTTTTTTTGTAAATAAAACTATATTTTAACTTTTACGAACATCTTGTATTGTCACATTCCTTATATCTTGTTATAATTTTTTTATGATAATTTTCCTAGATAACATAACCATCGTTTAGAGCGGTTTTTCGTTAACGACACGAAAATTCCGACAATGGCAGGCGAACGAGACAAAATATTTCGGCCTTCTTGTCGACTCGTCCTTCAAACCATCTAAACATTGCATTCAGGTTGCAAACAAAACAAGAAGCACTCTATTTCTCATTCGACGTTCTTTCTGGAAACTCACTTTTGAAATATTTCTCCCACTTTCTGTCTCCCTCGTCAGACCACTGTTAGAGTATGGTGTCCAGGCCTCTGCTCAATATCTAATACGTAATATCCAGCATCTGAAGAGAGTTCAAAGACTGGCTACTCGAATGGTGCAGGGTCTATGAGATCTGCCCTATGAAAGCCTAGTCAAGAAACCTTTTCTCTCTTGAGTGCCGACGATTATGTGGTGATCTCATTTTGGCCTACAATCTTCTCAATGGTCATTACGATATACCTCAGGACCTATTATTCACTCCTGCACCAGAAAGTGGTCTGCACATACACCACAAGAAACTACTTTACCGCCGATTTCGATTGAACCGGAGGAGGGCTGCCTTCTCAATTAGGATCCCTGGACCTTGGAATAATCTCCCAATAATCTCCCAATAAATGTGCCAACAACACAGCAATTCAAGGTGAATTTCGACAGGTGCTGGGCTACTGTATCCTCTTCTGTGTATATTTCTACCACCCTTTTCCTACATGGCAACTGAAACATGCTTGTTTTATTTTTTTGCCAAATTAATTGAATTGAATACTTATTTCTCCATCTGGCAAACATTTTGCATTTACATATTGGCTCTGAAGATAAGAATTTGTTCTTTATGGTAAACTACCTGGACTTTTTGTTTACTATGCAGATGTTTTTAAACAATTATAAACTGCATGACTTGATTTCCATATAAATCATTATATAATAATCATTTTTGAAATATAAATATATCTAACAAACTCACACACCTATGTTTAAAACAAAAAAAAAACAACAACCCAAAACAAAGTCTATTTTTTTCATTGTCTACTTTGTTTCTGATCACCTGAAGCAGAACCAATATTTTTGTTGCTTCTTTTTTGTCTTTACTCTTTTTGGGAATTTTTAGATATTTTTTGAATTTCTTTCTTTCCTTTAAAATAAAAATAAAAAATCCCACTAAAAGTATCCAGTGCTACTAAAGCAACGGACAGACTACAGACAGGACACCTTCCTATCAATTCCAAGATCAACACAACACAAGACCAAAATGCTTGCAACAATTAATCTTTTGGAATCTTTGGGGTTTTTTTTTTGTTTTTGTTTTCAAATTTTAGAATTTATTAAAAAGGGAAGAGAAAACAACATTTTCATTTAAAGAATTTTTTTTTGATTCATCATTTGTGCTTGCAGTTTACTTGACCTTTCTAATAAGTTGAAATTATTGAAATGAGATAGTAAACGTAAATTTGTATGAATCACGATCGTACAACCTTTTTGACCGATTCCATTCTGCTGTTAGCATTGGTGGTTATATTGAAGCGGTTAGCTTCCAATAATGGCTACCAATTTTCTTTTACTTTGTGGCGGCAATTTAATCCACCTTATTAAGTTTGTGTCTGATTTTTGCATATTTTTTTGTTTTTCATTTTTATTTTGCAAATATTAATGTTTTCTGATTTTTGCAGATTTTTTTTCATTCTTATTTTGCAAATATCTTGAATTATGATTAGTGTTTTTAAAAAACTTTTAAAAAATAACAAAGAAACAAACCCCTTCCTTAATCCTACAACTAGCACTAAGTCTGGGTGGCAACTACTCTTTCTTACTCAGTTCAGTGTGTGTGCGTTTTTTTGTTTTTGTATTTCTGTTTTGTTTTTTTGTTTTTACCGGACTTAGGGTTAAGGAAGGGTATGTTTTATTTTGTAAGAAGCAAATAATGAAATATATTACAAATTAAACCTAATAATGGCGTATCCAATATAGAATATTGCTGAAGAAATTGTCTTTTATATGACGGATAATTTGCACGGTGGACTAATCTACAAAAATGAGAAAACAAATTAATATTTGCAAATCCAAAAAATAAAAAATCGGCAAATCTCTGCTTGCAAATTAATGGAGTGAATTAACTTTCCGTATCACCAGTTGCAATGTCAGAGAAAACTGCTTCAATGTAAGCACCTGATTCTTTCTAGAATCAGCTGCTTACAGGATGGATCATGCCAGCATCCACAAGTAAGAGTGGTGCCACCTCAAGATAAGACTGGATACTCTTAAGACGTGGCGTTTCGAGCATTGAAAATGCAGTTTTAAACTTGACTTTCCATTCGTGTCTTAAAAGGGAATTCTGTACGGGTTATCTGCAAGAGATGCTCTATGCTAATGATTTAGTACTTGTCTGTGAAACAATGGAAGGTCTACTTGTTAATTTAAAGACTTGGAGGAATGCTATGGAAAGTAAAGATTGGAGAGTGAATGTCACCAAGATCAAAGTGATGATCAGTGGTTGTAGTGTTGGAAATCCTCCATTAACAGGTACGTTGGAAGATGATAACCAGTTTGAGTGCAAGAAATGTAAGACGATGTAAACAGATGAGAACTCCGATGTGGAGAAAATATGTTGAGATGGCAAAGTTATTGAGGATGTTCAGAAGTTTTTGTTTTTTTTACCTTGGTGATACCCTTGGAGCACAGGGTGGAGCAGGTGCTAGTGTGATAGCAAGAACTAGTAGTGGATGGAGTAAGTTTAGGGAACTTCTGCCGGCAGAGTGTCGCCACTGTTGATCAAGGGAAGAGTATATCAGGCATGTGTACGTCTTTTGTTGGTGAAGAGAAGAAAGAAGAAAATAATCCAGCACCAGAAATAGGAGAATATACTGGCATTCTGTGTGTTCTTTCAACTCTAAATAATTTACGTGACTGAAATAGGAATTAATTAACCATTCAGTGCCATTTAGTAAAATTCTAGTAAGAAATTGCACCAATCGACTTTTGTTCCTTCGTTGCAATCGGCCGTCTATAACATTATGTTCTGGTTGTTATTTTATTTCATAACTAGCAGGAAGATCTGATGTTGCCCGGGATTAGAGTAGGAATCCTATGTCGTTTTGCATCCAACCATAACAACATATTACCCTTTTTATTTTTTTTTACATTTAATTAATTAAATTTTTAGAGTGGGGCCAAAGGATGTACTTAGCAATGATTGGTTGAAAGTTTCAGTGAGTACAGTAACATTTATTAAAAAAAACAACTTTATACAACTGTTGTACAAACAATCCTATTTCATTACGATTACTGATGATAGCGTTATGAAGAAACAAAATATAAAAATTGTTAGAATATCTTTAATCGACTTAAACAAGCGACGTTTCCATCAATCAAAACTTCCTCAAACAGGATTTAAGTATGATGCGTGACGTCAGGCAAATTATGCATAAGTGAACAAAATATTATTTGTGAAATAATTTTATAAATGTGAATTTTTGAAAAATGATCCAATAGACATGAAATGTCTATTTAATAAAATCAACTTGTATGTGTATGTATATCTATATGTGGGGGTGCGTGAGTGACCCACTGAATACCATCGCGTCCTGGGAACCGGCGATGCGGATCAGTTCTGATCGTTTACCCACTAATACAGTTAGAAAAGACATGAATTCGCAATGTCTCGCCGTAAAATATCAACTTGTGTTCAATTAGTTGTATATATTGAATTGTGAAATAAAATACGTTAAGGATATTTTTTTCATAAACATTTTTCGTCGTTTACATGAATTTTATATCCCAAACAGATTTATAAAGAAACAAATGATATTAACTTTTGCATCACAATTTTCATCATAAAATCATTTCTTTGGACCGATTTTAACATTTCAGTGGAAACGCGGACAACTTGTTAATCGGATTCCCTCCCTCCCTCCCTCTCTTTATGTCAGTCTCATTTACTCACTTATACAGTTGAAAAGGCATGAAACCGCAAATTGTTAATCTGATTCTATCTATCTATTTATCTCAAGTCGGTTATATGTCTCGTTTTACGCTAAGTGGCCAGGAAACGGGTGCTCATTTTACGTTAAATTTATAAAGAAAAGTGATCCCCACTCTAAAATCTTAAATATATATTTTTTTAATTCCTTCTTTACGGATATTTTTTTAGGCTAATAAAGTAGAATTTGAACTTTTTTAAGGGGTAAACTGCGCCGGGTAAGATAGTAAAACTTTACCGTCCGTTACTCTGAAATTGACAGGTCATCATGCATCACACAGGTCGGCCTATCGATTAGATTTTAAGAATTCGCTGCTACAAATTAAACGTCCTTCGTTTTCTTATTGTCGTCTGCTGGTTTTTAAGGAACGAATTTCATCGGAATATCATCACAATTTCAATGAAAACGAGTATTTCCTTTCTGAAATCATTTATTTGTCTTATTTTAAACGTTGTTTATTTCAGTTGAATAAAATAAAAGTTGCTAAGAAGAAATTTATGATCAAACGTTATTGAACCCTGACCTCATTTCATTTTATGCAATGTGAAGAAATTATATTCGAGTTGGGCGAAATTTTAATGTTACATATAAGTAAATAAACTAAAAAAATCATATCAGTAACTTTCTTTTTTACCTAATTGCCCGTCATTTGTGAAATAAAAAGGCGTACTAAAATATTTTACAAAAATATGAGGCACTTTCAAGTGTAGTAAACAGAACAAAGAAAGTGGTGAAAAAACAAACGTGCAACAAATAAATGTTACCAAAGACAAGATAAGTTACTTTTCTACCTACGGGGAGAGGTTTATTAGTGCTTTAACAAACATCTCCAGATAGGTAGAAGAGTAACTTTAGCTTTGGTTAAGGTTATCTTTTTAACCGTTTTGTTCTGTAAACTACACTTTAAAATGGCCGAAATTATTGATGGAATCCACAAAATTTGTGGATAAGAATTAATTGATGAAGAAGAAAATGTATTTTAAATCAAGTATTTTCCAGATAATCACATAAAAGAAATCGCATTGTTAAGTTGATGAAAAAGACGTTTCGGGAAAATGTGGGTGGCCCTGAAAAGGGCCGTTTTTTTGTTGTGTTGAAGTAAATGGATAATTTACTTGGCGGCTTTCTGGGTCTTCTTGGGGAGAAGGACAGCTTGGATGTTGGGAAGGACACCACCTTGGGCAATGGTCACTCCGGACAAGAATTTGTTCAATTCTTCGTCATTACGGATGGCCAATTGCAAGTGACGGGGGATGATTCTGGATTTCTTGTTGTCTCTGGCAGCATTTCCAGCCAACTCGAGAACCTCAGCGGCCAAATATTCCATGACGGCAGCCAAATACACGGGGGCACCGGCACCAACTCTCTGGGCATAGTTGCCCTTACGGAGGAGACGATGGATACGACCAACGGGGAACTGAAGTCCGGCACGGGATGAACGAGTCTTACTCTTTCCCTTAACTTTACCTCCTTTACCACGACCAGACATTATGAATGAAGTTCAAAATACAAAATTCAAACTATAATAAAAGCCGTTGGACGCAACTTGCCTTAAATACGCTCAGATCGGCTCCTGGCGACTGCTGATATTTCACCGCTCAAACTTTCAAATTCCAACGCTTCAGCGCACAATTACTTAAAAAATAGACTTTTGTGTACTTTTGCTATTTTCTAGCCAATCAAATACGAGCATTTGGGAGACGAGCGTTTCACTGCTGCTGGGAGCCGGTGTGTTTCATATAAAAGGAAAAGGAAGGAGAGTGTTTTATCTTAAGGTTCCATAATGCCTCCTAAAGCCGAAGTTAGTTCGAAAGGCGCTAAGAAAGCCGCTAAGGCTAAACCTGCTCGTGCCGATGGAAAGAAAAGGCGAAAGAAGAGGAAGGAAAGTTATTCCATCTACATTTACAAAGTGATGAAACAAGTTCATCCTGACACTGGAATTTCTAGCAAAGCCATGTCTATCATGAACAGTTTTGTGAACGATCTTTTTGAGAGAATCGCTAATGAAGCCAGCCGTCTGTCCCATTACAGCAAGAAAAGGACCCTTAGTAGCCGTGAAGTCCAGACCGCTGTTCGTCTCCTTCTCCCCGGTGAGTTGGCCAAACATGCTGTCTCCGAGGGAACCAAAGCTGTCACCAAATACACCAGCGCCAAGTAAAAAGTGTTTTCTTCAAAAGAAGACGAAACCCCAAAACGGCCCTTTTCAGGGCCACACATTTTTTCACGAATGTTTTTTCTTCACTTTCTATATTTTAATGCGATTCTTTATTTAACTCTTTACTTTTAAACTCAGATTCGTAAGTTGTAATTTTATTACGTAAAATCTCATTAATTTTTCTACTATTTCAAGGCTGAAAAAATATAACTTTTTCGGCAATTTGATCAGGACCGGATTCATGGTATCATATTAATCGCCATTTTAAAAGTCCAAACTACATTTCCGTAAGTGTTTTTTGTTTTGTTTAAAGGACGCTTGGTTTCCGACTCGATTTATGTGGTGAATATTTTCAAGTTATTTCTTTCAAAGATGTTTTTTTCAATTTAGATTTGATCAAAACATGTAATCATTGTCTCGAAAGCAACTTTTACTTTTTCTCTTTATAAAAATATTCGTTAAACAGAAAATTATTATCTTTAGAACAAAATGTAGAGAAAGGTGCTATCTTCAAAAAATTAGGGTCCTAACTTGTCAGAATTCCTGTTTTCTTTTCGAAAAATTGTCCATAAAAAAAAATTGCTTAGTAAAAATGTTGAGAAAAACCGATGGTGGAACATTACGCCAAAGCGCCGATAACTTTTCTTAAAAATGTTTTTATTTCTATTTCAAATCAAAAATCTCATCTAAGTAAAACGTATAAGTCTCTTTGTTATTGAAATGCAGAATGATTTTAAGAACATTATCGACTCGATATTAAAACAATATATAAAAAGAAAATTTTTTCAATGTTTATTTAAAATCACAATTTTGCGCCATTTCCTTCTCTCAGGTGAGTTTAGCGGACTATGATTAATTTGAAAAACTAATCGGTTCTATTGAAACGGTTAGCTCCCCAAAATGACTGTATAATTTTATCGATAAGTTTTTTTTTCTGATTTCCCAAGGACGGCAAATTAACCCATCGTATTCATTTGTCTTTTGATTTTTTTCCCCATTATTATTTAGCAAATATTAATCAATTAATTAACAAATGATAAAATCAAAAAGCCTTTATTACAAATTATTATTATTGCCACCCAGACTTAGGGTTAGTTGTAGGATATATTTTGCTTTGTTAGAAAAAATTACTAAAATCAGTTTTTATTAAAGAAATCCGCTAAAATATGGTTGCTTAATTTGCCATTTTGACAGCTAACCGTTTCAATATAATAAACGAATCATACTTTTCGTTTAAGTCCATTTTTTAACAACGACAGCTAATAGAACGAAAAAGGGGTAAAAAAACAAATAGGCAACAAATAAATGTTACCAAAGGCAATATAAGTTACTCTTCTACTAACCTGGATAAGTTTATTTGTGTTTTAACTTATTTTAAAGTGTTTTTTGTTTTGGTCGTTCAAAAACAAACCTGGTGTCGACACGTTCAGTTAGAACGAGAGAAAAATGTCTGCTCATGAGGCCAGCACGGGGATTCTGGATAATTGATGAAAAATCGAAAACAAAATAGTGTGAGAAACACATTCAATAAATGTTACCACTCGTGGGAAAATGTAATGTCCTACCAATCTTTTGCTTAATTTTCGTTTTTTGAGCGATTATCGAAACTCTGCCATTTTAGCTATTTTTTTTTTCGTTCTTACTGAACAGGTGGACAATAGATTTGTTTTGAAGAAGAAATAAAAAACGATTTAAAATAAGTTAAAACACAAATAAACTCATCCGGGTAGGTAGAAGAGTAACTTATCTTGCCTTTGGTAACATTTATTTGTTGCGTATTGGGTTTTTTCACCCCTTTTTCGTTCTGTTAGCTGTCGTTAATATAAATGGTCGAGAAGACTTTCATTTATGGCGAATAAAACGGGCAATAAAATGTTGCCGCACTTGCACAAAAGATTCCTAGTTAGCGCACTTTCAACTACAGAATATGCCTGAGCAGCCCGGTAGGGAACACTCAGGAGATCAATAAACTCTCAAATTGAAGGGAAAACCTAAGAAGGTGGACCTACTAGTACCGAACAATACGGACAGCAACAAAGTCACTTTCGGACTGATTGTAAAGGACGTATCGCCTCCTCCTCCTCACGGTAGCAGTCGTTTTTTTTTATGTGAGGAAATCGGGCTTATTAAAAAGGGCCCTCCTGAATTGGGACAAAAATGAAAATTCATAGTCTAGACGGATTTCGCTTTAAATCACTGAGGAGAGAAAAGTTGAAGTATCAGAACAGATACTACACTTTGCTTCTACTCTCAAAAGACCAAGGTGTAATTTTGTTTTTAATTAATACGTAATCGAAAATTAAAATGATTAAAAATATACACATACAATCCGTTCCCGTCTAAATGACGGAGAAAGGTGACATTTTTGTGAGCAAATTAGTCGACAAATACGCAACATGTTTATGTAAACAAAATTCAAGTAGTAAGCATCTCAAATCAATGCTTAAATAATTTACGTCTACTTTTAATATGGAGATCAAGTGACAACAAGTCCCTCTATTAGTAATTGATTCATTTAGATGTACACAATAGTCGAATCCAGATCGCTAGTATTTTTTATGCCCGCCAGCAATCACAATCAAACATGTTTCACGTGACTAAAATCGACCATCTGAAATTGAAGAAAAATCGGCTGCTTTGAAGATTTTATACATTAAAATCGGTGTTTATTTTACGTCTTTCCTGAATATTTGCCGATTTTACCATTCTTTTCGTGTTATTGTTTTACTTTTCAAAATAGAATTAACGATAATCTTTATTATATTTTTTATCCTCGGTCAGTGAAGGAAAAATCCTTCTAGACCGAGACAATAAAAAAGATTCCGGAATCGACAATTTGAAAATTTACGATTCGTGGCCATTTATCTGGATTGAATTCATGATAAAAATTGAGATCAAATAGAAAGTCGATAGTTATGATGAAAGGCTGACTTCTCATGAGAATTTAACGAACTACAGAAATATACGAAAATTACGACCATCAGTAAATTGTAAAGATTAATTGATAAGAATAAACTTCCCTTTGTACAAAATATGGCATTTAATCGCAAAATTAAAGCAAGATGACGATAATTAAATTTATTTTAGTCGTTTCCCACCTAAAATGGCGAACAAATCAAGCGTCTGCATTTCCCACATCATACATGATTAAGTAAACCCAAATAAATTGTTGGGCTAATTTCCTAACTGTATTCCCTTTTAAATACAGTAACGTAAATTAGTCCCAAACGATTTGAGTTCACTTAGCCATTTAACAAGTCGGAAAATAGCACACGATGTTGGCAATTTTAGGTGGGAAACCACAAATTGACCGCATATTTCTCCACCCCATAATACCATTTCGTTTTAAGGTTTACTTTGTTACTTTTAGGTGACAAAAATTGCCATTTATTTCCTCGTTGATGATGGCAAAAAGCAGAATTGAAATTTAACGAGAATTACATAAAAGATCAAAAGAAATAAAAATGACGCACATTAATAAATTAGAAAGTCTAATGATAAAAAATAAGATATCTTAGCAAATAAAAACTAACAGGTGAGAAATATCAATTGATAAATTCATGAAATAAACCAAAAAATAAAATGCATAATTGTAGGTTGGAGAAATACTCTTAGGAAAAAGTTGGTGGCCCTGAAAAGGGCCGTTTGGTTCGATTTGTCTTTCGTTTTTAAACACTAGATGTGTTTAACCTCCGAATCCGTAAAGGGTTCTTCCTTGCCTCTTGAGAGCGTAGACGACATCCATGGCGGTGACAGTCTTCCTCTTGGCGTGCTCGGTGTAGGTGACGGCATCACGGATGACATTTTCAAGGAAAACCTTGAGGACACCACGGGTCTCTTCGTAGATCAGACCAGAGATACGTTTCACACCACCTCGACGGGCAAGACGACGGATAGCGGGTTTCGTGATACCCTGGATGTTATCACGAAGTACTTTACGATGACGCTTAGCGCCTCCTTTTCCCAAACCTTTTCCTCCCTTTCCTCGACCAGACATCTTATTATTATTAGTCACAAGAGAAATAATAAACTTTTAACGCACGCATACACTATATATAGGTCCAGTTACAAAATGTGGTGGACGTAGTTGGGAACACACCACGTGATTGCTATTAACCAATGAAAAAAAAAAGGAAATATTTGAAAACTTCGCGCGCACCTGACAAAGGAAAACTTGGAACGGCCGCTTGACAAAGAAGCAGCAGTAGCAGCAGCTGCTGATAACAAGCCATATAAAAGCTGGAAGTCTCGTCTTTGTTGACATTCATTTGAAAATAATAATGGCCCGTACTAAGCAGACCGCTCGTAAATCCACCGGAGGAAAAGCTCCTCGTAAGCAGTTGGCAACCAAGGCCGCCCGTAAAAGTGCTCCAGCCACCGGTGGAGTGAAGAAACCCCATCGTTACAGGCCCGGTACTGTAGCTCTCCGTGAGATCAGACGTTATCAAAAATCCACCGAGCTTCTCATCAGGAAACTTCCCTTCCAACGTTTGGTTCGTGAAATCGCCCAAGACTTCAAGACCGATCTCCGTTTCCAGAGTTCTTCTGTGATGGCTCTTCAGGAGGCCAGCGAAGCTTACTTAGTTGGTCTTTTCGAAGACACCAACTTGTGTGCCATCCACGCCAAACGTGTCACCATCATGCCGAAGGACATCCAGTTGGCTCGTCGTATCCGAGGCGAGAGAGCTTAAATTTATTTCTCTCTACTCTCTTATTCAAACGGCCCTTTTCAGGGCCACAAAAATTCTAGCGAAACCTTTTCTAGCTATTGTAATAATATGCGATTTTATCTTCTTTTATGTATTTCCTTTCTAATCGTTTGTTTTCCTTGTCCCTTTTTCGACCTACAATCAGACACATTTTTTTTGTCATTACATTTCTAATATCTACTATCATCTACCTTACTTTGATAAACAATATAAACTCCTGTTTTAAAATCTATTATAGTTGCCCTTTTCCTGCATAAATTATTCTTACCCACATTTTCGCTCGATCCTATCAGCAATCTCACGTCATTAAGTTTGTTCAAATGATTGAATTCATACGAAAACCGGTAAATGATGAGATCGTATCCATAAACCGAACGAGATGGTTTCATGTTGTTCTTTTAATATTACATTTCGAGTTAAAATCTATTTTGTAATCTGAAGGAAAACCTATTTGAAATTTATAAATATACTAGAATAATCGAGATTTTTTAGAAAATGGCATCTTACCAAAGGGTTAAATGATTTTGTTTACAAAAATGGCGTCTATATTTACGCATTTCAAACGTGTTTTTCTCCAGATTACATACATGCGTAATACGCAATAGATTTTTACTCGAAATGGCTTTTCATGTGATAATCAAAAAAACATTAAACCATTTTTGTCGCATTCTGTTGAGACATACGATCTCATCATTTAATCGAAAATAGTTGTATTTTTCATTAGAAATAAAATACAATTTGGCTGGTAGAAAATTTTCTTTTTCAAAACTTTCATCTTCCGCCATTTCTCACAGTTAATCATGTAATAGTCTTTAAAAATGAAAAAAAAAACAGCCATTTTTATCGCCTATACACATTTTTTTTATATCAAATTCTGTCATTTACCAAGTCATCATCATCCGTAAAACTCCGTGATAAGAAAACCGCGTGTAAATTAACCGCAGAAAAAAAACTCCTCTTAAGAAATTGGTCGCGTATGAAATTGATTCAGTTACTTTTATTTTTTTATGAGTTTATTTTTAATTTTTAATCCAAAATTATCGGAATCTATTTCATGAAATTAAAAGATTTTGCTAAAAAGAAAAATAGGAGACTTGCTTACACTTGATCGAATGCACCTAATAAATTATTTCATATAATATAAGTATATAGACTTGGCCAGTAAAGGGGCTTGTTACTTGATCTAAACTACGAACTAAATTAATACAAACAATAAAAATAATGTCAGTGTCGGCCTGATTGTCGAGGACGTAACCCCGACTAGTAAGAACACACCTAATCAAGCTGTGTCATGTACGTATATGTGGACATTACTTGATCTAAACTACGAATTAAATAAGTAAATACAATAGAATGACGTGGAAGACTTGCTGTCGCTTGATCTAATCTAGAAACTAAATGATTAGAAATAATAGACTGTGGACATTAGTATTTTATTTACCTTTTCTTGAAGAGGTTAGACACAAAGTCAGGTGTAGTTTTGAAAAGCCAGCGCACCGGGATTAGCCCGTCGGCGTTCCCCGTTAGGGGCGCCTCAGGCGATCAGCAATATCAAAGGGAAGGTAGACCTGAAACTGAACAGAACCATACCTCAGGCCCGTCGGCATTCCCCGTTAGGGGCGCCTCAGGCGATCAGCAATATCTAAGGGAAGGTATACCTCCTAAAACTGAACAGAACCATACCTAAGCCTCGTCGGCATTCCCCGTTAGGGGCGCCTCAGGCGATCAGCAATATCAAAGGGAAGGTAGACCTCCTGAAACTGAACACCTAGCAGCCTGATAGGTAAGTGTACACCGAAAAAAGAAAAAAAAATGGTCAGTAAAAAGTTGTGAAAAACGAACTATGGTAAAAGACGAACCAGTACCAAATTCAGTACAGATTCCAGACTTCGACAAGATAAACCTTAAGAAAGTCGGAGGTTACATCGGCCGAAACGTTGTGAGAATAACGCTACAGATGACAACAATAGTATGAAATGATACAAAATATGAATGGTCATGTAAAACAAATCCGAAACATACTTCGTGACAATTTGAAAGTAATTTGGAAGCATTTAAACTGCTAAAATTGAAACTAACAAATTGAATTGTTGTTAAACATAAACGAAACTAGAAAATGTGAGAATCCAACACGAAAATAACGAAACTAAGATCAAAACCGAAAGTAGCGAAATATATATATATATATATATGTTTTCATATTTCGCAGACAAAAATTCAGAAACAGAGGGCATTCATAACGACAACTAACAAAACGAAAAAGGAGTGAAAAAAACAAACAAAACAAATAGGCAACAAATAAATGTTACCAAAGGCAAGATAAGTTACTCTTCTGTTCTACAAAACTGGATAAGTTTCTTTGTATTTTAAGTTATTTTAGAGAGTTTTATGTTCAAAACAAACCTAGTGCGTTTTAAATTATTATTTTTTAAAACAAATTTT
Organism: Sepiola atlantica; assembly: GCA_963556195.1. Taxonomy (NCBI): domain Eukaryota; kingdom Metazoa; phylum Mollusca; class Cephalopoda; order Sepiida; family Sepiolidae; genus Sepiola; species Sepiola atlantica. The sequence goes on from OY744529.1 coordinate 76,137,792, forward strand.
GTCACTATGTCAACAAAAATGCCCCAACATTCTTACCTTGTGTTAATTCTGAAGCCATGTTAAAAGCCATCTTAAAAAATAATCAAGTTTACTCGACTCGAATCTAATAACATTTGCACACGTATCGTCGTCGTCGTCGTCGTGAACTGCCCACTTAGCGCCTTTCTTTCTTTCTTTCTCCCCCCCCCCCCCTCCCCGGCATTGGTCGCGTCATTATGGTCTTAAATTATATGTAATTTTTATTTGGGCGTATCAACTTATTTCACTAAAATAATTTACGTGAATGAAATAGGAATTAACACGAAATGAAAGGAAAAATACTCCTTTTCCTAAAGAGTATGGATGAGAATAGTAGTCCGAATTATACAAATTATCAATCTTCATCTAAAAAATTCATAAAAACATTTTCTTTTAATTTTTTTTTTACTAAAACACGGTTTAAGAAATAATTTTGGTGACTGAAATAGGATTTAACAAATATTAAAATAATAATGATTCAAAATGACTATTTGCTGTTACGGTCTGTGTGTGTTTTTGTCGCCTCCTTCATGTGGGATAAATCTAGATCTTGAGAGACAACATTTACCTCAGGCGAAAGAAACAAATAGACAACAAATAAATGTTACCAAAGGCAAGATAAGTTACTTTAAATTCTGTTAGACAAAAAGAAACAGTTCGGTTCAAATTCTGTAGAAGTAATCTTTTTTTCGATTATACCATAATAAATATCTAAGTGACGACAAGAGGCTATTTATAACGAAAAAGGCTAACAGAACGAAAAAGGAATCAAAAATAAAATAGGAAACAAATAACTGTTACCAAAGGCAACATAAGTTACTCTTCTACTAACCTGGATAAGTTTATTTGTGTTTTAAGTTATTTTAAAGAGTTTTTTGTTAAAAAAACAAAAAAAATACCCGGCGTCCACTTGTTCAGTTAAAAGAAAAAAAAAAAATGGCTGTTCATAAGACCAGCTCGTGGACCCTTGATAATCGGTGGAAAATCGAACAGTAAACAAAAGAGGGTGCATTCGAAATCCGTGCATATTACCGGGTTAGACAAAAAAAGCATATATATGCAGGTGTACTATATATATATATATATATATATATATATATATATATATATATATAAAAGAAAGATTTAACTTTTGTCAACAATCGACAGTACATTTTGTGCTGTAGCGGACAGCAAGAAATTGCATATACATACACGAAGAAAGATAGATAGATAGATATTCATAGATATGCATTAATAGATAGAGTGATTCATATATATATATAGATATATAAATATATATATATATATATATATATATATATATATATATATATATAGAGAGAGAGAGAGAGAGAGCGTACTTTTTGTCAATCAAAAGTAAAGTTTTTCCAAATAATGAAACATTGGTCATTTTTATTCTATCAAGCCTCCCCCTTGCCTACATACCGTTCTAGGAAAACATTGGTCTTTTTCTATCTATCTAAGTTCAAGAAAGTATCGTCTATTTGCGCGCACATCCGCACCAATTGACACTTGAGTTCAACGCAGTCACTTTACCGGTCGTGCGAGTAAGTCTCCCCTTACCATAAAATCATCAAATCATTCTTTGAACTCCGAAAAGGTCGTAACGAATCGTCAAAGTTTTTTTGATGTCTGTTTTTCGGGATGAGGGCAGGGGTGTAGCCAACAGCGACGCCAGTTGTGGGGGTTGTTACACCTTATGGTTTATAAATATATGTTGAGACGAACACACTCTCTGGTCGCTATTGGCGACAGCTACAGAGTTTTCGAACGAATCAAAGGCCATGTGTTTGAACAGACATGCCGTCCGGTTAAAAGAGAATAATAATTGGTGTGTGTCGACGTAAGTGATGGCTATCCGATTATAAAGACATGGGAGATATATTGAAACGGCACTTACGATAAAATCATTCTTTAGAACTCCGAAAATGTCGCATCGAATAGTCAAACTTTTTTTATGTCCGTTTTTCGGTTTCAGGGCCGAGTATGGCGAACAGTGACACCAGTTCTGGGGGTTGTGAAAGACAATAATGGTTGGTGTGTCTCCAGCTAACTGAGGACCATATCCAAAGAGAGAGAGAGAGAGACGTCAGTGTTATCCGATTACGAAGACTTTGAAGATATTCTGAAACTCGAGTTAAAATAAAGACTATAATTTTTGGTGTGCCTCGTCGTAAGGGATGCCATATCCAAAGAGAGAGACGTCCGTGTTATTCGATTATGAATATTTGAAAAATATTCTGAAACTCGAGTTAAAATAAAGACTATAATTTTTGGTGTGCCTCGTCGTAAGGGATGACCATATCCAAAGAGAGAGACGTCCGTGTTATCCGCCTATCAATATTTGAAAGATATTCTGAAACTCGAGTTAAAATAAAGACTATAATTTTTGGTCTGCCTTGTCGTAAGGGATGACCATATCCAAAGAGAGAGACGTCCGTGTTATCCGCCTATCAATATTTGAAAGATATTCTGAAACTCGAGTTAAAATAAAGACTATAATTTTTGGTGTGCCTCGTCGTAAGGGATGCCATATCCAAAGAGAGAGACGTCCGTGTTATCCGCCTATCAATATTTGAAAGATATTCTGAAACTCGAGTTAAAATAAAGACTATAATTTTTGGTCTGCCTCGTCGTAAGGGATGACGATATCCAAAGAGAGAGAGACGTCAGTGTTATCCGATTATGAATATTTGAAAGATATTTTGAAACTCTAGTTAAATTAAAGACTATAATTTTTGGTGTGCCACGTCGTAATGGATGACAATATCCAAAGAGAGAGACGTCCGTGTTATCCGATTATGAATATTTGAAAGATATTTGTAAACTCGAATTAAAATAAAGACAATAATTAGTGATGTGCCTCGTTGTAAGGGATGACCATATCCAGAGAGAGACGTCAGTGTTATCCGATTATGAATATTTGAAAAATATTTGTAAACTCGAATTAAAATAAAGACAACAATTCGTGCTGTGCCTCGACCGTATCCAAAGAGAGAGACGTCAGTGTCATCCGATTATGAATATTTGAAAAAATATTTGTAAAGTCGAATTAAAATAAAGACAATAATTCGTGGTGTGCCTCCACAAAACTGGATGACCATATCCAAAGAGAGAGACGTCAGTGTTATCCGATTATGAATATTTGAAAAATATCTTTAAACTCGAGTTAAAATAAAAACTATAATTTTTGGTGTGCCTCGTCGTAAGGGATGACCATATCAAAAGAGAGAGACGTCAGTGTTATCCGATTATGAATATTTACAAGATATTTGTAAACTCGAATTAAACTAAAGACAATAATTCGTGGTGTGCCTCGCTGTAAGGGATGACCATATCCAGAGAGAGACGTCATTGTTATCCGATTATGAATATTTGAAAAATATCTTGAAACTCGAGTTAAAATAAAGACAATAATTCGTGCTGTGCCTCGACCGTATCCAAAAAGAGAGACGTCAGAGTTATCCGATTATGAATATTTGAAAAATATTTGTAAAGTCGAATTAAAATAAAGACAATAATTCGTGGTGTGCCTCCACAAAACCGGATGACCATATCCAAAGAGAGAGACGTCAGTGTTATCCGATTATGAATATTTGAAAAATATCTTGAAACTCGAGTTAAAATAAAGACAATAATTCGTGCTGTGCCTCGACCGTATCCAAAAAGAGAGACGTCAGAGTTATCCGATTATGAATATTTGAAAAATATTTGTAAAGTCGAATTAAAATAAAGACAATAATTCGTGGTGTGCCTCCACAAAACCGGATGACCATATCCAAAGAGAGAGACGTCAGTGTTATCCGATTATGAATATTTGAAAAATATCTTGAAACTCGAGTTAAAATAAAGACAATAATTCGTGCTGTGCCTCGACCGTATCCAAAAAGAGAGACGTCAGAGTTATCCGATTATGAATATTTGAAAAATATTTGTAAAGTCGAATTAAAATAAAGACAATAATTCGTGGTGTGCCTCCACAAAACCGGATGACCATATCCAAAGAGAGAGACGTCAGTGTTATCCGATTATGAATATTTGAAAAATATCTTGAAACTCGAGTTAAAATAAAGACAATAATTCGTGCTGTGCCTCGACCGTATCCAAAAAGAGAGACGTCAGAGTTATCCGATTATGAATATTTGAAAAATATTTGTAAAGTCGAATTAAAATAAAGACAATAATTCGTGGTGTGCCTCCACAAAACCGGATGACCATATCCAAAGAGAGAGACGTCAGTGTTATCCGATTATGAATATTTGAAAGAAATTCTGAAACTCGAGTTAAAGTAAAGACTATAAATTTTGGTGTGCTTCGTGGTAAGGGATGTTTATTTACTCCTCGCGGAGTAAGGCACAAGGCCAGTTTTATCTTACTCCCACAAGTAAGATGTGACCCAAGATCGGGTCGAGCAAGTGGGGTTAAAAACCAGCGCTCGAGAGGTGAGCACTCTGGCCATTTAAAAATTGCCTGGGCAGCCCCGTCGGCATTCCCCGGTAGGGGCGCCTCAGACAGTAAGCAATAAACTTACTCCTCCCCAAAGAGCGGAGGCGAAGCCTGGGAGGGTGGACCTCCTAGAACTGCACAGAACAGGCGTGCAGTATCCATCGGAACAGATACTACACTTTGATCTTAGCCAAAAGGCTTCGTGGTAAGGGATGACCATATCAAAAGAGAGAGCGAGACGTCAGTGTTATCCGATTATGAATATTTGAAAGATATTCTAAAACTCGAGTTAAAATAAAGACAATAATTCGTGGTGTGCCTCTACAAAACGGGATGACCATATCCAAAGAGAGAGACGTCAGTGTTATCCGATTATGAATATTTGAAAGATATTTTGAAACTAGAGTTAAAATAAAGACTATAATTTTTGGTGTGCCTCGTCGTAAGGGATAACCATATCCAAAGAGAGAGACGTCAGTGTTATCCGATTATGAATATTTTTAAAATATTTGTAAACTCGAGTTAAAATAAAGATAATAATTCGTGCTGTGCCTCGACTATATCCAAAGAGAGAGACGTCAGTGTTATCCGATTATGAATATTTGAAAGATATTTTGAAACTCGAGTTAAAATAAAGACTATAATTTTAAGTGTGCCTTGTCGTAAGGGATGACCATATCCAGAGAGAGAGAGAGAGAGAGAGAGAGAGAGAGAGAGAGAGAGAGAGACGTCAGTGTTATCCGATTATGAATATTTGAAAAATATTTGTAAAGTCGAGTTAAAATTAAGACAATAATTCGTGGTGTGCCTCCACAAAACGGGATGACCATATCCAATGAGAGAGACGTCAGTGTTATTCGATTATGAATATTTGAAAGATATTTTGAAACTCGAGTTAAAGTAAAGATAATAATTCGTGGTGTGCCTCCACAAAACGGGATGACCATATCCAAAGAGAGAGACGTCAGTGTTATCCGATTATGAATATTTGAAAGGTATCTTTAAACCCGAGTTAAAATAAAGACTATAATTCTTGGTGTGCCTCGTCGTAAGGGATGACCATATCAAAAGAGGGAGACGTCAGTGTTATCCGATTATGAATATTTGAAAGATATTTTGAAACTCGAGTTTAAATAAAGACAATAATTCGTGCTGTGCCTCGAACATATCTAAAGAGAGAGACGTCAGTGTTATCGGATTATGAATATTTGAATGATAATTTGTATCTCGATTTAAAATAAAAACAATAATTGTTGGTGTATCTCGACGTAAGTGATCACCATATCGAAAGAGAGAGACGTCAGTGTTATCCGATTATCAAATCTTGGAAGATATATTAAAACTCGAGTTTAAATAAAGACAATAATTCGTGGTGTTCCTCGTCGTAAGTGATCACCATATCCAAAGAGAGAGACGTCAGTGTTATCCGATTATCAAATCTTGGAAGATATATTAAAACTCGAGTTTAAATAAAGACAATAATTCGTGGTGTTCCTCGTCGTAAGTGATCACCATATCCAAAGAGAGAGACGTCAGTGTTATCCGATTATCAAATCTTGGAAGATATATTAAAACTCGAGTTTAAATAAAGACAATAATTCGTGGTGTTCCTCGTCGTAAGTGATCACCATATCCAAAAAGAGAGACGTCAGTGTTATCCGATTATCAAATCTTGGAAGATATATTAAAACTCGAGTTTAAATAAAGACAATAATTCGTGGTGTTCCTCGTCGTAAGTGATCACCATATCCAAAGAGAGAGACGTCAGTGTTCTCCGATTATCAAGCGTTAGAAGATATATTGAAACTCGAGTTTAAATAAAGACAATAATTATTGGTGTGTGTCGAGGAAAAACTTTTTTTGGTCTGAAAAGGGTTTCTCTTAATGAAAAGTACAACTGAAACATGTATGCACATATGTAACCAATAGATATTGTATAAATGAAAATTTACACTAACTTTCTATCTATATAGCCATCTCTCTCTCTCTCTCTCTCTCTCTCTCTCTCTCTCTCTCTCTCTCTCTCTCTCTCTATATATATATATATATATATATATATATATATATATACTTTTATCCAATCATCCAGACTATCTAGTCTAAGAAAAGAAAAACAACATAACTTTCACTAATTCCCTGAGGACAGGTATGACTATATATATCTTCTCCAAAGCTATGAATTAAATTATATGGCTGAAACTTTGATTAGGCAACTGATGTAAGAGAAGGAAAACAGCATTACATTTTTTAAAACCCTTAGGAAAGGTATGAATCCAAATATTCCCCCCTTCCTCCTACAGTTATCAATTGAATAGTAAGTCCTCACCCGCTCTATCTCCCCTATCTAGAGTGCTCATATCCGGAGTTTTTATTTAACAGAAAGATAGCAGTTAAATTTTTAAAAGAACCTCAGTAATTATTATCTCAGGGCTATATTTGTACGTCAGCTAGTGAACATTTGGAATAAATTCTCTTATTCACTGATAATAACCGGTGTTGTTCCCTGGAGTCTTAGTGAGAAAAAGTCTTCCCCGATTTCCAGTACTCTTAACCTCTTTCGATAACTATTGCAAATGGTTTTGCGTTACCGTAACAGCCGCTTACCACTGAAGTTGAATAAAAACTTTTACAAAAATGACTGGATTCGGCATTAAATAACCCGAAAAGGATTGATATGCCCTAAAACGAAACAAAACAACATAGGTAAATATTTGGAGATATCTTAATAAAAACTTTTACAAAAATAACTATGTTTTAAAATAAGTATAAATTCTCTTTCTCGTCGGCCCGGCTCGCAGGTGTCAAAATCGGTGTGCGGACAAAAGCCCACCGGACAAAAGCCCACCAAAATAAGTCACACACGGACAAAAGTCCCCCAACGTAACAATAAATTAATTTTTAAGAATTAAAAAAAATCTTTGTATATTTATTTTTTTTACAATTATCAATAACTCTTTGTCTGCAATTCTTTTTTCGTGACAATTTCACTATATTTCAACTTTCTTTCCAAAGTACTCTTAACCTATTGCAAATGGTTTTGCGTTATCGTAACAGCCGCTTACCATTGAATTTGAATAAAAACTTTTACAAAAATGACTTGATTCGGTATTAAATAACCCGAAAAGGATTGATATGCCGTAAAACGAAACAAGTTTTTATATATATACACACACACGCGCACGCACATTTATATATATATATATATATATACGCACACACACATATATATATACACCATATATATACAAACATATAAATACATATATACATACACACACACACATATATATATACGTACATGTATATATATATATGCGTACATGTATACATGTACGTATATATACCTATATATATATATATATATACATATATATATATATATATACGTATATGTATATATATATACATATATGTATACATATACAAACACACACACACACACACATATATATATATATATATATATATATATATATATATATATATATATATATATATTTTAATATATATATATTTTTAACATGGACATTTTTAGGGTAGCTGTGTATATATATGTTTTTGTATGTATATATATATGTATATAACACGGAGTGGTTTTGTTTGATGCGACTTT
>OY744529.1:76148371-76180871 GCA_963556195.1 Sepiola atlantica
CCACTTTTTTTTTTTGAATAAGAAATCAAGAGAAACAAAAATAAGTAAAACAACAAAAATAAACTTCTCCTCCTCCTTATCTTCCACTCTCTCTTTTTCTCCCGCCCTTTCTCCCCCTCCCTCCTTATCTTTCACTCTCTCTTTCTCCCTCCCTCCTCATCTTTCCACTGTCTCTCTCTCTCTTTTGCTCTCTCTTTTTCTCCCCCTCCCTCCTCATCTTTCCACACTCTCTCTTTTTCTCCCTCTCTTTCTCCCCCTCCCTCCTCATCTTCCTCTCTCTCTTTCTCCCCCTCTCTACTTGTCTTCCACTCTCTCTCTCGTTTTCTCCCCCTCCCTCGTCATCTTTTACTCTGTCTCCCTCCTTTTCTCCCCCTCTCTCCTCATCTTCCACTCTCTCTCTCTCTCCCTCCCTTTCTCCCTCCTTATCTTCCACTCTCTCTCTCTCTTTTTCTCCCCCTCCCCGCTCATCTTCCACTCTCTCTCTTTTTTTACCCCCTCCCTCCTTATCTTCCACTCTCTATCTCTTTCCCCCCACCCTTTTCTCCCCCTCCCTCCTTATCTTTCACTCTCTCTATCATTCTCCCTCCTTTTCTCCCCCCTCCTTATCTTCCACTCCTTCTCTCTCTCTTTCTTTCTCATCCTCCCTCCTTATCTTCCACTCTCTTTTTCTCCCTCCCTTTCTCCCTCCTTATCTTCCACTCTCTATCTCTTTTTTCCCCCCACCCTTTTCTCCCCCTCCCTCCTTATCTTTCACTTTCTCTATCATTCTCCCTCCTTTTCTCCCCCTCCTTATCTTCCACTCCTTCTCTCTCTCTCTTTCTTTCTCACCCTCCCTCCTTATCTTCCACTCTCTCTCTCTCTCTTTTTCCCTCCTTTTCCCCCCTCCCTCCCTCCCTCATCATCTTCCACTCTCTCCCTCTCCCTCCCTTTCTCCCCATCCCTCCTTATCTTTCACTCTTTCTCTCTCACTCTTTTTCTCCCTCCCTGTCTCGCGCTCCCTCCTTATCTCTTACTCTCTCTTTCTCCCCGTTCCTCCTCTCTCTCTTTTTCTCCCTCCCTTTCTCCCCCTCCCCGCTCATCTTCCACTCTCTCTCTTTCTCCCCCTCCCTCCTCATCTTCCACTCTCTCTCTATTTCCCTTCCTTTTCTCCCCCTCCCTCCTCATCTTTCACTCTCTCCCCCTCCCTCCTCATCTTTCACTCTCTCTTCCTTCCCCCCCTCCCTCCTCAACTTCCACTTTCTCCCTCCCTTTCGCCACTTCCCTCCATATATTCCACTCTCTCTCTTTTTCTCTCTCCTTTTCTCCCCCTCCCTCCTTATCTTCCACTCTCTCTCTCTCTCTTTTTCTCCCTCAATTTCTCCTCCTCCCTCCTTATCTTCCACTCCTTCTCTTTCCCCCCACTCCCTCCTCATCTTCAACTCTCTCTTTTATTTTCTCCCCCTCGCTCCTCATCTTCCACTCTCTCTCTTTTTCTCCCCCTCCCTACTTATCTTTCACTCTCTCTCTCTCTTTCTCACTCCCTTTCTCCCCCTCCCTACTTATCTTTCACTCTCAATCTTTCTCCCCCTCCCTCCTCATCTTCCACTCTCTCTTTCTTTTCTCCCTGCCTTTCTCCCCCTCCCTTTTCATCTTCCACTCTCTCTCTCTCTTTTTCTCCCCTCCCTACTGATCTTTCACTCTGTCTCTTTTTTTCTCCCTCCCTGTATCCCCCTCCCTCCTTATCTTTCACTCTCTCTCCCTCTTTTTCTTCAACTCCCTCCTTATCTTTCACTGTCTCTCTCTCTTTCCCCCTCCCGTTTCTCCTCTCCCTCGTCATCTTCAACTATCTCTCTTTTTCTCTCTCCATTTCTCCCCCTCCCCCTCATCTTCCACTCTCTGTCTCTTTCTCCCTCAGTTTCTCCCCCTCCCTCCTCATCTTTCACTCTCTCTCTCTAATTCTCCCCCTCCCTCCTTATCTTCCACTCTCTCTCTCCTTTTTCCCTCCTTTTCTCCCCCTCCCTCCTTATCTTCCACTCTCTCTCTCCTTTTTCCCTCCTTTTCTCCCCCTCCCTCCCTCCCTCATCATCTTCCACTCTCTCTCTCACTCTTTTTCTCCCTCACTGTCTCCCTCCCTTTCTCCCCCGCCCTTCCTTATCTTTCTACTCTCTCTTTCTCCCCCTCTCTCCTCATCTTCCACTCTCTCTCTCTCTCATTCTCCCTCCCTTCTCCCTCTTCCCTCCTAATCTTCCACTCTCTATCTCTTTTTCTCCCCCTCCCTCCTTATCTTTCACGCTCTCTATCATTCTCCCTCCCTTTCCACCCCCTCCTTATCTTCCACTCTCTCTCTCTTTCTTTTTCACCCTCCCTCATTATGTTCCACTCTCTCTCTCTTTTACTTCCTCCCTTTCTATCCCTCCCCGCTCATCTTCCGCTCTCTCTTTTTTTTTACCCCCTCCCTCCTTATCTTCCACTCTCTCCCTCCCTTTCTCCCCCTCCCTCCCCATCTTCCACTCTCTCTCTTCCATCTCCTTTTCTCCCCCTCCCTCCTAATCTTTCATTCTCTCTTCCTCCCTCCCTTTCCCCCCCTCCTCATCTTCCACTCTCTCTTTTTCTCCTTCCCTTTCTCCCCCTCCCTCCTTATCTTCCACTCTCTCTTTCTTTTTATCTCTCCCTTTCTCTCCCTCCCTCATATCTTTCACTCTCTCTCTTTCTTTTTCTCACTCCCTTTCTCCCCCTCCCTCCTTATCTTTCACTCTCCATCTTTCCCCCCCTCCCTCCTCATCTTCCACTCTCTCTTTCTTTTCTCCCTGCCTTTCCCCCCCTCCCTTTTAATCTTCCACTCTCTCTTTTTTTCTCCCCTCCCTACTGATCTTTCACTCTGTCTCTTTTTTTCTCCCTCCCTGTATCCCCCTCCCTCCTTATCTTTCACTCTCTCTCTCTTTCTCCCTCTTTTTCTTCAACTCCCTCCTTATCTTTCACTCTCTCTCTCTCTTTCCCCCTCCATTGTCATCTTCCACTATCTCTCTTTTTCTCCCTCCATTTCTCCCCCTCCCCCTCATCTTCCACTCTCTCTCTCTCTCTCTCTCATTCTCCCTCCTCCCTCTTTATCTTCCACTCTCTATCTCCCCCTCTCTCCTTATCTTTCACTCTCTCTGTCATTCTCCTTCCCTTTCTCCCCCCCCCCTCCTTATCTTCCACACTCTCTCTCTCTCTTTCTTTCTCACCCTCCCTCCTTATCTTCCACACTCTCTCTCTCCTTTTTCCCTCCTTTTCCCCCCTCCCTCCCTCCCTCATCATCTTCCACTCTCTCCCTCTCCCTCCCTTTCTCCCCATCCCTCCTTATCTTTCACTCTTTCTCTCTCACTCTTTTTCTCCCTCCCTGTCTCGCGCTCCCTCCTTATCTCTTACTCTCTCTTTCTCCCCGTTCCTCCTCTCTCTCTTTTTCTCCCTCCCTTTCTCCCCCTCCCTCCTTATCTTTCTACTCTCTCTTTCTTCCCCTTTCTCTACCTCCCTCCTCATCTTCCACTCTCTCTCTTTTTCCCCCTCCTTCTTTATCTTCCACTCTCTCTCTCTCTTTCTCCCTCCTTTCTCATCTTTCACTCTCTCTCTTTTTCTCCCCCTCCCTCTTCATCTTCCACTCTCTCTCTTTCTTTTTATCTCTCCCTTTCTCCCCCTTCTTCCTCATCTTCCACTCTCTCTCTCTTTCTCCCTCCCCCCCTTCTAATCTTTCATTCTCTCTCTCTTTTTCTCCTTTGCCCGCAACTTGCCTTAAATACGCTCAGATCGGCTCTTGGCGACTGCTGATATTTCACCGCTCACTTTCAAATTCCAACGCTTCATCACACAATTACTTAAAAAATAGACGTTTGTGTACTTTTGCTATTTTCTAGCCAATCAAATACGAGCATTTGGGAGATGAGCGTTTCACTGCTGCTGGGAGCCGGTGTGTTTCATATAAAAGGAAAAGGAATGAGAGTGTACTTTTATTATTTCTTTATATCTTAGACGTTATAATGGCTCCCGCTGCTGAAGTTAGCAAGAAAGGCGCTAAGAAAGCCGGTAAATCTAAAGCTTCCCGTCCTGATGGAAAGAAAAGGCGAAAGAAGAGGAAGGAAAGTTATTCCATCTACATTTACAAAGTGATGAAACAAGTTCATCCTGACACTGGAATTTCTAGCAAAGCCATGTCTATCATGAACAGTTTTGTGAACGATCTTTTTGAGAGAATCGCTAATGAAGCCAGCCGTCTGTCCCATTACAGCAAGAAAAGGACCCTTAGTAGCCGTGAAGTCCAGACCGCTGTTCGTCTCCTTCTCCCCGGTGAGTTGGCCAAACACGCTGTCTCCGAGGGAACCAAAGCTGTCACCAAATACACCAGCGCCAAGTAAAAAGTGTTTACTTCCAAAGAAGACGAAACCCCAAAACGGCCCTTGTCAGGGCCACACATTTTTTCACGAATGTTTTTTCTTCACTTTCTATATTTTAATGCGATTCTTAATTTAACTTTTTTACTTTTAAACTCAGATTACTACACCAAAACTTAATCATTTTTAATTTTTTTCTAAGTTTTATCTATAGTTGATATGGTCATTTGACTCGTCGTTAAGGACTTTGTTGATGTACTACAACACTAAAACTTAATAATTTTTAATTTTTTCTGAGTTTGAATCAACTTTCCAAAGAAGGTGACAATTATTTGCCAGTTTTTTTTTACTTTTTTTATTTTTTAAGATTTAAAAAAAAATATTTACAAATTGTAAATTCACATTAATCGAAATTATTCGATAAAATTTCATCCTTGCACAAATATACAAAGTTATCAATCAATCATGTTTTTCAGTTTTTGATTTTTATTTAAATTGGGAAATCAGAAAATGAATACTGTTTAAGGCTAAATATTAATTAATTCCTACATTTTAGGTAAATCTATCCTGTAATTGAACATTTTCTCTGCATCTGTCAATTATATGCTCCAAAACTACTTACCAAAATTGTACCAAATTTAACATGAAGAACCCTTGACATGTAGGCTGGCTATAAAGTGGGTTAAAATGTTAATACTACTATTGCTAATACTGAATAGATTACAATCTATTGGAATTTCACCAAATCTCGTATGAAGCATCGATGGCAAGTCGGATGTCCCCCTATATACCCCCCCCCACTCCCACAAGAGCAAAGTTAGACATAAGCATTGTAATTACTATAATTACCAGGATTGTTGTCCCTATGTACTCTCCTCCCAACGAGGATAGATTTAGACACAAATTCGGCTTTTGATGTTGGGAAAATCAGCTCTCCAAAAAGAGGCATTCCGGATTGGGAGAAAACTTTAAATTGCCTCAGCTGAGAAGGATTTCTCGTTCACTGACCGAGGACAGAAAAGATGAAATGCAGCATGAGAACAGACACTACACTCTGCCCCCAGCCAAAAGGTCAAACGTTTTTGTGAAGAAGCACCGAATATTGTATCAATGAATTATTTACTATAGTTCGAATTACCTGTAATACCATTTTTTGAAGTGTTCGCCCAGCGTCGTCGGGCATTCTGCTTTCCACTTAAAGTGTAAGTTTATGGGGAATACAAATTCCCATGCGGTCGGTCCCCAGCCAGCATGTATATTCCCGTTAAGGGAGATGACATAGAGCACCTAGTATTTCCAAATGGTCCCCCATCTTTTACTGGTCAGCCTCAACATCACTTAACTTTGGTGATCTAACGGGAACTGGTGTGTCAACATGATTAGGCCGTATTTTCTAGAGTTATGTCCCTTTAATTAATTGCTAATTATCTCCCTTGTTCATGTCGAGTTTGTTAGTAGGTGACTCCCTTAGATGTTTGACTATCATCTGGGCATTAAATAACCTGAAAAGGGTTGATATGCCGTAAAAACAAAATCAAATTATGACTGGGAAAAAGGAAGTCAGCTGCCCTTGTGGGACGAAGTAAAAATGATAGACACAGTAGAACGGTGAAGAGTAAGACATTTGAAAGAAGCAGCCGACGATGGCCTCCTAAGTAGACCTAGTATAGAATTGAATCAAATATTAGAACCAATGATTCTAAATAGTAGATTCAAATACCAGTAAAATAATATATCTCTATATAAAGTTAGGTATGTGTATATGTTTGTATATTTGTATGTACAGGATACACTTCTAAACTAACTAACCGATCATTATGAATTTTGGAATGCAGCTGTTAAGTGTAAGGGGTCATAATGTGGGCTATTGTTAGTTTAATTTAGTTGGTAAAAAGGGGATGGAAGCCCTTTGTGAAAATTCACATACCTCTGATCTTTATGAAATTTGAACAGTTGGTATTAAACATCAATTCCTGAAATTTCGGTTTCTTTAAATATTTTAAATGTTTTGAGAAGACATAACATAGGCACAACCTCCTATTTTAAAATGCAATATTTCAGGTTTGCATTAAATTTGATCCATAGTCATTAGACACCAATTAAGCCAGATTCCTTGAATCTCAATTTTAGCCTTAAATTTTAGACATTTTCTAGAATTAAAATCATGTAATGGATTTTGATCAAAATTTGAATACGGACTCTAGACATAAGGTTTAGTATGATTTTCGCTTTATCTTGATCTTTGTAAGAGGACATAAAAGTGGTACAAACGTGTTCTGTTTGAGGAATTTCTTTTAACCGTCCTAGGATGGGTATTATGTTAATGTGTGTGTGTGTATATATATATATATATATATATATATATATATATATATATATATATATATATACAGGGTGGGCAAAAATAAGGGTCCTATTTTAAAAAATTCATAACTTTTATTTATTGATTTTTTAAATTTTTTTTTTTAGAATAAGTAAAGGACCCCTTCCGAAGCAAGCATGAGCCGTATTAGCCCTAAGGAACGTACCCTCATTTAGAAAACATTATTTTTGCTTAAAAAACTCAAAACAGTGTAAAAAACAATACTTTAGTTTTTGTAAGTTTTAAGAAGTGTTTTTCGGCTAAAATTTGTTTTGTTTATTTCAAAAAATCTCGGAAGGGTCAGTCTACACACACATAAAGTTTGGTGAGTTTAACTTTTATTTTGTGGAAGTTATTCAAATTCAAGTTATTCAAATTTAAAGATAGGACCCTTATTTTGGCCCACCCTGTATTACTAATAAGTATTAATAGTACACATGTAGACAAAATAAAGTTTAAGGCTCACAAAATTCATACTAGAATTGTCTATATGGACATGTGGTATAACAGGTAATGGCATTGGTTAACGATTAGTTCGAAGTGACAATCTTCTGGAGATTGAACGTTCAATCTGTACTACAGGCAATAACTAAGAATAACAACAACAAAATTCATTAAAATCAAATATAGGTATTTCAAGTTTTTTAAGGAGGTTTTAACCCCCCCCCCCCCAAAAAAAAGAAAAGCTCCCGGGGGTGGGGGGCGTGTACAGATTCGGGAATACTTCCTTTGTATTTCCTGGAGAATTTTATAACTATGATTTGAATTTCATAAAAATAGGATATATTTCAAGTTTTAAGGGAGGTTCAGGCCCCCATAGCTCCCTTACGAGGACACTTAGAAATTCAGGATGAGTTCGATTGTCTTCCCCAAGAAAATTTTACATATGAATACAGTTTTAGTTTTTATGTACGTCCTATAACCTTTCTTTCTATAGCTTCTTTCCTTGTGCTGCCGGCCTCTGGAAGTCCTTCCCTGCTCCCTGTTTCCCCAACTCTACTGACATGCAGGAATTTAAAACTAATGTAAAGACATCTCGCTGCAGAGCTCCCAATTTAGGATGACCCCCAAAACTTTCACCCTAATTCTCAGTAGCCGCTTACGTCTACAGTGGCGTCCTGCCTTGTTTGGGGTGAACTATGTTAAGAAAAAAAAGCGTTTCGCTTCCTTCACAACTTTGATCCTCATAATCAAAATAGTTCCATGCAACTTGTTAGTGTTGTCGCACAGAGAAATACTTGACTTACGAACCACTTCCAGAATACTTGTGATCCTGATGTTTATCACTTGAAATTTGCTCAATTTCTGATGTCATCCACCCAGTGATTCATCCCAAGTGTGGCATAAGGTCAAACAATGTTGTAACACTATTAGATATCCTGTGAGAAATAAACAAGAGAAATGAATGTTGCTGAAGCATTTATGGTTTGCTGTTATGTGTCTCTCTAATTTTTCTCTTTCTTTTCCACTCTTTCAGGAGGATATGACCAACGCTTTGCAGAGTATGCGAGTGGATCATCGATATCATATCAAGAACCCCAAAGAATCTAACAACAAGCTGATCCTGAAAAGAATGAAGAAACCATGAAGCCTGCATTGCTGATCCCCACCCACCCACTCTACTTCCCCCAGTCTCACCCCATCCCCCTCCCCTCCCAACATTGTTTTTTTCTTTTTCAAAGGGTGAGGTGGGAGCAGGCAGTAGAACAGCGCTCCTTCCAGAAGCCAAGATGAGGTTGGACCGAAACGCAACCGTCAGCGCTGCTAACTCCTACGCCATCATGCGACACTGACTGAATGTAAGGAATATCTCAATGTAACGAAATGACAACATTGCAATTGCCTGAGCTCGAAATTAGTTTTACCTAATGAGCATTGCCTTAAAGCTAATGGCCGTTGACGATACCCTTACAAAAATAAGCTCTACCCGGAGGGAGCTTTATATAGTCATCCACATACAGACTGATCCAGATCGACTTGTAATATGAAATAATTTATTGGCGGATTATTTTACAGGTGTTGAAGGAGCCTTTATATATATATATATATATATATATATATATATATATATATATATATATATATATATATATATATATATATATATAAGCATTTGTGTACAAAATCATACGCTCATTTGAGGAAGGATTTCATATCATATCACACCATTTATCTTCCCTTTTTTGATTCCGACTCTCATTTCCGATTCATTGACAAAAAACAACAACAACAACAACAAAACTCCGAACAATTCAGGTAATTATCAGCTTTTTATGTTCAAAGATAAAGACACAAGCGTGTCAGAATAATTTACAAAAATCCGCGGTGGGGTGGGGTGGTGGTGGTGGTAATCTGTCTTTGTTTTTTATACGAGACTTTGTTGGTTGGCCCCTATTTACTTGTCTCCCCACGAGGTCAGAGTTAGATACAAGGTCGGTTTTTAATGTGGAAAAAATCCAGCTCCCCCAAAAAGGGCACTCTGATGTTTGACAAAAATTAAAATGCCTCAGTCTAGAAGGATTTCCCCATCACTGACCGAGGACAGACATGATGAAGTGTAGTATCAGAACAGATACTGCACTAAGCAAAAAGCCAAGGAAGAAGGCTTTGTTGGTCAATCTGTCACGCTTAAGTTCGAAGTAGCATTTTACCGTTCCGACCGTTGGTCTGTCACGATTAAGCTTGAAAGAGGATTTGAATAACGTATACTGTGATAGGTACTTCTAAAATCTACATTTTTCAGATTTGAAAACTAAAATCTTTTAATCACTAAAAATTGGCGAAATTCACTTTTAACGATCCCTAAAAAATGAACGGCCTGTTAATGCTCCTGATCATCAAACTTGAAAGTATGAAAAATGTCAATGTGAAAAGTCATCAAAAACACACACAGCCTTCTTTAAGCTTACCACTAACCGAAATCTTTTGATATTTTATACGAACGACGTCTTTTGTTGAAGAGAAGAAAGAAGAAAATAATCCAGCACCAGAAAGAGGAGAATATACTGGCATTCTGTGTGTTCTTTCAACTCTAAATAATTTACGTGACTGAAATAGGAATTAATTAACCATTCAGTGCCATTCGTAAATTTCCAGTAAGAAATTGCACCAGTCGACTTTTGTTCCTTCGTTGCACTCGGCCGTCTATAACATTATGTTCTGGTTGTTATTTTATTTCATAACTAGCAGGAAGATCTGATGTTGCCCGGGATTAGATGAGGAATCCCATGTCGTTTTGCACCTAACCATAACACCACATTACATATATTTTTTACTTTTTTGTACATTTAAATATTACATTTTTAGAGTGGGGCCAAAGGATGTACTTAGCAATGATTGGTTGAAAGTTTCAGTGAGTACAGTAACATTTATTTAAAAAAAAAACTTTATACAACTGTTGTACAAACAATCCTATTTCATTACGATTACTGATGATAGCGTTATGAAGAAACAAATAAAAATTGTTAGAATATCTTTAATCGACTTAAACAAGCGACGTTTCCATCAATCAAAACTTCCTCAAACAGGATTTAAGTATGATGCGTGACGTCAGGCAAATTATGCATAAGTGAACAAAATATTATTTGTGAAATAATTTTATAAATGTGAATTTTTGAAAAATGATCCAGTAGACATGAAATGTCTATTTAATAAAATCAACTTGTATGTGTATGTATATCTATATGTGGGGGGTGCGTGAGTGACCCACTGAATACCATCGCGTCCTGGGAACCGGCGATGCGGATCAGTTCTGATCGTTTACCCACTAATACAGTTAGAAAAGACATGAATTCGCAATGTCTCGCCGTAAAATATCAACTTGTGTTCAATTAGTTGTATATATTGAATTGTGAAATAAAATACGTTAAGGATATTTTTTTCATAAACATTTTTCGTCGTTTACATGAATTTTATATCCCAAACAGATTTATACAGAAAAAAATGATATTAACTTTTGCATCACAATTTTCATCGAAATTGTCATCATAAAATCATTTCTTTGGACCGATTTTAACATTTTCATTTTGGAGTTTGTAAGGATTTTCAAAGTTCAGGACATTTCAGTGGAAACGCGGACAACTTGTTAATCGGATTCCCTCCCTCTCTTTATGTCAGTCTCATCTACCCACTTATACAGTTGAAAAGGCATGAAACCGCAAATTGTTAATCTGATTCTATCTATCTATCTATTTATCTCAAGTCGGTTATATGTCTCGTTTTACGCTAAGTGGCCAGGAAACGGGTGCTCATTTTACGTTAAATTTATAAAGGAAAGTGATCCCCACTCTAAAATCTTAAATATGTATATTTTTTAATTCCTTTTTTACGGATATTTTTTTAGGCTAATAAAGTAGAATTTGAACTTTTTTAGGGGCTAAACTGCGCCGGGTAAGATAGTAAAACTTTACCGTCCGTTACTCTGAAATTGACAGGTCATCATGCATCACACAGGTCGGCCTATCGATTAGATTTTAAGAATTCGCTGCTACAAATGAAACGTCCTTCGTTTTCTTATTGTCGTCTGCTGGTTTTTAAGGAACGAATTTCATCGGAATATCATCACAATTTCAATGAAAACGAGTATTTCCTTTCTGAAATAATTTATTTGTCTTATTTTAAACGTTGTTTATTTCAGTTGAATAAAATAAAAGTTGCTAAGAAGAAATTTATGATCAAACGTTATTGAACCCTGGCCTCATTTCATTTTATGCAATGTGAAGAAATTGTATTCGAGTTGGGCGAAATTTTAATGTTACATATAAGTAAATAAACTAAAAAAAATCATATCAGTAACTTTCTTTTTTACCTAATTGCCCGTCATTTGTGAAATAAAAAGGCGTACTAAAATATTTTACAAACATATGAGGCACTTTCAAGTGTAGTAAACAGAACAAAGAAAGTGGTGAAAAAACAAACTTGCAACAAATAAATGTTACCAAAGACAAGATAAGTTACTTTTCTACCTACGGGGAGAGGTTTATTAGTGCTTTAACAAACATCTCCAGATAGGTAGAAGAGTAACTTTAGCTTTGGTTAAGTTTATCTTTTTAACCGTTTTGTTCTGTAAACTACACTTTAAAATGGCCGAAATTATTGATGGAATCCACAAAATTTGTGGATAAGAATTAATTGATGAAGAAGAAAATGTATTTTAAATCAAGTATTTTCTAGATAATCACATAAAAGAAATCGCATTGTTAAGTTGATGAAAAAGACGTTTCGGGAAAATGTGGGTGGCCCTGAAAAGGGCCGTTTTTTTGTTGTGTTGAAGTAAATGGATAATTTACTTGGCGGCTTTCTGGGTCTTCTTGGGGAGAAGGACAGCTTGGATGTTGGGAAGGACACCACCTTGGGCAATGGTCACTCCGGACAAGAATTTGTTCAATTCTTCGTCATTACGGATGGCCAATTGCAAGTGACGGGGGATGATTCTGGATTTCTTGTTGTCTCTGGCAGCATTTCCAGCCAACTCGAGAACCTCAGCGGCCAAATATTCCATGACGGCAGCCAAATAGACGGGGGCACCGGCACCAACTCTCTGGGCATAGTTGCCCTTACGGAGGAGACGATGGATACGACCAACGGGGAACTGAAGTCCGGCACGGGATGAACGAGTCTTACTCTTTCCCTTCACTTTACCTCCTTTACCACGACCAGACATTCTGAATGAAGTTTAAAATAGAAAATTGAGTACACTGCCCGCGTGCGCTTATGTGTGTATAAATGGAATAGACATGAAGATATGTATGTATATTAGCTTGCCTGTTTTGTTCGTGAGAGAGTATGTACGTGCACATGAGTTCGGTTAGCAGTGCGTATAAACGGGCGTGGTGTTTAGTAGTCCGTAAGATCTCTCGTTGCGTCTGTTGAGGGTCTTGTGGGCGGGGACTACAGTTAGCTTTTAAGTGCAAACCCATCTGCGTTGTCTGTCTAAGAAAGATGAAAGGAGAGAGAGAGAGAGAGAGAGAGAAAGAGAGAGAGAGAGAGATATCAATTTGGGGATTTATTTATATTCAGCTGGCTTTACAAACTCACTTTTTTCATTATTCAAACAATTTAACACGTGCTCACAGGGTGAGCCAATGGGTCACATTATTTTATTTCTTTTCTTTAAATAAAATTCTGGCGATTGTGCCGCATAGTTAACGAATATACAACAAATAACTGTTACCAAACGCAAGAAAATTGGTTTTTCTAATTATCTATGATTTTCACGTATGTAAGATTTATTATCTATGCATTTGTAAGCGTCACTTTTACTTAGCAAAGACAGCGTGCTTTTCATGATGGACGACAATTTTGCCGGAATTTCAGCTGTTTCGTTGTTCGTTTCAAATTCGTCCGTCCCCATTTCCATTATGAAAACTTTCTTTACAAGAAACAAACGCGTCATTTCCGCTAATTCGCGGTGATAACTCTTTGATGTAACGTCTTTTGACGCCGAGATATTTTGGTTCTTCGCTGGCTAAAAAGTCAATCGAGGACGCGAGCGGATAGGGGGGGGGGGACACAAGTAAAACTATAACAAAAATAAACTTCTCTCTCTCTCTCTCTCTCTCTCTCTCTCTCACCTTTGGTAAGAAAAGAAAACCAGAAATAAAAAACATAAAATCTTTTTTTTAGCAAAGAGCTTTTTTTTTAACAAAGACCTTTTTGGGGGAGCTGTATTTTCCCCACATCAAATGTGTCTAACTCTGCCCTCATGGGAAGGCAAGTTATTAGAAACTTGTGTACAGATATACCGAAATGCATGATGGTGGAATTTACTTCCGTAATAAAATAAATTTGGGGGAGATAAGGCATACGCGTGCGTGCGTGCGTGCGTGCGTGTCTCTCGAATCATTTTAAATTGATGATCATTATGGACCTCCAAAGCGTACCACAAAACCTATGACGTCATCATTATGTGCGTACTTTACATAAGATGCTTAAATGCGTTTTTGATTCTTTGTTTTAAATCTCCCCAAAATAAAGTTAAATATATAGGAGGTTGTTTCAAAGTAAAATAGTTAAATTATCGAACTGGAAAAGAAACCCGTTCTTTATCGTGAGATTTTAGTACGAAATTCGATTTTTTTTCTACAGCGGGGCGGGCGGGGGGGGGGGGGGGGCTATTGTTTTACTTGACACTTTTTATTTATGAATTCTTTTTTTTTAATGGAAATCGCTTCAGACAAGACATGAATCCACTTGATGTAAGAACCTAACAAGGACAAATATGATTATCGCAAAGACAAGAGATGCCTATTGACAAGGAGATGCTTCTTGAAAAGACCAAAATTATAGGTAGGAGGAAAACAGTCAGCAGGAAGAGAGTTCCACAAGTCTGCGGTTCTTGGAAAGAAGCTACTGGAGTAGGAAGCTGTATCACAATGAGCGAATTGATGGAAACCACTAGACCAACGAGTCAAACGGGCTGGAACAAAAGAAGTGGGGAATAGATCACATAATTCTGAAGAACACATGCCATAATAGTATTTATAGAAAAGACTGAGACTAGCAACATCACGTCTGTGATAGAGGGGGTGTAGAGAAGAAGAAAGGGTACTTTACCCAAAAGAGTTTACCAATAAAAAAAGGTAAATCTGATGTGCTTTTTAAGACTGTTTCGCTTTATATACCATTAAAATTTAGATCGATCAGAATATATTTTGTTCAGGTTTCATAAAATGAAATAAGTGTGGGGGGGGGGGGGTCACGTAGTAAAAATATTTTCCCTAATATATTTTACAAAAAAAAGCATATTAAAGATAAATTTGTCAAATAATGCATAAGTATCGAAAATTTCGTAAAAATCTGACCATTACTTGATTTTTACTAGATTTATTAAACACACGGGTGTTAGCGCATAAAAATTGGTCACTACATAGGAACGTTGTTTTAAGGCGTGAATAAAAGTACACACGTTTTTAGTTTCTCATTTTCATTATTTTCGTACGCTGAATTTTTTTTTACAAAAATCATCTGCAGTTTATTTTATGTTTCTTCTTTTAAATGGTAAAAAAGTTATGATGATAATATAAACCTATATTAAAGTTAAATCGTGTTACATATAGGGGGGGGGGATAATTCTATGGTGAGATTTGGAGGTCCCTAGTGATCATATACGTTAAACTTTTATACGAAACTGATTCCCTACTCTAAAGTTTAAAATAATTGGGTTTTCTTGTTGTTTTTAAATGTTACCACAAAGTTCTTCAGGGGATTTACGTGTAATCGCCTAAAAATGTAGAATCTCTCATTTTTATTTGGGATGAATTTAGCATACGGTGTAAGGATGCAAACTTACCCTCTTATATATAGTTTAGCAAATATTAAAAAGCACCAAAAAATGTTTAAATCGTCAAAAAAGTAAAGTGCTTTTAATGATTTGCCAATATTATTGGCTCGGTAAAACCCGGTAACTTCTACGACGCGCTGGCTTTACGCGAATGTCATTCGGATAGTGAATCAATTTTATTTTTTATTAAAATTCTACTTGATTATTTTCCGTAATTTTTGGTGTACACTTATGTTTTTCACTGATAAGTAAGTACATCCATACGTTTTCCTGTTATTTTATTTTGAATTGCCATATTTCGCATGTATCTCAATAAAAAATCGGTAAATTCCTATTTTAGTCACGTAAATTATTTACAGTAAAATGCACCACAAACAACTTAAACATTTTTTTTTTACTTAAACCATGTTTTAGTAATAAATAATAACATTAAAAATACTAAGTTTCATCGTACACGTGAAACGCCGAAATAAAAACTCGGCCGGAAAAGAATAGTCGCCATATTTATAAAAAAGAAAAAAGAAAAGAAAGACGAGAACGAGGCTAAAGATGATAACTAAAGTTAATAATTTTTTAGTGAAAGGACAGGGACGCATTTTCAACAAACAAAAATGGTAAAATAATGTTTTTCTTTCCCCTTAAAAAATAAATGGTTCCCTGTCTTTTAAGTAGAAAATTATGAACTTGAGTTATCTTATCCTGAAGCCTCGTTCTCGACTTTTTAAAGATGGTGATTAATTCTTTTTTTCTGGTCGGTCGAGTTTTCATTTCGGCGTTTCACGCGTACAGTACAACTTGCTATAACTTTGTGCTTTTAATGATAATTTTACAATTTGGAACGCAGAAATAATCAATCGAAAAATAAAACAATGTTAAGAAAAAAGTTTAAATAAACTTGTTAATTAAAATATTTTGAATATAGATATGGTACTTCTGCAGTATACGGATCGTGCTATTTTTTAAAATTTTTTTAGATAGGATTAGATTAGGAATTTTGATAAAAGTACAAATGGGTCCCCGGTCAGGGGTATACATACACATCGTCTACGCTGGGAGTCTATTGTGAAGCAAGTGTTGCGCAATCCCAACTACACCACATTGTCTGAGTCCAGCGACGGCGGCGGCAATAAATAATTGATTTATTATGTTTACTCACTAGGAGTTCTCACACAGGCCGTCATCAGTGATTGCTCACTGATAATCACCAGTAGTTTTCCCTGGAGTCTGAGTGACAACAAGTCTCCCCAGATTTCCAGTGCTCTCCACTTCTTTCGATAACTACTGCAAATGAATTTGCGTTATCACAACATATGCTTACCATCGATTTCTCGTTGACAACGACCATTGACCTTCTCTGGGATTTGTATAGAGGTGGGCAGGGGGGGGGGGCATACTAAAACGAATAGATTAACGACTCTCCATGAAAGAGATGAGGGGGAGGAGGTTAGAGGGAGTTACAGCCAGAATACCCTATCCGGTTATAAAGTGGGTGATCATTTTACGTTAAATTTTATATGCGTAACTGAGCCCCGTCTCTAAATTCTAAAGGAATAGGGGGTTTTTACCACCAAGTTTTTCAGACTGTTTCACATGTAATCGCCTAAAAAATAGAATCTCATTTTTATTTTTGAGTTAATTACTGAACAGATATTACACTTTGATATTTTGAAATAGGATTTTTTAAAAATCATTTCATTTATAAAGGCTTTCTTGTTTTTTTGGTTTTTTTTCCGAAAGAGCTCAATAATTTTAACTAATTTTATTCGCGTGGCAGTTTTCTTTCGCCTGTCAAGAAACGGAGGTTGCCAGACACTAAGAGTTTCAATGGCGACATG
The DNA here is from genome assembly GCA_963556195.1 of Sepiola atlantica. NCBI lineage: Eukaryota > Metazoa > Mollusca > Cephalopoda > Sepiida > Sepiolidae > Sepiola > Sepiola atlantica. Next base: position 76,165,193 of record OY744529.1, read on the forward strand.
TTTATGTAGACATCAAAGGGTTGTAGCGGGTTAGATATCCGTTGATCCTTTGAAATGAATTAACACATTCGCACCAGCTTAAAAGCTAACTACCCGGTGTTGGCCTTCGGGGCTTGATTTACGCCGGTCTATGCGTCTGTCCTGTGCAGTTCTAGGAGGTGTCCCCCCCCCCCCCAGGCTTGGCCTTCCCTCTTTGGGGAGGAGTAAGTTTATTGCTTACTGCCTGAGGCGCCCCTACCAGGGAATGCCGACGGGGCTTCCCAGGAAATTTTTCAAACCCCACTTTCCCGACCCGACCTTGGGTCACAGCTTACTTGTGGGAGTAAGATAACAACTGGCCTTGCGCCTAACTCCTGGGGAGGAGTAAATCAGTACCCGGTGTTGGTCGGGTGGAGACATACTACCGATTTGAACCGATTCTTTAAATACAATTAAATCCTTTGATTTTGTTTGTAGATAAGGATTTAAAATAAATGTCCTTAAAATTGTGCGATTGAGCCGCATAGTAAACGAATATACAACAAATAACTGTTACCAAACGCAAGAAAATGGACTTTTCTACTTATCTGTATAATTTTCCCTTGTCTTTACTGACTGTAAGATAAATTATCAATGCATTTGTTAGCATCACTTTTACTTAGCCAAGCCAGCGTGCTTTTCAAGATGGGCGACAATTTTGCCGGGATTTGCTCGCGTATTTCAGAATTCAAAGATAACAATTTACTTGTAGGGGAAAGTATACTCATGTCAGGTTGTCCTGACAAACCCCTGTACAGAGAGACCGAAGACACTCGAAAATGGTGTCTCTAGTAGGTATTCAAACTTTCTCCACCTTTATATATATGTATGTATGTGTTTGTGTGTAATTATTAAAAGTTCAACTGTTTAATGTTATCGTGTCTGTGATTCTCGCCTATACGTAACTTTTATAACATTTGTTTTTACTAAAACATTATTTAGAGAAAGATAATTATAAATATGTAGCTTACTTGCCATAAGTATATTCTAAGAAACTCATTAGATTTCCCAACATTTTTAGTGTATCTCTTATAAATTGAATATTGGCAAGAGGCAAATGTCTCAAGTCGTAAACACTGAAACCGATTCTAGTTGGGATTTGGGGTCACGCGAATGCCAACCAGAAAGAGAGGGGGGAGGGGAGCGATAGAGGGACTAGCTGTATTTACCAGCGACGCACAGGGTTGGAATGGGATAGATCGCTTACAACATGGGTCTTTTATCTCAGCTAGTTTGTATATTATAAAATTTTTAAATATATCTATCTATCTAATTATTATTATTTCATGTATCCACATAATATATTATAAGGAGATATAATATATTATGTATCTATTTTATAGTATTTACTTCGATAGTGCTCAATAGGTGAGTAGAGCAAGGTAGTAAGTTATGAAAGTATATTTATGACAATTTAGCCACTCAGAGGCATCCGCGTTTCATCTCCGTATGGATGCGTCAGGCCAAATGCATGGAATTAAATGTTATTGCATCTGGCTTATTAACTTCTTTGATTTGCACGGACAACATTTTGAGTATGAGGATTATATTTCACCAAAGAAGAAAACATCACAAAAACGTGGACCAAAAATAACTCGAGGAGGAACAGCCGTTTCATCGACCAAGCTTTCTGATTGGCATCCATCTACGTCTGATGTGAGAAAACGTAAAAAATGCCAGTGATTATTGCAGCTGTGCCTAGTCATATTTTTCTGTTCCATGGGATGTTTATGTGCTTTATTACAAGGCAGGGTTAGAATGATATTGTATGGCGGGGCTACTATGATTATGAAATGCATTTTCATTGCAGCCCATATCCAGGGGCTACTATGACAATTTTCTTACATTAAAAAATGCATAAGAAGCTGAAAAAGGTTGTTTTTTTTTTTTACTTTCTCAAGAAGGTCAAACCCCAAGTATTATTTATTTAGATAATACACTTTTTGCGCAACGAGAGTGACACAGTAGGAAGAAATGCCCCAAAGGGAAAGGGTGGTAGAAATTTACACATGATATGAATTAGTCCTCTTGCTGATTTTTTCAAATTCAATTTAATAAATTAGCAAAACATAGAACAAGCATGCTTCAGTTGCCATGTACGAAAGGGAGTGGTAGAAATTTACACAGAATATGGATTATTCCCCTTGCTGATTTTTTTGAAGTTCAACTCTACCAGTTTGGAAAAAAAAAGCAAGCATGCTTCAGTCGCTATGTTGGGAAAGGTGGTAGAAATTTAGTGACCCATCTCTTAAGTGTTTATCTCTTATTCTCACCCCCTGTATGTTGTTCGAAACCCCGCTCTTATTTCATACGGTATCTATTGGAATAGTCTATTATATATAAAAGGGTATATAACACCACTAGTAGTAATATTATTTAACCCGTAGCACGAGAGAGAGAAAGAGAGAGAGAGAGCGAGCGAGAGAGCGGGAATTAGAAGTATTTACCCCCAAAAAGAATAAAACTACACGCTTGTCAACGTGTTTGTTTTTAAAAATATAATTTTATTTACAGGGCTTGTCCATTGTCTCGCAATGCCGAAATTAGAAAAAAAACTTTTTTCTCTTTCGATTCAAACTTTCGTTCGAAGAAAGAAAAAATACGGCGGCTTGCAAACACGCGCTCGGCTTGATTGTAAAGCTGGTCGCAAAATCACTGCCCCCCCCCCCTCGCCCCGTCTTTTCCCTAGTCTGTCGCCATGGCAACAGGAAGTTAGAAAACTTTGGCGCTAAAATTGTTTCAGTTAATGGGAAAAGGGACCCTACCCTACAAAACGCGCACACACACACGTGTGTGTGTGTGTGTGTGTGTTTGAATGAATAAAACACAGTTGGGCGAGGGGGGCGCGAAAAATTAAATTAATATTTTAAACAAAAGAATTATAAAAAATAATTGGAAATCATTTCAGAAATGAACTATCATCATATTCGGTTTAACGTCTGTTTTACATGCTGGCATGTATTGGACGGCTTTTTGTACCTGATTTCCAAACTAATCTATCTTTATTGAACCCTCTTTCTCTCAGGTCCATGTTTTCCTTGGCCTGCTCCTATGAACTGACCATGTTACCTCAACTGTTCTACATTTACTAATCCAAGCACTCATGCATTCTTTCAATGTGACTAAACCAACAAAGTCTCCTATTCTTCAGACATCTCTCTATACTGTCAAGATTTTATCTTCTTCTCAGCTCATCCGATCAGATGTATCATAAATAATAAACGTATTGTGTTGTGAATTTATCGAGTTTTGTTTTACGATAAATCCATTTGTTACACGAAATAATAAATAAAGTTTAAAATAAATCAATTTGAATTCAAGAAAATACGATTTTGTTGCGTTGGCAGACATTAAGGCGTTTTAACGTAGAAATACCAACGGAGAAATCCAATTTCGGTAAATTAAATTTTCTTGATTTTTAGCTTCTATGCCGTATATTTAACAACTGAAAATTTGAAGAAAAAAATAATAACTGTCACCAAACACATTAAAATTTAATTTTCAACCGATCTGTATATTTTTAACTTACTGAAACTGTTTTAAAGTGTTTCATTTCCTTGGCCTGTGAACTGACCCTACTAGCTCAACTGTTCTACACTCAAGCCCTATCATCCAGTCTATCATCATCATATTCGGTTTAACGTTCGTCTTACATGCTGGCATGTGTTGGGCGTCTTTTAGAAATTGACTTTAAAACTAACCTATCTCTGTCCAGGTCTTTATTTATTATCCCTCTTTCTTTCAAGTCTATCCTTATCCCTTCATACCATGTTTTCCTTAGAACAATTAAAAGAGAATGTTTTCAAAACCAACTCAATTCGGGAGCTGAGGTAATATTGTAACATGTGTCTTTTGGTTCAAAATCCATCATCACCAGCAGTAGTAGTAGTAGTAGTAGTAGTAGTAGTAGTAACAGGATTCCTTTTGAAAACGTTTTTTTTTTATTTTTTATTTATCACAGATATTTACAATGGCAAAAAAAAGTGGTTAGATCAAAAACAAAAAGCAGGACTGGAAAGAACTATATCACCTGGTCCAGTTCTGCTACCACATGCCGTTTTTGTTTAATCTATTCTTGCTAAAAAAAGGTGAGAGCTGCCATAGACAGACGAGGGAAGAGAGGGAGAGAGAGACAGGGAGAGAGAGAGAGAGAGAGAGAGAGAGAGAGAGGGTGAGGAGGAGGAGGCAGTGATGTGGCGACGACGTCAATTTTACAATCAAACACGTGTTCGCAAGCCGCTGTAGACGCGAGCGAAAAAGAAATGTTCTTTCTTTGAACAGAAGTTTGAATCGAGGGCGAAAAAGGTTTCTTTTCGCATTTCAGTATTGGGAAACAATGGACAATCCCTGAAGTCTTTTTTTTTTTCGACTAAATACTGCTACTCCTCCCGCCTCTCTCTTCTGTTACGGGTTAAATAATATTACTACTTGTGATGTTATACCCTTTTGTTTATAATGGGCTTTGCTTTGTCACTTCACCTAAAAGTGGCGATGGTCTGACTTGCTATTTGTTTTCTCCTTTAACGTAAGAAATACATAAAACAAGCATGCGTCAGTTCCATGGAGGAAAAGTGTTAGGAATTTACGCAGAATATGAATTATTCCCCTTGCTGATTTTTTTGAAATTCAATTCAATAAATTTGGCAAAACATAAAACAAGCATACTTCAGTTACCATGTAGGAAAAAGGTTGTTGAACTTTACACAGAATATGAATTATCCCCCTTGCTGATTTTTAAAAAATTCAATTCAATAAATTTGGCAAAACATTAAACAGACATACTTCAGTTTCCATGTAGGAAAAGGGTCATAGAAATTTATACAGAATATGAATTATTCCCCTTGCTGATTTTTTTAAAACTATTCAAACTAATATGTTACAACAAGTTTCAGCGTACACGAAAAATGCAGGAATGAAGACTACATGTTTTTTTTTACACAAAATACATGCTAAAATATTCCTCGGTTTTGGGATTGATTGTAAAAACACTTTCATTTTCATTATTCTAATTGGCTGTAATTGGCAATTATAGTTAACCACCTATCCCTTATTAAGTGTCTATCTATCACTCTCATCCTTCCCTGTATGTTGTTCTGGACCCCGCTCTTATTTCATACGGTATCTATTGGAATAGTCCATTCTAAACAAAAGGGTATAGCAGCACAAGTAGTAATATTACTTAACCCGTAGCAGGAAAGAGAGAGATATGGGAGGGGGGCAGTATTGACCCGAAAAAAGAAAAAAGCTAGACAATTGTCAACTAATTTACTTACAGGGATTGTCCATTGTCTCCCAATATTCCAAAATTCGAAAAGTGAGTTTGCAAAGCCAGTTAAATGAAAGAGGCAAATAAAAGAAATGATAGAAATGAATATTTACATTTTAAAATTAAATATTGGCAGTCAATGAAATTAGATAAAAAATAATTGAAATAAAAAAAACAATTATGTTTGCTGTAGATTTTCATTTTCAATGGAGATATCAAATCTCCATTACTAAGTACAATTTCGTTCCATTCAATTTCAGAGTATAAAAAAAATCGGACACAACTTATGGGATGTCCTTGCCGACAAATAAGATGACCCCTTTTTTAACCTTAAGTGTAAAGTAGGGAGGAGAGGGAGGGGTCAGATGGCGTCGTCAATCGTTGTAATGAGTTTAAATGAAATTCATTTCATTTGGCTTTGTTTTACATTGGAAACTGACACACGTGAATATTTCGTTTTAGAGGGTTTTTTTAATCGTTTCTTAAACGGGCATGTTAGAAAATGAATGTTTTTGGTTTAGAGTACAATTGAACCCAAATACTTGACTTCTGCATTTTCAAGCCATTAAATATTGAATTAAATACATCAAAAGTAGGTTTTTTGATAAGACAGGGGCGCTGTTCGAAGATTTAGAGCAATATATATTATTACGGCCATAACTGAGTTAATAAACCGTTGTTTCCATAAAGCTTTTCCTATATATTTTAATCACAAAATTCATGTTATAATATTACGGGTTTTGGGGAATATTTTTAAAAATTTTGAGATTTTAGGAGGGGGATCAGTTTGACCATATATATATATATATATATATATATATATATATATATATATATATATTTAAATTTGCAAATGGTTTATGAATTGCCATATTTCACAAGTGTCTTTAAATGAAAATAATTGCTCGTTTTCCGTAACGATTTATTTCATGGCAAGAAAACATTTTTTTAAAAAAATACATGAGGAGTTTCTAAGTATAATGTAAAGGGAGCCCGAGAAGTATATATATGTATCAGGGCCGGCGGGACAGTTATAAAAGTGGGGGGGGGGCGGTTAAACACATACATATATAACTTCATTATTGATGACCGTAAAGTGGGGGGGGGCAAAAAGTAGGGAGGGATTGAGCCCCCCCCCCCCCGGTGCCGCCGTCCATGGATATATATATACAACTATATACACACACACATATATATATATACATACACATATATATATACACACACACACACACATATATATTTATATATATATATATATATATATATATATATATATATATATATTTAATTATCTACCAACCTGTATACTTTCAATGTGCTGAAATCGTTTTTGATTCAATTTTTAAAGCTGTCCACGGGAAATAAATGGTCGTTTATCGCTTACCTGCTGGGTGCTTCAATCTCTGAAAACTTTACTCGATAATTCTGACATAATCACCGACGAACAATTTAAAAAACAGAAAAGCATGCTGGCTAAATTCATCGTCGCCCTCACACACGATCGAATCGCAGGATGTGCAGGTAGTTGTCATTACGTTTGCCGATAATGCGGCCCTGCCAAGCCATAGGAAATGAAAAGACAACAACAAAAAATAAATAAAAGGTAAAAAAATAGAACAAATAAAAAGAACGGTTATTTACTTTAATGTTATTTTGTTTTATTATCCGCCTTTTCGTGAGATATTGGCTTAAAAAGTTGTTTTATTAGTTATTATTCTCATGACAGAAAGGGAAAACAAAAACCGATGCGTTGACTAAAGTTGGAATTTCTCTTTTTGTTTTTTTCATGCATACTTGTTGACTCAGGGCACCTTGTAACGTCCTTACTCGCAGGTTGGTAGGTATTTGTCTGAAAAAAGAAACAATTAGTCATGATCATCAATTAATACCATGCATATAATCAGTGAAAGACAACTATTATTAAGTTTACCAAAATATAAATATTAGAAAGGGCTATGGGCTTTTTTACCCTGAATTTGGCCAAAAAGTGGGTGGTCAATTTACGTTAGATTTATATAGGAAAGTGATCCCACCTCTAAAATCTAAAATAATAATAAAACATTTTAAATTTTTTTATGGAATATGATTCACTATGGTTCCAAAAGTCCTCTCCTGACAAAAAACTTTCCCAAAATATTAAATTGCTATGAGTTTAAAAACTCATAGCAATTTAATAAAGTAAAGGTTCGCCAAACATTTTACAAAGTTAATTTAAAAAAAACAACTTTTTAATTCTAATTATCTGATGTTTATTCTTATTCATATATATATATATATATATATATATATATATATATATATATATATATATATATATAAGGTCAATATCCATTTGTTTTCATATTAGAAAATTCGTCGATTTTGTCGTTTCGCAGACAAAATGGCGAACAATGAAATGCTTCGGCTAGGTATTCTCAACCTGTCAATACTCGTAACAGACTCACATTTCAATAACACACAATTACAAGTATTTACAGAAAATTAGGACATTTTACGACAGCTGAAATTAAATTCAGGGTGCTGGTTCGTCTTTTACAATAGTCCGTTTTTCACAACTTTTTACTGACCATTTTTTTCTTTTTTCGGTGTACACTTACCTATAAGGCTGCTAGAGAATTCCGGGGTTTTTGGGAAATTTTTTTCAAAGATTTTACATTTTAAGAGGGGGGATCAGTTTCCAATGTAAATTCAATGTAGACTGATCCCCCTCAATCTCAATTAAAAAAATCTCAATTTAAAAAAAATCTTTTTCGGTGTACAATTACCTATTATGTCGATAGAAAATTCCGAAGTTTTTTGGAGAGAAAAAAAATTAGATTTTAAGACAGGGGATCAGTTTTTAATGTAAATTCAATGTAGACTGATCCCTCTCATTTGGACCATCTCAAATTTTTTAAATTCTTCTTCTGTTTACAATTACCTATCATGTCGCGAGAGAATTCCGGGTGTTGGGGAATATTTTTCAAATGTTTGAGATTTTAGGAGAGGGATCAGTTTTGACCATGTTGCATGTGTGTTTGTTCTTACGGGACAATTTTTTTTTTCGGTGTACAATTAGCGATCATGTAACATGAACAAGCACTTGTAAAATATGGAAGTTAAAAATAAACTATATATATATATATATATATATATATATATATATATATATATATATATATATATAACATGGTCAAAACTGATCCCCCTCCTAAAATCTAAAATATTTGAAAAATATTCCCCAAAACCCAGAATTCTCTCGCGACATGATAGGTAATTATACACCGAAAAATATATATTTTTTTAATTGAGATGGTCAAAAAGAGGGGTGTCAGTCTGCGTTGAATTTACACTGGAAAATGATCCCCCCCCCCCTCCTAAAATGTAAAATATTACAAATTGTTTTCCAAAAACCCCGGAATTCTCTAGCAGCCTGATAGGTAAGTGTACACCGAAAAAAGAAAAAAAAATGGTCAGTAAAAAGTTGTGAAAAACGAACTATGGTAAAAGACGAACCAGTACCAAATTCAGTACAGATTCCAGACTTCGACAAGATAAACCTGAAGAAAGTCGGAGGTTACATCGGCCGAAACGTTGTGAGAATAACGCTACAGATGACAACAATAGTATGAAATGATACAAAATATGAATGGTCATGTAAAAAAAATCCAAAACATACATCGTGACAATTTGAAAGTAATTTGGAAGCATTTAAACTGCTAAAATTGAAACTAACAAATTGAATTGTTGTTAAACATAAACGAAACTAGAAAATGTGAGAATCCAACACGAAAATAACGAAACTAAGATCAAAACCGAAAGTACGAAATATATATATATATATATATATATATATATATATATATATATATATATATATATATATATTTGTTTTCATATTTCGCAGACAAAAATTCAGAAACAGAGTGCATTCATAACGACAACTAACAAAACGAAAAAGGAGTGAAAAAAAAACAAACAAAACAAATAGGCAACAAATAAATGTTACCAAAGGCAAGATAAGTTACTCTTCTGTTCTACAAAACTGGATAAGTTTCTTTGTATTTTAAGTTATTTTAGAGAGTTTTATGTTCAAAACAAACCTAGTGCGTTTTAAATTATTATTTTTTAAAACAAATTTTGTCACTATGTCAACAAAAATGCCCCAAAATTCTTACCTTGTGTTAATTCTGAAGCCATGTGAAAAGCCATCTTAAAAAATAATCAAGTTTACTCGACTCGAATCTAATAACATTTGCACACGTATCGTCGTCGTCGTCGTCGTGAACTGCCCACTTAGCGCCTTTCTTTCTTTCTTTCTCCCCCCCCCCCCTCCCCCCGGCATTGGTCGCGTCATTATGGTCTTAAATTATATGTAATTTTTATTTGGGCGTATCAACTTATTTCACTAAAATAATTTACGTGAATGAAATAAGAATTAACACGAAATGAAAGGAAAAATACTCCTTTTCCTAAAGAGTATGGATGAGAATAGTAGTCCGAATTATACAAATTATCAATCTTCATCTAAAAAATTCATAAAAACATTTTCTTTTAATTTTTTTTTTACTAAAACACGGTTTAAGAAATAATTTTGGTGACTGAAATAGGATTTAACAAATATTAAAAAAATAATGATTCAAAATGACTATTTGCTGTTATGGTCTGTGTGTGTTTTTGTCGACTCCTTCATGTGGGATAAATCTAGATCTTGAGAGACAACATTTACCTCAGTCGAAAGAAACAAATCGACAACAAATAAATGTTACCAAAGGCAAGATAAGTTACTTTAAATTCTGTTAGACAAAAATAAACAGTTCGGTTCAAATTCTGTAGAAGAAATCTTTTTTTCGATTATACCATAATAAATATCTAAGTGATAATAGAGAGGCTATTTATAACGAAAAAGGCTAACAGAACGAAAAAGGAATCAAAAATCAAATAGGAAACAAATAACTGTTACCAAAGGCAATATAAGTTACTCTTCTACTAACCTGGATAAGTTTATTTGTGTTTTAAGTTATTTTAAAGAGTTTTTTGTTAAAAAAAACCAAAAAAAAAACCCGGCGTCCACTTGTTCAGTTAAAAGAAAAAAAACAAATGGCTGTTCATAAAACTAGCTCGTGGACCCTTGATAATCGGTGGAAAATCGAACAGTAAACAAAAGAGGGTGCATTCGAAATCCGTGCATATTACCGGGTTAGACAAAAAAGCATATATATGCAGGTGTACTAATATATATATATATATATATATATATATATATATATATATATATATATATATATATATATATTTTATAATGTATATATACGTGTATAATATGTATATATATGTATATATATATATTTATAATGTATATATACGTGTATATATATATATATGTATATATATATATATATTTATAATGTATATATACGTGTATATATATATATATGTATATATATATATATATTTATAATGTATATATACGTGTATATATATATATATTTATAATGTATATATATGTATGTATATATATATATATATATTTATAATGTATATATATGTATGTATATATATATATATTTATAATGTATATATATGTATGTATATATATATATATTTATAATGTATATATATGTATGTATATATATATATATATATTTATAATGTATATATATGTATGTATATATATATATATTTATAATGTATATATATGTATGTATATATATATATATTTATAATGTATATATATGTATGTATATATATATATATTTATAATGTATATATATGTATGTATATATATATATATATATATATATATTTATAATGTATATATATATATATATATATATATATATATATATATATATATATATATATATATATATATATATAAATGTGTGTGTGTAAGTGTGTGTTGCCCGGGAGATATATAAAAGAATGATTTAACTTTTGTCAACAATCGACAGTACATTTTGTGTTGTAGCGGACAGCAAGAAATTGCATATACATACACGAAGAAAGATAGATAGATAGATAGATAGATATTCATAGATATGCATTAACAGATAGATAGAGTGATTCAAATATATATATATATATATATATATATATATATATATATATAGAGAGAGAGAGAGAGAGAGAGAGAGAGAGAGAGAGAGAGAGAGAGAGAGAGAGCGTACTTTTTGTCAATCAAAAGTAAAGTTTTTCCAAATAATGAAACATTGGTCATTCTTATTCTATCAAGCCTCCCCCTTGCCTACATACCGTTCTAGGAAAACATTGGTCTTTTTCTATCTATCTAAGTTCAAGAAAGTATCGTCTATTTGCGCGCACAACCGCACCAATTGACACTTGAGTTCAACGCAGTCACTTTACCGGTCGTGCGAGTAAGTCTCCCCTTACCATAAAATCATCAAATCATTCTTTGAACTCCGAAAAGGTCGTAACGAATCGTCAAAGTTTTTTTTATGTCTGTTTTTCGGTATGAGGGCAGGGGGGTAGCCAACAGCGACGCCAGTTGTGGGGGTTGTTACACCTAATGGTTTATAAATATATGTTGAGACGAACACACTCTCTGGTCGCTATTGGCGACAGCTACAGAGTTTTCGAACGAATCAAAGGCCATGTGTTTGAACAGACATGCCGTCCGGTTAAAAGAGAATAATAATTGGTGTGTGTCGACGTAAGTGATGGCTATCCGATTATAAAGACATGGGAGATATATTGAAACGGCACTTACAATAAAATCATTCTTTAGAACTCCGAAAATGTCGCATCGAATAGTCAAACTTTTTTTATGTCCGTTTTTCGGTTTCAGGGCCGAGTATGGCGAACAGTGACACCAGTTCTGGGGGTTGTGAAAGACAATAATGGTTGGTGTGTCTCCAGCTAAATGAGGACCATATCCAAAGAGAGAGAGAGAGACGTCAGTGTTATCCGATTACGAAGACTTTGAAGATATTCTGAAACTCGAGTTAAAATAAAGACTATAATTTTTGGTGTGCCTCGTCGTAAGGGATGCCATATCCAAAGAGAGAGACGTCCGTGTTATCCGATTATGAATATTTGAAAAATATTCTGAAACTCGAGTTAAAGTAAAGACTATAATTTTTGGTGTGCCTCGTCGTAAGGGATGACGATATCCAAAGAGAGAGACGTCCGTGTTATCCGCCTATCAATATTTGAAAGATATTCTGAAACTCGAGTTAAAATAAAGAATATAATTTTAGGTGTGCCTCGTCGTAAGGGATGACCATATCCATAGAGAGAGAGAGACGTCAGTGTTATCCGATTATGAATATTTTAAAGATATTCTGAAACTCGAGTTAAAATAAAGACTATAATTTTTGGTGTGCCACGTCGTAATGGATGACAATATCCAAAGAGAGAGACGTCCGTGTTATCCGATTATGAATATTTGAAAGATATTTTGAAACTCGAGTTAAAATAAAGACAATAATTCGTGGTGTGCCTCCACAAAACGGGATGACAATATCCAAAGAGAGAGACGTCAGTGTTATCCGATTATGAATATTTACAAGATATTTGTAAACTCGAATTAAAATAAAGACAATAATTCGTGATGTGCCTCGTTGTAAAGAATGACCATATCCAGAGAGAGAGACGTCAGTGTTATCCGATTATGAATATTTTAAAAATATTTGTAAACTCGAGTTAAAATAAAGACAATAATTCGTGCTGTGCCTCGACCGTATCCAAAGAGAGAGACGTCAGTGTCATCCGATTATGAATATTTGAAAAATATCTTAAAACTCGAGTTAAAATAAAAACTATAATTTTTGGTGTGCCTCGTCGTAAGGGATGACCATATCAAAAGAGAGAGACGTCAGTGTTATCCGATTATGTATATTTGAAAGATATTCTGAAACTCGACTTAAAATAAAGACTATAATTTTTGGTGTGGGTCGTCGTAAGAGATGACCATATCAAAAGAGAGAGAGAGACGTCAGTGTTATACGATTATGAATATTTGAAAGATATTTTGAAACTCGAGTTAAAATAAAGACTATAATTCGTGGTGTGCCTCCACAAAACGGGTGACCATATCCAAAAAGAGAGACGTCAGTGTTATCCGATTAGGATTATTTACAAGATATTTGTAAACTCGAATTAAAATAAAGACAATAATTCGTGATGTGCCTCGTTGTAAGGGATGACCATATCCAGAGAGAGACGTCAGTGTTATCCGATTATGAATATTTGAAAAATATTTGTAAACTCGAGTTAAAATAAAGACAATAATTCGTGCTGTGCCTCGACCGTTTCCAAAGAGAGAGACGTCAGTGTCATCCGATTATGAATATTTGAAAAAATATTTGTAAAGTCGAATTAAAATAAAGACAATAATTCGTGGTGTGCCTCCACAAAACTGGATGACCATATCCAAAGAGAGAGACGTCAGTGTTATCCGATTATGAATATTTGAAAAATATCTTGAAACTCGAGTTAAAATAAAAACTATAATTTTTGGTGTGCCTCGTCGTAAGGGATGACCATATCAAAAGAGAGAGACGTCAGTGTTATCAGATTATGTATATTTGAAAGATATTCTGAAATTCGACTTAAAATAAAGACTATAATTTTTGGTGTGGGTCGTCGTAAGGGATGACCATATCAAAAGAGAGAGAGAGACGACAGTGTTATACGATTATGAATATTTGAAAGATATTTTGAAACTCGAGTTAAAATAAAGACAATAATTCGTGCTGTGCCTCGACCGTTTCCAAAGAGAGAGACGTCAGTGTCATCCGATTATGAATATTTGAAAAAATATTTGTAAAGTCGAATTAAAATAAAGACAATAATTCGTGGTGTGCCTCCACAAAACTGGATGACCATATCTAAAGAGAGAGACGTCAGTGTTATCCGATTATGTATATTTGAAAGATATTCTGAAACTCGACTTAAAATAAAGACTATAATTTTTGGTGTGGGTCGTCGTAAGGGATGACCATATCAAAAGAGAGAGAGAGACGACAGTGTTATACGATTATGAATATTTGAAAGATATTTTGAAACTCGAGTTAAAATAAAGACAATAATTCGTGGTGTGCCTCCACAAAACTGGATGACCATATCCAAAGAGAGAGACGACAGTGTTATACGATTATGAATATTTAAAAGATATTTTGAAACTCGAGTTAAAATAAAGACTATAATTTTTTGGTGTGCCTCGTCGTAAGAGATGCCTATATCCAAAGAGAGAGACGTCAGTGTTATCCGATTATGAATATTTTAAAGAAATTCTGAAACTCTAGTTAAAGTAAAGATTATAAATTTTGGTGTGCTTCGTGGTAAGGGATGTTTATTTACTCCTCGCGGAGTTAGGCACAAGGAAAGTTTTATCTTACTCCCACAAGTAAGATGTGACCCAAGATCGGGTCGAGCAAGTGGGGTTAAAAGCCAGCGCTCGAGAGGTGAGCACTCTGGCCATTAAACATTTCCTGGGCAGCCCCGTCGGCATTCCCCGGTAGGGGCGCCTCAGACAGTAAGCAATAAACTTACTCCTCCCCAAAGAGGGGAGGCGAAGCCTGGGAGGGTTGACCTCCTAGAACTGCACAGAACAGGCGTGCAGTATCCATCGGAACAGATACTACACTTTGATCTTAGCCAAAAGGCTTCGTGGTAAGGGATGACCATATCAAAAGAGAGAGAGAGACGTAAGTGTTATCCGATTATGAATATTTGAAAGATATTCTAAAACTCGAGTTAAAATAAAGACAATAATTCGTGGTGTGCCTCTACAAAACGGGATGACCATATCCAAAGAGAGAGACGTCAGTGTTATCCGATTATGAATATTTGAAAGATATTTTGAAACTAGAGTTAAAATAAAGACTATAATTTTTGGTGTGCCTCGTCGTAAGGGATAACCATATCCAAAGAGAGAGACGTCAGTGTTATCCGATTATGAATATTTTTAAAATATTTGTAAACTCGAGTTAAAATAAAGACAATAATTCGTGCTGTGCCTCGACTATATCCAAAGAGAGAGACGTCAGTGTTATCCGATTATGAATATTTGAAAGATATTTTGAAACTCGAGTTAAAATAAAGACTATAATTTTAAGTGTGCCTCGTCGTAAGGGATGACCATATCCAGAGAGAGAGAGAGAGAGAGAGAGAGAGAGAGAGAGAGAGAGAGAGAGAGAGAGAGAGAGAGAGAGAGAGAGAGAAACGTCAGTGTTATCCGATTATGAATATTTGAAAAATATTTGTGAAGTCGAGTTAAAATTAAGACAATAATTCGTGGTGTGCCTCCACAAAACGGGATGACCATATCCAAAGAGAGAGACGTCAGTGTTATCCGATTATGAATATTTGAAAGGTATCTTTAAACCCGAGTTAAAATAAAGACTATAATTCTTGGTGTGCCTCGTCGTAAGGGATGACCATATCAAA
>OY744529.1:76185871-76223371 GCA_963556195.1 Sepiola atlantica
ACACTCTCTCTTTTTCTCCCTCTCTTTCTCTCCCTCCATCCTCATCTTCCTCTCTCTCTTTCTCTCCCTCTCTCCTTGTCTTCCACTCTCTCTCTCGTTTTCTCCCCCTCCCTCGTCATCTTTTACTCTCTGTCTCCCTCCTTTTCTCCCCCTCATTCCTCATCTTCCACTCTCTCTCTCTCCCTCCCTTTCTCCCTCCTTATCTTCCACTCTCTATCTCTTTCCCCCCCCCCTTTCTCCCCCCTTCCTTATCTTTCACTCTCTACGATCATTCTCCCTCCTTATCTTCCACTCCTTCTCTCTCTCTTTCTTTCTCACCCTCCCTCCTTATCTTCCACTCTCCCTCTCTTTTTCTCCCTCCCTTTTTTACCCCCTCCCTCCTTATCTTCCACTCTCTCTCTCTCTTTCTCCCTTCCTTTCTCCCCCTCCCTCCTCATCTTCCACTCTCTCTCTTTTTTCCCTCCCTTTCTCCCCCTCCCTCCACATCTTTCACTCTCTCTTCCTTCCTCCTTTCCCCCCCCTCCCTCCTCATCTTTCACTCTCTCTTCCTTCCCCCCCTCCTCAACTTCCACTTTCTCTTTCTCCCTCCCTTTCGCCACTTCCCTCCATATATTCCACTCTCTCTCTCTTTTTCTCACTCCCTTTCCCCCCTCCCTCCTTATCTTCCACTCTCTCTCTCTTTTTCTCCCTCAATTTCTCCTCCTCCCTCCTTATCTTCCACTCCTTCTCTTTCCCCCCACTCCCTCCTCATCTTCCACTCTCTCTTTTATTTTCTCCCCCTCGCTCCTCATCTTCCACTCTCTCTCATTTTCTCCCTCCCTTTCTCCCCCTCCCTACTTATCTTTCACTCTCAATCTTTCTCCCCCTCCCTCCTCATCTTCCACTCTCTTCCTTTTCTCCCTGCCTTTCTCCCCCTCCCTTTTCATCTTCCACTCTCTCTCTCTTTTTCTCCCCTCCCTACTGATCTTTCACTCTGTCTCTTTTTTTCTCCCTCCATGTATCCCCCTCCCTCATTATCTTCCACTCTCTCTCTCTCTTTCTTTTTCACCCTCCCTCATTATCTTCCACTCTCTCTCTCTTTTACTTCCTCCCTTTCTATCCCTCCCCGCTCATCTTCCGCTCTCTCTCTTTTTTTACCCCCTCCCTCCTTATCTTCCACTCTCTCTCTCTCTTTCTCCCCCTCCCTCCTCATCTTCCACTCTCTCTCTTCCATCTCCTTTTCTCCCCCTCCCTCCTAATCTTTCATTCTCTCTTTCTCCCTCCCTTTCCCCCCTCCCTCCTCATCTTCCACTCTCTCTTTTTCTCCCTCCCTTTCTCCCCCTCCCTCCTTATCTTCCACTTTCTCTTTCTTTTTATCTCTCCCTTTCTCCCCCTCCCTCATATCTTTAACTCTCTCTCTTTCTTTTTCTCACTCCCTTTCTCCCCCTCCCTCCTTATCTTTCATTCTCCATCTTTTTCCCCCTCCCTCCTCATCTTCCACTCTCTCTTTCTTTTCTCCCTGCCTTTCTCCCCCTCCCTTTTAATCTTCCACTCTCTCTCTCTTTTTCTCCCCTCCCTACTGATCTTTCACTCTGTCTCTTTTTTTCTCCCTCCCTGTATCCCCCTCCCTCCTTATCTTTCACTCTCTCTCTCTTTCTCCCTCTTTTTCTTCAACTCCCTCCTTATCTTTCACTCTCTCTCTCTCTTTTTCCCCCTCCATTGTCATCTTCCACTATCTCTCTTTTTCTCCCTCCATTTCTCCCCTTCCCCCTCATGTTCCACTCTCTCTCTCTCTCATTCTCCCTCCTCCCTCTTTATCTTCCACTCTCTATCTCTCCTCCCCCTTTCTCCCCCTCTCTCCTTATCTTTCACTCTCTCTCTGTCATTCTCCTTCCCTTTCTCCCCCCTCCTTATCTTCCACACTCTCTCTCTCTCTTTCTCACATTCCCTCCTTATCTTCCACACTCTCTCTCTCCTTTTTCCCTCCTTTTCTCCCCCTCCCTCCCTCATCATCTTCCACTCTCTCTCTCTCCCTCCCTTTCCCCCTATCCCTCCTTATCTTTCACTCTTTCTCTCTCACTCTTTTTCTCCCTCCCTGTCTCGCGCTCCCTCCTTATCTCTTACTCTCTCTTTCTCCCCCTTCCTCCTCTCTCTCTTTTTCTCCCTCCCTTTCTCCCCCTCCCTCCTTATCTTTCTACTCTCCACTTCTTCCCCTTTCTCTACCTCCCTCCTCATCTTCCACTCTCTCTCTTTTTTCCCCCTCCTTCTTTATCTTCCACTCTCTCTCTCTTTCTCCCTCCTTTCTCATCTTTCACTCTCTCTCTCTTTTTCTCCCTCCCTTTCTCCCCTCCCTCTTCATCTTCCACTCTCTCTCTTTCTTTTTATCTCTCCCTTTCTCCCCCTTCTTCCTCATCTTCCACTCTCTCTCTCTTTCTCCCTCCCCCCCCCCCTTCTAATCTTTAATTCTCTCTCTCTTTTTCTCCTTTGGCCGCAACTTGCCTTAAATACGCTCAGATCGGCTCTTGGCGACTGCTGATATTTCACCGCTCACTTTCAAATTCCAACGCTTCATCACACAATTACTTTTGTGTAGTTTTGCTATTTTCTAGCCAATCAAATACGAGCATTTGGGAGATGAGCGTTTCACTGCTGCTGGGAGCCGGTGTGTTTCATATAAAAGGAAAAGGAATGAGAGTGTACTTTTATTATTTCTTTATATCTTAGACGTTATAATGGCTCCCGCTGCTGAAGTTAGCAAGAAAGGCGCTAAGAAAGCCGGTAAATCTAAAGCGTCCCGTCCTGATGGAAAGAAAAGGCGAAAGAAGAGGAAGGAAAGTTATTCCATCTACATTTACAAAGTGATGAAACAAGTTCATCCTGACACTGGAATTTCTAGCAAAGCCATGTCTATCATGAACAGTTTTGTAAACGATCTTTTTGAGAGAATCGCTAATGAAGCCAGCCGTCTGTCCCATTACAGCAAGAAAAGGACCCTTAGTAGCCGTGAAGTCCAGACCGCTGTTCGTCTCCTTCTTCCCGGTGAGTTGGCCAAACACGCTGTCTCCGAGGGAACCAAAGCTGTCACCAAATACACCAGCGCCAAGTAAAAAGTGTTTACTTCCAAAGAAGACGAAACCCCAAAACGGCCCTTTTCAGGGCCACACATTTTTTCACGAATGTTTTTTCTTCACTTTCTATATTTTAATGCGATTCTTAATTTAATTTTTTTACTTTTAAACTCAGATTACTACACCAAAACTTAATAATTTTTAATTTTTTTCTAAGTTTTATCTATAGTTGATATGGTCATTTGACTCGTCGTTAAGGACTTTGTTGATGTACTACAACACCATAACTTAATCATTTTTAATTTTTTCTGAGTTTGAATCAACTTTCCAAAGAAGGTGACAATTATTTGCCAGTTTTTTCCCTTTTTTATTTTTTTAGATTAAAATTTAAAAAAAATTATATACAAATTGTAAATTCACACTAATCGAAATTATTCGATAACATTTCATCCCTGCACAAATATACAAAGTTATCAATCAATCAGGTTTTTCAGTTTTTGAGATCCTATAATTGAACATTTTCTCTGCATCTGTCAATTATATGCTCCAAAACTACTTACCAAAATTGTACCAAATTTAACATGAAGAACCCTTGACATGTAGGCTGGCTATAAAGTGGGTTAAAATGTTAATACTACTATTGCTAATACTGAATAGATTACAATCTATTGGAATTTCACCAAATCTCGTATGAAGCATCGATGGCAAGTCGGATGTCCCCCTATATACCCCCCCCCACCCCCACAAGAGCAAAGTTAGACATAAGCATTGTAATTACTATATTTACCAGGATTGTTGTCCCTATGTACTCTCCTCCCAACGAGGATTGGGAGAAAACTTTAAATTGCCTCAGTCGAGAAGGATTTCTCGTTCACTGATCGAGGACAGAAAAAATGAAATGCAGCATGAGAACAGACACTACACTCTGCCCCCAGCCAAAAGGTCAAACGTTTTTGTCAAGAAGCACCGAATATTGTATCAATGAATTGTTTACTATAGTTTGAATTACCTGTAATACCATTTTTTGAAGTGTTCGCCCAGCGTCGTCGGGCATTCTGCTTTCCACTGAACGTGTAAGTTTATGCGGAATACAAATTCCCATGCGGTCGGTCCCCAGCCAGCATGTATATTCCCGTTAAGGGAGATGACATAGAGCACCTAGTATTTCCAAATGGTCCCCCATCTTTTACTGGTCAGCCTCAACATCACTTAACTTTGGTGATCTAACGGGAACTCGTGTGTCAACATGATTAGGCCGTATTTTCTAGAGTTATGTCCCTTTAATTAATTTCTAATTATCTCCCTTGTCGAGTTTGTTAGTAGTTGGCTCTCTTAGATGTTTGACTATCATATGGGCATTAAATAACCTGAAAAGGGTTGATATGCCGTAACAACAAAATCAAATTATGACTGGGAAAAAGGAAGTCAGCTGCCCTTGTGGGACGAAGTAAAAATTATAGACACAGTAGAACGGTGAAGAGTAAGACATTTGAAAGAAGCAGCCGACGATGGCCTCCTAAGTAGACCTAGTATAGAATTGAATCAAATATTAGAACCAATGATTCTAAATAGTAGATTCAAATACCAGTAAAATAATATATCTCTATATAAAGTTAGGTATGTGTATATGTTTGTATATATTTTATGTACAGGATACACTTCTAAACTAACTAACCGATCATTATGAATTTTGGAATGCAGCTGTTAAGTGTAAGGGGTCATAATGTGGGCTATTGTTAGTTTAATTTAGTTGGTAAAAAGGGGATGGAAGCCCTTTGTGAAAATTCACATACCTCTGATCTTTATGAAATTTGAACAGTTGGTATTAAACATCACTTCCTGAAATTTCGGTTTCTTTAAATATTTTAAATGTTTTGAGAAGACATAACATGGGCACAACCTCCTATTTTAAAATGCAATATTTCAGGTTTGCATTAAATTTGATCCATAGTCATTAGACACTAATTAAGCCAGATTCCTTGAATTTCAATTTTAGCCTTAAATTTTAGACATTTTCTAGAATTAAAATCATGTAATGGATTTTGATCAAAATTTGAATACGGACTCTAGACATAAGGTTTAGTATGATTTTCGCTTCATCTTGATCTTCGTAAGAGGACATAAAAGTGGTACAAACCTGTTCTGTTTGAGGAATTTCTTTTAACCGTCCTAGGATGGGTATTATGTTAATGTGTGTGTGTGTATATATATATATATATATATATATATATATATATATATATATATATATATTACTAATAAGTATTAATAGTACACATGTAGACAAAATAAAGTTTAAGGCTCACAAAATTCATACTAGAATTGTCTATATGGACATGTGGTATAACAGGTAACGGCATTGGTTAACGATTAGTTCGAAGTGACACTCTTCTGGAGATTGAACGTTCAATAACTAAGAATAACAACAACAAAATTTATTAAAATCAAATATAGGTATTTCAAGTTTTTTAAGGAGGGTTTACCCCCCCCCCCCCAAAAAAAAAGCTTCCGGGGGTGGGGGGCATATACAGATTCGGGAATACTTCCTTTGTATTTCCTGGAGAATTTTATAACTATGATTTGAATTTCATAAAAATAGGATCTATTTCAAGTTTTAAGGGAGGTTCAGGCCCCCATAGCTCCCTTACGAGGACACTTAGAGATTCAGGATGTGTTCGATTGTCTTCCCCAAGAAAATTTTACATATGAATACAGTTTTAGTTTTTATGTACGTCCTATAACCTTTCTTTCTATAGCTTCTTTCCTTGTGCTGCCGGCCTCTGGAAGTCCTTCCCTGCTCCCTGTTTCCCCAACTCTACTGACATGCAGGGATTTAAAACTAATGTAAAGACATCTCGCTGCAGAGCTCCCAATTTAGGATGACCCCCAAAACTTTCACCCTAATTCTCAGTAGCCGCTTACGTCTACAGTGGCGTCCTGCCTTGTTTGGGGTGAACTATGTTAAGAAAAGAGAGCGTTTCGCTTCCTTCACAACTTTGATCCTCATAATCAAAATAGTTCCATGCAACTTGTTAGTGTTGTCGCACAGAGAAATACTTGACTTACGAACAACCACTTCCGGAATACTTGTGATCCTGATGTTTATCACTTGAAATTTGCTCAATTTCTGATGTCATCCACCCAGACAATACTTGACTTACGAACAACCACTTCCGGAATACTTGTGATCCTGATGTTTATCACTTGAAATTTGCTCAATTTCTGATGTCATCCACCCAGACAATACTTTACTTACGAACCACTTCCGGAATACTTGTGATCCTGATGTTTATCACTTGAAATTTGCTCAATTTCTGATGTCATCCACCCAGACAATACTTGACTTACGAACAACCACTTCCGGAATACTTGTGATCCTGATGTTTATCACTTGAAATTTGCTCAATTTCTGATGTCATCCACCCAGACAATACTTGACTTACGAACAACCACTTCCGGAATACTTGTGATCCTGATGTTTATCACTTGAAATTTGCTCAATTTCTGATGTCATCCACCCAGACAATACTTGACTTACGAACAACCACTTCCGGAATACTTGTGATCCTGATGTTTATCACTTGAAATTTGCTCAATTTCTGATGTCATCCACCCAGACAATACTTTACTTACGAACCACTTCCGGAATACTTGTGATCCTGATGTTTATCACTTGAAATTTGCTCAATTTCTGATGTCATCCACCCAGACAATACTTGACTTACGAACAACCACTTCCGGAATACTTGTGATCCTGATGTTTATCACTTGAAATTTGCTCAATTTCTGATGTCATCCACCCAGTGATTCATCCCAAGTGTGGCATAAGGCCAAACAATGTTGTAACACTAGTAGATATCCTGTGAGAAATAAACAAGAGAAATGAATGTTGCTGAAGCATTTATGGTTTGCTGTTATGTGTCTCTCTAATTTTTCTCTTTCTTTTCCACTCTTTCAGGAGGATATGACCAACGCTTTGCAGAGTATGCGAGTGGATCATCGATATCATATCAAGAACCCCAAAGAATCTAACAACAAGCTGATCCTGAAAAGAATGAAGAAACCATGAAGCCTGCATTGCTGATCCCCACCCACCCAGTCTCACCCCATCCTCCTCTCCTCCCAACATTGTTTTTTTTTACTTTTTGAAAGGGTGAGCTGGGAACAGGCAGTAGAACAGCGCCCCTTCCAGAAGCCAAGATGAGGTTGGACGTGTGTTGGCTCTCTCTCTCTCTCTCTCTCTCTCTCTCTCTCTCTCTCTCTCTCTCTCTCTCTCTCTCGGAGATGAGATTTCGTTATGTATAAAACTAATTCTTTTTTATTTTACTTTTTATTTTTTTTGTTAAGAATCATTGAAATTTGCTGAAAGAAAACCCCTCCAATTTTCATTTCAATTCATCATTTTGAAAGGTAACCCTTTCAATAGCAAAACTGATATATACTTCATTAATATCATTAGTTATATATATATATATATATATATATATATATATATATATATATATATATATATATATATATTAGTCATCCACATACAGACTGTTTCGCAACTCATCAGTGCGTCTAGACCAGTTAGTGCCTCAAGCCGGGATCGAAACCCAACCGTCGAGCTGACCCCTACGCCATCATGCGACACTGACTGAATGTAAGGAATATCTCAATGTAACGAAATGTAAACATTGCAATTGCCTGAGCTCGAAATTAGTTTTACCTAATGAGCATTGCCTTAAAGCTAATGGCCGTTGACGATACCCTTACAAAAATAAGCTCTACCCGGAGGGAGCTTTATATAGTCATCCACATACAGACTGATCCAGATCGACTTGTAATATGAAATAATTTATTGGCGGATTATTTTACAGGTGTTGAAGGAGCCTTTATATATATATATATATATATATATATATATATATATATATATATATATATATATATATATATATATATATATATATATATATAGCATTTGTGTACAAAATTATACGCTCATTTGAGGAAGGATTTCATATATCACACCATTTATCTTCTCTTTTTTGATTCCGACTCTCATTTCCGATTCATTGACAAAAAAACAACAACAACAACAAAACTTCGAACAATTCAGGTAATTATCAGCTTTTTATGTTCAAAGATAAAGACACAAGCGTGTCAGAATAATTTACAAAAATCCGCGGTAGGGTTGGGTGGGGTGGTGGTGGTGGTAATCTGTCTTTGTTTTTTATACGAGACTTTGTTGGTTGGCCCCTATTTACTTGTCTCCCCACGAGGTCAGAGTTAGACACAAGGTCGGTTTTTAATGTGGGAAAAATCCAGCTCCCCCAAAAAGGGCACTCTGATGTTTGACAAAAATAAAAATGCCTCAGTCTAGAAGGAGTTCCCTATCACTGACCGAGGACAGACATGATGAAGTGTAGTATCAGAACAGATACTGCACTAAGCAAAAAGCCAAGGAAGAAGGCTTTGTTGGTCAATCTGTCACGCTTAAGTTCGAAGTAGCATTTTACCGTTCCGACCGTTGGTCTGTCACGATTAAGCTTGAAAGAGGATTTGAATAACGTATACTGTGATAGGTACTTCTAAAATCTACATTTTTCAGATTTAAAGACTAAAATCTTTTAATCACTAAAAATTGGCGGAATTCACTTTTAACGATCCCTAAAAAATGAACGGCCTGTTAATGCTCCTGATCATCAAACTTGAAAGTATGAAAAATGTCAATGTGAAAAGTCATCAAAAACACACACAGCCTTCTTTAAGCTTACCACTAACCGAAATCTTTTGATATTTTATACGAACGACGTCTTTTGTTGGTGAAGAGAAGAAAGAAGAAAATAATCCAGCACCAGAAAGAGGAGAATATACTGGCATTCTGTGTGTTCTTTCAACTCTAAATAATTTACGTGACTGAAATAGGAATTTATTAACCATTCAGTGCCATTCGTAAATTTCCAGTAAGAAATTGCACCAGTCGACTTTTGTTCCTTCGTTGCAATCGGCCGTCTATAACATTATGTTCTGGTTGTTATTTTATTTCATAACTAGCAGGAAGATCTGATGTTGCCCGGGATTAGAGTAGGAATCCTATGTCGTTTTGCACCCAACCATAACAACATATTACCCTTTTTATTTTTTTTTACATTTAATTAATTAAATTTTTAGAGTGGGGCCAAAGGATGTACTTAGCAATGATTGGTTGAAAGTTTCAGTGAGTACAGTAACATTTATTAAAAAAAAAACTTGATACAACTGTTGTACAAACAATCCTATTTCATTACGATTACTGATGATAGCGTTATGAAGAAACAAAATATAAAAATTGTTAGAATATCTTTAATCGACTTAAACAAGCGACGTTTCCATCAATCAAAACTTCCTCAAACAGGATTTAAGTATGATGCGTGACGTCAGGCAAATTATGCATAAGTGAACAAAATATTATTTGTGAAATAATTTTATAAATGTGAATTTTTGAAAAATGATCCAATAGACATGAAATGTCTATTTAATAAAATCAACTTGTATGTGTATGTATATCTATATGTGGGGGGTGCGTGAGTGACCCACTGAATACCATCGCGTCCTGGGAACCGGCGATGCGGATCTGTTCTGATCGTTTACCCACTAATACAGTTAGAAAAGACATGAATTCGCAATGTCTCGCCGTAAAATATCAACTTGTGTTCAATTAGTTGTATATATTGAATTGTGAAATAAAATACGTTAAGGATATTTTTTTCATAAACATTTTTCGTCGTTTACATGAATTTTATATCCCAAACAGATTTATAAAGAAACAAATGATATTAACTTTTGCATCACAATTTTCATCATAAAATCATTTCTTTGGACCGATTTTAACATTTCAGTGGAAACGCGGACAACTTGTTAATCGGATTCCCTCCCTCTCTTTATGTCAGTCTCATTTACTCACTTATACAGTTGAAAAGGCATGAAACCGCAAATTGTTAATCTGATTCTATCTATCTATTTATCACAAGTCGGTTATATGTCTCGTTTTACGCTAAGTGGCCAGGAAACGGGTGCTCATTTTACGTTAAATTTATAAAGAAAAGTGATCCCCACTCTAAAATCTTAAATGTATATTTTTTTAATTCCTTCTTTACGGATATTTTTTTAGGCTAATAAAGTAGAATTTGAACTTTTTTAGGGGGTAAACTGCGCCGGGTAAGATAGTAAAACTTTACCGTCCGTTACTCTGAAATTAACAGGTCATCATGCATCACACAGGTCGGCCTATCGATTAGATTTTAAGAATTCGCTGCTACAAATTAAACGTCCTTCGTTTTCTTATTGTCGTCTGCTGGTTTTTAAGGAACGAATTTCATCGGAATATCATCACAATTTCAATGAAAACGAGTATTTCCTTTCTGAAATAATTTATTTGTCTTATTTTAAACGTTGTTTATTTCAGTTGAATAAAATAAAAGTTGCTAAGAAGAAATTTATGATCAAACGTTATTGAACCCTGACCTCATTTCATTTTATGCAATGTGAAGAAATTATATTAGAGTTGGGCGAAATTTTAATGTTACATATAAGTAAATAATAAACTAAAAAAATCATATCAGTAACTTTCTTTTTTACCTAATTGCTCGTCATTTGTGAAATAAAAAGGCGTACTAAAATATTTTACAAAAATATGAGGCACTTTCAAGTGTAGTAAACAGAACAAAGAAAGTGGTGAAAAAACAAACTTGCAACAAATAAATGTTACCAAAGACAAGATAAGTTACTTTTCTACCTACGGGGAGAGGTTTATTAGTGCGTTAACAAACATCTCCAGATAGGTAGAAGAGTAACTTTAGCTTTGGTTAAGTTTATCTTTTTAACCGTTTTGTTCTGTAAACTACACTTTAAAATGGCCGAAATTATTGATGGAATCCACAAAATTTGTGGATAAGAATTAATTGATGAAGAAGAAAATGTATTTTAAATCAAATATTTTCTAGATAATCACATAAAAGAAATCGCATTGTTAAGTTGATGAAAAAGACGTTTCGGGAAAATGTGGGTGGCCCTGAAAAGGGCCGTTTATTTGTTGTGTTGAAGTAAATGGATAATTTACTTGGCGGCTTTCTGGGTCTTCTTGGGGAGAAGGACAGCTTGGATGTTGGGAAGGACACCACCTTGGGCAATGGTCACTCCGGACAAGAATTTGTTCAATTCTTCGTCATTGCGGATGGCCAATTGCAAGTGACGGGGGATGATTCTCGATTTCTTGTTGTCTCTGGCAGCATTTCCAGCCAACTCGAGAACCTCAGCGGCCAAATATTCCATGACGGCAGCCAAATAGACGGGGGCACCGGCACCAACTCTCTGGGCATAGTTGCCCTTACGGAGGAGACGATGGATACGACCAACGGGGAACTGAAGTCCGGCACGGGATGAACGAGTCTTACTCTTTCCCTTCACTTTACCTCCTTTACCACGACCAGACATTATGAATGAAGTTCAAAATACAAAATTCAAACTATAATAAAAGTCGTTGGCCGCAACTTGCCTTAAATACGCTCAGATCGGCTCCTGGCGACTGCTGATATTTCACCGCTCAAACTTTCAAATTTCAACGCTTCAGCGCACAATTACTTAAAAAATAGACTTTTGTGTACTTTTGCTATTTTCTAGCCAATCAAATACGAGCATTTGGGAGACGAGCGTTTCACTGCTGCTGGGAGCCGGTGTGTTTCATATAAAATGAAAAGGAAGGAGAGTGTTTTATCTTAAAGTTGATAATGCCCAGGGTTGCCAGTTTGGCCTTTTTAAGGCCAAATTTCACGAATTTGGCCTTTTTTAAAGTAGTTTGGCCTTAGAAAATTCTGTTTGGCTTTTTTTCAGATTTGGCCTTAATTTTGGCCTTTTTCCGATTATAAATATTTACTTGATGGTAATTATTAAAGAAAACGTTAAAATTAAGTAACTTAAAAGCAGTTTGTATTTGAAAACTTTGGCCTTTTTTTTTCAAATCATGGATCTGCATGAAAAAATAGCTCCAGTACCCAGAATTGACATAAATATCTGCTAACATTTGTCATTTAAGGAGAAAAAAGCAAATATTTATCTTCTTCTAAGGAAGGGTCACTCTGAAGGGATCCCATTCCCAGATTGGCTTTTTCTTTTGGTAAACTATGATTTTAAAAAATGTAAATATTCTAGAGTTCACTTATCAGACCTTTTTGACACCTATTTGTTAAGTGGTTATATGGCACCTCTTAGAGACTTTATGATCCAGTGACAACTTGGCCCTGTCCAGTCAGGTCACCCGGTCACTAAGTATATTTTCTCTGAAATAATTGATGTTTGAAATTCTTTAAACTTAGTGCTTTGAAATTAATTGTATCAATTTTTAATTTATGGAAAACTTAAAATCTTATGACTGCTAAACTATATCTCAAGCAGAAACAGTTGTATTTGGAAAGATATATTTAAAAATCAAAATAATTATATTAATTTTCGGTAAATTTATAGAAGTGCACCTCTCCAATTTCGACCCCTAAAAGAAAAGTTTCTACTTTTGGGGGCAAATTACATGTAAACAGCCTCAAACATCCGCTATGAAAAAAAAATGAAAATTTTTATTATTTTAGATGTTATGGGTGGGGTATCACTTTCCTATATAAGTTATACGTAAAGTGAGCACGCATTTCTTGGCCACGGAATTTCACTTCTCGTATTTCGCCCCCTAAAAAAAAAGTTTCTACTTTTTTGGTTGATGAGGCTGTTTAGATGTAATTTGCCCAAAAAAGTACAAGCCTTTTTTTAGGGGTCGAAATACGAGAGGTGCACTTCTATAAATTTACCTAACTTTCTTGGATGAGTTGCTAAAGTTTCAATAAAAATCGATAATTATATCTGAGATCTTTTAAAGATTTTCCAAATATCTCCGATTAATAGACACACGTATCTTAATAATGACACAGATTGTTCTTGGCCCTCAAGAATAGATTTAGGGTTAAGAATAAATTAAAATTTATCAACATTTTAAGGAGATTTAAAGTAGATGGTCCCTAGAGTAACTCTGGTATTGTGGTGACTGCAACGAAACGATTCTTCTCTAAGAAAGTTCTAGACAAAAAAAGTAGACCAAGACATAACAAACGATCCCAACACTTAATGGCCTAGTGCCTAATTTGTCAAAAATAATTTTACATTTTTTGACAAATAAATAATCGAAACTGTAATATTCCATGGAAATTGTTACACTATTGTACACGAAACCTTTATTTAAGTTTAATTCTTGTATTCTTGTAAAATACGGAAATGAATATGTAAAAAAATTGTTTACCTATGAAATATATATATATATATATATATATATATATATATATATGCGTATATATATATATATATATATATATATGCGTATATATATATATATATATATATATATATATACATATATGCGTATATATATATATATATACATATATGCGTATATATATATATATATATATGCGTATATATATATATATATATATATATATATATATATATATATACATATATGCGTATATATACACACATATATATATATACATATATGTATATATATACACGCATACATATATATATGTACACGCGTATATATACATATATATGTACACACATATATATATACACATATATGTACACACATATATATACACATATATATATACACATATATGTACACACATATATATATACACATATATGTACACACATATATATATACACATATATGTACACACATATATATATACACATATAGGTACACGGATATATATACACATATATGTACACACATATATATACACATATATGTACACGCATATATATACACATATATGTATATATATACACATATAAGTATATGCATATATATATACACACATATATATACACATATATGTATATATATACACATATATGTATATATATACACATATATATACACATATATGTATATATACACACATATATATACACATATATGTATATATACACATATATGTATATATATACACATATATATACACATATATGTATATATATACACATATATGTATATATATACACATATATATACACATATATGTATATATATATACACATATATATACACATATATGTATATATATACACACATATATGTATATATATACACATATATGTATATATATACACATATATGTATATATATACACACATATATGTATATATATACACATATATGTATATATATACACATATATGTATATATACACACATATATGTATATATACACATATATATACACACATATATGTATATATACACATATATATACACACATATATGTATATATACACATATATATACACACATATATGTATATATACACATATATATACACACATATATGTATATATACACATATATATACACACATATATGTATATATACACATATATATACACACATATATGTATATATACACATATATATACACACATATATATACACACACATATATATACACACATATATATGCACATACATATGTATATATATACAGATATATATATATACATACATATGTGTATATATACACATATATATACACATATGTGCGTATATATATTCATATATGTGTGTATATATATATTTATGTGTGTATATATATATTTATATATATATGTGTATATATATATTTATATATATGTGTATATATATATATTTATATATGTGTGTGTATATATATTTATATATGTGTGTATATATATATTTATATATGTGTGTATATATATATATATATATTACACATGCTCCTTTTTTATTTAGCAATAAAAAGGAAAATAAATAGTCTCAGCTAAACTCTTTGAGTTATTTTTTTAATTATACCTCTGGTAAATGTATGAGATAGGAAGGGAGAAAGAATGAGAGAGAGTTCCACATGGAAACAGAACACAGAACTTTATTTTTAAATAAATTGTTTTCCCAAAGTTTTTCAATGTATTCACACGTAATTGCCTAAAAACATTAGAATCTACAAATTTACCAACTTTACCTTAAATTATTTAATACTAAAATATTCAAATTATTCTTTACGGTCCTCTGGTACGATTTTTAAAGATATATAAACTGTAGTATGTATTGAGTTTATTCATCTAAATATTATTCCCCCCCCCCCCCCGGCATATTTCTTGGTTTCAATTACCTCTTTGCTTCATTACAACTAAGAAAACAATACGAAACTAAGAGACAAAAACATGCAAACATTTGGAAGTTAACAACTTCAATATGGTCATTTTTTCTTTATAATATATATCATTTTCAATTTGGCCTTTTTTTGGCCTTTTTTCTCCTAAAAGTGTAGCTTCAGTTTTCAATTTGGCCTTTTTTGGCCTTTTTTTCCGAAAAATTTGGCCTTAAACATTTATTATAGTCTGGCAACCCTGATAATGCCTCCTAAAGCCGAAGTTAGTTCGAAAGGCGCTAAGAAAGCCGCTAAGGCTAAACCTGCTCGTGCCGATGGAAAGAAAAGGCGAAAGAAGAGGAAGGAAAGTTATTCCATCTACATTTACAAAGTGATGAAACAAGTTCATCCTGACACTGGAATTTCTAGCAAAGCCATGTCTATCATGAACAGTTTTGTGAACGATCTTTTTGAGAGAATCGCTAATGAAGCCAGCCGTCTGTCCCATTACAGCAAGAAAAGGACCCTTAGTAGCCGTGAAGTCCAGACCGCTGTTCGTCTCCTTCTCCCCGGTGAGTTGGCCAAACATGCTGTCTCCGAGGGAACCAAAGCTGTCACCAAATACACCAGCGCCAAGTAAAAAGTGTTTTCTTCCAAAGAAGACAAAACCCCAAAACGGCCCTTTTCAGGGCCACACATTTTTTCACGAATGTTTTTTCTTCACTTTCTATATTTTAATGCGATTCTTTATTTAACTTTATTTACTTTTAAACTCAGATTCGTAAGTTGTAATTTTATTACGTAAAATCTCATTAATTTTTCTACTATTTCAAGGCTGAAAAAATATAACTTTTTTGGCAATTTGATCAGGACCGGATTCATGGTATCATATTAATCGCCATTTTAAAAGTCCAAACTACATTTCCGTAAGTGTTTTTTGTTTTGTTTAAAGGACGCTTGGTTTCCGACTCGATTTATGTGGTGAATATTTTCAAGTTATTCTTTCAAAGATGTTTTTTTCAATTTAGATTTGATCAAAAAATGTAATCATTGTCTCGAAAGCAACTTTTACTTTTTCTCTTTATAAAAGTATTCGTTAAACAGAAAATTATTATCTTTAGAACAAAATGTAGAGAAAGGTGCTATCTTCAAAAAATTAGGGTCCAAAGCGCCGATAACTTTTCTTAAAAATGTTTTTATTTCTATTTCAAATCAAAAATCTCATGTAAGTAAAACGTATAAGTCTCTTTGTTATTGAAATATAGAATGATTTTAAGAACATTATCGACTCGATATTAAAACAATATATAAAAAGAAAATTTTTTCAATGTTTATTTAAAATCACAATTTTGCGCCATTTCCTTCTCTCAGGTGAGTTTAGCGGACTATGATTAATTTGAAAAACTAATCGGTTCTATTGAAACGGTTAGCTCCCCAAAATGACTGTCAAATTTTATCGATAAGTTTTTTTTTCTGATTTCCCAAGGACGGCAAATTAACCCATCGTATTCATTTGTCTTTTGATTTTTTTCCCCATTATTATTTAGCAAATATTAATCAATTAATTAACAAATGATAAAATCAAAAAGCCTTTATTACAAATTATTATTATTGCCACCCAGACTTAGTTGTAGGATATATTTTGCTTTGTTAGAAAAAATTACTAAAATCAGTTTTTATTAAAGAAATCCGCTAAAATATGGTTGCTTAATTTGCCATTTTTGACAGCTAACCGTTTCAATATAATAAACGAATCATACTTTTCGTTTAAGTCCATTTTTTAACAACGACAGCTAATAGAACGAAAAAGGGGTAAAAAAAACAAATAGGCAACAAATAAATGTTACCAAAGGCAAGATAAGTTACTCTTCTACTAACCTGGATAAGTTTATTTGTGTTTTAACTTATTTTAAAGTGTTTTTTGTTTTGGTCGTTCAAAAACAAACCTGGTGTCGACACGTTCAGTTAGAACGAGAGAAAAATGTCTGCTCATGAGGCCAGCACGGGGATTCTAGATAATTGATGAAAAATCGAAAACAAAATAGTGTGAGAAACACATTCAATAAATGTTACCACTCGTGGGAAAATGTAATGTCCTACCAATCTTTTGCTTAATTTTCGTTTTTTGAGCGATTATCGAAACTGCCATTTTAGCTATATTTTTTTTTCGTTCTTACTGAACAGGTGGACACTAGATTTGTTTTGAAGAAGAAAAAAAACCGATTTAAAATAAGTTAAAACACAAATAAACTCACCCGGGTAGGTAGAAGAGTAACTTATCTTGCCTTTGGTAACATTTATTTGTTGCGTATTGGTTTTTTTCACCCCTTTTTCGTTCTGTTAGCTGTCGTTAATATAAATGCACAAAAGATTCCTAGTTAGCGCACTTTCAACTACAGAATATGCCTGAGCAGCCCGGTAGGGAACACTCAGGAGATCAATAAACTCTCAAATTAAGGGGAAAACCTAAGAAGGTGGACCTACTAGTACCGAACAATACGGACAGCAACAAAGTCACTTTCGGACTGATTGTAAAGGACGTATCGCCTCCTCCTCCTCCTCACGGTAGCAGTCGTTTTTTTTTTATGTGAGGAAATCGGGCTTATTAAAAACGGGCCTCCTGAATTGGGACAAAAATGAAAATTCATACAGTCTAGACGGATTTCGCTTTAAATCACCGAGGAGAGAAAAGTTGAAGTATCAGAACAGATACTACACTTTGCTTCCACTCTCAAAAGACCAAGGTGTAATTTTGTTTTTAATTAATACGTAATCGAAAATTAAAATGATTAAAAATATACACATACAATCCGTTCCCGTCTAAATGACGGAGAAAGGTGACATTTTTGTGAGCAAATTAGTCGACAAATACGCAACATGTTTATGTAAAAAAAATTCAAGTAGTAAGCATCTCAAATCAATGCTTAAATTAATTACGTCTGCTTTAAACATGTAGACCAAGTGACAACAAGTCCCTTCATTAGTAATTAATTCATTTAAATTTACACAATAGTCGAATCCAGATCGCTAGTATTTTTTATGCCCGCCAGCAATCACAATCAAACATGTTTCACGTGACTCAAATCAACCATCTGAAATTGAAGAAAAATCGGCTGCTTTGAATATTTTATACATTAAAATCGGTGTTTATTTTACGTCTTTCCGGAATATTTGCCAGTTTTATAATTCTTTTCGTGTTATTGTTTTACTTTTCAAAATAGAATTTAACGTTAATCTTTATTATATTTTTTACCCTCGGTCAGTGAAGAAAAAATCCTTCTAGACCGAGACAATAAAAAAGATTCCGGAATCGACAATTTGAAAATTTACGATTCGTGGCCATTTGTCTGGATTGAATTCATGATAAAAATTGAGATCAAATAGAAAGTCGATAGTTATGATGAAAGGCGGACTTCTCATGAGAATTTAACGAACTATAGAAATATACGAAAATTACGACCATCAGTAAATTGTAAGGATTAATTGATAAGAATAAACTTCCCTTTGTACTAAATATGGCATTTAATCGCAAAATTAAAGCAAGATGACGATAATTAAATTTATTCTAGTCGTTTCCCACCTAAAATGGCGAACAAATCAAGCGTCTGCATTTCCCACATCATACATGATAAATAAATTGTTGGGGTGAGGGGCTAATTTCCTAACTGTATTCCCTTTTAAATACAGTAACGTAAATTAGTCCGAAACGATTTAAGTTCACTTAGCCATTCAAAAAGTCGACAAATAGCACACGATGTTGGCAATTTTAGGTGGGAAACCACAAATTGACCGCATATTTCTCCACCCCATAATACTATTTCGTTTTTAAGGTTTACTTTGTTAATTTTCGGTGACAAAAATTGCCATTTATTTCCTCGTTGATGATGGCAAAAAGCGGAATTGAAATTTAACGAGAATTACATGAATGATCAAAAGAAATAAAAATGACGCATATTAATAAATTAGAAAGTCTAATGATAAAAAAATAAGATATCTTAGCAAATAAAAACTAACAGGTGAGAAATATCAATTGATAAATTCATGAAATAAACAAAAAAATAAAATGCATAATTGTAGTTTGGAGAAATACTTTTTGGAAAAAGTTGGTGGCCCTGAAAAGGGCCGTTTGGTTCGATTTGTCTTTCGGTTTTTAAACACTAGATGTGTTTAACCTCCGAATCCGTAAAGGGTTCTTCCTTGCCTCTTCAGAGCGTAGACGACATCCATGGCGGTGACAGTCTTCCTCTTGGCGTGCTCGGTGTAGGTGACGGCATCACGGATGACATTTTCAAGGAAAACCTTGAGGACACCACGGGTCTCTTCGTAGATCAGACCAGAGATACGTTTCACACCACCTCGACGGGCAAGACGACGGATAGCGGGTTTCGTGATACCCTGGATGTTATCACGAAGTACTTTACGATGACGCTTAGCGCCTCCTTTTCCCAAACCTTTTCCTCCCTTTCCTCGACCAGACATGTTGTTCTTATTGTTATTAGTCACAAGAGAAATAATAAACTTTTAACGCACGCATACACTATATATAGGTCTGCTTACAAAATGTGGCGGACGTAGTTGGGAACACACCACGTGATTGCTATTAACCAATGAAAAAAAAAAAGGAAATATTTGAAAACTTCGCGCGCACCTGACAAAGGAAAACTGGGAACGGCCGATTGACAAAGAAGCAGCAGTAGCAGCAGCTGCTGATAACAAGCCATATAAAAGCTGGAAGTCTCGTCTTTGTTGACATTCATTTGAAAATAATCATTTGAAATCCAGAATGGCCCGTACTAAGCAGACCGCTCGTAAATCCACCGGAGGAAAAGCTCCGCGTAAGCAGTTGGCAACCAAGGCCGCTCGTAAAAGTGCTCCAGCCACCGGTGGAGTGAAGAAACCCCATCGTTACAGGCCCGGTACTGTAGCTCTCCGTGAGATCAGACGTTATCAAAAATCCACCGAGCTTCTCATCAGGAAACTTCCCTTCCAACGTTTGGTTCGTGAAATCGCCCAAGACTTCAAGACCGATCTCCGTTTCCAGAGTTCTTCTGTGATGGCTCTTCAGGAGGCCAGCGAAGCTTACTTAGTTGGTCTTTTCGAAGACACCAACTTGTGTGCCATCCACGCCAAACGTGTCACCATCATGCCGAAGGACATCCAGTTGGCTCGTCGTATCCGAGGCGAGAGAGCTTAAATTTATTTCTCTCTACTCTCTTGTTCAAACGGCCCTTTTCAGGGCCACAAAATTCTAGCGAAACCTTTTCTAGCTATTGTAATAATATGCGATTTTTTCTTCTTTTATGTATTTCCTTTCTAATCGTTTGTTTTTATTGTCCCTTTTTCGGCCTACAATCAGACACATTTCTTTTTTTGTCATTACATTTCTAATATCTACTATCATCTACTTTACTTTTGTAAACAATATAAACTCCTGTTTTAAAAGTTGCCCTGTTCCTGCATAAATTATTCTTACCCACATTTTCGCTCGATCCTATCAGCAATCTCACGTCATTAAGTTTGTTCAAATAATTGAATTCATACGAAAACCGGTAAATGATGAGATCGTATCCATAAACCGAACGAGATGGTTTCATGTTGTTCTTTTAATATTACATTTCGAGTTAAAATCTATTTTGTATTACGCATGTAATCTGAAGGAAAACCTATTTGAAATGTATAACTGTACTAGAATAATCGAGATTATTTACAAAATGGCATCTTACCAAAGGGTTAAATGATTTTGTTTACAAAAATGGCGTCTATATTTACGCATTTCAAACGTGTTTTACTCCAGATTAAATACATGCGTAATACGCAATAGATTTTTACTCGAAATGGCTTTTCATGTGATAATATTCAAAAAAACATTAAACCATTTTTGTCGCATTCTGTTGAGACATACGATCTCATCATTTAATCGAAAATAGTTGTATTTTTCATTAGAAATAAAATACAATTTGGCTGGTAGAAAATTTTCTTTTTCAAAACTTTCATCTTCCGCCATTTCTCACGGTTAATCATGTAATAGTCTTTAAAAATAAAAATTTTTAAAAGTCATTTTTATCGCCTATACACATTTTTTTTTATATCAAATTCTGTTTGGGACGGCGATCTCATCATTTACCAAGTCATCATCATCCGTAAAGCTCCGTGATAAGAAAACCGCGTGTAAATTAACCGCAGAAAAAAAACTACTCTTAAGAAATTGGTCGCGTATGAAATTGATTCAGTTACTTTTTTTTTTGATGAGTTTATTTTTAATTTTTAATCCAAAATTATCGGAATCTATTTCATGAAATTAAAAGATTTTGCTAAAAAGAAAAATAGGAGACTTGCTTACACTTGATCGAATGCACCTAATAAATTATTTCATATAATATAAGTATATAGACTTGGCCAGTAAAGGGGCTTGTTACTTGATCTAAACTACGAACTAAATTAATACAAACAATAAAAAAAAGTCAGTGTCGGCCTGATTGTCGAGGACGTAACCCCGACTAGTAAGAACACACCTAATCAAGCTGTGTCATGTACATATATGTGGACATTACTTGATCTAAACAATGAATTAAATAAGTAAACACAATAGAATGACGTGGAAGACTTGCTGTCGCTTGATCTAATCTAGAAACTAAATGATTAGAAATAATAGACTGTGGACATTAGTATTTTATTTACCTTTTCTTGAAGAGGTTAGACACAAGGTCAGGTGTGGTTTTGAAAAACCAGCGCACCGGGATTAGCCTCGTCGGCATTCCCCGTTACGGGCGCCTCAGGCGGTCAGCAGTATCAAAGGGAAGGTAGACCTCCTGAAACTGAACAGAACCATACCTCAGCCCCCTCGGCATTCCCCATTAGGGGTGCATCAGGCGATCAGCAATATCAAAGGGAAGGTACACCTCCTAAAACTGAACAGAACCATACCTAAGCCTCGTCGGCATTCCCCGTTAGGGGCGCCTCAGGCGATCAGGATTATCAAAGGGGAGATACACCTCCTGAAACTGAACAGAACCATACCTCAGCTTCTATGTGTGGGGTGCGTGAGTGACCTATTGGATACCATCGCGGCCTAGAAACCGGAGATGCAGATCAATTCTAATCGTCGTTTACCCAAAAATACAGTGGGAAAAGGCAATATCTCACCGTAAAATATTAACTTGTGTTCAATTAGTCGTATATATATTGTATTTTGATTCAGCATTAAATACGTCAAAAAGGGTTTATTTGTCGTTAAAAAAGCAAAACCAATACAATATATACGTGCATCTATCAAACACACACAAATATTAGTACTTTTTATTTTACTATTTATTCAAATTTTCCATGAGAAAATATGTTAAGAATATATATTTTTTAGATAAACTTATCTCGTTTTCATGGATTTCAAACAGATTCAAAATAAAAAATGTTGTTAACTTTTGCATCACAGTTTTCATCCAAACAATTGAAATAAAAAGCCGAGTACAGAAAAATACTTGCCTTAATTTATTTTATAAAAAATCCATTTTAAAAATAAATTCATCTAAAAGTGATTGAATACTGAATATCTTGTGAAAGTCTAATTATTAATTGATTCTTCATAGAATTATTGCTACTTCTGCTGTTTACGGACCGTGCTGAAATAATAACGTTATTACTTAGAAAGCCATTCTTAACATGGGGAGGAATGGGCTTTGTTAACTATTCTGTACTTTCACCTAACAATTTAATCAACAAAAGTTACCGTAAAAAGTGAATCAACTTGAAAATACTATCTAAAAAAGCACGGACGGTAAACTGCAGAAGTACATTTGCGTGTAAAAAACGTCTACATCAAAAGTGAGTTGATTCCAAAATGTAAACATTGTGTTCGTTTTTAATTAAGGGAATTTTTTTTTTTTTTTAAATATCAGCGAGTTTATTTAATTTGTTTTGAATACTCAAAAAAGTTAGTTTGATTATAATATTAACACTTATTCAAGTTTCATTGTGTTACTCATAGGAGGTTGGGGTTTATTTAAATCATCGAAGTGCCCTATAATCTTCACAATTTACAAAATGAATAAAAACTATAATAATTACTTTCATGTGTGTGTGTGTGTGCACGGATATAAGTTCAGTTTGAAAAAAAAACGCTGTTTTATTCTGATCTTAAACAAAAAATATGGGAGCAAATTTGAAGCCACAGAAAAAGATATGAAAATGTTATCGAACATGAAGATACAATTATAAATTTAGTAAATATATCGTCGATCATTTATCTAGATTTTCATATTTGATATCGGCAAAGATAAAAAGAATATTGGGAAAACTTATTTATGGAATCCACAAAATGTGTGGATAAGAATTAATTGATGAAGAAGAAAATGTATTCTAAAATCAAGTATTTTCTAGATAATCACATAAAAGAAATCGCATTGTTAAGTTGATGAAAAAGACGGTTCGAGAAAATGTGGGTGGCCCTGAAAAGGGCCGTTTTTATTGTTGTGATGTGTAAATGGAAAATTTACTTGGCGGCTTTCTGGGTTTTCTTGGGGAGAAGGACAGCTTGGATGTTGGGAAGGACACCACCTTGGGCAATGGTCACTCCGGACAAGAATTTGTTCAATTCTTCGTCATTACGGATGGCCAATTGCAAGTGACGGGGGATGATTCTCGATTTCTTGTTGTCTCTGGCAGCATTTCCAGCCAACTCGAGAACCTCAGCGGCCAAATATTCCATGACGGCAGCCAAATAGACGGGGGCACCGGCACCAACTCTCTGGGCATAGTTGCCCTTACGGAGGAGACGATGGATACGACCAACGGGGAACTGAAGTCCGGCACGGGATGAAC
Source organism: Sepiola atlantica (assembly GCA_963556195.1). NCBI lineage: Eukaryota > Metazoa > Mollusca > Cephalopoda > Sepiida > Sepiolidae > Sepiola > Sepiola atlantica. The sequence continues at coordinate 76,209,908 of OY744529.1, forward strand.
GAGTCTTACTCTTTCCCTTCACTTTACCTCCTTTACCACGACCAGACATTATGAATGAAGTTTAAAATAGAAAATTGAGTACACTGCCCGCGTGCGCTTATGTGTGTATAAATGGAATAGACATGAAGATATGTATGTATATTAGCTTGCCTGTTTTGTTCGTGAGAGAGTATGTACGTGCACATGAGTTCGGTTAGCAGTGCGTATAAACGGGCGTGGTGTTTAGTAGTCCGTAAAGATCTCTCGTTGCGTCTGTTGAGGGTCTTGTGGACGGGGACTACAGTTAGCTTTTAAGTGCAAACCCATCTGCGTTGTCTGTCTAAGAAAGATGAAAGGAGAGAGAAAGAGAGAGAGAGAGAGATATCAATTTGGGGATTTATTTATATTCAGCTGGCTTTACAAACTCACTTTTTTCATTATTCAAACAATTTAACACGTGCTCACAGGGTGAGCCAATGGGTCACATTATTTTATTTCTTTTCTTTAAATAAAATTCTGGCGATTGTGCCGCATAGTTAACGAATATACAACAAATAACTGTTACCAAACGCAAGAAAATTGGTTTTTCTAATTATCTATGATTTTCACGTATGTAAGATTGTAAGATTTATTATCTATGCATTTGTAAGCGTCACTTTTACTTAGCAAAGACAGCGTGCTTTTCATGATGGACGACAATTTTGCCGGAATTTCAGCTTTTTCGTTGTTCGTTTCAAATTCGTCCGTCCCCATTTCCATTATGAAAACTTTCTTTACAAGAAACAAACGCGTCATTTCCGCTAATTCGCGGTGATAACTCTTTGATGTAACGTCTTTTGACGCCGAGATATTTTGGTTCTTCGCTGGCTAAAAAGTCAATCGAGGACGCGAGCGGATAGGGGGGGGGGGACACAAGTAAAACTATAACAAAAATAAACTTCTCTCTCTTTCTCTCTCTCTCTTTCTCTCTCTCTCTCTCTCTCTCTCTCTCTCTCTCTCTCTCTCTCTCTCTCTCTCTCTCAACTTTGGTAAGAAAAGAAAACCAGAAATAAAAAACATAAAATCTTTTTTTTAGCGAAGAGCTTTTTTTTTAACAAAGACCTTTTTAGGGGAGCTGTATTTTCCCCACATCAAATGTGTCTAACTCTGCCCTCATGGGAAGGCACGTTATTAAAAACTTGTGTACAGATATACCGAAATGCATGATGGTGGAATTTACTTCCGAAATAAATTAAATTTGGGGGAGATAAGGCATACGCGTGCGTGCGTGTGTGTCTCTCGAATCATTTTAAATTGATGATCATTATGGACCTCCAAAGCGTACCACAAAACCGATGACGTCATCATTATGTGCGTACTTTACATAAGATGCTTAAATGCGTTTTTGATTTAAAAATCTCCCCAAAATAAAGTTAAATATATAGGAGGTTGTTTTAAAGTAAAATAGTTAAATTATCGAACTGGAAAAGAAACCCGTTTTTTATCGTGAGATTTTAGTACGAAATTCGATGTTTTCTACAACGGGGCGGGGGGGGGGGGGCTATTGTTTTACTTGACACTTTTTATTTATGAATTCTTTTTTTTTAATGGAAATCGCTCCAGACAAGACATGAATCCACTTAATGTAAAAAGCTAACAAGGACAAATATGATTATCGCAAAGACAAGAGATGCCTATTGACAAGGAGATGCCCCTTGAAAAGACCAAGATTATAGGTAGGAGGAAAACAGTCAGCAGGAAGAGAGTTCCACAAGTCTGCGGTTCTTGGAAAGAAGCTACTGGAGTAGGAAGCTGTATCACAATGAGCGAATTGATGGAGACCACTAGACCAACGAGTCAAACGAGCTGGAACAAAAGAGGCGGGCAATAGATCACATAATTCTGAAGAACACATGCCATAATAGTATTTATAGAAAAAACTGAGATTAGCAACATCACGTCTGTGATAGAGGGGGTGTAGAGAAGAAGAAAGGGTACTTTACCCAAAAGAGTTTACCAATAAAAAAAGGTAAATCTGATGTGCTTTTTAAGACTGTTTCGCTTTATATACCATTAAAATTTAGATCGATCAGAATATATTTTGTTCAGGTTCCATAAAATGAAATAAGTGTGGGGGGGGGGGGATCACGTAGAAAAAATATTTTCCCTAATATATTTTACAAAAAAAGCATATTAAAGATAAATTTGTCAAATAATGCATAAGTATCGAAAATTTCGTAAAAATCTGACCATTACTTGATTTTTGCTAGATTTATTAAACACACGCATAAAAATTGGTCACTACATAGGAACGTTGTTTTAAGGCGTAAATAAAAGTACACACGTTTTTAGTTTCTCATTTTCATTATTTTCGTACGCTGAATTTTTTTTTACAAAAATCATCTGCAGTTTATTTTATGTTTCTTCTTTTGAATGGTAAAAAAGTTATGATGATAATATAAACCTATATTAAAGTTAAATCGTGTTACATATAGGGGGGGGGGATACATTCTATGGTGAGCTTTGGAGGTCCCTAATGATTATATACGTTAAACTTTTATACGAAACTGATTCCCTACTCTAAAGTTTAAAATAATTGGGTTTTCTTGTTGTTTTTAAATGTTACCACAAAGTTCTTCAGGGGATTTACGTGTAATCGCCTAAAAAAGTAGAATCTCACATTTTTATTTGGGATGGATTTAGCATACGGTGTAAGCATGCAAACCTACCCTCTTATATATAGTTTAGCAAATATTAAAAAACACTAAAAAATGTTTAAATCGTCAAAAAAGTAAAGTGCTTTTAATGATTTGCCAATATTATTGGCTCGGTAAAATCCGGTAACTTCTACGACGCGCTGGCTTGACTCGAATGTCATTCGGAGTTCGTTGACTCCGAATAGTAAATCAATTTTATTTTTTATTGAAATTCTACTTGATTATTTTCCGTAATTTTTGGTGTACACTTATGTTTTTCACTGATAAGTAAGTACATCCATACGTTTTCCTGTTATTTTATTTTTAATTGCCATATTTCGCATGTATCTCAATAAAAAATCGTTAAAAATCGGTAAATTCCTATTTTAGTCACGTAAATTATTTACAGTAAAATGCACCACAAACAACTTAAAAAATTTTTTTTTACTTAAACCATGTTGTAGTAATAAATAATAACATTAAAAATACTAAGTTTCATCGTACACGTGAAACGCCGAAATAAGAACTCGGCCGGAAAAGTATAGTCGCAATATTTATAAAAAAGAAAAAGAAAAGAAAGACGAGAACGAGGCTAAAGATGATAACTAAAGTTAATAATTTTTTAGTGAAAGGACAGGGACGCATTTTCAACAAACAAAAATGGTAAAATAATGTTTTTCTTTCCCCTTAAAAAAATAAATGGTTCCCTGTCTTTTAAGTAGAAAATTATGAACTTGAGTTATCTTATCCTGAAGCCTCGTTCTCGACTTTTTAAAGATGGTGATTAATTCTTTTTTTCTGGTCGGTCGAGTTTTCATTTCGGCGTTTCACGCGTACAGTGCAACTTGCTATAACTTTGTGCTTTTAATGATAATTTTACAATTTGGAACGCAGAAATAATCAATCGAAAAATAAAACAATGTTAAGAAAAAAGTTTAAATAAACTTGTTAATTAAAATATTTTGAATATAGATATGGTACTTCTGCAGTATACGGATCGTGCTATTTTTTTATTTTATTTAGATAGGATTAGATTAGGAATTTTGATAAAAGTACAAATGGGTCCCCGGTCAGGAGTATACATACACATCGTCTACGCTGGGAGTCTATTGTGAAGCAAGTGTTGCGCAATCCCAACTACACCACATTGTCTGAGTCCAGCGACGGCGGCGGCAATAAATAATTGATTTATTATGTTTACTCACTAGGAGTTCTCACACAGGCCGTCATCAGTGATTGCTCACTGATAATCACCAGTAGTTTTCCCTGGAGTCTGAGTGACAACAAGTCTCCCCAGATTTCCAGTGCTCTCCACTTCTTTCGATAACTACTGCAAATGAATTTGCGTTATCACAACATATGCTTACCATCGATTTCTCGTTGACAACGACCATTGACCTTCTCTGGGATTTGTATAGAGGTTGGCAGTGGGGGGGGGGGGCATACTAAAACGAATAGATTAACGACTCTCCATGAAAGAGATGAGGAGGGGGAGGTTAGAGGGAGTTACAGCCAGAATACCCTATCCGGTTATAAAGTGGGTGATCATTTTACGTTAAATTTTATATGCGTAACTGAGCCCCGTCTCTAAATTCTAAAGGAATAGGGGGTTTTTACCACCAAGTTTTTCAGACTGTTTCACATGTAATCGCCTAAAAAATAGAATCTCATTTTTATTTTTGAGTTAATTACTGAACAGATATTACACTTTGATATTTTGAAATAGGATTTTTTTAAAATCATTTCATTTATAAAGGCTTTCTTGTTTTTTTTGGGTTTTTTTTCCGAAAGAGCTCAATAATTTTAACTAATTTTATTCGCGTGGCAGTTTTCTTTCGCCCGTCAAGAAACGGAGGTTGCCAGACACTAAGAGTTTCAATGGCGACATGTTTATGTAGACATCAAAGGGTTGTAGCGGTTAGATATCCGTTGATCTTTTGAAATGAATTAACACATTCGCACCAGCTTAAAAGCTAACTACCCGGTGTTGGCCTTCGGGGCTTGATTTACGCCGGTCTATGCGTCTGTCCTGTGCAGTTCTAGGAGGTGTCCCCCCCCCCCCAGGCTTGGCCTTCCCTCTTTGGGGAGGAGTAAGTTTATTGCTTACTGCCTGAGGCGCCCCTACCAGGGAATGCCGACGGGGCTGCCCAGGAAATTTTTCAAACCCCACTTTCCCGACCCGACCGTGGGTCACAGCTTACTTGTGGGAGTAAGATAACAACTGGCCTTGCGCCTAACTCCTGGGGAGGAGTAAATCAGTACCCGGTGTTGGTCGGGTGGAGACATATTACCGATTTGAACCGATTCTTTAAATACAATTAAATCCTTTGATTTTGTTTGTAGATAAGGATTTTAAAAATATGTCCTTAAAATTGTGCGATTGAGCCGCATAGTAAACGAATATACAACAAATAACTGTTACCAAACGCAAGAAAATGGACTTTTCTACTTATCTGTATAATTTTCCCTTGTCTTTACTGACTGTAAGATAAATTATCAATGCATTTGTTAGCATCACTTTTACTTAGCCAAGCCAGCGTGCTTTTCAAGATGGGCGACAATTTTGCCGGGATTTGCTCGCGTATTTCAGAATTCAAAGATAACAATTTACTTGTAGGGGAAAGTATACTCATGTCAGGTTGTCCTGACAAACCCCTGTATAGAGAGACCGAAGACACTCGAAAATGGTGTCTCTAGTAGGTATTCAAACTTTCTCCACCTTTATATATATGTATGTGTTTGTGTGTAATTATTAAAAGTTCAACTGTTTAATGTTATCGTGTCTGTGATTCTCGCCTATACGTAACTTTTATAACATTTGTTTTTACTAAAACATTATTTAGAGAAAGATAATTAAAAATATGTAGCTTACTTGCCATAAGTATATTCTAAGAAACTCATTAGATTTCCCAACATTTTTAGTGTATCTCTTATAAATTGAATATTGGCAAGAGGCAAATGTCTCAAGTCGTAAACACTGAAACCGATTCTAGTTGGGATTTGGGGCCACGCGAATGCCAACCAGAAAGAGGGGGGGGGGAGCGATAGAGGGACTAGCTGTATTTACCAGCGACGCACAGGGTTGGAATGGGATAGATCGCTTACAACATGGGTCTTTTATCTCAGCTAGTTTGTATATTATAAAAATTTTAAATATATCTATCTATCTAATTATTATTATTTCATGTATCCACATAATATATTATAAGGAGATATAATATATTATGTATGTATTTTATAGTATTTACTTCGATAGTGCACAATAGGTGAGTAGAGCAAGGTAGTAAGTAAGGAAAGTATATTTATGACAATTTAGCCACTCAGAGGCATCCGCGTTTCATCTCCGTATGGATGCGTCAGGCCAAATGCATGGAATTAAATGTTATTGCATCTGGCTTATTAACTTCTTTGATTTGCACGGACAACATTTTGAGTATGAGGATTATATTTCACCAAAGAAGAAAACATCACAAAAACGTGGACCAAAAATAACTCGAGGAGGAACAGCCGTTTCATCGACCAAGCTTTCTGATTGGCATCCATCTACGTCTGGTGTGAGAAAATGTAAAAAATGCCAGTGATTATTGCAGCTGTGCCTAGTCATATTTTTCTGTTCCATGGGATGTTTATGTGCTTTATTACAAGGCAGGGTTAGAATGATATTGTATGGCGGGGCTACTATGATTATGAAATGCATTTTCATTGCAGCCCATATCCAGGGGCTACTATGACAATTTTCTTACATTAAAAAATGCATAAGAAGCTGAAAAAGGTTGTTTTTTTTTTTACTTTCTCAAGAAGGTCAAACCCCAAGTATTATTTATTTAGATAATACACTTTTTGCGCAACGAGAGTGACACAGTAGGAAGAAATGCCCCAAAGGGAAAGGGTGGTAGAAATTTACACATGATATGAATTAGTCCTCTTGCTGATTTTTTCAAATTCAATTTAATAAATTAGCAAAACATAGAACAAGCATGCTTCAGTTGCCATGTACGAAAGGGAGTGGTAGAAATTTACACAGAATATGGATTATTCCCCTTGCTGATTTTTTTGAAGTTCAACTCTACCAGTTTGGAAAAAAAAAGCAAGCATGCTTCAGTCGCCATGTAGGGAAAGGTGGTAGAAATTTAGTGACCCATCTCTTAAGTGTTTATCTCTTATTCTCACCCCCTGTATGTTGTTCGAAACCCCGCTCTTATTTCATACGGTATCTATTGGAATAGTCTATTATATATAAAAGGGTATATAACACCACTAGTAGTAATATTATTTAACCCGTAGCACGAGAGAGAGAAAGAGAGAGAGAGAGCGAGCGAGAGAGCGGGAATTAGAAGTATTTACCCCCAAAAAGAATAAAACTACACGCTTGTCAACGTGTTTGTTTTTAAAAATATAATTTTATTTACAGGGCTTGTCCATTGTCTCGCAATGCCGAAATTAGAAAAAAAACTTTTTTCTCTTTCGATTCAAACTTTCGTTCGAAGAAAGAAAAAATACGGCGGCTTGCAAACACGCGCTCGGCTTGATTGTAAAGCTGGTCGCAAAATCACTGCCCCCCCCCCCCTCGCCCCGTCTTTTCCCTAGTCTGTCGCCATGGCAACAGGAAGTTAGAAAACTTTGGCGCTAAAATTGTTTCAGTTAATGGGAAAAGGGACCCTACCCTACAAAACGCGCACACACACACGTGTGTGTGTGTGTGTGTGTTTGAATGAATAAAACACAGTTGGGCGAGGGGGGCGCGAAAAATTAAATTAATATTTTAAACAAAAGAATTATAAAAAATAATTGGAAATCATTTCAGAAATGAACTATCATCATATTCGGTTTAACGTCTGTTTTACATGCTGGCATGTATTGGACGGCTTTTTGTACCTGATTTCCAAACTAATCTATCTTTATTGAACCCTCTTTCTCTCAGGTCCATGTTTTCCTTGGCCTGCTCCTATGAACTGACCATGTTACCTCAACTGTTCTACATTTACTAATCCAAGCACTCATGCATTCTTTCAATGTGACTAAACCAACAAAGTCTCCTATTCTTCAGACATCTCTCTATACTGTCAAGATTTTATCTTCTTCTCAGCTCATCCGATCAGATGTATCATAAATAATAAACGTATTGTGTTGTGAATTTATCGAGTTTTGTTTTACGATAAATCCATTTGTTACACGAAATAATAAATAAAGTTTAAAATAAATCAATTTGAATTCAAGAAAATACGATTTTGTTGCGTTGGCAGACATTAAGGCGTTTTAACGTAGAAATACCAACGGAGAAATCCAATTTCGGTAAATTAAATTTTCTTGATTTTTAGCTTCTATGCCGTATATTTAACAACTGAAAATTTGAAGAAAAAAATAATAACTGTCACCAAACACATTAAAATTTAATTTTCAACCGATCTGTATATTTTTAACTTACTGAAACTGTTTTAAAGTGTTTCATTTCCTTGGCCTGTGAACTGACCCTACTAGCTTTTAGAAATTGACTTTAAAACTAACCTATCTCTGTCCAGGTCTTTATTTATTATCCCTCTTTCTTTCAAGTCTATCCTTATCCCTTCATACCATGTTTTCCTTAGAACAATTAAAAGAGAATGTTTTCAAAACCAACTCAATTCGGGAGCTGAGGTAATATTGTAACATGTGTCTTTTGGTTCAAAATCCATCATCACCAGCAGTAGTAGCAGTAGTAGTAGTAGTAGTAGTAGTAGTAGTAACAGGATTCCTTTTGAAAACGTTTTTTTTTTTTATTATTTATCACAGATATTTACAATGGCAAAAAAAAGTGGTTAGATCAAAAACAAAAAGCAGGACTGGAAAGAACTATATCACCTGGTCCAGTTCTGCTACCACATGCCGTTTTTGTTTAATCTATTCTTGCTAAAAAAAAGGTGAGAGCTGCCATAGACAGACGAGGGAAGAGAGGGAGAGAGAGACAGGGAGAGAGAGAGAGAGAGAGAGAGAGAGAGGGGGTGAGGAGGAGGAGGCAGTGATGTGGCGACGACGTCAATTTTACAATCAAACACGTGTTCGCAAGCCGCTGTAGACGCGAGCGAAAAAGAAATGTTCTTTCTTTGAACAGAAGTTTGAATCGAGGGCGAAAAAGGTTTCTTTTCGCATTTCAGTATTGGGAAACAATGGACAATCCCTGAAGTCTTTTTTTTTTTCGACTAAATACTGCTACTCCTCCCGCCTCTCTCTTCTGTTACGGGTTAAATAATATTACTACTTGTGATGTTATACCCTTTTGTTTATAATGGGCTTTGCTTTGTCACTTCACCTAAAAGTGGCGATGGTCTGACTTGCTATTTGTTTTCTCCTTTAACGTAAGAAATACATAAAACAAGCATGCGTCAGTTCCATGGAGGAAAAGTGTTAGGAATTTACGCAGAATATGAATTATTCCCCTTGCTGATTTTTTTGAAATTCAATTCAATAAATTTGGCAAAACATAAAACAAGCATACTTCAGTTACCATGTAGGAAAAAGGTTGTTGAACTTTACACAGAATATGAATTATCCCCCTTGCTGATTTAAAAAAAATTCAATTCAATAAATTTGGCAAAACATTAAACAGACATACTTCAGTTTCCATGTAGGAAAAGGGTCATAGAAATTTATACAGAATATGAATTATTCCCCTTGCTGATTTTTTGAAAACTATTCAAACTAATATGTTACAACAAGTTTCAGCGTACACGAAAAATGCAGGAATGAAGACTACATTTTTTTTTTTACACAAAATACATGCTAAAATATTCCTCGGTTTTGGGATTGATTGTAAAAACACTTTCATTTTCATTATTCTAATTGGCTGTAATTGGCAATTATAGTTAACCACCCATCCCTTATTAAGTGTCTATCTATCACTCTCATCCTTCCCTGTATGTTGTTCTGGACCCCGCTCTTATTTCATACGGTATCTATTGGAATAGTCCATTCTAAACAAAAGGGTATAGCAGCACAAGTAGTAATATTACTTAACCCGTAGCAGGAAAGAGAGAGATATGGGAGGGGGGCAGTATTGACCCGAAAAAAGAAAAAAGCTAGACAATTGTCAACTAATTTACTTACAGGGATTGTCCATTGTCTCCCAATATTCCAAAATTCGAAAAGTGAGTTTGCAAAGCCAGTTAAATGAAAGAGGCAAATAAAAGAAATGATAGAAATGAATATTTAAATTTTAAAATTAAATATTGGCAGTCAATGAAATTAGATAAAAAATAATTGAAATAAAAAAAACAATTATGTTTGCTGTAGATTTTCATTTTCAATGGAGATATCAAATCTCCATTACTAAGTACAATTTCGTTCCATTCAATTTCAGAGAATAAAAAAAATCGGACACAACTTATGGGATGTCCTTGCCGACAAATAAGATGACCCCTTTTTTAACCTTAAGTGTAAAGTAGGGAGGAGAGGGAGGGGTCAGATGGCGTCGTCAATCGTTGTAATGAGTTTAAATGAAATTCATTTCATTTGGCTTTGTTTTACATTGGAAACTGACACACGTGAATATTTCGTTTTAGAGGGGTTTTTTAATCGTTTCTTAAACGGGCATGTTAGAAAATGAATGTTTTTGGTTTAGAGTACAATTGAACCCAAATACTTGACTTCTGCATTTTCAAGCCATTAAATATTGAATTAAATACATCAAAAGTAGGTTTTTTGATAAGACAGGGGCGCTGTTCGAAGATTTAGAGCAATATATATTATTACGGCCATAACTGAGTTAATAAACCGTTGTTTCCATAAAGCTTTTCCTATATATTTTAATCACAAAATTCATGTTAAAATATTACGGGTTTTGGGGAATATTTTTAAAATTTTTGAGATTTTAGGAGGGGGATCAGTTTGACCATATATATATATATATATATATATATATATATATATATATACATATATATTTGCAAATGGTTTATGAATTGCCATATTTCACAAGTGTCTTTAAATGAAAATAATTGCTCGTTTTCCGTAACGATTTATTTCATGGCAAGAAAACATTTTTTTTAAAAAATACATGAGGAGTTTCTAAGTATAATGTAAAGGGAGCCCGAAAAGTATATATATGTATCAGGGCCGGCGGGACAGTTATAAAAGTGGGGGGGCGGTTAAACACATACATATATAACTTCATTATTGATGACCGTAAAGTGGGGGGGGGGGGGGGGGGCAAAAAGTAGGGACGGATTGAGCCCCCCCCCCCGGTGCCGCCGTCCATGGATATATATATACAACTATATACACACACACATATATATATATATACATACACATATATATATACACACACACACACATATATATATATATTTAATTATCTACCAACCTGTATACTTTCAATGTGCTGAAATCGTTTTTGATTCAATTTTTAAAGCTGTCTATGACCCACGGGAAATAAATGGTCGTTTATCGCTTACCTGCTGGGTGCTTCAATCTTTGAAAACTTTACTCGATAATTCTGACATAATCACCGACGAACAATTTAAAAAACAGAAAAGCATGCTGGCTAAATTCATCGTCGCCCTCACACACGATCGAATCGCAGGATGTGCAGGTAGTTGTCATTACGTTTGCCGATAATGCGGCCCTGCCAAGCCATAGGAAATGAAAAGACAACAACAAAAAATAAATAAAAGGTAAAAAAATAGAACAAATAAAAAGAACGGTTATTTATTTTAATGTTATTTTGTTTTATTATCCGCCTTTTCGTGAGATATTGGCTTAAAAAGTTGTTTTATTAGTTATTATTCTCATGACAGAAAGGGAAAACAAAAACCGATGCGTTGACTAAAGTTGGAATTTCTCTTTTTGTTTTTTTCATGCATACTTGTTGACTCAGGGCACCTTGTAACGTCCTTACTCGCAGGTTGGTAGGTATTTGTCTGAAAAAAGAAACAATTAGTCATGATCATCAATTAATACCATGCATATAATCAGTGAAAGACAACTATTATTAAGTTTACCAAAATATAAATATTAGAAAGGGCTATGGGCTTTTTTACCCTGAATTTGGCCAAAAAGTGGGTGGTCAATTTACGTTAGATTTATATAGGAAAGTGATCCCACCTCTAAAATCTAAAATAATAATAAAACATTTTTAATTTTTTTATGGAATATGATTCACTATGGTTCCAAAAGTCCTCTCCTGAAAAAAACTTTCCCAAAATATTAAATTGCTATGAGTTTTTAACCCTAAAGTAAAGGTTCGCCAAACATTTTACAAAGTTAATTTTAAAAAAAAAACTTTTTAATTCTAATTATCTGATGTTTATTCTTATTCATATATATATATATATATATATATATATATATATAAGGTCAATATCCATTTGTTTTCATATTAGAAAATTCGTCGATTTTGTCGTTTCGCAGACAAAATGGCGAACAATGAAATGCTTCGGCTAGGTATTCTCAACCTGTCAATACTCGTAACAGACTCACATTTCAATAACACACAATTACAAGTATTTACAGAAAATTAGGACATTTTACGACAGCTGAAATTAAATTCAGGGTACTGGTTCGTCTTTTACAATAGTCCGTTTTTCACAACTTTTTACTGACCATTTTTTTCTTTTTTCGGTGTACACTTACCTATAAGGCTGCTAGAGAATTCCGGGGTTTTTGGGAAATTTTTTTCAAAGATTTTACATTTTAGGAGGGGGGATCAGTTTCCAATGTAAATTCAATGTAGACTGATCCCCCTCAATCTCAATTAAAAAAATCTCAATTAAAAAAAAATCTTTTTCGGTGTACAATTACCTATTATGTCGATAGAAAATTCCGAAGTTTTTTGGAGAGAAAAAAATAGATTTTAAGACAGGGGATCAGTTTTTAATGTAAATTCAATGTAGACTGATCCCTCTCATTTGGACCATCTCAAATTTAAAACATTCTTCTTCTGTTTACCTATCATGTCGCGAGAGAATTCCGGGTGTTGGGGAATATTTTTCAAATGTTTGAGATTTTAGGAGAGGGATCAGTTTTGACCATGTTGCATGTGTGTTTGTTCTTACGGGACAATTTTTTTTTTCGGTGTACAATTAGCGATCATGTAACATGAACAAGCACTTGTAAAATATGGAAGTTAAAAATACACTATATATATATATATATATATATATATATATATATATATAACATGGTCAAAACTGAACCCCCTCCTAAAATCTAAATTATTTGAAAAATATTCCCCAAAACCCAGAATTCTCTCGCGACATGATAGGTAATTATACACCGAATTTTTTTTTTTTAAATTGAGATGGTCAAAAAGAGGGGGGTCAGTCTGCGTTGAATTTACACTGGAAAATGATCCCCCCTCCTAAAATGTAAAATATTTGAAATTGTTTTCCAAAACCCCCGGAATTCTCTAGCAGCCTGATAGGTAAGTGTACACCGAAAAAAGAAAAAAAAATGGTCAGTAAAAAGTTGTGAAAAACGAACTATGGTAAAAGACGAACCAGTACCAAATTAAGTACAGATTCCAGTCGGAGGTTACATCGGCCGAAACGTTGTGATATATATATATATATATATAGGGTGGGCAAAAATAAGGGTCTATTTTTAAAAATTCATAACTTATTTATTTATTGATTTTTTTAAATTTTTTTTTAGAATAAGTAAAGGACCCCTTCCGAAGCAAGCATGAGCCGTATTAGCCCTAAGGAACGTACCCTCATTTAGAAAACATTATTTTTGATTAAAAAACTCAAAACAGTGTAAAAAACAATACTTTAGTTTTTGTAAGTTTTAAGAAGTGTTTTTCGGCTAAAATTTGTTTTGTTTATTTCAAAAAATC
>OY744529.1:76233371-76313371 GCA_963556195.1 Sepiola atlantica
AATGGTAGTGAATTTACTTAACACTAATCCCTATTAAAAGCTGTCTTACAATTAAATGCAGTAAATATTACATTGAAATAGGAGTGAATGGAAGAACCAGCGTCTTTATTCTATTACTTGTTGTAACCAGTACACTATAACCACTTAGCGTAAGGTGGAATTTGCATGTACAGAGCTTCTTCGCAAGGGCTTCTAATCTTTCGTACACATTACCACGGGACTGCTTCTCTGCCGATTACAATATGGTCGTCTTCAAATCCAATGTCATCAGATTCCTCTTGATGAGCCGTAAAACAAATTCAATCAATCATTAAAACCTTTTTTGTTGGCCTTATATATTGTTGTCTTTCAACCTTCAGCTCAAAACACTAGATACTTCCATGGATGTGACTTCTCCGCTTTTTGGTCGAAAACCACTTTTTTTTTTAATAAGAAATCAAGAGAAACAAAAACAAGTAAAACAACAAAAATAAACTTCTCCTCCTCCTTATCTTCCACTCTCTCTTTTTCTCCTTCTCCCTCTTCATCTTTCCACTTTCTCTCTCTTTTTCTCCCCCTCCACTCTCTCTCTTTCTCCCCCTCCCTCCTTATCGTCGACTCTCTCTCTCTTCCTCCCTTTCTCCCCCCTCCCTCATTATCTTCCACTCTCTCTCTCTTTCTCCCCCTCCCTCCTCATCTTTCACTCTCCCTTTCTCCACCTCCATCCTTATCTTCCACTTTTTCTCTCTTTTTCTCCCTCCCTTTCGCCACTTCCCTCCTTATATTCCACTCTCTCTCTCTCTTTTTCTCCCTCCCTTTCTCCCCCTCCCTCTTCCACTCTCTCTCTTTTTCTCCCTCGTTTTCTCCATCTGCCACTCTCTCTCTCCTTTTCTCCCTCCCTGTCTCCCCCTCCCTCATTATCTTCCCCTCCCTCCTTATCTTTCACTCTCTCTTTCCCCCCCCCCCCGCCTCATCTTCCACTTTCTCTCTTTTTCTCCCTCCCTTTCTCCCCCTCCCTCCTTATCTTTCACTCTCTCTTTCTCCCCCTCCCTCCTCATCTTTCACTCTCTCTCTTTCTCCCTCCCTTTCTCCCCCTCTCCCCTTATCTTCCACTCTCTCTCTCTCTCTCTCTCTCTTTTTCTCCCTTGGCCGCAACTTGCCTTAAATACGCTCAGATCGGCTCCTGGCGACTGCTGATATTTCACCGCGCACTTAAAAATTCCAACGCTTCATCACACAATTACTTTAAAAATAGACTTTTGTGTAGTTTTGCTATTTTCTAGCCAATCAAATACGAGTATTTGAGAGACGAGCGTTTCACTGCTGCTGGGAGCCGGTGTGTTTCATATAAAACGAAAAGGAATGAGAGTGTACTTTTATTATTTCTTTATATCTTAGACGTTATAATGGCTCCCGCTGCTGAAGTTAGCAAGAAAGGCGCTAAGAAAGCCGGTAAATCTAAAGCTTCACGTCCTGATGGAAAGAAAAGGCGAAAGAAGAGGAAGGAAAGTTATTCCATCTACATCTACAAAGTGATGAAACAAGTTCATCCTGACACTGGAATTTCTAGCAAAGCCATGTCTATCATGAACAGTTTTGTGAACGATCTTTTTGAGAGAATCGCTAATGAAGCCAGCCGTCTGTCCCATTACAGCAAGAAAAGGACCCTTAGTAGCCGTGAAGTCCAGACCGCTGTTCGTCTCCTTCTCCCCGGTGAGTTGGCCAAACATGCTGTCTCCGAGGGAACCAAAGCTGTCACCAAATACACCAGCGCCAAGTAAAAAGTGTTTTCTTCCAAAGAAGACAAAACCCCAAAACGGCCCTTTTCAGGGCCACACATTTTTTCACGAATATTTTTTTTCACCTTCTATATTTTAATGCGATTCTTAATTTAATTTTTTTACTTTTAAACTCAGATTACTACACCAAAACTTAATAATTTTTAATTTTTTCTGAGTTTGAATCAACTTTCCAAAGAAGGTGACAATTATTTGCCAGTTTTTTCCCTTTTTTTTATTTTTTAAAATTAAAATTTAAAAAAAATTATATACAAATTGTAAATTCACACTAATCGAAATTATTCGATAAAATTTCATCCCTGCACAAATATACAAAGTTATCAATCAATCAGGTTTTTCAGTTTTTGAGTTTTATTTAAATTGGGAAATCAGAAAATGAATACTGTTTAAGGCTAAATATTAATTAATTCCTACACTTTAGTAAATCTATCCTATAATTGAACATTTTCTCTGCATCTGTCAATTATATGCTCCAAAACTACTTACCAAAATTGTACCAAATTTAACATGAAGAACCCTTGACATGTAGGCTGTCATAAAGTGGGTTAAAATGTTAATACTACTATTGCTAATACTGAATAGATTACAATCTATTGGAATTTCACCAAATCTCGTATGAAGCATCGATGGCAAGTCGGATGTCCCCCTATATACCCCCCCCCCCACTCCCACAAGAGCAAAGTTAGACATAAGCATTGTAATTACTATAATTACCAGGATTGTTGTCCCTATGTACACTCCTCCCAACGAGGATAGATTTAGACACAAATTCGGCTTTTGATGTTGGGAAAATCAGCTCTCCAAAAAGAGGCATTCCGGATTGAGAGAAAACTTTAAATTGCCTCAGCTGAGAAGGATTTCTCGTTCACTGACCGAGGACAGAAAAGATGAAATGCAGCATGAGAACAGACACTACACTCTGCCCCCAGCCAAAAGGTCAAACGTTTTTGTCAAGAAGCACCGAATATTGTATCAATGAATTATTTACTATAGTTCGAATTACCTGTAATACCATTTTTTGAAGTGTTCGCCCAGCGTCGTCGGGCATTCTGCTTTCCACTGAACGTGTAAGTTTATGGGGAATACAAATTCCCACGCGGTCGGTCCCCAGCCAGCATGTATATTCCCGTTAAGGGAAATGACATAGAGCACCTAGTATTTCCAAATGGTCCCCCATCTTTTACTGGTCAGCCTCAACATCACTTAACTTTGGTGATCTAACGGGAACTCGTGTGTCAACATGATTAGGCCGTATTTTCTAGAGTTATGTCCCTTTAATTAATTGCTAATTATCTCCCTTGTTCATGTCGAGTTTGTTAGTAGTTGACTCTCTTAGATGTTTGACTATCATCTGGGCATTAAAGAACCTGAAAAGGGTTGATATGCCGTAAAAATCAAATCAAACTGGGAAAAAGGAAGTCAGCTGCCCTTGTGGGACGAAGTAAAAATTATAGACACAGTAGAACGGTGAAGAGTAAGACATTTGAAAGAAGCAGCCGACGATGGCCTCCTAAGTAGACCTAGTATAGAATTGAATCAAATATTAGAACCAATGATTCTAAATAGTAGATTCAAATACCAGCAAAATAATATATCTCTATATAAATTTAGGTATGTGTATATGTTTGTATATTTGTATGTACAGGATACACTTCTAAACTAACTAACCGATCATTATGAATTTTGGAATGCAGCTGTTAAGTGTAAGGGGTCATAATGTGGGCTATTGTTAGTTTAATTTAGTTGGTAAAAAGGGGATGGAAGCCCTTTGTGAAAATTCACATACCTCTGATCTTTGTGAAATTTGAACAGTTGATATTAAACATCAATTCCTGAAATTTCGGTTTCTTTAAATATTTTAAATGTTTTGAGAAGACATAACATGGGCACAACCTCCTATTTTAAAATGCAATATTTCAGGTTTGCATTAAATTTGATCCATAGTCATTAGACACCAATTAAGCCAAATTACTTGAATTTCAATTTTAGACATTTTCAAGAATTAAAATCATGTAATGGATTTTGATCAAAATTTGAATACGGACTCTAGACATAAGGTTTAGTATGAATTTCGCTTCATCTTGATCTTCGTAAGAGGACATAAAAGTGGTACAAACCTGTTCTGTTTGAGGAATTTCTTTTAACCGTCCTAGGATGGGTATTATGTTAATGTGTGTGTGTATATATATATATATATATATATATATATATATATATATATATATATACAGGGTGGGCAAAAATAAGGGTCCTATTTTTAAAAATTCATAACTTTTATTTATTGATTTTTTTTAATTTTTTTTTTTAGAATAAGTAAAGGACCCCTTCCGAAGCAAGCATGAGCCGTATTAGCCCTAAGGAACGTACCCTCATTTAGAAAACATTATTTTTGCTTAAAAAACTCAAAACAGTGTAAAAAACAATACTTTAGTTTTTGTAAGTTTTAAGAAGTGTTTTTCGGCTAAAATTTGTTTTGTTTATTTCAAAAAATCTCGGAAGGGTCAGTCTACACACACATAAAGTTTGGTGAGTTTAACTTTTATTTTGTGGAAGTTATTCAAATTCAAGTTATTCAAATTTAAAGATAGGACCCTTATTTTGGCCCACCCTGTATTACTAATAAGTATTAATAGTACACATGTAGACAAAATAAAGTTTAAGGCTCACAAAATTCATACTAGAATTGTCTATATGGACATGTGGTATAACAGGTAATGGCATTGGTTAACGATTAGTTCGAAGTGACAATCTTCTGGAGATTGAACGTTCAATCTGTACTACAGGCAATAACTAAGAATAACAACAACAAAATTCATTAAAATCAAATATAGGTATTTCAAGTTTTTTAAGGAGGATTTTACCCCCCCCCCCCCCCCAAAAAAAAGCTCCCGGGGGTTAGGGGGGAGTATATATAGATTCGGGAATACTTCCTTTGTATTTCCTGGAGAATTTTATAACTATGATTTGAATTTCATAAAAATAGGATATATTTCAAGTTTTAAGGGAGGTTCAGGCCCCCATAGCTCCCTTACGAGGACACTTAGAGATTCAGGATGAGTTCGATTGTCTTCCCCAAGAAAATTTTACATATGAATACAGTTTTAGTTTTTATGTACATCCTATAACCTTTCTTTCTATAGCTTCTTTCCTTGTGCTGTGCTGTCGGCCTTTGGAAGTGCTTTCCTGCTCCCTGTTTCCCCAACTCTACTGACATGCAGTAATTTAAAACTTATGTAAAGACATCTCGCTGCACAGCTCCCAATTTAGGATGACCCCCAAAACTTTCACCCTAATTCTCAGTAGCCGCTTACGTCTACAGTGGCGTCCTGCCTTGTTTGGGGTGAACTATGTTAAGAAAAAAGAGCGTTTCGCTTACTTCACAACTTTGATCCTCATAATCAAAATAGTTCCATGCAACTTGTTAGTGTTGTCGCACAGAGAAATACTTGACTTACGAACAACCACTTCCGGAATACTTGTGATCCTGATGTTTATCACTTGAAATTTGCTCAATTTCTGATGTCATCCACCCAGTGATTCATCCCAAGTGTGGCATAAGGCCAAACAATGTTGTAACACTAGTAGATATCCTGTGAGAAATAAACAAGAGAAATGAATGTTGCTGAAGCATTTATGGTTTGCTGTTATGTGTCTCTCTAATTTTTCTCTTTCTTTTCCACTCTTTCAGGAGGATATGACCAACGCTTTGCAGAGTATGCGAGTGGATCATCGATATCATATCAAGAACCCCAAAGAATCTAACAACAAGCTGATCCTGAAAAGAATGAAGAAACCATGAAGCCTGCATTGCTGATCCCCACCCACCCAGTCTACTTCCCCCAGTCTCACCCCATCCCCCTCCCCTCCCAACATTGTTTTTTTCTTTTTCAAAGGGTGAGGTGGGAGCAGGCAGTAGAACAGCGCTCCTTCCAGAAGCCAAGATGAGGTTGGACCGAAACGCAACCGTCGAGCTGACGGTCAGCGCTGCTAACCCCTACGCCATCATGCGACACTGACTGAATGTAAGGAATATCTCAATGTAACGAAATGTAAACATTGCAATTGCCTGAGCTCGAAATTAGTTTTACCTAATGAGCATTGCCTTAAAGCTAATGGCCGTTGACGATACCCTTACAAAAATAAGCTCTACCCGGAGGGAGCTTTATATAGTCATCCACATACAGACTGATCCAGATCGACTTGTAATATGAAATAATTTATTGGCGGATTATTTTACAGGTGTTGAAGGAGCCTTTATATATATATATATATATATATATATATATATATATATATATATACACAGGGTGTTTCAAAAGTCTTGGGAACATTACAAATGCGTATATCTCATGAACTATTCCAGGTAGAAAAATGAAACTGGTGCCATTTTAAAGCTTGCTTAATCAAGTTTTTGGTCATACTAATGATTTTCGTGTTATCTTTCCAGGTGCAGTAATGGCGTTCTCTAAACAAGACAAGGCATTTTGCGTCCTCCAATTTGCAAAGACTGAATCGTGGACATGTGTTCAGCGTGCATTTCGCAAGAAATTTAAAAAAAAAGCCCCTGAAAGGAAATCCATTGTCAGATGGCATGCTAAATTTGTGAAAGATGCGTGTTTGTGCCCAAGTAAGCGAACAGGTCGCCCTTCAACTTCAGAAGATGCAGTTGAGCAAGTTCGGACAGCCTTTCAGCGGAACCCCCGTAAATCAGTGAGAAGAGCCAGCAGGGAACTTCAGCTTGCTCCAGCAACTGTCTGGCGTGTCTTAAGGAAACGACTGCAAATGGTACCTTACAAGCTCAAGTTGGTCCAAAAGTTGAAGGACACTGATAAGCCACTTCGCCGTGACTTTTGCATTGCAATGCAAGAGAAGTTGGAAGATAACGGCTTTGATGACCGGCTTGTTTTTAGCGATGAGGCGACCTTCCATCTGAATGGCAAAGTTAACAAGCATAACACTCGCATATGGGGTACTGAGAATCCTCATGAACTTCTTGAGCACGAGCGAGATTCACCAAAAGTGAACGTGTTTTGTGCAATTTCCAAGAAAGGTGTCTATGGACCGTTCTTCTTTGAAGAGGCAACTATCACTGGTGAATCCTATCTCAACATGCTGGAAGACTGGTTAATGGCTCAGTTGGAACAAGCAGAATCTGATGACTTCATTTTTCAACAAGATGGTGCACCACCACACTGGAGTCTTAGAGTAAGGCAGTTTCTTAACACAAGGCTGCCTGGTAGATGGATTGGGAGATCTGGGCGAGGTGATGACGTTCTCATGCCCTGGCCTCCTAGGTCTCCAGATCTTACCCCGTGTGACATTTTCCTTTGGGGCTTTGTCAAGCAACAAGTCTATGTGCCGCCCCTTCCAAGAGATATTGAAGGCTCGAGTAACGGCAGTTATGGGAACCATTGACGTCAAGATGCTGGAACGCGTTTGGCAGGAAATGGACTATCGACTAGATGTCTGCCGTGTGACGAATGGTGCTCATATTGAGCAACTTTGAAGATTCCCCACAAAACTTGAAACTTTAAGCTTTCCAACGGTATCAATTTCATTTTTCAACTCCTAATAGTTTTTGAGTTATTAAAAATCGTTATGTTCCCAAGACTTTTGAAACACCCTGTATATCAGGCATGTGTACACACAGTGTGATGATATATGGCAGTGAAACTTGGCCAGTGAGGGTTGAGGACATGTGTTGCATGGAGAGAAATTATATGAGAATGATACAGTGGATGTGTAATGGGAGTCTTAAAGACATGCTTAGTTCTGCTGACCTCAGAGGAAGATTAAATCTGGACAGTATAGGGAGATGTGTGCAGAGCAGGATTTCGATGGTATGGCCACATCGAAAAGTTGGATTAGAGTTCTTGAGTTGGTAGATGTAGAACAATTGAGGCAGCAGGGTCAGCTCATAGGAGAAAATTAAGGAAAACCTGGGAGGAAGTGATAAGACAACAACAACAAAACTTCGAACAATTCAGGTAATTATCAGCTTTTTATGTTCAAAGATAAAGACACAAGCGTGTCAGAATAATTTACAAAAATCCGCGGTAGGGTTGGGTTGGGTGGTGGTGGTGGTAATCTGTCTTTGTTTTTTTATACGAGACTTTGTTGGTTGGCCCCTATTTACTTGTCTCCCCACGAGGTCAGAGTTAGACACAAGGTCGGTTTTTAATGTGGGAAAAATCCAGCTCCCCCAAAAAGGGCACTCTGATGTTTGACAAAAATTAAAATGCCTCAGTCTAGAAGGAGTTCCTCATCACTGACCGAGGACAGACATGATGAAGTGTGGTATCAGAACAGATACTGCACTAAGCAAAAAGCCAAGGAAGAAGGCTTTGTTGGTCAATCTGTCACGCTTAAGTTCGAAGTAGCATTTTACCGTTCCGACCGTTGGTCTGTCACGATTAAGCTTGAAAGAGGATTTGAATAGCGTATACTGTGATAGGTACTTCTAAAATCTACATTTTTCAGATTTGAAAACTAAAATCTTTTAATCACTAAAAATTGGCGAAATTCACTTTTAACGATCCCTAAAAAATGAACGGCCTGTTAATGCTCCTGATCATCAAACTTGAAAGTATGAAAAATGTCAATGTGAAAAGTCATCAAAAACACACAGCCTTCTTTAAGCTTACCACTAACCGAAATCTTTTGATATTTTATACGAACGACGTCTTTTGTTGGTGAAGAGAAGAAAGAAGAAAATAATCCAGCACCAGAAAGAGGAGAATATACTGGCATTCTGTGTGTTCTTTCAACTCTAAATAATTTACGTGACTGAAATAGGAATTAATTAACCATTCAGTGCCATTTAGTAAAATTCCAGTAAGAAATTGCACCAATCGACTTTTGTTCCTTCGTTGCAATCAGCCGTCTATAACATTATGTTCTGGTTGTTATTTTATTTCATAACTAGCAGGAAGATCTGATGTTGCCCGGGATTAGAGTAGGAATCCTATGTCGTTTTGCACCCAACCATAACAACATATTACCCTTTTTGTTTTTTTTTACATTTAATTAATTAAATTTTTAGAGTGGGGCCAAAGGATGTACTTAGCAATGATTGGTTGAAAGTTTCAGTGAGTACAGTAACATTTATTAAAAAAAAAACTTGATACAACTGTTGTACAAACAATCCTATTTCATTACGATTACTGATGATAGCGTTATGAAGAAACAAAATATAAAAATTGTTAGAATATCTTTAATCGACTTTAACAAGCGACGTTTCCATCAATCAAAACTTCCTCAAACAGGATTTAAGTATGATGCGTGACGTCAGGCAAATTATGCATAAGTGAACAAAATATTATTTGTGAAATAATTTTATAAATGTGAATTTTTGAAAAATGATCCAATAGACATGAAATGTCTATTTAATAAAATCAACTTGTATGTGTATGTATATCTATATGTGGGGTGCGTGAGTGACCCACTGAATACCATCGCGTCCTGGGAACCGGCGATGCGGATCTGTTCTGATCGTTTACCCACTAATACAGTTAGAAAAGACATGAATTCGCAATGTCTCGCCGTAAAATATCAACTTGTGTTCACTTAGTTGTGTATATTGAATTGTGATTCGGCATTACATACGTCAAAAAAGGGTTGATATGCTGTTTAAAAAGGCAACATCAACACAATATATGTATGCATTTATCAAATACACACAAATAAATATTATTACATTTTATCATTTATTCAAATTCGCCATCATAAAATACGTTAAGGATATTTTTTTAATAAACATTTTTCGTCGTTTACATGAATTGTATATCCCAAACAGATTTATAAAGAAAAAAATGATATTAACTTTTGCATCACAATTTTCATCATAAAATCATTTCTTTGGACCGATTTTAACATTTCAGTGGAAACGCGGACAACTTGTTAATCGGATTCCCTCCCTCCCTCTCTTTATGTCAGTCTCATTTACTCACTTATACAGTTGAAAAGGCATGAAACCGCAAATTGTTAATCTGATTCTATCTATCTATTTATCTCAAGTCGGTTATATGTCTCGTTTTACGCTAAGTGGCCAGGAAACGGGTGCTCATTTTACGTTAAATTTATAAAGAAAAGTGATCCCCACTCTAAAATCTTAAATATATATATTTTTTAATTCCTTCTTTACGGATATTTTTTTAGGCTAATAAAGTAGAATTTGAACTTTTTTAGGGGGTAAACTGCGCCGGGTAAGATAGTAAAACTTTACCGGTCATCATGCATCACACAGGTCGGCCTATCGATTAGATTTTAAGAATTCGCTGCTACAAATTAAACGTCCTTCGTTTTCTTATTGTCGTCTGCTGGTTTTTAAGGAACGAATTTCATCGGAATATCATCACAATTTCAATGAAAACGAGTATTTCCTTTCTGAAATAATTTATTTGTCTTATTTTAAACGTTGTTTATTTCAGTTGAATAAAATAAAAGTTGCTAAGAAGAAATTTATGATCAAACATTATTGAACCCTGACCTCATTTCATTTTATGCAATGTGAAGAAATTATATTCGAGTTGGGCGAAATTTTAATATTACATATAAGTAAATAAACTAAAAAAATCATATCAGTAACTTTCTTTTTTACCTAATTGCCCGTCATTTGTGAAATAAAAAGGCGTACTAAAATATTTTACAAAAATATGAGGCACTTTCAAGTGTAGTAAACAGAACAAAGAAAGTGGTGAAAAAACAAACGTGCAACAAATAAATGTTACCAAAGACAAGATAAGTTACTTTTCTACCTACGGGGAGAGGTTTATTAGTGCTTTAACAAACATCTCCAGATAGGTAGAAGAGTAACTTTAGCTTTGGTTAAGTTTTAACAGTTTTGTTCTGTAAACTACACTGTAAAATGGCCGAAATTATTGATGGAATCCACAAAATTTGTGGATAAGAATTAATTGATGAAGAAGAAAATGTATTTTAAATCAAGTATTTTCTAGATAATCACATACAAGAAATCGCATTGTTAAGTTGATGAAAAAGACGTTTCGGGAAAATGTGGGTGGCCCTGAAAAGGGCCGTTTTTTTGTTGTGTTGAAGTAAATGGATAATTTACTTGGCGGCTTTCTGGGTCTTCTTGGGGAGAAGGACAGCTTGGATGTTGGGAAGGACACCACCTTGGGCAATGGTCACTCCGGACAAGAATTTGTTCAATTCTTCGTCATTACGGATGGCCAATTGCAAGTGACGGGGGATGATTCTGGATTTCTTGTTGTCTCTGGCAGCATTTCCAGCCAACTCGAGAACCTCAGCGGCCAAATATTCCATGACGGCAGCCAAATAGACGGGGGCACCGGCACCAACTCTCTGGGCATAGTTGCCCTTACGGAGGAGACGATGGATACGACCAACGGGGAACTGAAGTCCGGCACGGGATGAACGAGTCTTACTCTTTCCCTTCACTTTACCTCCTTTACCACGACCAGACATTATGAATGAAGTTTTTAGTTTACAATAGAAAATACACACAGTCGTTGGCCGCAACTTGCCTTAAATACGCTCAGATCGGCTCCTGGCGACTGCTGATATTTCACCGCTCAAACTTTCAAATTCCAACGCTTCAGCGCACAATTACTTTTGCTATTTTCTAGCCAATCAAATTCGAGCATTTGAGAGACGAGCGTTTCACTGCTGCTGGGAGCCGGTGTGTTTCATATAAAAGGAAAAGGAAGGAGAGTGTTTCATTATTATTTCTTTATATCTTAAAGTTTATAATGCCTCCTAAAGCCGAAGTTAGTTCTAAAGGCGCTAAGAAAGCCGCTAAGGCTAAACCTGCTCGTGCCGATGGAAAGAAAAGGCGAAAGAAGAGGAAGGAAAGTTATTCCATCTACATTTACAAAGTGATGAAACAAGTTCATCCTGACACTGGAATTTCTAGCAAAGCCATGTCTATCATGAACAGTTTTGTGAACGATCTTTTTGAGAGAATCGCTAATGAAGCCAGCCGTCTGTCCCATTACAGCAAGAAAAGGACCCTTAGTAGCCGTGAAGTCCAGACCGCTGTTCGTCTCCTTCTCCCCGGTGAGTTGGCCAAACACGCTGTCTCCGAGGGAACCAAAGCTGTCACCAAATACACCAGCGCCAAGTAAAAAGTGTTTTCTTCCAAAGAAGACAAAACCCCAAAACGGCCCTTTTCAGGGCCACCCATTTTTTCACGAATGTTTTTTCTTCACTTTCTATATTTTAATGTGATTCTTAATTTAATATTTTTACTTTTAAACTCAGATTCGTAAGTTGTAATTTTATTACGTAAAATCTCATTAATTTTTCTACTATTTCAAGGCTGAAAAAATATAACTTTTTTGTCAATTTGATCAGGACCGGATTCATGGTATCATTAATCGCCATTTTAAAAGTCCAAACTACATTTCCGTAAGTGTTTTTTTGTTTTGTTTAAAGGACCGGATTCGTGGTATCATATTAATCGCCATTTTAAAAATCCAATGTCATTTAAAAAAGAAATCTGTATTTTTTTTAAATGACAAGAAACAACTACATTTTCGTAGGTGTTTTTTTTTTTAAAGGACGCTTGGTTTCCGACTCGATTTATGTGGTGAATATTTTCAAGTTATTTCTTTCAAAGATGTTTTTTTCAATTTAGATTTGATCAAAAAATGTAATCATTGTCTCGAAAGCAACTCAAAATGTAGAGAAAGGTGCTCTCTTAAAAAATTAGGATCCTAACTTGTCAGAATTCCTGTTTTCTTTTCGAAAAATTTTCCAAATATTTTATGAAAACTTTATCGAGTACTTACTTGGTATGGCAGAATATTAAGCTTCACCGATAATTACGGAAAATGAGCAATTATTTTAATTTTAAATATAATAAAGTAAAAAGGCACTTGTGAAATATGACAATTACTAAAGTGACAGCAAAACATGTAACCCTAAACCAGTTAAATTTATATCGGAAACTGATCCCCCTCCCAAAATCACTGAATTCTCTAGCGACATGATCGGTAATTGTCCATAAAAAAAAAAATTGCTTAGTAAAAATGTTGAGAAAACCCGATGGTGGAACATTACCCCAAAGCGCCGATAGCTTTTCTTAAAAATGTTTTTATTTCTATTTCAAATCAAAAATCTCATGTAAGTAAAACGTATAAGTCTTTGTTATTGAAATACAGAATGATTTTAAGAACATTATCGACTCGATATTAAAACAAAATATATAAAAAGAAATGTTTTCAATGTTTATTTAAAATCACAATTTTGCGCCATTTCCTTCTCTCAGGTGAGTTTAGCGGACTATGATTAATTTGAAAAACTAATCGGTTCTATTGAAACGGTTAGCTCCCCAAAATGACTCAAATTTTATCGATAAGTTTTTTTTTTCTGATTTCCCAAGGACGGCAAATTAACCCATCGTATTCATTTGTCTTTTGATTTTTTTCCCCATTATTATTTAGCAAATATTAATCAATTAATTAACAAATGATGAAATCAAAAAGCCTTTATTACAAATTATTATTATTGCCACCCAGACTTAGGGTTAGTTGTAGGATATATTTTTCTTTGTTAGAAAAAATTACTCCAATCAGTTTTTATTAAAGAAATCCGCTAAAATATGGTTGCTTAATTTGCCATTTTGACAGCTAACCGTTTCAATATAATAAACGAATCATACTTTTCGTTTGAAGTCCATTTTTTAACAAAACTGACGTCATCTGCGTGGATAATTCAAACAAAGTGTTTAACTGCAGAGAAGACGGGCATTTATAACGACAGCTAATAGAAGGAAAAAGGGGTAAAAAAAACAAAAACAGATAGGTAACAAATAAATGTTACCAAAGGCAAGATAAATTACTCTTCTACTAACCTGGATAAGTTTATTTGTGTTTTAACTTATTTTAAAGTGTTTTTTTTTTGGTTGTTCAAAAACAAACCTGGTGTCAACACGTTCAGTTAGAACGAGAGAAAAATGTCTGCTCATGAGGCCAGCACGGGGATTCTGGATAATTGATGAAAAATCGAAAACAAAATAGTGTGAGAAACACATTCAATAAATGTTACCACTCGTGGGAAAATGTAACGTCCTACCAATCTTTTGCTTAATTTTCGTTTTTTGAGCGATTATCGAAACTCTGCCATTTTAGCTATATTTTTTTTTTTCGGTCTTACTGAACAGGTGGACACTAGATTTGTTTTGAAGAAGAAAAAAAAACGATTTAAAATAAGTTAAAACACAAATAAACTCATCCGGGTAGGTAGAAGAGTAACTTATCTTGCCTTTGGTAACATTTATTTGTTGCGTATTGGGTTTTTTCACCCCTTTTTCGTTCTGTTAGCTGTCGTTGATATAAATGGCCGAGAAGACTTTCATTTATGGCGAATAAAACGGGCAATAAAATGTTGCTGCACTTGCACAAAAGATTCCTAGTTAGCGCACTTTCAACTACAGAATATGCCTGAGCAGCCCGGTAGGGGCCACTCAGGAGATCAATAAACTCTCAAATTGAAGGGAAAACCTAAGAAGGTGGACCTACTAGTACCGAACAATACGGACAGCAACAAAGTCACTTTCGAACTGATTGTAAAGGACGTATCGCCTCCTCCTCCTCACGGGTAGCAGTCGTTTTTTTATGTGAGGAAATCGGGTTTATTAAAAAGGGGCCTCCTGAATTGGGACAAAAATGAAAATTCATACAGTCTAGACGGATTTCGCTTTAAATCACTGAGGAGAGAAAAGTTGAAGTATCAGAACAGATACTACACTTTGCTTCTACTCTCAAAAGACCAAGGTGTAATTTTGTTTTTAATTAATACGTAATCGAAAATTAAAATGATTACAAATATACACATACAATCCGTTCCCGTCTAAATGACGGAGAAAGGTGACATTTTTGTGAGCAAATTAGTCGACAAATACGCAACATGTTTATGTAAAAAAAAGTGTAATTAATTACGTCTGCTTTAAACATGAAGACCAAGTGACAACAAGTCCCTTCATTAGTAATTAATTCATTTAAATTTACACAATAGTCGAATCCAGATCGCTAGTATTTTTTATGCCCGCCACCAATCACAATCAAAGATGTTTCACGTGACTCAAATCGACCATCTGAAATTGAAGAAAAATCGGCTGCTTTGAATATTTTATACATTAAAATCGGTGTTTATTTTACGTCTTTCCTGAATATTTGGCGATTTTACCATTCTTTTCGTGTTATTGTTTTACTTTTCAAAATAGAATTAACGATAATCTTTATTATATTTTTTATCCTCGGTCAGTGAAGGAAAAATCCTTCTAGACCGAGACAATAAAAAGGATTCCGGAATCGACAATTTGAAAATTTACGATTCGTGGCCATTTATCTGGATTGAATTCATGATAAAAATTGAGATCAAATAGAAAGTCGATAATTATGATGAAAGGCTGACTTCTCATGAGAATTTAACGAACTACAGAAATATACGAAAATTACGACCATCAGTAAATTGTAAAGATTAATTGATAAGAATAAACTTACCGTTGTACTAAAAATGGAATTTAATCGCAAAATTAAAGCAAGGTGACGATAATTAAATTTATTTTAGTCGTTTCCCACCTAAAATGGCGAACAAATCAAGCGTCTGCATTTCCCACATCATACATGATTAAGTAAACCCAAATAAATTGTTGGGGTGAGGGGCTAATCTCCTAACTGTATTCCCTTTTAAATACAGTAACGTAAATTAGTCCCAAACGATTTGAGTTCACTTAGCCATTTAACAAGTCGGAAAATAGCACACGATGTTGGCAATTTTAGGTGGGAAACCACAAATTGACCGCATATTTCTCCACCCCATAATACCATTTCGTTTTAAGGTTTACTTTGTTACTTTTAGGTGACAAAAATTGCCATTTATTTCCTCGTTGATGATGGCAAAAAGCGGAATTGAAATTTAACGAGAATTACATAAAAGATCAAAAGAAATAAAAATGACGCACATTAATAAATTAGAAAGTCTAATGATAAAAAATAAGATATCTTAGCAAATAAAAACTAACAGGTGAGAAATATCAATTGATAAATTCATGAAATAAACCAAAAAATAAAATGCATAATTGTAGTTTGGAGAAATACTTTTTGGAAAAAGTTGGTGGCCCTGAAAAGGGCCGTTTGGTTCGATTTGTCTTTCGTTTTTTAAACACTAGATGTGTTTAACCTCCGAATCCGTAAAGGGTTCTTCCTTGCCTCTTCAGAGCGTAGACGACATCCATGGCGGTGACAGTCTTCCTCTTGGCGTGCTCGGTGTAGGTGACGGCATCACGGATGACATTTTCAAGGAAAACCTTAAGGACACCACGGGTCTCTTCGTAGATCAGACCAGAGATACGTTTCACACCACCTCGACGGGCAAGACGACGGATAGCGGGTTTCGTGATACCCTGGATGTTATCACGAAGTACTTTACGATGACGCTTAGCGCCTCCTTTTCCCAAACCTTTTCCTCCCTTTCCTCGACCAGACATCTTCTAATTGTCATTAGTCACAAGAGAAATGAGAAATAATAAACTTTTAACGCACGCATACACTATATATAGGTCCGCTTACAAAATGTGGCGGACGTAGTTGGGAACACACCACGTGATTGCTATTAAACAATGAAAAAAAAAAGGAAATATTTGAAAACTTCGCGCGCACCTGACAAAGGAAAAGTTGGAACGGCCGATTGACAAAGAAGCAGCAGTAGCAGCAGCTGCTGATAACAAGCCATATAAAAGCTGGAAGTCTCGTCTTTGTTGACATTCATTTGCAAATAATCATTTGAAATCAATAATGGCCCGTACTAAGCAGACCGCTCGTAAATCCACCGGAGGAAAAGCTCCTCGTAAGCAGTTGGCAACCAAGGCCGCCCGTAAAAGTGCTCCAGCCACCGGTGGAGTGAAGAAACCCCATCGTTACAGGCCCGGTACTGTAGCTCTCCGTGAGATCAGACGTTATCAAAAATCCACCGAGCTTCTCATCAGGAAACTTCCCTTCCAACGTTTGGTTCGTGAAATCGCCCAAGACTTCAAGACCGATCTCCGTTTCCAGAGTTCTTCTGTGATGGCTCTTCAGGAGGCCAGCGAAGCTTACTTAGTTGGTCTTTTCGAAGACACCAACTTGTGTGCCATCCACGCCAAACGTGTCACCATCATGCCGAAGGACATCCAGTTGGCTCGTCGTATCCGAGGCGAGAGAGCTTAAATTTATTTCTCTCTACTCTCTTGTTCAAACGGCCCTTTTCAGGGCCACAAAAATTCTAGCGAAACGTTTTCTAGCTATTGTAATAATATGCGATTTTATCTTCTTTTATGTATTTCCTTTCTAATCGTTTGTTTTCCTTGTCCCTTTTTCGACCTACAATCAGACACATTTTTTTTGTCATTACATTTCTAATATCTACTATCATCTACCTTACTTTGATAAACAATATAAACTCCTGTTTTAAAATCTATTATAGTTGCCCTTTTCCTGCATAAATTATTCTTACCCACATTTTCGCTCGATCCTATCAGCAATCTCACGTCATTAAGTTTGTTCAAATAATTGAATTCATACGAAAACCGGTAAATGATGAGATCGTATCCATAAACCGAACGAGATGGTTTCATGTTGTTCTTTTAATATTACATTTCGAGTTAAAATCTATTTTGTATTACGCATGTAATCTGAAGGAAAACCTATTTGAAATTTATAAATATACTAGAATAATCGAGATTTTTTACAAAATGGCATTTACGCATTTCAAACGTGTTTTTCTCCAGATTACATACATGCGTAATACGCAATAGATTTTTACTCGAAATGGTTTTTCATGTGATAATCAAAAAAACATTAAACCATTTTTGTCGCATTCTGTTGAGACATACGATCTCATCATTTAATCGAAAATAGTTGTATTTTTCATTAGAAATAAAATACAATTTGGCTGGTAGAAAAGTTTCTTTTTCAAAACTTTCATCTTCCGCCATTTCTCACGGTTAATCATGTAATAGTCTTTAAAAATGAAAAAAAAAAGTCATTTTTATCGCCTATACACATTTTTTTATTATCAAATTCTGTTTGGGACGGCGATCTCATCATTTACCAAGTCATCATCATCCGTAAAGCTCCGTGATAAGAAAACCGCGTGTAAATTAACCGCAGAAAAAAAAACTCCTCTTAAGAAATTGGTCGCTTATGAAATTGATTCAGTTACTTTTTTTTTTTTATGAGTTTATTTTTAATTTTTAATCCAAAATTATCGGAATCTATTTCATGAAATTAAAAGATTTTGCTAAAAAGAAAAATAGGAGACTTGCTTACACTTGATCGAATGCACCTAATAAATTATTTCATATAATATAAGTATATAGACTTGGCCAGTGAAGGGGCTTGTTACTTGATCTAAACTACGAACTAAATTAATACAAACAATAAAAAAAAGTCAGTGTCGGCCTGATTGTCGAGGACGTAACCCCGACTAGTAAGAACACACCTAATCAAGCTGTGTCATGTACGTATATGTGGACATTACTTGATCTAAACTACGAATTAAATAAGTAAATACAATAGAATGACGTGGAAGACTTGCTGTCGCTTGATCTTATCTAGAAACTAAATGATTAGAAATAATAGACTGTGGACATTAGTATTTTATTTACCTTTTCTTGAGGAGGTTAGACACAAAGTCAGGTGTGGTTTTGAAAAGCCAGCGCACCGGGATTAGCCCGTCGGCGTTCCCCGTTAGGGGCGCCTCAGGCGATCAGCAATATCAAAGGGAAGGTACACCTCCTAAAACTGAACAGAACCATACCTCAGCCTCGTCGGCATTCCCCGTTATGGGCGCCTCAGGCGATCAGCAATATCAAAGGGAAGGTAGACCTCCTGAAACTGAACAGAACCATACCTCAGCCCCGTCGGCATTCCCCGTTAGGGGCGCCTCAGGCGATCAGCAATATCAAAGGGAAGGTATACCTCCTAAAACTGAACAGAACCATACCTAAGCCTCGTCGGCATTCCCCGTTAGGGGCGCCTCAGGCGATCAGCAATATCAAAGGGAAGGTAGACCTCCTGAAACTGAACACCTAGCAGCCTGATAGGTAAGTGTACACCGAAAAAAGAAAAAAAAATGGTCAGTAAAAAGTTGTGCAAAACGAACTATGGTAAAAGACGAACCAGTACAGATTCCAGACTTCGACAAGATTAAGAAAGTCGGAGGTTACATCGGCCGAAACGTTGTGAGAATAACGCTACAGATGACAACAATAGTATGAAATGATACAAAATATGAATGGTCATGCAAAAAAAATCCGAAACATACTTCGTGACAATTTGAAAGTAATTTGGAAGCATTTAAACTGCTAAAATTGAAACTAACAAATTGAATTGTTGTTAAACATAAACGAAACTAGAAAATGTGAGAATCCAACACGAAAATAACGAAACTAAGATCAAAACCGAAAGTAGCGAAATATATATATATATATATATATATATATATATATATATATATATATATATATATATATATATATATATATATATGAAAACAAATATATATATGTTTTCATATTTCGCAGACAAAAATTCAGAAACAGCGGGCATTCATAACGACAACTAACAAAACGAAAAAGGAGTGAAAAAAACAAACAAAACAAATAGGCAACAAATAAATGTTACCAAAGGCAAGATAAGTTACTCTTCTGTTCTACAAAACTGGATAAGTTTCTTTGTATTTTAAGTTATTTTAGAGAGTTTTATGTTCAAAACAAACCTAGTGCGTTTTAAATTATTATTTTTTAAAACAAATTTTGTCACTATGTCAACAAAAATGCCCCAACATTCTTACCTTGTGTTAATTCTGAAGCCATGTGAAAAGCCATCTTAAAAAATAATCAAGTTTACTCGACTCGAATCTAATAACATTTGCACACGTATCGTCGTCGTCGTGAACTGCCCACATAGCGCCTTTCTTTCTTTCTCTCTTTCTTTCTTTCTCCCCCCCCCCTCCCCGGCATTGGTCGCGTCATTATGGTCTTAAATTATATGTAATTTTTATTTGGGCGTATCAACTTATTTCACTAAAATAATTTACGTGAATGAAATAGGAATTAACACGAAATGAAAGGAAAAATACTCCTTTTCCTAAAGAGTATGGATGAGAATAGTAGTCCGAATTATACAAATTATCAATCTTCATCTAAAAAATTCATAAAAACATTTTCTTTTAATTTTTTTTTACTAAAACACGGTTTAAGAAATAATTTTGGTGACTGAAATAGGATTTAACAAATATTAAAATAATAATGATTCAAAATGACTATTTGCTGTTACGGTCTGTGTGTGTTTTTGTCGCCTCCTTCATGTGGGATAAATCTAGATCTTGAGAGACAACATTTACCTCAGGCGAAAGAAACAAATAGACAACAAATAAATGTTACCAAAGGCAAGATAAGTTACTTTAAATTCTGTTAGACAAAAAGAAACAGTTCGGTTCAAATTCTGTAGAAGTAATCTTTTTTTCGATTATACCATAATAAATATCTAAGTGATAATAGAGAGGCTATTTATAACGAAAAAGGCTAACAGAACGAAAAAGGAATCAAAAATAAAATAGGAAACAAATAACTGTTACCAAAGGCAACATAAGTTACTCTTCTACTAACCTGGATAAGTTTATTTGTGTTTTAAGTTATTTTAAAGAGTTTTTTGTTAAAAAAAACAAAAAAATACCCGGCGTCCACTTGTTCAGTTAAAAGAAAAAAAAAAAATGGCTGTTCATAAGACCAGCTCGTGGACCCTTGATAATCGGTGGAAAATCGAACAGTAAACAAAAGAGAGTGCATTCGAAATCCGTGCATATTACCGGGTTAGACAAAAAAAGCATATATATGCAGGTGTACTATATATATATATATATATATATATATATATATATATATATATATATATATATATATATGTGTGTGTGTGTGTGTAAGTGTGTGTTGCCCGGGAGATATATAAAAGAATGATTTAACTTTTGTCAACAATCGACAGTACATTTTGTGCTGTAGCGGACAGCAAGAAATTGCATATACATACACGAAGAAAGATAGATAGATAGATAGATATTCATAGATATGCATTAACAGATAGATAGATAGAGTGATTCATATATATATATATATATATATATATATATATATATATATATAGAGAGAGAGAGAGAGAGAGAGAGAGAGAGAGAGCGTACTTTTTGTCAATCAAAAGTAAAGTTTTTCCAAATAATGAAACATTGGTCATTTTTATTCTATCAAGCCTCCCCCTTGCCTACATACCGTTCTAGGAAAACATTGGTCTTTTTCTATCTATCTAAGTTCAAGAAAGTATCGTCTATTTGCGCGCACATCCGCACCAATTGACACTTGAGTTCAACGCAGTCACTTTACCGGTCGTGCGAGTAAGTCTCCCCTTACCATAAAATCATCAAATCATTCTTTGAACTCCGAAAAGGTCGTAACGAATCGTCAAAGTTTTTTTATGTCTGTTTTTCGGGATGAGGGCAGGGGGGTAGCTAACAGCGACGCCAGTTGTGGGGGTTGTTACACCTAATGGTTTATAAATATACGTTGAGACGAACACACTCTCTGGTCGCTATTGGCGACAGCTACAGAGTTTTCGAACGAATCAAAGGCCATGTGTTTGAACAGACATGTCGTCCGGTTGAAAGAGAATAATAATTGGTGTGTGTCGACGTAAGTGATGGCTATCCGATTATAAAGACATGGGAGATATATTGAAACGGCACTTACAATAAAATCATTCTTTGAACTCCGAAAATGTCGCATCGAATTCAGGGCCGGGTATAGCGAACAGTGACACCAGTTCTGGGGGTTGTGAAAGATATTAATGGCTGGTGTGTCTCCAGCAAACTGAGGACCATATCCAAAGAGAGAGACGTCAGTGTTATCCGATTACGAAGACTTTGAAGATATTCTGAAACTCGAGTTAAAATAAAGACTATAATTTCTGGTGTGACTCGTCGTAAGGGATGCCATATCCAAAGAGAGAGACGTCAGTGTTATCCGATTATGAATATTTTAAAGATATTCTGTAACTCGAGTTAAAATAAAGACTATAATTTTTGGTGTGCCACGTCGTAATGGATGACCATATCCAAAGAGACAGACGTCCGTGTTATCCGATTATGAATATTTGAAAGATATTTTGAAACTCGAGTTAAAATAAAGACAATAATTCGTGGTGTGCCTCCACAAAACGGGATGACCATATCCAAAGAGAGAGGCGTCAGTGTTATCCGATTATGAATATTTACAAGATATTTGTAAACTCGAGTTAAAATAAAGCCTATAATTTTTGGTGTGCCTCGTAAGGGATGCCATATCCAAAGAGAGAGACGTCCGTGTTATCCGATTATGAATATTTGAAAAATATTCTGAAACTCGAGTTAAAATAATGACTATAATTTTTGGTGTGCCTCGCCGTAAGGGATGACCATATCCAAAGAGAGAGTCGCCCGTGTTATCCGCCTATCAATATTTGAAAGATATTCTGAAACTCGAGTTAAAATAAAGACTATAATTTTTGGTCTGCCTTGTCGTAAGGGATGACCATATCCAAAGAGAGAGACGTCCGTATTATCCGCCTATCAATATTTGAAAGATATTCTGAAACTCGAGTTAAAATAAAGACTATAATTTTTGGTCTGCCTTGTCGTAAGGGATGACCATATCCAAAGAGAGAGACGTCCGTGTTATCCGCCTATCAATATTTGAAAAATATTCTGAAACTCGAGTTAAAATAAAGACTATAATTTTTGGTGTGCCTCGTCGTAAGGGATGACCATACTCAAAGAGAGACGTCAGTGTTATCCGATTATGAATATTTACAAGATATTTGTAAACTCGAATTAAAATAAAGACAATAATTCGTGGTGTGCCTCGTTGTAAGGGATGACCATATCCAGAGAGAGATGTCAGTGTTATCCGATTATGAATATTTGAAAAATATTTGTAAACTCGAGTTAAAATAAAGACAATAATTCGTGCTGTGCCTCGCCCATATCCAAAGAGAGAGACGTCAGTGTTATCCGATTATGAATATTTGAAAAATATTTGTAAAGTCGAATTAAAATAAAGACAATAATTTTTGGTGTGCCTCGTCGTAAGGGATGACCAAATCAAAAGAGAGAGACGTCAGTGTTATCCGATTATGAATATTTGAAATATATTTTGAAACTCGAGTTAAAATAAAGACTATAATTTTTGGTGTGCCTCGTCGTAAGGGATGACCATATCCAAAGAGAGACGTCAGTTTTATCCGATTATGAATATTTTAAAGATATTTAGAAACTCGAGTTAAAATAAAGACTATAATTTTTGGTGTGCCTCGTCGTAAGGGATGACCATACTCAAAGAGAGACGTCAGTGTTATCCGATTATGAATATTTTAAAGATATTCTGAAACTCGAGTTTAAATAAAGACTATAATTTTTGGTGTGCCTCGTCGTAAGGGATGACCATACTCAAAGAGAGACGTCAGTGTTATCCGATTATGAATATTTTAAAGATATTCTGAAACTCGAGTTTAAATAAAGACTATAATTTTTGGTGTGCCTCGTCGTAAGGGATGACCATATAAAAAGAGAGAGAGACGTCAGTGTTATCCGATTATGAATATTTGAAATATATTTTGAAACTCGAGTTAAAAGACAATAATTCGTGCTGTACCTCGACCATATCCAAAAAGAAAGACGTCTGTGTTATCGGATTATTAATATTTGAATGATATTTTGTATCTCGATTTAAAATAAAAACAATAATTGTTGGTGTATCTCGACGTAAGTGATCACCATATCGAAAGAGAGAGACGTCAGTGTTATCCGATTATCAAATCTTGGAAGATATATTTAAATTCGAGTTTAAATAAAGACAATAATTATTGGTGTGTGTCGAGGAAAAACTTTTTTTGGTCTGAAAAGGGTTACTCTCTATGAAAAGTACAACTGAAACATGTATGCACATATGTAACCAGTAGATATTGTATAAATGAAAATTTACACTATCTTTCTATCTATATATCCATCTCTCTCTCTCTCTCTCTTTCTCTCTCTCTCTCTTTCTATATATATATATATATATATATATATATATATATATATATGTAACGATACACGTTACATGTCTACAGCACCAGATCAACATATGTGACATAGCCGCATCTACATCTTTACGGCACATCCACTTTTTTTAACGATACGTTCTTTACAACTTTACATGAACCTTAAACCTTTTGTATAAACCTCAAACCTTCGTTGCGATACGCCTTTTACATTACAATACGTATCTTCACGTATCATTTTAATCTATACGTTTCGTAACCACAGTCTTAAATCTTCACGTATCAATTTACGGCCTTTCAGGGCTTTTTAAAATCACGAATATGTTCACGGCATCTCAAGCCTTTTTTAATTACGGCCTTTGTTCATTTATACGTACGATAACCGTTTACAGATCTTATTTTTCAAATAACGAATGTTCCATTGCGACACGTCTCTTAAAGCTCTCGGTATCAAATAACATAATGTTCACATATAACTTTTATAAATCTTATTCCACATATAAAAACGTACTGTTCACAGTCTCGAAAGAGTTCTTTTACCATTTATAAACGTTTCAGTTCAACTTATATCAAATCACGGAAAGTTCATTATACATTTCTTAAAGTTCCTAAAAAGTTCTTCTCAAATGAATCTCAAAGTTTACCTTATCTTCTGTTCTCTTCTTTGGCCTGTGATTCGTCTAGTCTTCGCTGGCTGTGTCGTCTTGATCGAAGGAAGAGGTCTGTCTCAGACAGAATGAATACACGAGACACGAATTTTTGGAAGGGAAATTTCACACAAGTTTCTTTATTCTCACACAAGTTTCTTATTTCTTAGTTCGTTTGCTGTCAGGGGGATTCCGGTTTCGACTCTCTCATACTTCGGCTATTTTCTGGTTCCTTTTGGGATATCTTCTGCCCTCCCAAAACGGGGCCTTACCAGTTTGCCGGCTACATGCTCGCACCCGGTCTGAACGGTATCGCCTCTAAGCTCAGACTGATTCTAAAAAGCTAAGTTCTTGTTCTCCGTGGTGACGTAATCATCATTCCCACGCACGAGATGGGGACAAAAACGACTCACTCTGATCTCTGACTCAAAGGTCACGTCAGGTGTCTAAATTTATTATGACTATTCTTGGATCACACTCTTCTCTGAACTCACTTCTGAGTCCAGAAACAAAACCTATTTTTCAATAACAAAATTAGCTATTTGATATTAGTTAACCTACTGTGCCTTGCATAATGGGGCCCTACAGTACTGTAACATATATATACTTTTATCCAGTCATTCAGACTATTTAGTCTAAGAAAAAAAAACAACATAACTTTCACTAATTCCCTGAGGACAGGTATGACTATATATATCTTCTCCAAAGCTATGAATTAAATTATATGGCTGAAACTTTGATTGGGCAACTGATGTAAGAGAAGGAAAACAGCATTACATTTACTAAAACCCTTAGGAAAGGTATGAATCCAAATATTCCCCCCTTCCTCCTACAGTTATCAATTGAATAGTAAGTCCTCACCCGCTCTATCTCCCCTATCTAGAGTGCTCATATCCGGAGTTTTTATTTAACAGAAAGATAGCTGTTTAATTTTTAAAAGAACCTCAGTAATTATTATCTCAGGGCTCTATTTGTACGTCAGCTAGTAAACATTTTGAATAAATTCTCTTACTCACCGATAATAACCGGTGTTGTTCCCTGGAGTCTGAGTGAGAATAAGTCTTCCCCGATGTCCAGTACTCTTAACCTCTTTCGATAACTATTGCAAATGCTTTTGCGTTATCGTAACAGCCGCTTACCACTGAAGTTGAATAAAAACTTTTATAAAAAATGACTGGATTCGGCATTAAATAACCCGAAAAGGATTGATATTCCGTCAAACGAAACAAAACAACATAGGTAAATATTTGGAGATATCTTAATAAAAACTTTTACAAAAATAACTATGTTTTAAAATAAGTATAAATTCTCTTTCTCGTCGGACCAGCTCGCAGGTGTCAAAATCGGTGTGCGGACAAAAGCCCACCGGACAAAAGCCCACCAAAATAAGTCACACACGGACAAAAGTCCACCAACGTAACAATAAATTAATTTTTAAAAATTAAAAAAAATATTTGTATATTTTTTTTTTTTTACAATTATTTACAATTATTTTACAATTTACTTATTGTCTGCAATTCTTTTTTCGTGACAATTTCACTATATTTCAACTTTCTTTCCAAAGTTCTCTTAACCTCTTTCGATAACTATTGCAAATGGTGTTGCGTTATCGTAACAGCCGCTTACCATTAAATTTGAATAAAAACTTTTACAAAAATGACTGGATTCAGCATTAAATAACCCGAAAAGGATTGATATGCCGTAAAACGAAACAAGTTTTTATATACACACACGCGCACGCACACACACATATATATATATATATATACATATATACGCACACACACATATATATATATATACACACACATATCTACACATATATATACAAACATATTAATACATATATACATACACACACACACACACACACACACACACACACACATATATATATATATATATATATATATATATATATATATATATATATATATATATATATACAGCTACCCTAACAATGTATTTGTTAAAAAAAAGTTTTTATGTTTTTCTATTTCTTTGTTTTCGTATCAAGGGTGAGAGTGCGCGAGACAGACAGAGAGGGAATAGGGGATTGAAATTTTAACTTTTCATAAACTTTTTCTTGTTGTTTTATTTGTTTTTGTTTTACCCCTCCACGCCGCCGCCCCGCCGCCACCGGCGAAGAAGTAAATTCCACCATCATGCATTTCGATTCATTTGTACACAAGTGGTCGTTTTTTTATGTGGGGGAAATCCAGCCACCCCAAAAAGGTGTTTGTTAAAAAAAAGTTTTTAGGTTTTTCTATTTCTTAGTTTTCGTATCAAAGTTGAGAGAGAATAGGGGCTTGAAAGTTAAACTTTTTATTGGTTTATTTGTTTTTGTTTTACCCCTCCCCGACGCCACCGACAGTGAAGAAGCAAGTATCTCGGCGTCAAAAGACATTTGATTAAAGTGAAAATGTTGTCGCCGCCGCCGCGAACTAGCCGAATTTGACGACGTGTTAATTTCTCGGAAAAAAAAGAAAGAAAGAAACGTTGACATGAAAGAACAGTTTTAAGCGGATTTGCGTTTTTCATAACGGAAATGAGGACGACGCGCGAATTTGAAACGAGAGAGAATCAATTCAAAATGCTTACAATAAACTAGCTGTCTAGATAGACGAGTTTAGGATTAAGGTTAGGGTTAGTTTGAGCAAATGAAGATTAGAGAGAGAGAGAGAGAGAGAGAATGAGAGAGAGAGAGAGAGAGAAGGAGAGAGAAAAAGAGAGAGAGAGGGAAAGAGAGAGAGGGAGAGCATGGGAGAAAGAGAGAGAGAGATAGAAAGAGAGAGAGAGAGAGAGAGAGAGAGAGAGCCCATTACCACGTGTTCAGTAAAATCTCACTTTATTATTTTGCAAGATGGCTTTTCGCACCCATGGATTCAAAATTCACACGTTTAAGGTAAGAATTTTGTTATTTTTTCTTGACATAGTGGCATTTAGGGCATCTTTTACGAGACTCAGCAGAGTAAAAACGCTAAAAAACTAAATATACAACAAATAAAAGTAACTGTAAGCTGTAAAAGTTAGTTTCAAACTTGCATGTGCTATTTGTTTGTATTTTAAACCCGTTTGAAGTGCTATTTATTAGAAATTTATGTTCGACAGACGGTTTTCGAAGAATTCAAAATGGCCGCTCTACGTAATAATATAGAGGGACTGGCCGCCATTTTTCTTTAGGAAACTAGATGTTTTAAAAAACAAGAAATATTTTTTTAACATCTAATAAAAAGCCATTTATACTACGTAAAAATACAAACAAATTACATAGGTAAGTAGAAAAATGTCTATTCTAGACATAAGTCAACTTTACTTGTTGCAAATTTATGTTTTTAAACTCTTTCTCGTTCTTTTTTTGGACCCCGTTCGCGCCTCTGCTGAGCGTCGTAACATATACCCAAGAATGGTGTTTTTACTCATTTAAAAGAGTTTTTTTGTTCAAAACAAACCTGGTGTATTTTAAATTATTATTTTAAAAAATAAATGCCGGCCATTTTGAATTCTTCGAAAACCGTCTGTCGAACATAAATTTCTAATAAATAGCACTTCAAACGGGTTTAAAATACAAACAAATAGCACATGCAAGTTTGAAATTAACTTTTACAGCTTACAGTTACTTTTATTTGTTGTATATTTGTTTTTTTAGCGTTTTTACTCTGCTGAGTCTCGTAAAAGATGCCCCCATTCTTTAAGCCATCATGATTTTAACCTGGTGACATGTCAAGGCGAGATGACAGGTTTTATATTAGTTTTCTGTTAGAATGTTATTCTATGTATTTTCAAATATAGTTAACTTAATTTTCTTTAAAAAATCTCTGAAAATCAAACATTTGTCAAAAAAAAGTATATTTAAACTTTCATACTACACGATTTGTATGCGATTAAAAATGGAAAAAGCGGAAGATCTGTGAGCTCAACGTTTCGCCAAATTGTTACGTGGGCTTTATCAAGAGCGAACGAAATATGCTGAAAGTGACAAAAGTGTACCTTTTACTTTTTTCGTTCGCTCTTGATAAACTGTCTGAAAATCAAGCATTTGTCAATACGCCTCCAGTCATAATTGTCTCATGGTCAGAATGGTAGTGAATTTACTTAACACTAATCCCTATTAAAAGCAGTCTTACAATTAAATGCAGTAAATATTACATTGAAATAGGAGTGAATGGAAGAACCAGCGTCTTTATTATATTACTTGTTGTAACCAGTACACTATAACCACTTAGCGTAAGGTGGAATTTGCATGTACAGAGCTTCTTCGCAAGGGCTTCTAATCTTTGGTACACATTACCACGGGACTACTTCTCTGCCGATTACAATATGGTCGTCTTCAAATCCAATGTCATCAGATTCCTCTTGATGAGCCGTAAAACAAATTCAATCAATCATTAAAACCTCTTTTTTGTTGGCCTTATATATTTTTGTCTTTCAACCT
This sequence comes from Sepiola atlantica, assembly GCA_963556195.1. Classification (NCBI taxonomy): domain Eukaryota; kingdom Metazoa; phylum Mollusca; class Cephalopoda; order Sepiida; family Sepiolidae; genus Sepiola; species Sepiola atlantica. The sequence continues at coordinate 76,262,323 of OY744529.1, forward strand.
TCAGCTCAAAACACTAGATACTTCCATGGATGTGACTTCTCCGCTTTTTGGTAGAAAACCACTTTTTTTTTTTAAATAAGAAATCAAGAGAAACAAAAACAAGTAAAACAACAAAAATAAACTTCTCCTCCTCCTTATCTTCCACTCTTTCTTTTTCTCCCGTCCTTTCTCCCCCTCTCTCCTTATCTTTCACTCTCTCTTTTTCTCCCCCTTCCTCGTCATCTTTCCACTCTCTCTTTTTCTCCCCCTCCCTCCTTATCTTCCACTCTCTCTCTCTCGTTTTCTCACTCCTCATCTTCGACTCTCTCTCTCCCCCCCTCTCTCCTTATCTTCCACTCTCTCTCTTTTTCTCCCTCCCTTTCTCCCCCTCCCTCCTCATCTTCCACTCTCTCTATCATTCTCTCTCCCTTTCTCCCCCTCCCTCCTTATCTTCCACTCTCTCTTTCTCCATCTTTTTCTCCCCCTCCCCGCTCATCTTCCACTCTCTTTTTTTTCACCCACTCCCTCCTTATCTTCCACTCTCTCTCTCTTTCTCCCCTTCCCTCCTTATCTTCCACTCTCTCTCTTTTTTCCTTCCCTTTCTACCCCTCCCTCCTCATCTTTCACTCTCTCTTTCTCCCCCTCCCTCCTCAGCTTCCACTTTTTCTCCCTCTCTTTCTTCCCCTCCCTCCTCATCTTCCACTCTCTCTCTCTTTTATTCCCTCCTTTCTCCCCCTCCCTCCTCATCTGCCACTCTCTCTCTCTTTCTCCCTCCCTGTCTTCCCCTCCCTCCTTATCTTCCACTCTCGCTCTTTTTCTCCCTCCCTTTCTCCCCCCCCCCTCCTTATCTTTCACTCTCTCTCTATCTCACCCTCCCTCCTCATCTTTCACTCTCTCTCTCCCTCCCTTTCTCCCCCTCCGTCCTTATCTTCTACTCTCTCTCTCTCTCTCTCTCTTTCTCTCCCTTGGCCGCAACTTTCCTTAAATACGCTCAGATCGGCTTCTGGCGACTGCTGATATTTCACCGCTCACTTTCAAATTCCAACGCTTCATCACACAATTACTTTTAAAATAGACTTTTGTGTAGTTTTGCTATTTTCTAGCCAATCAAATACGAGCATTTGGGAGACGTGTTTCATATAAAAGGAAAAGGAATGAGAGTGTACTTTTATTATTTCTTTATATCTTAGACGTTATAATGGCTCCCGCTGCTGAAGTTAGCAAGAAAGGCGCTAAGAAAGCCGGTAAATCTAAAGCGTCCCGTCCTGATGGAAAGAAAAGGCGAAAGAAGAGGAAGGAAAGTTATTCCATCTACATTTACAAAGTGATGAAACAAGTTCATCCTGACACTGGAATTTCTAGCAAAGCCATGTCTATCATGAACAGTTTTGTGAACGATCTTTTTGAGAGAATCGCTAATGAAGCCAGCCGTCTGTCCCATTACAGCAAGAAAAGGACCCTTAGTAGCCGTGAAGTCCAGACCGCTGTTCGTCTCCTTCTCCCCGGTGAGTTGGCCAAACATGCTGTCTCCGAGGGAACCAAAGCTGTCACCAAATACACCAGCGCCAAGTAAAAAGTGTTTTCTTCCAAAGAAGACAAAACCCCAAAACGGCCCTTTTCAGGGCCACACATTTTTTCACGAATATTTTTTTTCACCTTCTATATTTTAATGCGATTCTTAATTTAATTTTTTTACTTTTAAACTCAGATTACTACACCAAAACTTAATAATTTTTAATTTTTTCTGAGTTTGAATCAACTTTCCAAAGAAGGTGACAATTATTTGCCAGTTTTTTCCCTTTTTTTTATTTTTTAAAATTAAAATTTAAAAAAAATTATATACAAATTGTAAATTCACACTAATCGAAATTATTCGATAAAATTTCATCCCTGCACAAATATACAAAGTTATCAATCAATCAGGTTTTTCAGTTTTTGAGTTTTATTTAAATTGGGAAATCAGAAAATGAATACTGTTTAAGGCTAAATATTAATTAATTCCTACACTTTAGTAAATCTATCCTATAATTGAACATTTTCTCTGCATCTGTCAATTATATGCTCCAAAACTACTTACCAAAATTGTAGCAAATTTAACATGAAGAACCCTTGACATGTAGGCTGTCATAAAGTGGGTTAAAATGTTAATACTACTATTGCTAATACTGAATAGATTACAATCTATTGGAATTTCACAAAATCTCGTATGAAGCATCGATGGCAAGTCGGATGTCCCCCTATATACCCCCCCCCCCACTCCCACAAGAGCAAAGTTAGACATAAGCATTGTAATTACTATAATTACCAGGATTGTTGTCCCTATGTACACTCCTCCCAACGAGGATAGATTTAGACACAAATTCGGCTTTTGATGTTGGGAAAATCAGCTCTCCAAAAAGAGGCATTCCGGATTGAGAGAAAACTTTAAATTGCCTCAGCTGAGAAGGATTTCTCGTTCACTGACCGAGGACAGAAAAGATGAAATGCAGCATGAGAACAGACACTACACTCTGCCCCCAGCCAAAAGGTCAAACGTTTTTGTCAAGAAGCACCGAATATTGTATCAATGAATTATTTACTATAGTTCGAATTACCTGTAATACCATTTTTTGAAGTGTTCGCCCAGCGTCGTCGGGCATTCTGCTTTCCACTGAACGTGTAAGTTTATGGGGAATACAAATTCCCACGCGGTCGGTCCCCAGCCAGCATGTATATTCCCGTTAAGGGAAATGACATAGAGCACCTAGTATTTCCAAATGGTCCCCCATCTTTTACTGGTCAGCCTCAACATCACTTAACTTTGGTGATCTAACGGGAACTCGTGTGTCAACATGATTAGGCCGTATTTTCTAGAGTTATGTCCCTTTAATTAATTGCTAATTATCTCCCTTGTTCATGTCGAGTTTGTTAGTAGTTGACTCTCTTAGATGTTTGACTATCATCTGGGCATTAAAGAACCTGAAAAGGGTTGATATGCCGTAAAAATCAAATCAAACTGGGAAAAAGGAAGTCAGCTGCCCTTGTGGGACGAAGTAAAAATTATAGACACAGTAGAACGGTGAAGAGTAAGACATTTGAAAGAAGCAGCCGACGATGGCCTCCTAAGTAGACCTAGTATAGAATTGAATCAAATATTAGAACCAATGATTCTAAATAGTAGATTCAAATACCAGCAAAATAATATATCTCTATATAAATTTAGGTATGTGTATATGTTTGTATATTTGTATGTACAGGATACACTTCTAAACTAACTAACCGATCATTATGAATTTTGGAATGCAGCTGTTAAGTGTAAGGGGTCATAATGTGGGCTATTGTTAGTTTAATTTAGTTGGTAAAAAGGGGATGGAAGCCCTTTGTGAAAATTCACATACCTCTGATCTTTGTGAAATTTGAACAGTTGATATTAAACATCAATTCCTGAAATTTCGGTTTCTTTAAATATTTTAAATGTTTTGAGAAGACATAACATGGGCACAACCTCCTATTTTAAAATGCAATATTTCAGGTTTGCATTAAATTTGATCCATAGTCATTAGACACCAATTAAGCCAAATTACTTGAATTTCAATTTTAGACATTTTCAAGAATTAAAATCATGTAATGGATTTTGATCAAAATTTGAATACGGACTCTAGACATAAGGTTTAGTATGAATTTCGCTTCATCTTGATCTTCGTAAGAGGACATAAAAGTGGTACAAACCTGTTCTGTTTAAGGAATTTCTTTTAACCGTCCTAGGATGGGTATTATGTTAATGTGTGTGTATATATATATATATATATATATATATATATATATATATATATATATATATATATATATATACAGGGTGGGCAAAAATAAGGGTCCTATTTTTAAAAATTCATAACTTTTATTTATTGATTTTTTTAAATTTTTTTTTTTAGAATAAGTAAAGGACCCCTTCCGAAGCAAGCATGAGCCGTATTAGCCCTAAGGAACGTACCCTCATTTAGAAAACATTATTTTTGCTTAAAAAACTCAAAACAGTGTAAAAAACAATACTTTAGTTTTTGTAAGTTTTAAGAAGTGTTTTTCGGCTAAAATTTGTTTTGTTTATTTCAAAAAATCTCGGAAGGGTCAGTCTACACACACATAAAGTTTGGTGAGTTTAACTTTTATTTTGTGGAAGTTATTCAAATTCAAGTTATTCAAATTTAAAGATAGGACCCTTATTTTGGCCCACCCTGTATTACTAATAAGTATTAATAGTACACATGTAGACAAAATAAAGTTTAAGGCTCACAAAATTCATACTAGAATTGTCTATATGGACATGTGGTATAACAGGTAATGGCATTGGTTAACGATTAGTTCGAAGTGACAATCTTCTGGAGATTGAACGTTCAATCTGTACTACAGGCAATAACTAAGAATAACAACAACAAAATTCATTAAAATCAAATATAGGTATTTCAAGTTTTTTAAGGAGGATTTTACCCCCCCCCCAAAAAAAAAAGCTCCCGGGGGTTAGGGGGGAGTATATATAGATTCGGGAATACTTCCTTTGTATTTCCTGGAGAATTTTATAACTATGATTTGAATTTCATAAAAATAGGATATATTTCAAGTTTTAAGGGAGGTTCAGGCCCCCATAGCTCCCTTACGAGGACACTTAGAGATTCAGGATGAGTTCGATTGTCTTCCCCAAGAAAATTTTACATATGAATACAGTTTTAGTTTTTATGTACATCCTATAACCTTTCTTTCTATAGCTTCTTTCCTTGTGCTGTGCTGTCGGCCTTTGGAAGTGCTTTCCTGCTCCCTGTTTCCCCAACTCTACTGACATGCAGTAATTTAAAACTTATGTAAAGACATCTCGCTGCACAGCTCCCAATTTAGGATGACCCCCAAAACTTTCACCCTAATTCTCAGTAGCCGCTTACGTCTACAGTGGCGTCCTGCCTTGTTTGGGGTGAACTATGTTAAGAAAAAAGAGCGTTTCGCTTTCTTCACAACTTTGATCCTCATAATCAAAATAGTTCCATGCAACTTGTTAGTGTTGTCGCACAGAGAAATACTTGACTTACGAACAACCACTTCCGGAATACTTGTGATCCTGATGTTTATCACTTGAAATTTGCTCAATTTCTGATGTCATCCACCCATTGATTCATCCCAAGTGTGGCATAAGGTCAAACAATGTTGTAACACTAGTAGATATCCTGTGAGAAATAAACAAGAGAAATGAATGTTGCTGAAGCATTTATGGTTTGCTGTTATGTGTCTCTCTAATTTGTCTCTTTCTTTTCCACTCTTTCAGGAGGATATGACCAACGCTTTGCAGAGTATGCGAGTGGATCATCGATATCATATCAAGAACCCCAACGAATCTAACAACAAGCTGATCCTGAAAAGAATGAAGAAACCATGAAGCCTGCATTGCTGATCCCCACCCACCCAGTCTACTTCCCCCAGTCTCACCCCCCCATCCCCTCCCCTCCCAACATTGTTTTTTTCTTTTTCAAAGGGTGAGGTGGGAGCTGTCAGTAAAGCTAATGGCCGTTGACGATACCCTTACAAAAATAAGCTCTACCCGGAGGGAGCTTTATATAGTCATCCACATACAGACTGATCCAGATCGACTTGTAATATGAAATAATTTATTGGCGGATTATTTTACAGGTGTTGAAGGAGCCTTTATATATATATATATATATATATATATATATATATATATATATATATATATATATATATATATATATATATATATATGTATATATATATATATATATATATATATATATATATATATATATATATATATATATATAAGCATTTGTGTACAAAATCATACGCTCATTTGAGGAAGGATTTCATATATCACACTATTTATCTTCCCTTTTTTGATTCCGACTCTCATTTCCGATTCATTTACAAAAAAACAACAACAACAAAACTCCGAACAATTCAGGTAATTATCAGCTTTTTAGTTCAAAGATAAAGACACTAGCGTGTCAGAATAATTTACAAAAATCCGCGGTAGGGTGGGGTGGTGGTGGTGGTAATCTGTCTTTGTTTTTATACGTCAATGTGAAAAGTCATCAAAAACACACAGCCTTCTTTAAGCTTACCACTAACCGAAATCTTTTGATATTTTATACGAACGTCTTATCTTTTGTTGGTGAAGAGAAGAAAGAAGAAAATAATCCAGCACCAGAAAGAGGAGAATATACTGGCATTCTGTGTGTTCTTTCAACTCTAAATAATTTACGTGACTGAAATAGGAATTTATTAACCATTCAGTGCCATTTAGTAAAATTCCAGTAAGAAATTGCACCAGTCGACTTTTGCTCCTTCGTTGCAATCGGCCGTCTATAACATTAAGTTTCTGGCATAATCACAGTTGTTATTTTATTTCATAACTAGCAGGAAGATCTGATGTTGCCCGGGATTAGATGAGAACTCCTATGTCGTTTTTCACCCAACCATATTACCCTTTTTATTTTTTTGTACAGTCGTTTTTGAATAGCTGGTCCCGTACCCTATGCGAATGGGTGGTTGTATTATATATATATATATATATATATATATATATATATATATATATATATATATATATATATATATATATATATATAACCACAAGAAGATTATTAAATCCCAAAGGATCTTGTGATGTCGTTATTTACAACACTTGCTATTGAACAACGTGAATTACAACAGAACAGCAACGAAACAGAAGCGGAAACGAAATAAATGACTGCTATGTGTCATCAAAACAACATGTATATAATTTATTTGTTATATTTCTTTAATTAAATTTATCTTATGTTATATTCCTTTTTAACTATGGTTTCTCTATATTTATAAATATAGATATGTTTATATGTTCATATGATTGCATTTACAGGATTGACTTCGAAACTAATTAACCGATCATTATGAATTTTAGAACACAGATACTTGACGTAATGGAACAAAATGTTGGCTATATTTAATTTAATTCAGTCTAATGAAAATAGGGTAAAAAGAGGGTTAAAATATTTTGTGAAAATTCAGATACCTCCGATTTTTGTGACATTTTCACAATATATATTTGATACTAATTAAACAAATGTTCCTCAAATTCCAGTTTCTTTGGAGTATTTTAAATAGTCTTAGGTATAAAATATTGGAACAACTTTCCATTTAAAAATGAAAATTTGATCCATAGTCATTAGACACCCATTAAGCAAGATTCCTTGAATTTCAATTTCTACTGAAGACTCTTTAAGCTTAATCCTTATATCTTAGACATTCTCGAATCCAAATAATGTAATAGGTTTTGGGCAAAATAAAAATTAGTATACTAGATTCAGTATAACTATATGTTGGTTTAATCTTCGTAAGAAAACATAAAAGTGGTGCAAAACTGTTCTGTTCGATGAATTAATTTCACCCGTCCTGGAACGAGTATTCTTGTAGCAATATCATATAAAAAGCTTGACATGATAAGCACATTCAATTCTAAAAAGAAAAAAAAACACAGTAACATCTTTGAATACTGCAGTGTACACACAAACACACATATATATAAATATAATAATACAAATTATCGATTCAAAACTATGTTACATATTTCAGAGACGTTCTGAGGTTTTATCGAGATAGACTGGCCTTTTATCCTTTAAAAAGCTGTTATAGTCTATTTTAATCATCAGCGACTCACGAAATTAAAAAAACCCACAGCGAATGGAGTTCAACAGATGATGTATGTTTTACTGCTTCAATCGTGTATTTATGTTTAGGAGTTATTGTGTGGTGTAGTTTATTGTTCGGTGAATGGGTTAGATTCTGGGTGGGATTTATTTTCTGTTACTAGGGGTGTTAATGTTATATTTATATTAATTCTTTGTTTTATTTTTATTTTATTATTTATTTATTTATTTGTGACAAACACTACGATAGGCTCGTAACAGTTATTTGATCAAACTATCAGAATTAATTTAATATAAGTATCTCACACGAATGAATATTACAATGGTAGTAAACCCATTTTGATATCCCTTAGGTAACCCTTTCACTGATAAAGATAACCCCTGCTTCAATACCTTGCCATCACATAGCTAATAATCTACAATAATAATACCTGATTTACACTCACATATATGGTCTCCTCTCATGAATGTAAAAACAATAAAAAAATAAAAATAAATAATAAAAACTCAATCCCAGGAAAATGGCTGACATATAACAACAGAATATGTATTTAGAGAAACAAATGTTGATAGACGCACATTTTATATAATAATAGGGATATATTATATCCGTAATAGACAAATACACACAAAGTTTTAAACTACACGAGACCTACCAACAAAGCTGATATATTTCTTTTAAAAAAAAAACATAACATTTGTCTGAGATTTATTTCACGGCCTGTTTCGTTTAAGATGAGGCAAACAATATTTTATATCAATAGTGGCTCTGTAACACTACAAAGCCATCAGCAAAATTCACAAAGACGAAAAGTTTTTCCATTGAGATGTCTTTTAAAAATCTACATCACGCAGTAGGTCATTCTTTTGCAAAAACAAAGAAAAAACTAAGAAAAGATCAAATCAAACGTAAGGAAAAAAACCTGCTTTGACGCCATTTTGATTTTTTTCACAATTCAGAGATAGCAGCCCAAAAAGAATTGTGCATTTTAATTCAATAATTTTCCTTAAACTAGTTAATTAATTCCATAATTTATTTCATGAATACGAATTCACTCAAAGTTCATTTTTACTTGCCTAAAGTTACATTATTCATCTATTTAAGTCATTTGAATATACGAAACTTCACCAGTAAGGATTGTGTTGAATATGACCCCATTATGGCATCTAATGTTTCTGCGGTAAATAATGTTGGAAGAAAGAATCATACAACTAGAACAGGACGGAGAGTCTCAAAACAAAGCTTGTGGTATCTTTGTTTAAAAGCTAAGTAAAACACTATTAACATCCATCCATCCATCCATCCATCCATATCACATAACGTCAAAGAACGTACTCGGAGAATCAGGCAGATATTCAATCTGCCCTAATTTTTCAGAGTTGAACCTTATGGGGCCCATGTCTTCCTCAGGTCACATACAACACCCGGTATTCTCCAAATGGTCACCTATTTAGTACTGGCCAGGCTCAACAGCGTTTAACATCGGTCAGCTAACTGATACGGATGTGTCAACGTGATTATGTAATGAATATATATTTGATTCATTATTTTTGTAAAAAAATTATTTTAAATAAAAATTAGTACAACATTTTCACTGATTTTCTTCATTTCATTATATATACACCTAAAATACACAAGTGACTATTTTTCGGCAAATGCCCCAGAGGTGTTTCCGTGTTGCACTTGCTCACGGAACAGCATTCATCTTTGCCATCTATCGTCCCCACAATGCCGGAGTTACACTCTTAAAAAGTATCTCTGAGAAAAGTGACCATATCCTATCTGTTCACTCTTCTGCCAGCATCCATGTCTGTGGTGACTTTAATGTTCACATTGTTAAATGGTTAGTCCACTCAAACATAATCGATGATGCTGGGAGGTTTTGTCATGAATTTTCCCTTGCATATGATTTTATATAGATTGTTGACAAATGAACACGCGTGCCTGGTTTTGACGGACATTTCGCTAACCCCCCGTGAAATTTACCTGATAACTTCGCCTGAACACTGCTTATCTGTCGTTGTGTCTCCACTGGGAGATTTCGATAACTCAGTTGTCTGTATAACAAAGCTCTATACGACCTCTGATGTCCGTTCCCATCGTAGTGTGTATAGATACTCGAGGGCTTACTGTGACAAGTTTGGGTCCTTTATATCGGAAATTCCTCTACATTCCATTGTTAAAAAAGATAGTTTATGTATCATAACCAATATAACTGATTTGCTTATTGCTGGTATTAAGAGCTTTATACCCTCCAAAAGGTTCCCAGACTTACCAAACGACCAGTTATGGTAAACTCCTGAATCTGTCGTCGACATTGCTCACAGAAATCACTATTTCAATTGCTTTCAAATAAATAGATGCCCTGAAACCAAAGTCGCCTGAAGGACTGCTAGCATTCACTGTTAAATGCTTATCAAAAACGCGAATGTTAAATCCGTTAAATTTAGATTGGCCGAGCAGATGCTAGGTCTCCGCAAGTTTTCGCCAAAAACAAATAGGGGTTTAAATAAATAGATGTAAGACCTCAATTCCAACCATCATCAAAGAACCAGAAGTCATCTCCTCAGCATCTGATGAAGTCAAAGGTTTCACAAAAAATATGTAGCAAATTTTACTAATTAGGGCATTTTACACGTTTTATTTCCCCTATGAGTGAAAACAGTTTGAGCGGCATGTATATATCTGTAAGGATGTTGCCAAACTGATCAAGAACCTGGATGCCGGCAAGGCAGCTGGTCCTGACAATATTCCAATCATAGTGATTAGGAAACTGTAACCGAAACTATATTATATTCGGTAAATTTATAGAAGTGCACCTTTCGTATTTCGACCCCTAGAAAAAAAAAGTTTCTACTTTTTTGGGCAAATTACATATAAACAGCCTCAACAAATATCCGCTATGAAAAAAAATTATGAAAATTTTTATTATTTTAGATTTTAGGAGGGGGGGTCACTTTCCTATATAAGTTATACGTAAAGTCAGCACGCATTTCTTGGCCACCGAATCTCACCACTCGTGTTTCGACCCCTAAAAAAAAAGTTTCTACTTTTTTTGGCAAATTACATGTAAACAGCCATCCATAACAAATATCCGCTATGAAAAAAAAAATGAATTTTTTAATTATTTTAGATGTTAGGAGGGGTGGGGGATCACTTTCCTATATAAGTTATACGTAAAGTGAGCACCCATTTGTTGGCCACCGAATCTCACCACTCGTATTTCGACCCCTAAAACAAAAAAAAAAAAAGTTTCTACTTTTTTGGACAAATTACATGTAAACAGCCTCAACAAATATCCGCCCGCGCGCGCGGATATTTGTTGAGGCTGTTTATATGTAATTTGCCCCAAAAAGTAGAAACTTTTTTTTTTAGGGGTCGAAATACGAAAGGTGCACTTCTATAAATTTACCTTATATTCTTACAATGGTTTCAATCCTTGCTTAAATGATAAAAGCTTTCCATCACGTTGGAAAACGTCATCCGTTTGCCGAGTATATAAACTGGAGATCAGTCTTCTGCATCTCAGTACAGACCAATCGGTCTCCTATGCGCTATGAGTCAGCTGTTTGAATCTGTGATAAAACAAGAAGTTATCAGGCGCCACATCAAAAACAATCTACTCAGCGACAAACAATATGGATTCTGCCCTGCAAGATCAACAGCTGACATGCTGATTGTAATATCAAACAAGATCAGCGAATCTTCATGACTAGAGCAATAGTTCTTGATATATCAATGGCCTTGGATGACAGTTTCTCCGAAGATCGACTTCACAAGCTTGTTAGTTATGGAATATTTGGGAATGTCTTCTCAACAACCAGATCATTTCTGTCTGATTGGTTTATAGAAGAAGTTCTTGATGGTCAGAAGTCTGAAGCACATTGTATCAACGATGCATCAAGGATCAATTCTGAGCCTAACCTTATGCCTGATATTCATTGATGATCATCCAAATCACATTCTAATATCATTCGTTGATATCTATGCAGACGATTTAACGAAGAGAATTAATGATGAATATCTTTCTGATTCTCTATCTTTCAATCTGGAGCACGTTGTGCAACAGGCGAAAATAGTTGGTTCTTTTTAGACATCGAAAACCAAGTTTCTCTTATTTCAGCACCAACGTTCGGATCGTTATTTTGCCGCAGACGAAATGAATTGATCCCTTTGAAGAGACCCATTATTTTGATAAGCTTCTATGAATGATGTTCAACGCCGATTAGAAATTGAAGGCTTACTCTAGATCTTTTGCTAAGGTCCATGGAAAAATGGTTGGATGTTTCTACCGCTCCACAGAGTATCTTTCTCCTGATGCTATTCTCTACCCTCATAAGAGCCAGATACGGCTTAAGATGGAGTAATGTGGCCACATCTTGTAAAGTGCAGCTCAGCGCACTCTCCCCTATCTTGACAGAGTACAATGTAGACTTCGGAATCTAGTGCGGATGCCATTTTCTCTCCCCTGCATCCTCTTGCTTACAAAGGAGATGTTACTAGTTTTTCTCTACTCAATCTTTATTTTCATGGTTGGTGCTCGACCGAGCTCCAATCTCTGGTTCCCCACAATCAAACATTCACAGCAAAAATCACTTATTTACAACCACTGTAAAGAATGTTTCTTTTATTCGTTTGTATACGTAAAACTAAACGGAACTTCAATGAGCATATTTGCTTTTCAAGTCCTGTTCGCCTGTTGAACACAATCCCACGGGGATGCTTCTCTGATGACCACAGCATGGTTGTTTTCAAGTCCAATGTTAATAAATTGTTATTGAGCCGTCCCATTATATAATCAATTTCAGCCAGATCCAATCATAATTCACCTGACACATACCATTTACCCTTGTCCTTGAGGGCCTTTTGGCTTTGATGAGCGGTGACTCATTAGAAGAAAAGAAAACGTTATTCTACTATCTACTGTCAGTAATATTTACAATACACGTAAACTCTAATTAGAAAAAGTACAAAACGGGAAAATTTTAAGATCATGATTTTGTATCCACTTAGATATTTTTAAAAATTAAATTTATTTATTTAAAAAATGAAATGATAGAATTGCATTAGTGGGTAGTCACCAGGCTACGAATATTTTTTTACCCTGTCTGTCACTGACCATGAGGCCCCGAGATGCAAAATCCGTTTCTTGACCATCTCTTCCTCACTTTTGCCCGTCACCCTTTCTGTAATTAAGTGTAGGATTAATTAGTTTTCCAAAATGAATAATAATTGTCGTGGAACTTGTCGAGAGAATGATATGCTAATGCGCATATCATTCTCTCGACAAGTTCCACGACAATTATTATTCAACGACCCCATACTATATTTTTAAAAGATTCATTCAACACCTTTCCGAAGCAGCAGCCACTAATCCCGACAATTAAAAGCAAATAAAAACCAATCAACCGTTACAACAACCTCAATATCATTTACAAGATTTGAAGACAATTCTTTGGAAAGTAGGAAATAAAACATTGAGTTTACTTCCGGTAGCCAAGTAACTGTCTCTTCCCCGTATTTTTCCTTTAGTGCTCACATTCAATGAGCGATGTTTCTGACAAAGGGGAAATAATTGTTTTTTTTTTCGGATCGGCTGTTGTTCTGAGTGCGTTGTATGTAGATATCTTCAATGTTCTTATTATCTATAAATAATAGAGTTTATGTCTTTTTGTCTGAAACCGAAACTCCAGTATGACTATTTACTAAGTCCGCCAGCGTTTATAATATTTGTATACCTTTACAATTAGGAAACTATTAATCAATTAATTTAGATTAGATAACATATAATAAACAAAGAAGAACGAAATTTCAAGACGAGGCTGCGATTAGAACGGAAAACGTGTCAAGAATCTTACTTTTTCAAATTCCTTATATACTGTTATTAAAAGTCGTTCAGACACTAGACGGGTTTTGTCATTTACATAAGTCATTCCTGTTAACCTTCAATTAAATTCATATTTACAAATATACACTTATAACTGCTATTATCAAATTTACATATGTATTTACAATATTTTCCGATAAGCTGATATTAATAAAAATTATTCATACAATTAATTAAAGCCATTTTCTTCATAACCGGCATGTTTTCTAAACCATACTTTCAATGGCGAGTACTGTTAAAATTGCAAAGTCATCCTTTCGAAAGTGATGTCATTTTGAAAGGATTTCTTTTCACATTATAATTCTTCATTTTCATTACATTGTCAAGATGAGGTATTTTGCTGTAAATTAAAATTAAACAAGGCATATCCCAGCCATTAGTAAATGTTTGACCATTTTGGAAAACTAAATTGCTAACTCATCCTTCCGGTTCTTTCCGGAAGGGACGTCATCGTGATAGGATTTTTTCACAGTTTTCATTATTTATTTTCATACGTTGATAAGACAATGTGTTTTGCTTTAAATTGAAGTTTATCAAGGCATATCCCAGCCATTAGTAAATGGGTGACCATTTTGGAAAACTAAATTGCTGACTCATCCTTCCGGTTCTTTCTGGAAGTGACGTCATTGTGAGAGGGTTTTTTCACAGTTTTCATTCTTCATATTCATTACGTTGATAACACTAGGTGTTTTATTGTAAATTGAAGTTAAGCAACAAATATCTCGGCCATTACTAAATGGGTAACCATTTTGGAAGAATAACAAAACTGGTTCTTTGATCCGACGTAAGCGTCTTCAATAGCATATTTAAACATGAGTTCTTTGATATGACCGAGGCGCCTCCTAATTTTTTTACATTTTTATAACTATGAATGGGGGAGAGTAAGAAAAAATTTTTAGGGGGGGGGGATAATTTTTGTTTGTTTTTATTTTACTTTTTATAACTGAAAATATAACTATTCATGGGGAAGGATAAAAAAAAATTGGGGGGGAGGGGGTAAATTTTTTTTTTTTTTTTAACTAAAAATATTCTTGGTTAGAAACAAAGAAAATTAATGTCTACTCACCCAAGAAATATGACTGGGGCTCCATCCGTTTACAGGTGAGCGTTTATTTCTGACGCGGCAGCCTAGCAAAAATATGCGACCCGAGGGAGCATATATTTGCAAGTATTCATAATTATTCAACTGTTAATCTATTTATCTCATTAACCCTTATCCTCGAGAATTCTTTCGCCTTGATGAGTAGTGACACATTAACAGAAAATGTTCTTAACGCAAGCTCCATAGTGGCTTATTAAAAACAATTTAGTATATCTATATTTATTGAAGGAAGAAATTTGTTTCAACCATTAAAAATCGAATGAAATGGACTCAAAATAAATTGTCGGCCGAAATTAAAGCACATCAAGACAAAAACAATCACGCTGAAAATATCAAACACGAAACCGAACGAAATGACGTCAAATTATTTGGATAACCAGTTTAAGGTGGAAGAGAGGGAACTTATGGTTATCCATCTATATATAAAAATCCCAATATCTGTGTGTGTTCCCTATACAAAGAAAAGTTTGAGGACCTACATAAAACAACACATTTGTTACTATGTAACATTTTTGGGGAAAACAATGGAAGTACCCTCCTAAGGAAGCTATGAGGGGCCAAACCCCTTAAAACTTTAAATATATGTTAATGACATTGACATTTATTTATTATATAACAAACATATTCTCTGTATTATGTCTGTCTGTCTGTCTGTCTGTCTGTATTGTGTCTGTCGGTCAGAATGGTTGTAAACGTAAGAAATACATTGCGGCGGGAGAACTGTCTAATTTCTATCTCATTTCCATCTGTCTTAATGTTAACTACTTTTTTAGAGTGATTCATAAATATGAATAGATTTGACGCTGCGACTAGGAATCGAAACCGTAATCTTTATCCCTACAAAACAAACATCATGAAAACTCATCCAAATTAACTTATTTTGTAAATCGCTTCGCATTTAAAAAGGGTAAATATCGTTTACCTTTTAGAAATCAAACATTTTTTTAATGAGAATTTATTTTTTTAAATTGCAATATAAGATTTTAGATTAAAACACTCTGTGAAAATTTAAATTTGTATAAAATTAATTTTAACGTTATGCAAATTTTATTGATAGGCGCCTAAATTTGGGTCACATGACACTTTCAAAATATAAACATCTTCGGACCGACGCTAAAATCGACTGGACGTCTGTACTTTCCAGATGTTTACCAACAAACATTTACCAAAATTTGTCAAATTGAAGGAGGAAATATTTATTTTTTTAACGAAGATATAAATAAAATGTTTTGTTACACTTACAAATATAATATTTAAGTGATAAAAATGTCGTTTTCTCACAAAAATACTTTTTTACTGAAAATTATTTTATTTTATTAAATGTCTGATTCATTAATATACAAACTTTTTTATTAAATTATTTCATTCTCAAGGAAAAAGAGCGTATAGATAAAAACGTCGGAGTAGTATATTTTCATTCATCATGATACATGCCTCCGAGGTATTACTTCCTTTTTCGGGTTGGGGCCATTATAATACTTATTCAAAAGCAATTTCCTTTACTAATGGGCGCTAATTTTTTTAAATATTTCTTGATTAAACTATGTATTGGCGTTTTAAGTAATTTGAAAAGAGATTTATGATTTAAGAGTGGGAGGTCTATTTCCTTCATAGATTTAACGTAAAATAGACACCCACTTTTGGGCCAGTGTGCGTTGAACGAGACATGTAATCGAGTTCACTTTCAACATTTTCCGGTACTTTGTAAATACTGCATTCTTTTACAGATGACATATGGCGGGTTTATAAGCTGTATCCCGATTATATGTGTTCATAAAATCAAGTAATGTTGCATGCAAAAGAAATATAAGAATTTACAAACGTACAGGGTAGTTTAAATAAGACGTTTATTGAACGTGTGTATGTGGAATGATGAGATGTGCTGTGTATATATATATATATGTGTATTATGTAGAACATATATCGAGCAGAAGACAGTCTGAATTTCGTATACGAAGAAACGAGAGAAGGAAGTCTCTGAATGTGTATACGAAGAAATAAAGTCTGAAGTAGAAAAGTCTCTGAGTTCTCATACAGAGAAATAGAGTCATTTTCCAAGAAGGTGTATGTAGTAGAAAGTCTCTTTGTGTATACGAAAAAATAGAATCTTTTACCGAGAAAACGCGTATCGACGTGGAGCGTCTGTAGTGAGTGTCGTTTAACGAGGCCGATTGAATGAAAAAAGAAAGCTATTTTCGTTGTGCTTTCGTTTATATATCGAGAAAAAGGCATATAACTCTGGTCGCATTCAGCGCCACTTGACGGTGAAAAGCGACCCCTACTGGCCAACCGGTGCAGTTTTGTTTTGAAAGGAGAAGATAACTGCTACAGATATTAAAAAACATGCACCTTTTCTACTACAAACCCTTAGTCCGGGTGGTAGTACGAAAAATATATTGGTTTAAATCTCAGCTTTCATTATTTTTTCATTATTTATTTTGCTTGCTATTTCTCAATTTGAGTTAACATCCCCTGTTTATGTTTCACTGTTATATAAATCATACAATTCGACTGGCGTTGATAAAAACTAAAAAACTAAAACAAATATATTATGTAAAATCACTATATTTTTGGCTACTTCGACAATTTCTCCGACTATATTCTGTATTCGATAAGTCATTGCTATGTTTAATTTCTTAAAAATGTGAATTTGTAATATATTTAAATTTTGTTAAGGAAAATTTCTATTCATAAAAAAACAGTTTCAATTTGTTATTTGTTAAATTGTTTGTTACTTCATTATATAATTAATTATATTTAGTTAATAAGTGATAATTAATTATAAGTAATAATTAATTATATTTAGTTAATAAGTGATAATTCAACTATTTAAAAATATATTTAATATAAAAAATTAACAAATCAAATTAATTATATTTAGTTAATAAGTGATAATTCAACTATTTAAAAATATATTTAATATAAAAAATTAACAAATCAAATTAATTATATTTAGTTAATAAGTGATAATTCAACTATTTAAAAATATATTTAATATAAAAAATTAACAAATCAAATTAATTATATTTAGTTAATAAGTGATAATTAAACTATTTAAAAATATATTTAATATAAAAAATTAACAAATCAAATTATATAACAAAAACTGTTGGGCCGCCTAAATTGGCGGTCTACTAAACTCTTCGGCGATAGCTCGACCATTTCCGTAAATCACAAACATTGGGGCCGATATGGCTATCCTATTTATTTCGAAATGACAGTTTAAAGGCTTCAAGTTCACTCACGAATTTGAATATTTTGGGACTAATATCCTAATTCTAAGAATTATATATGAGATAAAATATACTTGAATTTACAATTATTTAAAAAATAAAACGTACGACATATTCGTTTTTTTTTTCGTTACAAAATCATCGGAAATGAGACTACATTATAAGAAAAAGTGTGGGGGTAATCATTGTCGGGTTAGCTCGCCATTTTTATTCAAACACTTTATTCGAACAGACAACACCGAACGTGAAAAGGTAAACAAATTAGTATATTTTAAACCTATTTCTATTAACAATAATCTGAAAATACTACTATTATTTAGGCGTTCTACGTGGACAATGAAACTGGCCATTGTTTTAATGTTAACTATTTTGAGAATTTATTTTTTTAAATTACAATTTTAAATTTTAGATTAAAGCTCTCAATTAAAAATGGATATTTTTATGAATTCCATTTTTCAACGGATTCGAATTTTTATTGATTTCGTTATACTACGTTTAAAAGCTTTTAAATCGATATAATAGAAATTATTTTAATAGTCCCAAACAATTCATTAAGCTTCAACTATGTACTGCAGGCAGTGTTTTTTTTGTAATTATATGATTCTAGGATTGTAAATAGAGAGAAGGGTAGCCTAGCAAAAAATATGCGACCGTAGGGAGAATATTTTGCTAGTCATATGTATAAAATTATTCCGGGAAGACAATGGAAGTAGTCGCTACTCTCTACGTGCCCCTATGTGTGCCAAATCTCTACGTGCTCTTCTAAGGGAGCTATGAAGGCAGACATCTACTAAAAAATTCTAAATTCAAAATTCAAATTCAATCATATATGTGTGAAACTAATTCTGAGAATTTACCAACATGTTAGTTTCTTTTGATTTTATTATAGAACGAAACAGGGGCAGTAAAAAACAGAAATTAATATGGTTTTATGAAGAATGGTGGAAAAGGACAGAGTAGTGTTCCTGGCTTAATCCCGAGCAACGTCGGATCTTCTTGCTAGTGTTTATTAAAATGCATATACCTGGCTAAAATAAAACATCTGTTGAATTTGCAAAGAATTCTGTTGATCTCTAATCAATAATATTGAGCGTTTATTTGCTACATTCCACCGGTGTTCGTAGTTTAATACGTTTCGGGTGTTGCAGAATGCATCACCGACAATGAAAAACCGAATCATTTAAATATATATGCATTACTAGCTCAACCTACCAGGCGTTGCTCAGTCGTGTTTGTTTTTTTAAATATTATTCTTTTGTTCCAAGCAAACAGAAGTAATACAGTTACGTCCTTTCTTTTTAAGATGGCGTCCGTATGAAAATAATTCCGACCCGGTCAAAGTGTTACCTACACGAAAAGTAAGAATGTATTTATTTTCATAACAATAACAAATTAAGTACTATGTCAGTGGAAATTCTATAAATGAACGATATCTTTAAATTATTATTATCATCATTTATATTGTTAAGTGAAACGTAATATAAAAAAGAATGACAAAGTTTTACAATACAAAATAATTAATTTTTATTGACAACTAAAGACGACGAAAGATAAAGAAATTGTAGAATACGAAAGTTTTTTAAAAGTCCCAAGAACGTTCTTGTGAAAGAAGAGTTGTTTTGTGCGTAAATAGAAATCGTGTACCCAGACTTGTTTTATCTGGCATCGCGTACATTTACTTGTGTGTACAGGAATAGACATAAATAAATGTTTGTGTATTAGCGTGCCTGTTTTGTAAGTGAGAGGGTGTATGTAGTAACTTGTGCGTGAGAGTGTTCGGTTAACATTATATATATATATATATATATTGTTTTGAAATGTAGAGTCGGAGTCATAGTAAATCGATGGATCAAATGTCACAAACAAGAAAGGGAAAATGAAAGCAAGAAAAAATGTTTTCTTATTCTTTTCTAAGTTCAAGTAGAAACAGAAATCCAAATGAGACTAAAATCTAAAATTATAAAGAACAAAATAATAGTTAAAGTAACTATCTGAATAAAATTACACGGGTGGGGTCAGTTTACTATGTTAGTTAAACGTAAATTAAATTTAACGTTATATCACGTGGGAGTCAGTTTACTATGTTAGTTAAACGTAAATTAAATTTAACGTTATATCACGTGGGAGTCAGTTTACTATGTTAGTTAAACGTAAATTAAATTTAACGTTATATCACGTGGGAGTCAGTTTACTATGTTAGTTAAACGTAAATTAAATTTAACATTATATCACGTGGGAGTCAGTTTACTATGTTAGTTAAACGTAAATTAAATTTAACGTTATATCACGTGGGAGTCAGTTTACTATGTTAGTTAAACGTAAATTAAATTTAACGTTATATCACGTGGGAGTTAGTTTACTATGTTAGTTAAACGTAAATTAAATTTAACGTTATATCACGTGGGAGTCAGTTTACTATGTTAGTTAAACGTAAATTAAATTTAACGTTATATCACGTGGGAGTCAGTTTACTATGTTAGTTAAACGTAAATTAAATTTAACGTTATATCACGTGGGAGTCAGTTTACTATGTTAGTTAAACGTAAATTAAATTTAACATTATATCACGTGGGAGTCAGTTTACTATGTTTGTTAAACGTAAATTAAATTTAACGTTATATCACGTGGGAGTCAGTTTACTATGTTAGTTAAACGTAAATTAAATTTAACGTTATATCACGTAAGAGTCAGTTTACTATGTTAGTTAAACGTAAATTAAATTTAACGTTATATCACGTGGGAGTCAGTTTACTATGTTAGTTAAACGTAAATTAAATTTAACGTTATATCACGTGGGAGTCAGTTTACTATGTTAGTTAAACGTAAATTAAATTTAACGTTATATCACGTGGGAGCCAGTTTACTATGTTAGTTAAACGTAAATTAAATTTAACGTTATATCACGTGGGAGTCAGTTTACTATGTTAGTTAAACGTAAATTAAATTTAACGTTATATCACGTAAGAGTCAGTTTACTATGTTAGTTAAACGTAAATTAAATTTAACGTTATATCACGTGGGAGTCAGTTTACTATGTTAGTTAAACGTAAATTAAATTTAACATTATATCACGTGGGAGTCAGTTTACTATGTTTGTTAAACGTAAATTAAATTTAACATTATATCACGTGGGAGTTAGTTTACTATGTTAGTTAAACGTAAATTAAATTTAACGTTATATCACGTGGGAGTCAGTTTACTATGTTAGTTAAACGTAAATTAAATTTAACATTATATCACGTGGGAGTTAGTTTACTATGTTAGTTAAACGTAAATTAAATTTAACGTTATATCACGTGGGAGTCAGTTTACTATGTTAGTTAAACGTAAATTAAATTTAACGTTATATCACGTGGGAGTCAGTTTACTATGTTAGTTAAACGTAAATTAAATTTAACGTTATATCACGTGGGAGTCAGTTTACTATGTTAGTTAAACGTAAATTAAATTTAACATTATATCACGTGGGAGTCAGTTTACTATGTTTGTTAAACGTAAATTAAATTTAACGTTATATCACGTGGGAGTCAGTTTACTATGTTAGTTAAACGTAAATTAAATTTAACGTTATATCACGTAAGAGTCAGTTTACTATGTTAGTTAAACGTAAATTAAATTTAACGTTATATCACGTGGGAGTCAGTTTACTATGTTAGTTAAACGTAAATTAAATTTAACGTTATATCACGTGGGAGTCAGTTTACTATGTTAGTTAAACGTAAATTAAATTTAACGTTATATCACGTGGGAGCCAGTTTACTATGTTAGTTAAACGTAAATTAAATTTAACGTTATATCACGTGGGAGTCAGTTTACTATGTTAGTTAAACGTAAATTAAATTTAACGTTATATCACGTAAGAGTCAGTTTACTATGTTAGTTAAACGTAAATTAAATTTAACGTTATATCACGTGGGAGTTAGTTTACTATGTTAGTTAAACGTAAATTAAATTTAACGTTATATCACGTGGGAGTCAGTTTACTATGTTAGTTAAACGTAAATTAAATTTAACGTTATATCACGTAAGAGTCAGTTTACTATGTTAGTTAAACGTAAATTAAATTTAACGTTATATCACGTGGGAGTTAGTTTACTATGTTAGTTAAACGTAAATTAAATTTAACGTTATATCACGTGGGAGTCAGTTTACTATGTTAGTTAAACGTAAATTAAATTTAACGTTATATCACGTGGGAGTCAGTTTACTATGTTAGTTAAACGTAAATTAACTTTAACGTTATATCACGTGGGAGTCAGTTTACTATGTTAGTTAAACGTAAATTAAATTTAACGTTATATCACGTGGGAGTCAGTTTACTATGTTAGTTAAACGTAAATTAAATTTAACGTTATATCACGTGGGAGTCAGTTTACTATGTTAGTTAAACGTAAATTAAATTTAACGTTATATCACGTGGGAGTCAGTTTACGTGTACCTTATCATTGTTACTCTGTAAACGGACTGGAGGAAAACCACGAACTCCGAGTTTAGAGAAACCAACTCTTTTTTAAAAAGTATAAGACCACAGAGAAAAACAGTGGTTGGACGTCAGTCTTGACGGTCAGTAGAGACTGGTGCGCTTCCAGGTATTTACTTTATGATTTCTTTACATAGCTGGAGTCTGGTAGCCGGGAAACTTGTCGAAACCACATTAATTCCTTATTTTCGAATATTGTGGTTGATGTATCTGTTTATATTAAACCACTTTCTGATATTCTGTATACTTTCCGTGTCATAACTCTTAAATACCCGACACGGGTGACACATGTGCTACAAAGATTTGGTCAATGTTAATAGGATTTTTAATATTTTAAATGTTAACTTGGGTCAAATGGTCAATGTTAATAGGATTTTTAATATTTTAAATGTTAACTTGGGTCAAATGGTCAATGTTAATAGGATTTTTAATATTTTAAATGTTAACTTGGGTCAAATGGTCAACAATGTCCGAAACAAAAAAAATGTTAGGTGGTCGATTAAGCATCACATTTGCAAATTATGAAAAGAAATTCAGGCGCATTTTGTCGAACTAGGGAAATGTTATTTCCGTAAAAGACCCGTGGCGCAACGGATAAAAGTGCTAAATACAATCCGTTTTAAACGACAGTCTTCTGGAGGCTGAAGGTTTAATCCGCCTACGATAATACTTCTAATACAATTATGAATTACTAAAATCTTCCACCCGGTATGGTTGACAGAGCAAGAACAGCAAGAAACAGTAAAAATTGCTAACAAATACATAAATGTCTATAACTTTCGAAATATGGTATAGATTTGCAAAATATTTTGGTATCTTACCTACTTAGGAGCACTCTTTCAGTGTGCAAAATTCCAAACTTGTGCGATTTATATTATTGAAGTTATTAACAATATTATGATCTGCAATCAAGCGAGAAACACAGTTTATAGTTTTATCATCGTATTTTTATAAACGCGATTAAAATTGTGGAGAAATTTCTCACGCCTGACAATATCCTAAAACGACCATTCGCCCGTGCATGAAGTATTGTTACCAACCAATAGCCCTAACTTCTTGAACAAAAGAGTATCTAACCTTAACATTCCCGCATTTTCTGCCAACATCTAATCTGTGTCACATCGTCGCAATGCTGTATTATTGCGCGCCCTTTTAAATGTATTTCCATGGAATGGGCACCGATGAACTCATTGCATTTCTACCCCTTCAACCAAAATTGTTTCTACCCATCCGACGAGCAGCAAAATCCCACCTCTTCACTATAGAGGTTACTACAGGCCGGAAAATCTCTTAGTATAAAAGCTTCTTTCCTGGCACCGCTTGCTTTTGGAATTCCCTTAATACGCCTTATTTCCCCGACCATACTAACATGCAGAAATTTAAATGTAATGTAAATAAAGATATTGCTGCCGAACTCCACTATGAATGAGTCCCCATATCACAGTATTCATTGATAATATGCCTTGTTTATGATGACCAAAATAAAAAACAAACAACAATAAAAAAAAAAAATTATCATACTTCCCTGCTTATATCAATGTTTCTTGGATGAATTTTAGTTTCAACAAAGCCGGACCAGGTATCAAATTAGGTAACCCTTGCTTCACTTGCAGGTGCCGGTTTAGATCATATCATTTGTGCATGAAAACAGAAGTCTAAGTGCGTGCATGATGAATGGGATTAACGGAATTTGACTACTTATGAGGACGGTTTATCACAGGTATTTATTGACATTGGAGTTGAAGACGACTATTTTGTAGTCTGCAGAGAAGCAGTACCGTGGTAATGTGTTCCACAGATTGAATTTCCTTCCCAATAAAATTGTCTGTGGAAATTACGTTTGATGCTTGCAGTAGTGGTAGTAAGAGGAATGTTTGCTGTGAATTTCTTACAAACACAAACCAGAAATTGGAGCTCAGCCGAGCAACTACACACTCCCTGGCGACTCGCCCGACGTACAAGAAATACTACAAACTTGTGGGCATAATTCTCTTTCTCTCTCTCTCTTTCTCTCTCTCTCTCATAAATATATATATATATATTTGTGTTATAATGAAATAATTCCAGAAGGAAATCCGGGTATGAGAGATCAATGTAATAAACAGAGCAAGAATAAAATAAAATGTAGTAACACGAAATTACATAATCATCGATGCAATAATGTATTTCAACCTTGTGGTATTTTCAAGCATGTGATTTAGACGATTACATTTTTGAAACTGAAAAAAGTTTAAATTCACAGTCGACAATTCAAATATAATTGGATACAGATGGATTAACAACCTATATTATTACATATTTAGAGAGAGGGGGAAATTTGAAGCATATTTAATCTATAAGTGTGTAGTGAGAGGGGAATTGTATAATTTATTACAGACAGCGAAAAGGAGGCCATATATATAAGTAGACATTGTAAAAGTGGGCATAGAGGAGGAGGGGTTGTTCATATTTCTCAAAAATCAGGTCGTGTCAAAATCACCAGTATAAACCCTCCGTGTGCTCTTTGGAGGATGACACTTACTGTCTACCGACTAATGTATATTGTGGGTGGGGGGACCTAAAACAAAGGGGATTTGAAAATAGACACAGACCAAGGTCGGAGACGACATCACGCACGTACACAACACAGGCATGCATAAACACGTACACACCATATGTACATGCATACCTACATGCCCACACACATACATATATACACATACATACATATATACATATATACATACATCCATATACAAACATACCTATATGTAGACATACATAAACACACATACACACGCATACCCATATATATTTACACACGCATATATACATACATACATATACACACATATTCATATAAACATACACATACACCCATATATACACACCTACACATATATATCCACAAATACCGCGATTTACTTCGTGTTCCCAATGTGTTATCTGCAGAAAAACTCTTAAAGCTATCTTATTTTAAGTAAATTATATGATTATATGATCATAATAAAATCCAAGAAATTAACTGGTGATGCTGCAAACAATATCCCAAACTACCTATTAAAATAAATATCACATATTATATATATATATATATATATATATATATATATATATATATATACATATATATATATATATACATACACACACATCCATATACACACAAACATACATACATACACACACACAGGAGGAGATAGGGGGTAGAGAGAGATATTGAGAGATAAAGAGGAAAAGAAAGAAGACGAGAAAAAGAAAAATTACAAGAGAGAGTACGAGAAAGAGAACCCTAACTCTGTCCCCCTTCTCTTTCTCTTCCTCGTTCACCCCCTTTCTCTTTCTCGTAAGAGAAATGGAATCTATGAAAAAAATATTGTCTGTAGAGCGAAGCGTATACAGAGTCGATAGAACGAATGCAAGGGAGATAAAAAAAAACCAATGGATTAGTCTGTACTAGGGTTGGCCAATAATAGAAAGAAGGAGTAATAGGAATTAGAATGTTGAAGTAAAAACGGTTAAGGATTAGTGGAGTGGAGGAAAATAATATTAGTTCTCAATTTACATCAAGTGTTATGGGTTAATATAGTTATTAGGTGTACAGGGGAGGATACGCTATGTTATTGGGATGGTTATTTGTAAGGTTGGAAAAGTTAAGAATTAGAAAATTATAGAATTTAACAATTAGTCTAATGTTAGAGAGAGAATTGTTGGCTGGGAGGAGGGGTGTCAGATGGAGTAATGAAATTTATGCATTTAAATGTTCGCTTGTGCCTGCAATTTGAGATAAGTTCATTTTTAGAGTTAATAATATTTTTGCTTTGAGCTGCTGTAGCTATCATAAATGTTTATAATGTACATAGTTGGCAGAAAGTGGATCCTCGAGTGTAGGATTTAGACCTTCTTAATATTGCCCAATGTAGGGAGTAGGGAGTGTTTTTACGTTTAAGGCTTTTTATTAGATTGGATACAGAGGTGCAAGTTGCATTGTTATTATTGTGTTTGAAAGAGTAGATATGGTTTGAGATTCGGGTCTTGATGGGGAAGGCACTGGCCCCAATGTAAATGTGTATTTTGCATGGGGTTGTTATAGTATTTGTGTTATTTACAGTATCGGGAATGTTTTGGGTGTGTATGTTCAAGTTCTGGGCCAAAGTTAAGTTGGAATTGTTAGGTGGAGAAGATGAGATACTTTGAGGGGTTGTTGTTTAGTGTAAGAGGTGTTATTTAGGGTGTTATTTGGTACAGGGAGTTGTGGATGTGGAGAGCTATAGGGCGAGGGGAGAATTTGTATGTTGGTGTCTGTTTGCATAATGGTGTTTTGGGGGAATTGTTTAACAGTACAAGTATATATGACTATTTTGTATGCAATTGCCATTTAACGGACATTCTCTAGATTTCTGTCAGTCACAATTATTAGTAAGGTGTATAATAGGTGCTGGTTGCTGGGCAGATTTAATTTTGTTGTTATTAGATGTGATGATGGTTTGTGCTATATTGGGCATTGTGGAGTAGGAAATTTGAATAGAGTTTTTATTTGAAATAATGCTGTATTTATGCGGGTGCTTGAATGAGTTATCTAAAATTTTGAAGAATTCCTTAGCGATATTTGTTTTCACATTGCAGATATAGGGTGTATTGAACCAAATACTATTCTTTCTTCTCATACTTCGAAATTGACAGGAGAGAGTCCATCATTCTTTCTTCTAATTCTTTTATTTTTACTATGTTCTTGAGGGTCATCTAGTTTGTCAATATTGATAAATTTTGTGGGCCTTTTTATATATGTTTTGGTGTTCTTGGTTAGTGTAGCAGTTTATCCTGTATTGCCATTTTGTGTGTAATTACATTCAAAGGTTTGTTTTTCTGGAGGAAGAGATTATTTTCTTGTTTAATGTTATCAGTGTATCCCGAATTAAGTAGTGCGTTATATTGTAGAAGTTGGAATTTTGTTCGAAGATATATTTATTAGCAGATAACTTTGAAATTCTATTAGAGACTGAAGGGACTATTGAATTAATGATGGATTTCGGGTGGTTAGATAGCTTATGTACGTAAAAGAGGGTTAGATTTGGTTTGTGGTAGGGGCTAAAGGATTCGGAGTTAAATTCTAATGTTAGGTCAAGGAACTTAGATATTCTTTTCTCAGGTTCTATAGTGATGGTTATTCCGAAGTTTTAAAAGAAGTTGTGTAGATTTTGGATGGTGTTGTTGTATTGCCTCGATTTCTCCCTAGAAACAACACAGTGCGTCGTCCCTGTATAGCGCACCGTGTAAATGTCTGAAGTTAAATTTTAATTCTCTTAATAAGTACCAACCTACAAGGTCAGTAACCTGGGCAGAGTCCGAAGCTCCCATAGTGATATCGAAATTATTGTGGTATCCTTCCTAGTCCAGAATTTATTGTCAAATTCAAATAGAGATCTTCTGGCCAAAATTATTAGTTTGATCTCTCAGTCTGAGTTATTCTTAGCGAAGATTAAAGCTCTGTCCAGTAGGATAAGAGAAATGGACTAATAATAATTGTTTATGTCGAAAGTGATGAAATTCAGGTTTAAATTAGACTTGCTACTGATGTTTAGGAATCAATTGGTAACCTCATTGTGGTCCTTTAAGGTGAATCTGGTTGTGGGTGGGGTAAATATTTCTGTGTAATTAAGGATATTTAAAGAGGTTAGTAGGGATTTAGCTTCATTGTTTATGCTATTGAGAATATTACTAGAGGTAGTTTTATAGGATTTGTTCAGTTGTTTGTAGATTAAACTTTTGTAGTCGGTATATTTCAATTTGTAAAAGTTTTTAGTTTTATCTGCAGGGACAATTATATTAGGGTGCTTCTTAATCTTGTTGGTGAATTTATTGATTTTTTATAAAAGGGTTGGAATGTTTATTGCATTTTTAAAATTTAATACGTCTAATGAGGTCGAATAAATCATTTTCGAAGTGGATGAGGTGCTCATTTTGCTTAGGAAAAGAAGATGTTTTAAGACCGTACCTGGATGCAGTTAACTTTTCCAATATTTTTAGTTCTCTGGGAGAGTTCATGGGGAGTGAAAATCCATGGTGCTTTGGAGGTGAAATATTATTTGTGTCAGTTTGGTAGTTGTTAGATTTAAAGTTTAAGTCATGGTTAAAAGCTTTCCATCTTACGTTGGTTATATTTTCATGGACTGTATGAGCTTGCAAATGTAAGCTTCATTTGAAGGGATGGGTATGTTTCTTTTGCTGAGAGCGGGAGGAATTCCTTGTTGAACATGTCACAAATAGGAGAAAAAGCTCTACTTTGTAGGAGCTTAGAATAAAATATGAAACTAAAAGTATACTTTTAGTAGATAGAACCTATAGTGAAATGGTTTAAGCTCAATATACGAGATAAAGCAATTATTAAGATAAATGAAAGAAGAGGGATACACATGTACGAATGACAAGTGTATTTCAACTTCGATTGTTCAATGCAAGGTGTACTCGGTAAAAACATGTTTATTATTCTTTCTTTAAGCTAAGGCTCAAATATTGTTTTAGCTTATGATAACCCCACCCCAACTCACACTGATTTTATTGCTTACTTGCAATACGCAGTAACCAAACAATCCCTTCCACTTCTCTTCTCCCAGCATCAGCCATAGTTCATTTACCTAACCCTATCACCCACATTCTTTATCTTTTATCTTTATCCTTTCCGCCACTTCATTAGTTGGCCTTGTCTCTAACCAGAGTTGTCGCTTTTCTTAGACTCGATCGAAGTCACTACTTAAATTCCCGACTACCTGCGTTTAATATACACAGTTCAATCTCAAATTCTGAAAAACTACTCTCATTCTCGGTCCACGGAAGTATTTGAAAATGGCCCAAATTCTCAAAATTACTTTTGAACTAAACATCTTTCTATTGGATTTATTTCAATTTTGAGCATTTCCAACGCACCCTTCCCGAACCCCCTTTTTTCCATCTTTAAATCTCCTTTAACCGGACACCTTATCAATGGATATTCAACAACTGGACAGACCCCATATTTTTTACACGCACACTCTCACTCTCCATTACTTAATATTTGTTTTTAATTTTGAATTTTGGCTTTTCCACTGCCAACTTTTAAATCTATGTAATTCCTCTGATGATAAGATTTTAATCCTTAATTCTTATGTAATATAGTGGGAACAATCCCAGCAGATTGTTCGATTAAAAGAGAATCAAAAGTAAGAGCGTTATATTTATTTATGTTTTGGTACAGAAAAGTTCGTATAACATTAGTACCCTCGGTTTCAAGCTCATAAGTACTTAACCCTAAGCTCTCTTCAGCTTATTATGTCACCTGTTTTAAGGGACAAAAATTAAATCTTCTGAATCTAAACAAAATTATATATTAATTTTTGTGAAAATTCTACTGAATATGCACACTATGTAGTTGGACTTTTACCAAGATTTTCAGATGAATTAAAATAATAAGTTTAAAGTTATCCACCATTTTACAGATTTCAAGGGTCCAAAATTAAAGAACAAAATATCATTTTTAAATAAATCACATTAAAAAGGCAAAAGAGATTAAATATTTGGTACTTCCACCTTTGTTTTCAATAACTGCTGCGCTTCTACGACTGCAGGATTTCACTAAATCTTGATATTGGGCCACAGTTATCTTGGCCCATTCATCTTTCAGTTTCAGCCACTAGTCTTCGATGTTTTCCAGATTCTTTGCCATAACATTCTGTCCTAGAGTCTTTCATAAGTTTTCTATAGGGTTCATGTCAGGACTCTGAGCAGGTCAGTACATTACCTCTACTTCTTGATCAGCCAGATAATGCATGACCAGCTACAACTTATGGCAGGGAGTATTATCCTGCATAAAAACAGGCTTTTCGATACCAGAAGTGTGCAACACTGGCAAAACATACTGTCTTTGACCATTCCTGCATACAGTGGCATTTATTCTAGTAGTTAAGCATACAAGTGGTGATGTACCCTGCTATGATAGCATGTCGAAAACCAGCACACTACCTCCACCAAATTTAAGTTTTTCTGATGTAGTAAAGATCCAAACTTTCGCCTTTTCTTCTTCTTACAAATTGTTTACCATCACTGCCAAATACATTAAATTTCGATTCGTCACTGAAATTAACTTTTTCCAAAAAAATTCTGACCATATAACATGCGAACGCCAATCTAGCTGCTTTGCTTTTTTATTTATTAGCGGCTTTTTTCGAGGAGATCTTGCAAAAAGACATATTTCGTGCAACCTTCTGGACACAGTTTATCGTGTACATTCGTGACACATTCCATTTGTTTAGAAATGTTGCCAGCTGTAAGGAAACGGTCTTTTAACACCTGGCGTTGTATAACTCTTTGGTTTCTTTGTGTTACTTAACCTTCCAGTTTCTTTACAGAGTTTAAGAACTCGGCTTACAGCACTTTTTAAACGTTTCAACGTTTTCCGATTTCTTCTATTGTCAACTTTTCCTTTCTTCATTTGACGATTTTTGCTTTTTCGCTTCAATCAGTTTTATTTCTTTTTGACATGATTGATAGTGCGTGACTTGCAGCAGTGATGATAATTAAAGTTTAGAATATTTTCATCCTTTTATAAAAAATACCTACTGTTTAAAACTTTAAACAATTATTTTTCCTTAATGTTCCTTAATTTTGGACACTTCAAATATGTAAAATGGTGGGTAACTTCAATAATATTATTTTAATTCATCTGAAAATCTCGGTAAAAGTCCAACTATATAATTTACATATGTAGTGAGATTTTCACAAATGTTAAAATATACTTTATTTGAGATTAGGGAGATTTTATTTTTGTTCCTTACTTTGGACGGTACTGTATATATATATATATATATATATATATATATATATATATATATATATATATATATATATATATCAGTAGATAATTATTTATATAGATTATATATATATATAAATAAAAATATAAATATATTCATACTGACATAATTATATGTAAACACACATACACACACACACACACACATATATATATATATATATATATATATATATATATATATATATATATATATATATATTTACAGACATGTGTATATATATATATATATTTGCATGTATATAATAAATATAGATAAAACAGAATGATATAGCCCGATCGATCGATCGATCGATCGGCTGTACATAGAAAACAAGTGCGAAGATAAGAGAGAGGATAATTATTTTGGAGAAAGTTATGTTTGAAGCATGTGGTCGTGGGTTGATGGGAAACTCCTCATTATTGGCGCGTACCGCGTCGCCGTCGCTACCGCCACTACTAAGAATGTTTACATGGCGTCTTCGCATTAGCAGATCTTCCTCCTGCAATAAAACTCGCGAAAAATCAATCAATACGCTTGACAGATTGGTCACACCCCGCACCGTGATGGCACTGGGCGAGTCGTAAGGCAACACCCATCACCTCGTCTGCACACTATCAACGCATCAATACCAACCAAAAGTAAAGCGGGTGGGAGTTGCTTTTTTCCGAATTTGTATAAAAGTCAAACCAAATCGTGGGCCTTATTCACTTGCGCCCTGCATTGTTGTTCGGAAGGACCGACAAAAGAGAAATCAAGCCCTTGCTAAACTAAATATACGAAGGCAACCAAACTTTCCAAAACACGCTGTCCATTCTACAAACAAAGAGCAGCCACAATGTCTCCACGAAGTCTCGCAGTTCTTTCTTTATCAGTGTGTTTTCTTTTAATGGTGGCGAATACAGTGAGTATTTCTCTTTTAAATTTCTTTATGTTTTTCTGTTTTCTCTTTAAATCACATTCTGTTTAAATTAATAACGATTTTCCGCGAAAGTGTAGTGTAGTGAACAACGGCAAACAGTCAGGGGAAAGAAATATACAACACATAACTTTTACAAAAAACAAGACAATTTACTTTTCTACATGTACACGTTTCAAGTGTCAATAGTGATTCTAAGATTTATTATATATTATTGTTGGATAGTTATTTTTTACCCTTGAAGTAGTATTTTTTTTAGCTCATTACATCAAGTGGCTTCATGCCTTGTCTGGAGCGATTTCCATAAAAAAGAAACCGTTGTCATACTCGATGTGTCATATGCAGTTCAATATAACATACTACTACTCCTATTGCTATCACTCCTACTACTACTACTACTACTGCCACGAGTACTACTACTACTACTACTAATAATAATAATAATAATAGTTATAACAGGAAGAAAAGCTTTGAAGACTCTTAATACTCGGGCCAAGTGTATGTTGTGTGCTCCCTATATAATGTTTATTTCAATGATTACTTCTACTTAATACTGATATAGATTAGGACTCGAGCTAACCCTAACCGACGCCAAGTCGATTTTAGCTTGGGGGTATCTTTTATAATGATCAGTACGCTGAAAACGCTAAAAAAACAAATATACAACAAATAAAAGTAACTGTCGTCGATAAAAGTTAATTTAAAACTGACCTGTGATATTTATTTGTATTTTTAAACCGTTCCAACTGCTATTTATTAGAAATCAATAGTTTTGTCACACGAACATTGCAAAAAAAATGGCGCTTGCTCGTAAGGAAGTGAGCACAAGACGCCATTTTGTCTAGAAAAAATACGAGTAAAAAATGAACAAGAAATTTTTTTTACATCTAATAAAAACCCATTTATAGTACGTAAAAATACAAACAAATATCATAGGTAAGTAGACAAATATCTCTTTTCGACGTAGGTTAAACTCACTTGTTGCATATTTATTTTTATAACCCCGTTCTCTAAGGACCTCCAATCGCAGCCATAGAATCGCTGACGTCACCGGTTTCTGCTTTCTTTAAGAAATTCATACATTCGCGTTCCATGTAGTGTTTTTAAAAATCTCCCTAAAATAAAGTTATACTTATAGGAAGTTGTTTTAAAGTAAAATAGTTTATTTAAAGATTAAATTATCTATTTGGGAAAGAAACCCTTCTTTATCTTGCGATACAAGTACGAAATTTTCTTTTTCTACGGCTGGATGTCTTGTTTACACAAAAAATTAGCATTATCATGTGCGACATTGCGAGATGTTATGTACCTATGGATGTCCAAAAGTGATAGAATTAATTACTTTCATTATGTTGTAGACAAAATTAACGGTTTTTTTTTACATTTTCCTTGAGTTGCACATTTGTTAGCATTTGACTTAAATTTGGGTTAAATTTTATATAATAAAAATTAAACTGAAAATGAAAATGGAGAAAGTATTGTGGTTTGTTAATGATTAAAAATATTCGTTCATTGAATAATAAAAATTCAAAGTAAATTCGAAAGAAAATTCTGAATGAATAAACATTTTAATTTGAAAAAAGAAAAATGATAAAAAGTATTATAAATATATAATAATAACATAATAATAATAATAATAATAATAATAATAATAATAATAATAATAATAATAATAATAATAATAAATATAATTAATACTTACTTTTGTCAACGTTTTTTTTTTAGAATGAGCTTAGCTCTACAAATTAATTAGCGTGCGTCAATTTCACTCTAAAAATGAACCGCGTTAATTACGGCTAGTATTGCGTTCCATAGTTGCGACCAAACTAGCTACGGCGAAAAAGGCTTTCTTACTTCTAGCAAATGAAGGACTTTTTTCCAAGTACATATGAGGTCGTAAAAGACCAAAGTTGTATACGACCTCAGGTCGTATACAACTTTGGTCTTTTACGATTCCTAATACTTCGGGCTATATTATATTAAAATATTTTGAAAAATTTAGAACACATATTTTCAAAAATGTTTAAAAATGAAATTGACTAACCGATAAACTGATCAAATGAATAAATGTCTCTGAAAATAAAAATTATTTCGTAAAACTTTTTTTTTGGCATTTCAATAAATCACAGTATATTTTATTGAGAAAAGGTAAAAAAAAATTCAAAACATAATAATATTGCTTTTATTTCCACTTTTTATTTGTGCATTCACGGACCAGTTTACTAAAATATGTGGACGTAAAATTTAATAAAAGTAATCCAATGTGTTTTTTAAAAGACTTTAGTTTTATATAAGAAAAAAAAACCGCCCGGCCTGAATATATTTCGTTCAATATTTCATAAAATGAAATATATTTTAGGAAAACAGCATTTTAAAGATAAATTAGTCCTATAGTGAATAAGTATTGAAAATTTCGTGAAGATCTGGCCATAACTTGATTTATGCGAGATTTATTAAAAATATGCTTATCAGAGCGTGCAGACGTAAAAAAAGTAAACATTTTAACTTCACATTTTCATGAGTTTCGTATGCTGGAAAAAATTCTAAAAAATCATCAGCAGTTTATTTTATGTATCCTCTTTTGAATGGTAAAAAAGTTTTGTTGATAATCTTAATCTAAATTAAAGTTACATCGTGTTACATATAGGGGGGGGGGGTAAATAGTTCACAACCAATGGGAGGTCCCTACCGTTCTCGTTCGTTTTTTGGACCCCGTCTGCGACTGTACTGATCATTATAAAAAATACCCCAAAAAATCATGTAAACAGCTGTGTACGTATTTTTTTTGGTAAATTTATAGAAGTGCACCTTTCGTATTTCGACCCCTAAAAAAAAAAAGTTTCTACTTTTTAGGGCAAATTACATGTAAACAGCCATCCATAACAAATATCCGCTATGAAAAAAAAAATGAGATTTTTTATTATTTTAGATGTTAGGAGGGGGTGGGGGATCACTTTCCTATATAAGTTATACGTAAAGTGAGCACGCATTTGTTGGCCACCGAATCTCACCACTCGTATTTCGACCCCTAAAAAAAAAAAAGTTTCTACTTTTTGGGACAAATTACATGTAAACAGCCTCAACAAATATCCGCGCGCGCGGATATTTGTTGAGGCTGTTTACATGTAATTTGCCCAAAAAAGTAGGATACTTTTTTTTTTTAGGGGTCGAAATACGAAAGGTGCACTTCTATAAATTTACCTTTTTTTTTTTGTCTGAATCAGAAATTTGAAATCCTAAACTTTAAAGACTCCCAAACCCTATTAAACTGTAGAAGTGAAATAGCAAACAACTGCTTACACAGAATAAAATTTACTTTAAGTTAACAATACATAATACATAAATAAATAAATGAACAAATAAATAAATACAGAAATTAAACTAAACAAAAACCTAAAATAGAAATACAAGCAAGCACGTGTTAAAATAAGGTCACCCATTATTTCGACACAACAAAGAAACAGGGATAGGCCACTCTATAGAAAACAGAACAATAGAATAGGAAGTAAAATGAACCGAACCTTTGTTTGTGAGAAGCCCAACGATTGGCTAATGGATACATTACCCCGTGGGAGAGCATAACAAAGAATCTGATTGGTTAACTAGCTAGACTAAACACTATGTGTACGTATAAAAACAACCGGTAACACAAACTTCATGCATTTTAGCCTGACAATTCATTATGGGGGTGAAACGTGGAAGCCTCTGTGTAGCTTAATTGCCATGAATATATTTTCATAACTTACTATATATATTCCATGATAAATGCCAGTATACTGAAATCATATGCCCTTAATAGGGTTAAGATGAAAATTCATATACACTAAATGTACAAAAGCAAGGAAATTCCCAAATTTTTACACTTTTATTGTCATTAAGGGTATGCGAGTACAACAGGGCTATGTATTTTACTTGTAGGAATTTTTCTTCAGCGCACCTCACACACTTCATCCACTCATGCATAGATATTTATACTGTAGTGATGTGATAATGAAATGGTTTGGTTGATATGTAGTCATACCCTTAATGACAATAAAAGTGTAAAAATTTGGGACTTTACATGCTTTTGTACATTTAGTGTATATGAATTTTCATCTTAACCATATTAAGGGCACATGATTTCAGTATACTGGCATTTATCATGGAATGTCACTACTTTTGTAAAGGCTATGCCTCAAGACAATGGTAATTTTTAAGGTTTTTTTGTATTTTATGGAAAACTAAGGTATATGGTAAACTGAAATTAAAATGCCATCAACTAGACCCTAGAACCTCTATCTCTGCCAAAAGTCAGCTTAATCCATCTAATAGTTGATGAGATACAGGGTGGCACACACGTACGTACGTACACACGGATAACACAAAATCACTCCTTACCTTTCTGGATCTCTGGGTTGCCTTGACTAATGATGCTGAAATTCTACACACTTATGGAACCTATTAAATGAAAATGTTGTGCAAAGTTTTAACTAATTTGGTTTATTGGTTTTTGAGTTATGACTGATCAAAGAAATGAGATTTCTAGCATAGGTCGTTTTTGAAGTCTATTAAGGGATAGAGCGCTATCGCGCCTCTCTCTCTCTCTCTCTCTCTCTCTCTCTCTCTGTCTATATATATATATATATTTGTATTTCCAAGATATATATATATATATATATATATATATATATATATATATATATATATATATAATTATTAATGGAAATATATGTATTACCATATACCATCAGTTCCTTTTACTTTGTAGTCTCCTTAAAAGATTCAGCTCAATGCTTGTCAATTATTGATAACAGAGCAAAATATAAGTCAGTTCATATTATATTCCAAAAACCATGGTTTTATTTTATTATTTTTATTTTTTCACATTTCCAAAAAATATAAAATTTCTGTGAGATATATTTTTTACGTTTTTCATTTGTCTTGTGCCAAACAACATTTTTTATGTCACTATCGTCTCTGCAACACTACAAAATCATCAGAAAAAATTCACAAAGAGTAAAAAGTTCTTGGATTAAAGTGTCTTGAAAAAACCTACACTATACAGTAGTTCATTTTAGGGTGATAACAAACAAAAAACAAAGAAAAAGAGAGAGCAAGAAACTTGAGTGAAGAATTCTGGGAAATTAAGCTTATCTTAATATTGATGGAAAAGATTTATTAGTAAATACTATATATCTTCCACAAAAACACCGAAGTATAATAATTTTAATAGTTGCTTAAATGGACGGCTCACATTATGAAACTAGCTCTAAAATGTTGAACTCAAATGAGTTTCGTACCCAAATGACCTAAATAAACATTGATGTAACTTTAGTAAGGAAAAAAAATTATCTTCAAGTGAATTAGAATTTTATAAATAAATTATAGAACTTATTAACTATTTTAGGAAATATTACTGAATTAAAATTTATAATTGTTCGCACAAGGATTTACTAGCTTTGAACGAAAAATTCAAAATGGTGTATTAGTGGGCTCTCCCATGTGTGAGTTTTTGCTCTCTCTCTTTGTTTGTTTTCATACTTAAAATAAAATTGTATTATTTATTTGTATTATTCATTTCTTTAAATATTGTCACTTTGTTTTCCTATTTGCAGGTTTCAGCTCAAGATGCTATCGACCAAATCATTGTTTCCGCAGCCAATTCCAGTAAGTTGATCTTTATCAGAAACAAAAACAAATATTCTTAAGATGAGAACACTTTATTTACTAATGAGTCACCACTTATCAAGGCCAAAAGCCACTCGAGGATTTCCAGTTAAATGATGAAGAATATTATGAGAGGGTTGAAAAGGATGAGTGGAATGAATAAATGATGAGTGGAATGAACAAAGTTTGATTGCTCATGAGGACGGTTTATGACAAGTATTTGTGGATGGTTGATTCGAAAACGACCATGTTTTAGTATCCAGGGAAGCAATCTTGTAGTAACGTGTTCCACAGATGGGAAGTTGTTGAAAAGAAACTCTGTTCATGGAAATTCCACCTGACGCTAGGCACATGGTGAAAGAAAAGAAAATTCTTTTCAGTTGTGGTAATGAGACAAGTTCTTGCTGTGAATTGAAAAAAATGTTATTTCAATCAGAGCCTCGTATAGCCTCTTTTACTTCTTTCTTTCTCTGAATTGATACTCTAATATTGACTGATTCTTGAAAATAACATGATCATTTCATCTTTTAAACACACATCGCCCGCACTCTTTCGACCTTAGCGTGTAATACAGGAATATCGGATTAAAGGAATATCGGATTATGTGTCAGATATTCGGAATAGTTAGTAGTAGTGAGCTAATTATTTTTATTTATAACTTTTCTGTTTCAATGTGACAACATAATTGTCTCAATTTACTTGCCTTCTCATGAGGCCAAGTTAGGCGCAAAGTTGGATGGTTGTCGAGATATTCTTCAATCGATGCCATACCATCTGAAAAATCGTACGTCAGGTTTACTAGCTCTGGACCTGTCAGCTAATAGATCCGCTCTTTCTTTTTCAGAGCCGCTAACTATGGTCTTAAATCGGACGGCTTCCCAGTAAAAATGGGGATCTTTGATCCATCTGAGAGTACTCTGTTTAATGGGGTTGTTTGGTGTTAGCCATTTTGTCTACTTTTTTCAGTAGCAATCGGTTTAACAAAACGCTCTATCCACCAATAATATTATGAATTATTTTAACCAACAATTTTAGCAGAGTAAAAGAGAGCCGCACAATGTTCTATGTTATTTCGAAACCTTGAGTGTTTTAAGAAGTGGTATTTTATAGTGACAGATAATCCCGAACATTTAGGCCTGAATGATACTTGAAAATTACTCAGAGAACAATAAAACTATGTATAAATCCATGCCTCAAAAATATACTCGACTTCCTGCATGTGACTTCAAATGGTTCAGAGGAAATAGACGTTAGGATTCGAAACTATTAATGGATGTGTCAATTAATGCTATTAATTCATATTCAGATTAAAAGTAGCAGTAGAACCAATTAATCTCAATAGACTGCTTGGACTGTTTAAACAGTTTGGATACAATTCTCTGCCCATGGTTCGAATCGTGTTTAATCTGTTTCAAGACTTATATTGAGACATTTTTTCTCTATAATGTTTTTCGAAGAATTAAAATTTTTCACTTTTGCATTTTCAAGATATTTACCTTTAATAATTAATATTCAATTGTTATTGGTCAAACCTTCTGACGATAAGAGCGTTATCTTTGAAAAGCCATGGCTTGAAGATCATTTTGTATTTGTATTCCTTGTTTGAACACTTGATGAGTTAATAAACTTGTAAACTATGCAAATTTGATCTATTTCATATTTCATCACTTCATTATCCATGTATATATATATATATATATATATATATATATATGTGTGTGTGTGTGTGTGTGTGTGTGTGTGTATTTTTCATGTGTGTATTTTTTTATTATTTATATTTAGAATTTTTTCTATTCAAATATACATTTCATAAAATAAAGAAATTATAATAGCTCAATAGTGTAAGGCCAGAGCTATGTTATATTCAATATTTTTATGTAATTTTATAACATTTAAAGTTTATAAGGGACAGATTCACGTCATTTCATAAAACTTATTCTTAATTTTTTATTATTTATTCTTTATTTTTAATTTACATTTAAATTTTTTTATTATTTATTATTTATTATTTATTTATTTAAAAAAATAAGTTTTATGAAATGTGACGTGAATCTGTCCTTTATAACATTGAAATGGTATAAAATTACATAAAAAATAGTGAATGTACATATATATATATATTGAAAATGATCATATTGTAGTCTGCAAGAAAGTACCATGCTGATGTGTTTCACAGATAGGAATTTCTTGGAAAAAAGATCTGTTTATGAAAATTCCGTGTTTGATGCTAGGAAGGAAGAAAGCTCACCTTAATATGGTGCCAGATGACAAACAGTTCCTGATTTAAATAGTACAATTACAAAACATGCAATGAACTTGTAACAGTCGCATGTTTTACGTTCTATTTTCTCTTGATGTATATAGACAAAGGTTAGCATTGAGTAATTGGCTCATCTACCAATAGAATAGCTTGACGTATGAATACAGTTTGCTAGTTCATTGAAGCGTAAGTGTTTTTCCTTGCTTTCAAACAGTTGGAGTCAGACCGCATAATGAATTGAACGTGCTGGTCCCGTCCAACACACCATCCTAGAAATGTGGGGCGCCCACACTTTTTGTAAAGATTATTACTGTCTGTTTTTAATCCATTTCCAGTACTGCCGAAATAATGGGCATTTTCTGTTAAACAACACAATATCGTTGGCTACTCTTTCTTCTGTGAATCGGAGGGACTTTTTATCTAACTATTTCAAACATGGAGTCAGAAGGACCATCAACGTCAACTAAAACTTTATTTATAATGGTTATGAATACCTAATCATCTTGTAGAGTGGTTTGTGTTATGAGACACTTGCCGAAGATTAGAGGAGCGGCTGTGTCCGTATTTGTCTGACTGAGCTAGCTTGAAATTAAGAAGAAAATAGGGTCACCATATAAAAATACCAACATTTTCACTACAATAAGATCAACTTTATTCAACAGTTTCACACAGGAACGCAAGAATGTAAACCAAGTTAGGGTTAGGGTTATGGAAAGAGAATTGAGTTCCAGAGTTCCAGTTCCATCTCGTCCTGCCAGGCCATGGTAAGGGATGAGAA
This sequence comes from Sepiola atlantica, assembly GCA_963556195.1. Lineage (NCBI taxonomy): Eukaryota > Metazoa > Mollusca > Cephalopoda > Sepiida > Sepiolidae > Sepiola > Sepiola atlantica. The sequence continues at coordinate 76,303,079 of OY744529.1, forward strand.
GATGTTTTCAGTGTCTAGTCTTCATGGCGTCTATCCAACAACTGTTTGTATTTTAGCGCTAAACTAAGACTGTGAGGAAATGAAGAAAGGTGAGCATGCGTAGAAGTGTTCAAATTGCCCGATGTAGTTGTATGCGAGTTTTAACATGTCTGTTTTAGCCAACCGAACCACAAAATAATCACTATGCAAGAGATTGCATGTACAGCCTCATGCTCATTCATTATAAACTTAATCCTAGGCTTCATGCAATTAACTCAGACGGGAGATAATTTCATTTTCGCTTGACACTTTGAAAAGTTTCCAGACTTCTTTTCTTTTCAAGGCATTTTTTTAAATTTCTGAATTGTTTTCTCTTATTCCAGGTGAAGAATTCATGTTTATGCAAGATGGAGGTGACTTTGTAATTAAGACGGAACTTGATATGATGTTTACGAAAGAACAATGGAGCGAGATGATGAGCGCGTGAGTATTCCTTATTGATCAATGTCTTATATAACCAGGCTGTCAGTAACGAAGGAAAAATAAGCTTTATAAAAATACTAGACGTACCCGTGACCCGTGGGTCACAACCACTACCACTTTGATTTTATTCGAAAATGCATAAACTATGACGTCATATCTGTTAAGAAATTGTTCTTGCATAACTAAAAATAATTAGTCTCTTGGAGAGCGCAATTATAATTCCTGGACCCTTGAACTTTTATACTCCCGTGAGGAGCGCATCTTGTGCCACTCATCAATGTATGTAAGGTGTAACTAATTTTCTCTCTTGGATTTTCTGGATATGATTTTGTTATAGACGTCGTTAGATAACTCTAGGTATAATCCCATTCCCTTATAATATTACTCTGTTCTTTTGTTACTTTGTTCTATGCATGCTTACTCTTTTTTAATCCTCATGTAAATAAATATCTGTTTTAAAACTTGGTGTTTCGAGCTGTCTCTTACCTGTTCGTTTTATTCCTTATTTCTATGTGATGTCTTGAACTGAAGAATCTCCTCCCCCATATTCTGTTATTAATATTAGGGTTTAGGACCTACGAGCCAATTCTGGACTTATTTATCTTTTTTATTATTATTTATCATTGTCACGGGCACGCTGCCGACGAAGGTTGGGCGTGACAAGATAATAAAGAAGAACTCTCTGTCTGTGTCCCTAAAATATGTGTACCCTAAATATAAGTGTAATCACATGTATAATTTGCATGTGAACATAATGGAAGTAGTTCTGTGTCTCTAGCTACTCATCAAAGGAGCTAATGAAACTTATATATATATATATATATATATATAATTTTAATTATTAAAAATAATAATGAGCAATTAGAACGCCATATAATGCATTTAATGATTAAATAAAAATATCATATATATATATATATATAAGAAATGTTGTCCTTGTTTTAGAAAGCATACAATTGTTTCGGCTTACTACTAAGATATTTATAAAATGCTCCTATAAATATCTTGGTAGTAAGCGGGAAAAAATGTATGCTGGAAATAAAAAAAGTTTTTTGTGAAATGGTGTGAATCTGTTCTTCCTAAAATTTGACGGGTTTAAATTAAATGAAAATATTTTATACTATAGCTTTTGCCTCACACTATTGAGCTATTGTCAATTACTTTATCTTATAAAATGTATATCTTAAATATGAAAACTTTATATATATATATATATATATATATATATATATATATATATATATATATATATATATATATATATATATATATATATATATATGGCTTAACGCGCTCCACTACTTTTGGCTTCTCCTGTTCCTGCTCCTGTTCCAACGCCCAAAATTGGAGCTGGCTCCTCTCACGCTCCCCATTTTAAAAAAGGAGCCGCTCTAGCTCAAACTCCTATAAAAAAAGGAGCGGCTCTTTTTCAGCGCTCCATAATGAAAATGTACCTTCTTTCCTAAACGTTCTATTCTGCCAATGTGTGGTCGAAGGATAGGGGTGGGCGTTAAAGGATCTCGTCAATATGGATGGGGATGTCACTTTAAGTGTAAGACCGTAAAATAATATTTGACAAAATATTTTAAGATCTGCTAAGGTTTATAGGAGAACATGTCGGACGAAGCATACGTAAATGTTCGTTTCCTGAGGTATAAAATAGAAATAGAAAAATCCCTGAAGTATTTTAAAACAATTTTAATTTTCATTACATTAACAACCTATTTTTTCCAAGGGAGGAAAATTTGACCAGATATTTTTTCTATTTATTTTGGAAGGGAATTTAGATTTGTTTTAAGTAAATAAATTTTTACTTTTAAACATTATTAGTGATTATTTTCTTTTTAAAGAAAACATTTCTCTGTGAGAGGAAAGACAGCCAGGGCAACATTAATCGTCGTGTGGTTGTTTAATATTTGTTTGTTTTAAGAACGTAACTATATTGTATAATGTATATTTATCAAAGAGAAACGCGCAAGTACTTTCAAACAAATCCATTTATCCATTTTTTTTTCAATAGTACAATTTTGGGTAAAAAAAGCAATGAAATTTATTTTTTAAAGATTGAATTAAAAAATATATTTCATAAGTTAGCCAAAAAATATCAATAAATTGTCAATAAACAATTCAGAGATCCATTTAATGTCTTAAAATTTCATACAAAATATCTGGCCTAGACTTTGGTAGTTGAAAAAATATCGAGTCAAATTTTCCTCCCCCGAAAAATTAATTGGAGCAAGTTTTCCTAGGTCGGGCAAAAACATTTATTAAAATTAAAAATTTAAATAAAAAAGGTGAAAACGTCTATATTTTAAATCTATTATAAAAACAAACTGTTTACAATTTTAATTTTCGATAATAGATCTTTTAAGATAAAGAAAGATATCTAATCTACTTTTGGTTCTAAATAAAAAACAACAAATTAGTCAGAAAGTCTAATTATTTGCTTTTTTAAATTAAAATTTAAGACATTTTCTTTAATTTAATTAAGTTTAAATATCGGTTTAATTGTAGAATAGGGGCCACTGTTATTTTTTCTCTCTCATTTCGCTTGGTATTCGCCCTAATTTTGGATGAAACTAATTGTTGGTTTTAATTGTATTTTTGGTGCTGAAATAAAATTCTCATTTACTTTTTAAAGTGTTGAGAATCTAACTTTAATTCCAGGTTTTAATCGCTGGCGGCTATGTTGGTTTTTATTGTTTTTATTTTCCTTAGACTAAAGATATTTTTTCTTTGGACTAAAGATATTTTTTACTGCTTTAACATTTTATTACACACAAAAAACAAACTTTGAACATTCTATTTACAAAAGCAAGTTTTAACGGAATTAAACGAATTTAAAAGAAAACATGAAAAAGTTGTTTAAACTAGTTGTGAATTTAAGAATAACAAAATGGGCAAAAAGATGACAAACGATGGTAAAAATGTGGCATAAAAGTTCAATTAAAATGAAAAGAAAAATTGGCTTATTTATTCAAGCAGCAATAAACATCCTTGTCATAAATACAAAAAATATTCAAATCTTTAAGAAAATAACTTACAAAGACATCTATAGACTCACTGGCGCATTTGAAGACATTTGTTGCCAAGTTGTCTCCTGCCTTAAAAAAACTGTCCTATCCAAAATGTAACATGTAGAAGTGAAAAAAACCTGAGAAGTTCAGTGTTCTGTTTCCATGTGCAACTCTCTCGTTCTTTCTCCCTTCCTCTCTCCCTTCCTCTCTCCCTCCCTCTCTCTCTCTCTATCTGATATACATTTACCAGAGGTCTAATTTAAAAAAAAACTCAAAGAGTTTAGCTGAGACTTTTTCTTTTCCTTTTTATTGCTGAATAAAAAAAAACTAATGTTTAAAAAAAACAAATCATTTTGGAGCAAGGAGCGCGGGGCGATAAAACCACCGCCCTTTAGTTCCAAATGGAGCTACTCCCGCTTCACTCCCGCTGAATATAAAATGAGCCCTCTTCTCTTTCGCTCCAGCAAAAAGGAGCGTGTTCCTGGAGTAGGCTCCTTTTTGGAGGGCTCCGTAAAACCCTATATATATATATATATATATATATATATATATATATATATATATATATATATATAGACAGAGAGAGAGAGAGAGAGAAACTGAAAAATAAAAAACAAAAAGTATTATTTATGTATTCATCAACGCTTATGAAAAACAAAATTATGAGATACAAATAGATGATGGCAGTGGAAAATGGTGGTGGGAGTTATAAGATACTTAGGTAGTGGGAGAGAAATTACAATAACTGTGGAAGGAGTGGGACGAACTTTGGTAGCAGCTAGAATTAATTTAAATAATGAAGGGGGAGGAGGAGACATGAGACATGTTTATTGAATCTTTTTAAACTAGCCGTGAGATGAGAAAAACAGGAGGATTAAGATATCAGTGTCGTGTAATAGGACAGTGGGATAAAAAAAATTAAAAATATTATATTATTATAAAAAAATTATACTATAATACAGCTATACCTGTTCTTGAGCACTATCTTATAAACACTGGCGTTTCATTAGGTAAACATCTAGGAAACAACAGCCATACAAGTACTATATATAAAAATGTTCTGTTATAATACTATTTAAAAAAAAAAATTTTTGGCACGAAGAAATAATAATTTATTCAATAAATACCAACAAATAATAGTTAATTAATAGAATGCCCCTTTTCAAAGCCAATATGCAAATATCAGGAAGTTTCACTGGATATCCTGTTGGCCTGGCACACTGAAAGCAGGTTTAGGCGTTTCCACGAATAGTGGCGATGGAGAGGCTAAGACAATTCACGATGGTCTCTAGTGTAGCACATCATTAACAAAACAAGGCTGTTGAGGAAGTCGCGTGTGGTGGGGCCCATCACTTCATTCATATCCATGCAATCCGTTGAAACACAAATCTGTCGAAGACAGGCATATTTTGATTGCTTGCGGTCCTCTGCTGATGCTGCTGCATGTCCATTCTGTTACTGACATGGGTGCAAAAGTGTCCGCAAGTCGCATCCCATATAAGTGACTTGCCATTTGTAAAGTGAAACACTGTCAGGCCATCGGGTCGTTTGCTATTCCCTATGTCGTTGCCGACCTCATTCATTTCACACATCCAGTTTTTACATTTTTGATATCCATTGTTAGCGTCGGTCATGGTAGTATTGATTTACTCCTCTCCAGGAGTTAGGCACAAGGCCAGTTTTTATCTTACTCCCACAAGTAAGATGTGACCCACGGTCGGGTTTGGAGAGTGGGGTTTAAAAATTGCCTGGGCAGCCCCGTCGGTATTCCCCGTTAGGGGCGCCTCAGGCAGTAAGCAATAAACTTACTCCTCCCCAAAGAACTGCACAGAACAGACCCATAGACCGGCGTAAATCAAGCCCTGAAGGCCAAGACAATACCAGTCTATAGGGTGCAGTATCCATCGGAACAGATACTACACTTTGATGGGTCATGGTAGTATCACCATCTATAGCTCATTCATATCATGCTACACATTAAAAAAAATTGTTCAAACACCTTACCCTAACCCTAACCCTAACCACCTTGGCTTATATAACATGGCTGGCCGATATACAAGACATAGCACCAAACCATTGTAATCTATTATTGTTATATTAAAGCTGGATCAATGAACGTTTGTTTCCCTACAGCCTCTTTTCCTATGCCCTATAATCACACAAAATACATGCTAAAATATACTTTAGTTCCGGGATTGAGTTATGTCTGAAAAAAAAACCCCTAAAAAATCAACGAGTTATGTTAATTGTTCCAAGACCTTAACACTGCGGCTTGTATAACATAGCTAACCACTATACAAGACATAAAAGTGGCACAAAACTATTTTTTTAAGGAATTAATTTTACCCGTCCTGAGACGGGTATTCTTCTAGTATGAGTTTGTTCAGTGAAGGTGTAAAAAACAAAAAAGCGATGTTAGAACAAGAGAAAATAAATTTTTCTTCACTTACTGTCCCGTGTTCATTAATAAGAAATTGAAAGTTAAATTTAATTGGTTATTAGATTATTAATTTAACTAAAGTGTTAAATCTATTCATAATGGAGATTTGGCATCTGTCTGAAGCCGAAACTACACTATTACCTCTTCGTAATTCTACCATTGTACGATCTTTTAATGCTCAATTCAGGTGAGGAGGTAGTATCTGTTCTGTTGTCATGAGACCATTCTCCCAGGCATTACCTTTCCCGTTTGTTGAGGGGGCTAGTGTAGTATCTGTTCTGTGGTCATGATAATATCCCCCCAGACATTACCCAATTTTTAGGTAGTGTAGTATCTGTTCTGTTGTCACGAGACCATCTTCTCAGGCCCTCCTTCCTCTTGGGGGGGGGGGTAGTGTAGCATATGAACTTTTGTCATGATAGCATCTTCCCAGGCATTATCTTCTCCCCTTTTGAGTGGGCTAGTGTCGTATCTGTTCTGTGGTCATGATAATATCCCCCCAGACATTACCCAATTTTTAGGTAGTGTAGTATCTGTTCTGTTGTCATGAGACCATCCTCCCATGTATTACTTCCTCCTTTTCTGGGGTGGTTGCAGTTTAGTATATGTTCCTTCGTCATAATACCATCCTCACAGGCTATCAAAAATATGCAATTGGAGGGATCAAATATTTTCCAGTTAAATTAAGGATTATGTAGAAGCAAAAATACTAATTTCTTTTAGTTATGCAAGAATGTCTGAACAGACATATCACAGTTTATGAATTTTCCAACAAAATCGAATTGGCAAAAAAATGAAATAGCAACAAAGTGCAACAAAGTGCAACAAAGTAGAATAAATAGTAGTAGTGGTTATGACCCAACGGGTTAAAAATGCACGGTTAAAAAATGTCCATCTTTGGAGTATCCGATCAATCATTTTTCTAAAACGTTTCACATTTTTTTCATATTTCTTTTCCACCAGGAATAATACCAATTCAAGAAAAAAAAGGAAGGCTATCCGGTTAACGAAATACAGATGGACCAAAAAAGAAGTTCCATATACAATTTCTGGATACTGTAAGTCAACCTACTTCTTATTTCTAAACATTGTGTTATATAATGAAGGCTAGCTGAGAGATACAAAAGCTCTGATTTTTTTTTTTTTTACTAATGAGTCACCACTTATCACGGCCAAAAGCCACTCGAGAATATGGATTGTTAGTTGAAATGCTGAAAAATATTATGAGAGGATTGAAACTGATGAATGAAATGAACAAAGTTTCTTTACTTCTGAGGACGGTTTATGGCAAGTATTCGTTGACATTGGATTTGAAAATGACCATGTCGTAGTCTGCAGGGAAGCAGTCTCTTGGTATGTGTTTCAGATGAGAAGTTCTCGGAAGGAAACTCTGTTCATGGAAATTCTTTCTGATGCTAGGGACACGAAGGAAGAAGAGAAAGTTTTTTTCAGTTGTAGTAGAGAGACGAGTTTTGCTTACAGACAAATGTAACGGGGTACCCCACACGCTCCTTCCTTGCGACGGCATCAAATGTAATGAGAACCGTCCTCGGCGCAGGAATCCTTCCAGACTGTGAACACCCTCTCTGGCTATGATCGTCTTAGTGACCAAATAAAAAAAAGAAGATGTGTCGAACTCCTCCGGTCGGATGAATGACGATTTCGCTGTGAAGGCAAGGTTACTCAAACAACAACTGACAACATACTCAGCGGTTTCCTTTTGTATCCAATTAATTATTAAACACAATCAAAGGAAGGATTAATTTTACACTTGAATTTTAGAGTCTCTTATTTTGGTCAATTGTCTTGGTTTACTAAACTACTCAAACAACAACTGACAACATACTCAGCGGTTTCCTTTTGTATCCAATTAATTATTAAACACAATCAAAGGAAGGATTAATTTTACACTTGAATTTTAGAGTCTCTTATTTTGGTAAATTGTCTTGGTTTACTAAACTAGTCGTCGTCTCTCTGTGTATCCTTTATTTACGATTTCCCAGTTGTCAATTAAGTTGTAACTTGTCTACTGAAAACGGTGTGTGTGGGGGGGCACTATCGTTAACACCACCCAGACAAGAAGCTGTTCGCGCAGCCCCTGCCTGGTCGGCACACGTCCGTCTTGGTCGGATTCCAATTCCCAACTGACGTCTCTGTCTTCTCGTTTCCACAACAAAGGTCTTCTCTTTTCCCAGAAAAGGCATATCATTACACCCTTTCTCTCTCCAGCCCATTTCTCCATTCCGTCCCTCTCTCTCGGGGCCAGGGTGGGGCATACTGACCTACTCTTCCTCTCTCTCTCCCCTCTCTCCTCCCTGTGTCTTCACGCGTCCACGCCTATCGAAAAGGGTCGCTGCGACACGCTTTCGGTCCCCACTCCTTTCTCCCTCATTCTCTCCTCTCGTTGTGTGGTACGACAATTGGGATTCTTCACCCGGCCCTCAGATATCATCTAGATAAAACAGTTATCTGGAGAAAGGAGGCTCTCGCCATAATTAAGGGTGACAGCCCAAGGGGCGATCTATCTCCGTGGCTCACGTGCCCACCCACATAGTACTGACATGCTTGTTTTTCCTGTTGATATCCTCTTAGAATTTGACGATTAAGCTGTTATCAATATCCCCCCCCCCCATATGGTAAATGTCTTTCCATTGAGTGGTGATAATTGTAATGACAACCTAAGAACCCTTCTCCGACTCTTCGGCGCTCATGCTGACCGATGTTTGGACAATCGAAATATGTACTAGTTCCTAGATCTCCACTTGTTTCTACGTAGGGCCTTATTTCCCTGATGCATATTGGTGCGCCCTAAAAGGGCAGATTGCGTCGGCTACGATCACTGTTTCACACAAACACCAACTCTCTATTGTTGTAGCATTATGTGTTGTTGCTCAGTGGATAGTGATGTCTCTCTGTTTCTTTCTCTCTTTCTTGTTGTTGCAGTAGTTTCCTTCTTCTTAATAATAGCGGCTGTGAAAGTTAATAATAATAACAGCACACAAGCATTTGTGGTTAAACAATGCTTTTTATTTTTCTTCACTATACATACATAATATACCTAACTTATCCTCCATCGGGTGAGAGAGCAGCAGTCCCAAAGCACAACTGCTCTCTCTCTCTCTCTCATGGTTCAGAAAAAAAGAGAAAGATTTGATCAGCTTATCCATTACATATCATTAGTGACTTCCTGTCTGTCATGCAATATCCTAACACGTAGCTCTAATTTTAAATTTTTAATTTCTTCTAATGGAAATTTCCACTTTTCTACTTAATCGAACCTTACAGAAAATTCCTCTTTTAACATTATTTTTACACACCACTGCCCAGGTGTTTATTCCTTTTACTAGATTCCTGCTATATAATTTCGTTTCTAGGAGTTTTCTTGTTCTTCGTAAATATTCTTTTCCAATCTTCTCTTTCATTTCCGTAGATTTGATGGTGTCTGCCTCCAGAACTCCAAGATATTTGTAACTATCCTGTTCGCCTAGCGCCCTCATTTCCTCTTGGGTGGGGAGTTCTATGTTCTCTGTTGTCTCCAGTTTTCCTTTTTTTATTTCTAGTAGTGCACACTTTTCCATTCCGAATTCCATTTGGATGTCCTGGCTGAAGATTCTGGTCATATTTATCAGCTTTTCCAGTTCCTTTTTGCTTTTTGCAAATAGTTTTAGGTCATCCATGTACATCAGGTGGTTTACTCTTAGTTCTGTGTCTGTAAACTTGTATCCGGCATCACATTTTCTGAGTATGTAGTTAAGTGGCATCATAGCTATTATGAACAGTAGTGGTGATAGGGAGTCTCCTTGGAAGATGCCTCTCTGTATCTTTATCTCAGTCAGCTGTTGTCCTCTGGCTGTCAGTTCCAGTCTCCATGTTTCCATTGCTTTCTTAATAAAATTAATTTATTATTATTATTATTATTATTATTATTATTATTATTATTATTATTATTATTATTATTATTATTATTATTATTAAACATAATTCTGAGTAAGGAAATTGTTGGAGATTGCACAACTCTTCCTTTACTATTAACTCCTCATCGTGCAGGTACTCTTTCAGAAGATGTCCATTGTCTCTTGGGGCATAAGGTGGTCACTTAATGAAGACCAATTATGACCCAATCCATGCTTTTTCCTCCTTCATCTGTCTACAGGGTGTTTCAGTAAAATCTGAAGCCAGAGCTATGCCAAGATCGCCACTGGCATGGGCTGTCACAAGTCGATGATCTGCCGAACGATCAAAAAGGGCACTGGGTAATCCTCCTACCGCAAATCTCACCACATGCTCATCACGAATGCCTTCAAGGAGTCGAGGCAGCTTTGCTGAACGAGTTCAAGCACGAGTCTGCCGGGATGCTGAAGTTCTTCTCTGATG